>OY728131.1:695572359-696822359 GCA_963277665.1 Viscum album
GCCACCATCATGTTCTATATGGAAAACTACTTAGGATAGGCTACTCATAAGCCTAAGTATGAGTTCCATAGAATCACATATGCATAGAAGAATATCTCAAAAAGATCTCAAAAGAGTATAAAACAAGAACTGGGGTCCACATAGTTTGTGATTCCACCTTTCCACCTAGATTTGTATCTTGTCTACATATTTTTCCAACCCATTTAGTGGTACATAGCATGTATAGCCCATACACGATAGGTTCTGATTCACCCGACCTCTAGTTGTGTTCCTATTCCACACGGTTGGCCAACCATGTCCCTCACATGTCATGCATCCCATACTACACGGTGTGTTCAATATAAATGGCCCATTTTTTCACATGTTTTTTCTATTCTCATGTCTAAAACCCTATCACCATGTACTTTTACATGACCTTGTACCGTTACACGACTAACCCTGGCCATATCCTCTACCACATGGTTTGGTTCACTATATGGAATGTAACCCCGATACATGGTGTGTTGTCCCCAAAAGTTTTTTTCCCAAATAGGAAGGGCTATACGGTGTGTCTCACTGGACTAAAATCTATATAGATGGTAATTATAGGTGTAAATTACCTTAAAAATGCAAAATTATCCCCAATTTACACCAAAACCAACAGATATACCAAACGGGGATCACTAGAAATTGAAATAGGGATTTCAACACATAAAAAATAATCATAAATGGGATTGAGAAAAAAAAACTAAAATCCACCTACCTAAAGGGAGAAAAACTGAAGATTTGGGTGTAGAATGATGCCCATATCATGTTATTCCTCGATCTGATGATGATTTGTACCAAAAACTGAGATTAGTATCACATCATTGCAATGATTTGGATCATTTCCATCTATCAACAACGGGGGAGATGAGAGGAGTGGCTCTACTTTGGTGTGTCATGGACCCAACGTGAGTGGAGTGGAGGGTTAGGTTATAATTATAATTAATTTTTCATTCAATTTATTACTCCACCTCATAAATCCCTAATTACTTTCTTCTAACCAAATATCCTAGTGCAGACAAATTTATGTCGCTCCTAGGGTAAACACAGTGTTCTGAACTCAACCGCATCCTCAGATTTATGATCTCATACTACTCTTGGGAGTTATTTCACATTTAAATATAAAACATGCACACATGAAAAAAATATTTTTAATATTTTTAAAATCACCGCTCTAAGGATCTCAAATCCCTAGATTTCCACTCTGACTCAGCACCTATCTTTAGAAATATTCTTAGGAATATTCCAACGTCTTCTAGGTCAGACCAGGGTCAGTACAATAATAGTTTCATTTTCCCTTTGATGGAAGAAGATATGGATAACGTTATTGAATCAATATAATAACATATAATTATATGTTAGATATGTATTCTATAATGTTTTAATTTTTACATTTGGTTTTAAGTGGAAAAAATAAGAAATAAAATAATAACACTTAGTTAAGTTCTTTACCACTCCTTTAGAAAACCTCTCAATGTTTACACCATTTGCCTCCTAAGGTTGGTATTATGATCAAAGAAGGGAATCTAATATGAGGGGAAGGATTTTTTGAACGTATTTGAGTAGATAATTTCTAATCTAATAGTCTCTTTAAGAGTGGGTAAAAGAGGATAGGTGGTGTCCTTTTTATAAGTGATGGAGAGGACATGCTTGGAATTGTTCAAATGATTTAAATATTATTAAGTCATTTTCATGGAAAAATTTCCCATAATCAAATTTTTTTTGAGTCCAAGGTGATATAAGTTTAAATACATTCATCAAAAAATAATTAATATTAATTTTTTTATCCTTTTCACTTATTTATATCCTAGCTTAACCTGATTTACAATTTTACCATGGTGACATATTTTTTAACAGAGTTACTATTAATAATGAAAAAAAATGATATTTACATAACTACTAAATATGGAAATAATAATTCAATATATTTAATACATTCCATAAAATTAAAATTATATAAGTGGTATATATTTATTTAAAATAATCACACAAAATTCAATGAAAACCCGTTATTAGAAAAATATATATTTTAAGCAAAAAACTGAATTTACACTCATTACTTGACTAGTAAAAACCATAAAAATTAATAATAAAATATTTTTTCAATTTATAATCTGTAAATTTAATTAAATAATTTTATCATTATATATAAATAATATTTATTTAGGTACAAAAATATTTTAGGAATAAAAATAGTTTTTATAAAAAAATGTTTATAACCTTAAAAATGAACTTATACCTAAATCATGTATAATACTAATTCCTAAGTAATTTATTAGATTGCCTCTATTTAAATAATAAATATTAATTTTAAAATATAATGTTACATTTCAATTACTTGATTTAATTAAATGAAATGGCAGTTTTATAAAGAAATATATTTTTATTATTCACTCAAAATAAATCTTCATAGAAAAATATATAAAAATCATCCAAAGATAATATTATCATGATTATTTCAAAAATAATATTGATTTCTAATATTAAAATTTCTAAAAATAGTATAATTTTATTATAATGTATGCATGGAAAATAAAATAAAATCTAATTTTGTAAAAATATATTTTTAAAATATTAAATGTGTTTATTAAAAATTGGGTACTTACTTATTATTAATGTATAAGAAAATTATATAAAACCATTATATGTATTCTTATCAATATTTTTATTACTAATCATACATACCAATTTAATGGCTAGGTTATTATGGTAACATAATAATATTTTTATAGTATATCAAAAATCACTTAATGCTTAGTATTCTATATACCACACTCCCATGAATATATTCCACTAAGATAATAATTTTAAAAAATATTGGGGTGCTACATTATTCTACCATTTTTGAAATTTAAACCTCTAAATTTTCTCTCTTTCTTGATAGAATGAGTTTAAAATATTTTTAGAATCAATTCCAAGGTGTAGAAGATAAAACATATAGAAATGAATGGAAACCCACTAAAATATTTGACATACCATTGTTGAAACCCACATCATTAAAGGGTTGAAAACTTCAAATAGGGAAAGGGAAATATAAAGGTTATCTGGAATAACACATAACTAGGTTTCCATATAACTAAGAACATTGGGAGGAAGTGAAAACATTGACTGAGAAAGATGATTCATCGAAGATACAATGTTATACATTTATTGGACAAGATAAGAGACCATAAATTCAACATAAATGATTATAAAAAAAATTATTTCAATATCTTTTTTCTAGAGTTGAGGAATTATTTTACCATTAATATAACGAACACATAAAAATATACATACTTGATTTCTTTCAATTTTATAGACATAATTTCATCCTTTGTTTGTGATTCGATCAATATCCAATTATATCTCATCTATTATTCAATGAAAAGAATATTAAAGATGAAATTTTCATTTCAGAATCCTTAAAATCAACCTCTAACGGATCACACGATCCATACAAGGATAAAAAGTTATTTCTCGTATCTTTAGACACTAATCTAAATAATAATGGTTATCACAAGGTAAGATAATATCCGATGTGAATAAAA
Source organism: Viscum album (assembly GCA_963277665.1). Classification (NCBI taxonomy): domain Eukaryota; kingdom Viridiplantae; phylum Streptophyta; class Magnoliopsida; order Santalales; family Viscaceae; genus Viscum; species Viscum album. The sequence goes on from OY728131.1 coordinate 695,575,911, forward strand.
ATTACATAATCATAAAAACCTCAACAACAACAACCAAAGTTAAAATTTAAACATTCCACAATTAGAAAACCTTAAACCTATTCATGATATCATTGACTAAGTTTAAAACCCATCAATCAGAGGGACTTCATCATATATTCATCCAAGATCAATTTAACATTTATCTCTAAAAAACATTAGTCACTCATAAAGGCATATAACAAATAAAATTTAAATTCATATAATCTAAAAAATATGTTAATATTTTCTATAAATAAGAAAAGCTACTAAAAATATAAAATAAAATCATCTGTACCTATAAAATATAATTTAACCTTTATTCTTAAAATAAAATCCCATATTTTCTAAAAGTATTTCCATTTACCTTAATCATATAATGTTCCCAAAATTTAATAACCCCTTTATCCTAAATAACCATAATTACCTCAACATAAAATATCATTTTAACCCTATAGGTTATCAATACCTTTAATCTTATTTCTAAAAAATAAAAAATCTTTCTTCCTAAAATATCATTTTCATTAAAAAAACATGCTAAATATAATGCTAACATATAACTAAAATATTTATGTAAAATAAATAAGTATATCCTAAATTACACCCACCAAATAAAACCCCAAAAGGTACTAATACCTTTAAATTTATTATAATCCTCTTATAAAATACCACTATATCAGAACTCTTGAATCCCTATAGGTAGAAACTTTAAGTCATTTAACATTATTCATAATCCATTAGCCAAGATTTTTCATCTTATATCTTTATACTTCCTTCTTGTAACCAAAAATATTATCCATTTACTATGATTTATAAACATCAATATATTCATGTCTTCTATGTTATACATATATTACTCATACCTTTGAAACATATATCACAATTCATTCCAATCCAAAATTCAAAGATGGATGCCCCGTGATCTACTAGATCAAATTCATACATTTTTAGAATGCCTCAAAACATTTACATGTTCCTTTTAATCCTTTATCCATGTAAAATGATTACATATATATATATATTTATATATATATTTAAATGGTTTTTATAAGATGTTGAAATTTAAAAAAAATCTTGTGTTTTGGATATAGGGCTTTGAGACATCATCTTGAATATGTTTCCTATAATAGTTTAGGAGATGGTCTGGCATGAATTTACTAAATAAGGGTAATTATTTATAACAAAAAAATAGATAAAATGAAAAATATATAATTCATTCAAAGTTCACCCTCCATTATAGATGAGTAGAGGGTTATAAATCCTTTTCAAAGTCATCCATTATAAAATTTTGATACATTCCCCTATGGTATTTTTTAAATCATGTATGATAATATTATTGTCATTCCAAAACATTTTCAAATGTTTCCCAAGGACGTTCATGATATCTAAGTATAAACTAGGATTGGTATACATTATAAAGTGTTTTTTATATACTTTTAATACTATATATACTATCTAAGTAACATGATTTTTTAATTATTATTCCATGTCAATACTCTTTAAGAGATAATATGTTTTTGTTCTAATTTTTTCCATCCATATTAAATAATATATTCTACCATGGTGAAAGAAACTTCTGATTCAAAACCAATACTTTCATTATGGAAATTATAGTGAATAATTAAATAAAAATATTAATTTATTACTCTTTGAAACCCTTCCTTTAAATCTATATAATCTTAGGGTTAAACTTGTTTATCAATGTCCATCCTTATATTCTTTAACATTATGTTCAAATACTTCATAATGTTCATAAAAAAATAAATAGACTAACCCAAGAATATCACATAGGAGTGTTAAGCTAGGTGTGAATTCATAGGCCCACTTATCATATATTGGGTGACATAAAAGTTAATATCCAATCCACCCCTTTCATATTTATTTCCCATAGAAGCATCTATCCCACATCCATATCTAATTCCTAGTATACATACAGAGATATAATTTCTAGGAAAAACACCCAATCTTTTATTCATAAAAACATTATAATATTATCATATACATGGAATTATTAACCCATAAAGGAATCTAAAAATATTAAATTATCATAATTTTAATCATCATAACCTTTAAATATTCTAAACCTTTTCTTTGATACCAATAATAAATACACAATCCTTATATAATTCTTAATTTTTTTTAAAAAAAAAATGATGAATTTTATTACATTCCCAAATATCATCTTAGGATTATTATTTTATATAACTTTTGTAGTTACTTGGGTTTTCACTTGTGGGACATTTTAATATTTCTAAATATATTTTTGAAGCTAGGAATTGCGTTGGAATAGGGTTCTGGTGCCCGAAGAGCCTCTGTGTGGTGATATTTAAAAAATATTAACTATATTTTATCACGAGTGTGTGGTTTATTTGGAAATATGTAATAACTACTATTTAGAGTCTCAAACCATAAATATAAGTACAGGGTTTAGTTTAGAATGTCATTTTTACCCTAGGTGAGGCATAAAATATTTTTGTACCGGGTGTTGGATCGAAGGCGAGTTGGTGGTGGGGTGTTAAAAGGATGTTTAATAAATTTTAAAAAAATCAATTAACCCTCTGTTTCCCCTTGGTTCACATGACCAAATAGAGGTGAGACCCTCTCCCCTTCCCCTTTTCAGATATGGATGAAATAAAGGTAGATCCAAGGAGATGATATGATGTCAATCTTCGATCATGATGGAGATCACTCCTAGTGCATAGTTCAGTGGCTTATGAGTACGAATCTATGACCGAAGCTTCATAATTTATCCACGAGGAAGATGGAATTGAGTTTCATTTCCTGATCCCCTTTATTATTATTTGTATGGTTTTAGATCCCTTATACGACTACTATATATTCCTTTTAGGTCGATCTATAGGCTTTAGGGAAAATCAAGTTGTTTCATGAGGCTTATAGGGAAATTACTGTTAGAATTCCCAATCACATGGAATGTAATTTAGTGGAACACACCATGTGTTCTTCCCATTTGAGGAAGGTAAATTTTGGGGACTACACACTATGTATCGGGGTTACACACCATCTAGTTACCCCAGGTCATGTGGGTAAAGGAAATGACATGATAAGTCATGTTTTGGTACATGGACATGTGAGTGTACATGGAAAAAGTACACAGACACAACGTCCTAGACACGGGATGGGAAAGAGACACGACCATATTTCCGAGTCTTTAAGACATGACTTGTACCAAGGGTACACATTGTGTGTGTTTCATGGCTTTCCAATCTGTGTGGAGGAAGACATGGATGAGGGTTGAGTGAGGCAAGGCATGTCGTATACCACATGTTCGCATTGTGTATGATCATGTGGATAGCCAATCTATAATGAAGAGGACACATCTAGGTGCTTGAATAGGTTCACATGTTTTGTGGTCCCCAATGCACATTGTGTACTTTTCTTAGGATCTTCTGGGTATTTTCTAGATAGGCTATATCCTTCTCTAAAACTAGGATTTATGATTGTGAGTAGCCTATCGTAATCGGTTTTCTACATAGAAAATAATGATGGACTACTAGATTTTATGTGTCATGATTCGATCATGATGTTATAGTAGTGGTTATAGACCTTGGGTAGTGATCAGTGTGGATCATTTGGTTGAATTCAATATTGGTATCCTTCCCTAACATCTCAGGATGTGGTCCCCTAGACCTTGGGTAGTGATCATGGTGGATCATTAGGTACTCCCCTATAGTCTCATGGATTGTGTTCCCATTACCTCTCAGGTCAGTGGATTTGGAAATCCCCCACAATGGTTGTGGGTCCTCTACCCATGGTGTAGTTCTTACAGGGTCATAACTCCCCAGATAGAATACGGAAAGGGTTCCACGAATCATTCATGTAGATGGAAAAATATCTCTTGTCATATTTGGTTGTGGGTCATCTATAATTGTTATAATGATTGAGTAGGTAATCCTTTGTTATACCATGGTGTGGGTCCTCTATATGGGGAGTTCTTACTCCCCTACCATTTCATGGTGTGGGTACTCCATATGTGACATATAAATAGAGTGGGTACTTCCCTATCATACCAGGTTTCGAGTCCTCTATCCTTTAACTAAGAACTCCCTTGTCATTCTAGGGTGTGATTCCACTGTACATGTTATTCCAAAAGAGTTGGTACTCCTCTATCACACCAATGTGTGGGTCTTTTATCATAGGGTCAGTACCCCAAGTCGTATTAGGGTGTGGGCCCTCTATCTATGTAGTTATACTCTACTCTCATTCCAGGGTGCATATCCTATATCTATAGAGCATTACTCCCCTATAGTACAAGGTTGTGGGTCCTCTATCTAGGGAGTTTTAATCCCATAAAATGTCATATTTCTTGTCCTCAATCTATTGAGTGGTACTCCCCTATCATTCCAAGGTGTGGGTCCTCATCCACATAGTAGTAATCCCCCATCTTCTAGTAGTAGAGGGGAGAAGGTCATCCACTAGAGTAGGATCTCCCTTGCTTGTGAGTACAGTTTAGGGGAGCATGACCCTCCACTTATTATGTACAATACCTAGTTAGGATTTATTGATACCTCGATATAGTGAGTTGTAGGGATCTACCTAAAGTTAAATCGATGGTTTCACATGTTAGTCAGGAGTCAGAGTCCCCTTAGTTATGGGGAAATGGTAAGGTGTGGGACCCTTATATCTCTCTCTGTATCTCTTTAGAGAGGATGAATATGGTTTATGTTATGGGGATCCTATCACTCAACTTTTTATCTAGTGAGGAATGTGCCTCTCCACTTGGTTTCTTATGATCTTGAGTTGGGCTCAAGATAGTGATGACAGGAACTATGGTGTTTGGAACTAGAGTTTAACCTAGAAATTTTTTCTTGATGGAGGGTGTTCTCTCGAATGTACCATTAGGGATGGTAGGGTTGTTCCTGATGGATTTTATCTCTCATAATAGAGACATTTAATATGAATAATCTCATGGAGTGTGTTCTTTGGGATACATATTATGTTCAAGCCTCAAGTAGAATCATATATCTAGCTATGAGATTATAATATCATGAGACATGGAGTTTGAAATGAGTATATTTGGGAAATACAAGGAGTTATTGTGGTGTTTTCACATCTTGTTTTACTCCTCATGTGCATTGAGCTAACTAGTCATGTATATTGAAGGATGGTTCAAGATGTACTTTCTCTCTCATTAGGGTTCCCTCTAACTGGGTCGAGCGGAGTATTGCATTTCGGCTTCTCCCTTATTCTTTTTGGATTTTGGGGTGCCAACATATTATTATCATACTAACCCCAACATGGTATTTTCCAACATATTTCATGACTTGTTTAGACCATAGACATATTGATGGAGTCCCTAGAGGACTCTGATCAGGAAAATCTTAGTGGACTAGACTGACTGAGGTGTTTACTAGAGCATGTCCATGGATCCTTTTGGCAGTTTCATTTGACTGTGATCCCCTCCTTCTGATCAGGTTGGATTATTTTATGGTTTGTGGTGGGCATATATTTTTACATTTTTATTCTTTCAGTACTTCTATTTTACCCTAGTTGTGTTATAGATGTATGCATGCAATTATTTTTAGTTTACTTTATCTTTTCACTATTTCATAGATATGTTTTTCGGTACATGTGTACAGTTACCTAATGAAAAAGACTCCCATTTGTGTGATACAACTACTCAGCATTAGAAGATATACCCTTTCCTATTAGGTTTGGGCTAGGGGTGGTTTTGGCTCATTCCTTGTTTGGTCGGGCCATGAAATAGTGGTATCATAGTGGGTTCAACTTTGGGGTGAAGTGTCATGAGGTTGGTCTGGGTTACATAGCTATAATGTTAGAGTGTTTAGAGTTTGGATTTCATTCTAGGGAAATGTTTTTACAAGCATCATATAGGATTGTGTTTTGGGTTCCATGTCATTCTTGAGACAACTCCACAGATATTATTATGTCTCATCATGATTCTATTTCAATGTTCCACCATGATGATATCCAAATAGGGTTACTCTATGGGATAATTCAGATGATCCACCCCAAGATAAGTATTTGGTGAAGGGAACTAGTTTTGATGATGTACCTCCATGTGGTACTCTAATAAATCCACCACCTGTCAAGTTGATAGTTGTTCTAGAAGTGCAGGCAAAGGATGCACTTAGGTTGAGTGTGATGCATGAGTTCTAGAGACAAAGACATCTAAGTATCGGGGTGATCCATCTCCCCATTAATATTATGACTGGCTTGAGGTAGTAACACATGTTTTCCACCTTATGGGGACACCTTCTGGTCAGATATTGATCTAGCGGCAAGCCTTATGTAGGGTTTGGGTGGGAGATAGTGGAGTTTGGTGATGCAGACCCCTGATGAGGTGGTTCTCACTTGGGTGGTATTTGAGAATCTCTTCATGGAATATTTATATCTAGACACATTTGGATCAGTGCATATCTAGGATCTTCTGTAGCTTTGGAAGGGTGGAATTTTCGTGGAAGATTACTCAAAGAGATTCACAGACCTATCATGGTACTCCCTAGATATGGTTTGGGATCCATTTTTTAGAGCACATACATTTGAGTAGGGCCTCCATAGAAACTTCCAAGGTGGTGTACTCTCTTTGTGCCTTCCCTATTATGTGGGGTTACCAGAGCAAGATCTAGTGGTAGAGAGCTTCCCTATTGAGGGATAAGAAGATATGGCAAGAACCAGTGGTCACAAGGTCGAGACATCTACAATAGCTAGAAGATGGTAGTCAACAAGATCATGGTGTGGGATTAATACCCATTCATGGGTAGATACATGTTTTCCTATAGCATAGGAGTTGTTTAGGGGCTCTGTTCAGCTATAAGAGAGGTAGTGTTATGCTTGCGATGGTACGAGACATCTTTCTAAAGATTGTTTGACTCGTCTAGTTGCTGAAGGGAGCTAGTTGACGGACCTTCCAGGAAAAAGGTAGTGTCTATAGCATGGAGTTACTTATGATAGTAGGCATGTAAGAAGAGTGGTTAGAGTAGTAGGAGGTGGTATATAGATCGAGGTGTTACCACCACCACCCCTAGGTGGTCCGTACCAGGATCAGGGAGTTGGAGGATGAGGAGGAGGATAACATTAAGTTGTAGAGGCCTTTCACCCAGATGGTCTGAGGTTTATTTGAGTTACTCTCTGTATCCTTTATACTTTTTGAATTATTATTGATATACACTATTTTTAGGTACAATTTTCATGCCACTTATTGATCAATATTTTTTTCATGGTGACATTGGGCGTTGGTAGAACCCTATGATGGTGTTGTTTAATGTAGCGTCGAATTCGTGAGGAAGATGGATGATTCTCCCATTGAGATTCATTTCTTTCATGCGAGTAAAACCATGTTGGTGATTCAGTGCCTCCCAAATTAGATATTGTCATGGTTTGGAAGACAATATCATTTTACTTATGTGTTCGTGGTGTGGTTGTGAAATGAAGTGTTAGAGCAGGCCTTGTCGTTGCTAGTGGATCCTTTTTTCTTGACTCATGTGCTTAGAGACCCCATTGGAGGTATATCCTTGCATATAACTTTTCATTATAATTATATTTAGACTCTATGATGTTCCATCAATGTGGGTTGGTTTCCTACCATCCATGCTCAGCTGATTTTCCACTAGTGGTTGTGGTAGTTGGAGGTTCACAAACAGAGGTCTAGGTATGTCCTGATGTTTATATATGGTCATCCCCTTGTTATTCTCTGGTAACCTCATGTTCTTATAATTATAATTATATACGATCCACTTGAGGATGTGGGGGTTTAATTCATCCAAGGGTGGATGAGAACTACTAGGCTATGTTAGTATCTACTTTAGAATAGTGAGGTGTTGTACTACTAGACCCTATGAATCTATATGGACCACGATTCTTGGTTTTTTCCACATATTATAGATAAATTGAAATTTTAACACTTGTTTCATGATGTTTTCTTGGTTGTATATGGATTTAGGTGTGGTTTTTCCTTTATAGTTCCCCTGAATGTGTGCTAGTAAGCATCCCGGGAACCTCTTGGTGAGCTTGTAGGCATGGAATTCCTAGTTGAGAACTCAATTTTGTTCCTCCTTTCTGGGATTTTTATTTTCAAGAATGAAAATATTTAACTTAGGAAGGATTTAGTGACTCAATTTTTCACCTATAATACTTTTTAATATTTATAAATATATTTATGAATCCATGCATTGAGTTAGCATGGGATTTCAATGCTAGAAGATTCGGGGTGCGATAATATTAAAAATATATATATATATTATCACATAAATTTTGTTTCCTTGGAAACATGGAATAACACTAATTAAAATTCTCAAATTATAAATATGATTCCAAGGTTGAATTAAGAACATTGTGTTTACCCTAGGCATGACATAATATTCGTCAATGTCGGGTGTCAGGTTGGAGGTGAGTTGGTGGTGGGGTGTTAAAAGGGAGTTTAATTGATTTGATAAAATTAATATAGTTAACCCACCACTCTCCCTTGTTATGAATTATAGAATATAGGATAATCATTTTCACCTTACCCTTTTGTGTGATGGATAAAAACCATGATAGATCCAAGGAGAAGAGGTTTTATCAATATCCGATCTTGAGGATGATTTCTCCCGAATCGTATTACAATGGATTCGAATCATGGATTTGCACCCAAAGCATCAGTTGTTTTTCTAGATGTTGGATTATTTTAGTTTTAAGTGCTATTATCATTTTTATGTGTTTTATTAAGGTTTTATAGTCCTTATGCGACTGTTGGAAATCCCATATAGGTTGATATGTAGGTTTCTAGAAAACTAGTGTGATTCAGGCATATCGTAGGGAAATTCTAACCAAAATTCCTAATCACATTGCATGTCGTACACTGGAATACTCTATGTGTTCTTCCCATTCAGGGAAGATGACTCTTTTAGACTACACACTATGTACCGGGGTTACAGATCATGTAGTGACATCAAGGCATGTGGCTAAAGGACATGACCCAGGAAGTTGTGTAATGGTACATAGCCCTGTGAAAGTACCCGACCAAAGTACATGGAAATGGGGTATCATACATAGTAATGGGAAAGAAACACATCCAAGTGTTTGGGTTTTTAGGACATTTTGTGTACCAAGGGGTACACACCATGTGTGATACAGGACTAGTTGATCTATGTGGAGTAAGACATGGTTGGGGGCCAGGTGAGGTGAGACATGTTGTGTACTTCATGTACACAACATATATGTCAACATGGATAGCCAAGAAATATAGAAGAGGATATGTCTAGGTTCTTAAGTAGGTTCACAAATCGTGTGGGCCCCCAAACATGTCGTGTACTTTTCTTGGGATCTTATTGGGATTTTCTGCCTACTGTATCTACTTCTATGGAACTCAGATTCACGATTTTGAGTAGCATATATGGAGTAGTTTTCTATGGAGAATTTGATGGTTGCCTCCAAAGTGTCCTACAATATGTTATATGGCATGATTTGAGCACAATACTATAGTAGCAGTGCTATACCTTGGGTAGTGATCTAGGTGGATCACTGGGTTGACCTTAGGGTCAGTACCCTTCCCTAACTTCTCAGGATTTGGGCCCCTTAGACTCTTTAGGCTAGTAGAGTGGTTATTCCCTATTGTATCGGGGATTAGGTCCCATACACAAGGAAATTCTGAGATGTATGGTACGAATAGAGTGATTCCCCTTTTATCAATGCTTGACTGATGTTGGAGATCGATGTGGATTGTTTAGAGAGATGTTTGGACTAGGTACTCCCCTATAGTCTCGGGGAATTAGTATCCATTACCTATTAGATCGGTAGAGAAAGAACTTATAAGGCCCTAACCTTAAACCTTACTTGATCTTGATTTATTACAAGATTACACATTGAGGATCTTTTCAGGTTTAGAGTTTTATAGAATTAGATCATGAAACTTGCATTACATTCCACATTTAAACAAAGTGGTTATATAAAAGACAGTATTCATTCTCCCCATCAATGGAAACATATTGAAAATAAAACATGGATTCTTTCTTGACACATCCTTGACACTATCATCACATCATGTACCTTTCCCTTGACCTGTGAAAAACATTTCAAAAACATGGGATGAGCATAAAAAGCTCAGTAAGGGTTATAAAAATATGGAAAGGAAACATGAGTTCACAAACACATAAGAATGAAATCATACTTTACCCATAAAACATAATCACTTTAACATACCTCATCAAATCATGAATAAATCATAGAAATCATAAGACATAAAAGGTAACTTGAGGCATTCATAACACTCTTACGTAGGGAGTAACCCTCTTGGTTACGTTTGGAATACCCATCACAGTATATTCCCTAAATCTCTTCGGAGAAACCTTAACGTTTCACTCCTTCACGTTACCCAATACATTGGAGAGCTATATCGGGCTCACCCACCCTTATTTTATCACAGAACCACCAGTCTTCATAATAATTCCCAAGAACCATAACATAATCGTATCACATAAAACATGCATAAAGGAAACATAACATTTCCACATTTCAATCACAAGATATCAATACAACACATTGATATAATAAAAACATTATGAAAACCATTTTCAATACCAAAATAAAATAAAAGTAAAACATGGTATTTATTTTTCTTTTAAAAAAAAGGTATGGCTTGTAAAGGAAGCCAAAACTCAAATTATGGTCACGGCGGCGGAGAAGTCGTTGTCACTGCATACGTACGACAAAAACATTCCCTTTTGTCGTTTAGTAAAACGCTTCGTATAAAAAATATTCCTTTTGGATAAACGTAAAAGTCAAAGGGGTTTATACACCGTATAAAATAAGGTTGTGTATAAAACAAAATATGCCTCAATGAAAGGAGATTGAGACGAAGTCCCATACAAAGATGGTATCCTTGGATTAAGGATAAATCAGTTACATAACTATGTGTGACAAACGAATACATGAAATATAAGTTGGTATTAAGTGTAAAACAATCAGAGGAAATTCACACATAATAATAGAAATACATATTCATGGTGTACAAGTTTATCCCAAAGAATCGAAATTGGGTTAAGAAGTTCCCTTGCAATAATTAGACAGCCTAACGGCGTCACTTCAAAATTCAGAAAAAGAGTTGATGAGAGAAAAAAAGGGTATCTCATCACTTGGACATAAAATTTACATCAATAAGGATATAGAAGAACATATCCCAAAATAATATTATGTGAATTAAAATACATAACAAAATAAGTCTTTTAAAAAGAGGAGGGTGAAAGGTTCCCTTACCTACATGGGTATTTTTCGAAACATACGCCTTGTGAAAGAAGGACAATACAACATTGATGTAAATACTCATAAATGAAAGAATATTACACAATGAGTAAAATAATGGTCAGTACATACACCACTCAAAGGAAATTGTGGAAAATGTAGCATAAATATCATGGGAATAAAAGTGAGATGAAAAATCCCTTACACAAACTCGGCAGCCTAACGGCGCCACTTAAAACTTCCAAAAATGGATTGATGAGATCAAATAGGGTATCTCATCACATTACAATAAAATTTATAGACAGAGGAATATAAAAGAACATCCCCCATCATAACAAAGAGGAGCTTAAAATAAGTGACATAAAGGAGAGTACTTAAAGAGAAAGAAAGAGGTTAGATCTCTTACGAAAATTCGGCAGCCTAACGGCGCCACTCAAAACTTCCAAAATGGATTAATGAGAGAGAATAGGGTCTCTCATCATATGAACATAAAAATTACTGTAAGAGTAATATAAAAGAACATCCCAATAACAAGAAAGATGAGCTTATAAGGAATGACATAAAAGAGTGTACTTAAAAATAAAGAGAGGAGTAGGATCCCTTACCTCAAATCCAACTTGTCTTGTTCGTTTCTTTATATTCCTTAAAATCGGGTAACTCCCTTTGGTTTGAGATCAAAGGCTTCCTTGGGAAGACTTATGCCCAAAGTGAGGCTTCAAGGAGTAAGAGAGGGAAGTGGAGAGACAAAATGGGCAGAGGTTGGCCGAGCCAAAGGCTTTGGGAGTGTTGGTAAGGAGGTAGAGGTGGGGGCCTTTTATAAGAGGAGAGGAGGGGCACTCTTGTAAAGTTACAAAATGTTACTTTATTTTCAAAAGAGTTTCGGATTTTAAAGGTCCCACATTGATGTATTTCGAGTATAAGGTGATAAGGGTTATAAATATACTCATCCAATAGGTTTTCGACATGTGTAGGTCTTAGATATTACATTATCTTTCAATTTTATTTAAATTGATAAATAATGAGGTCATCGCTGCATCATCATGATGTCATAAATAATTTAATTTATTTAATGTCAAAAAATTATAAACAAATACTATGATGTAGGAAATCTTTTTAGCTTTCCTATGAATATTTATAGTCAAAAATCTGATTTGTATAACCCCATGTAAAAATTGTTTTAGTAAAACATTTCATGTTTTTCTCATTTTTACTTTAACTTTAAATAAAAAGATATTAATGTCATTTTCCAACCAAAGTGGCTTCATGGGGTCCCCAAGTTGACCCATGGGTTGTCCTGGTCGTCCATGACTCATCAAATGAGGTTAGGACATCTGTCAAGTTCATTTAATATTATTAAAACATTATTTTTACCTTAAACTAGACTAATTACCTCTAATCGCGATTAAAAACGTTATAAGTTACTATTCACCAAAAAATTATTTTTATCCCATTGAACCAAATTTTACTTCTTAGTGACAACCATGTATGTCAGATTTTTGAAATTCGAAACACAATGATAGAAAAATTTCATTTAAACGGAAAAATCAGTTTTTATAAGTACCACTTAGTGGTTTCACTATTCATCAAAAATTGAAGTTTTTCAAAAAAATCCCAAAAATTCACCCTAAGCTATATTTGATATTCTGAATTCAAAAATGAAGTCTATTTTACAAAATTCAAAACATATAAGTCACATTAATTAATTTAATAATTAATTCTCGTTGTCAGAGCAAATAGCGTGTTTTTATGAAACAATAAGTATCAAAAGATTGACACTAGTTTAAGTCTGTTTTCAAAGTGAAATTAATTCCAACTACCACTATTGGATTTAATGGTAAAAATATATTCTAATTTCACTTTAAACCCAATTCAAAAGATAATCTAATCATATAAATAAATTAGATTAAAAAGAGGTTTTGAATTAAAATACAACATTTTACACTATTCATTTAAAAAATGATCTTTATCAGAAAGATACCAAAAATTTACAGAAAGTAAATTTTGATGTCCCAATTCTTAAGAAGAGTTTTATTTGGTCCAAAAGGATGTATAAGAGTGAACAAAACTATATTTAATGACAGTTCTCCATCAAAAGGCGATAAGTGAACCTCTAGTGAAAACTAGGGCATATACGCCTAAAATTGAATTATTTCCGTATTTTATGCCTTTATCTTTTATTGGATAAATGTAAAAACATTTAAAAACATATATGATCATATTTTAGTTATTTCTATCCATTCCCGCCAATACAATGACTACATGTTAACTACCATTTAAAATAATATTATTTTATTATTAGAGTGCAACGTAAGATTCCCAAGAAACTCATTGTTGCGTGTTGGGTACGCCATCGAGCATAGTGTCCCCTTTAAAGTCATATTAATATTTTATTCACAAATATGGATAAATATGAAAATGTCATATTCTTTATTTACCTGGGGTGTTACATCCTTCCCCCCTTTTGGGAATTGCGTCCTCGCAATTTTTAAAATTGGGCTTGGAAACATCCTTGAAAGTCCCACATCAGAACAAGAGTCGGTAAAACAATCACTTTAAAATAAATAAAGATAAGTACAAAGGTCACCCGAGTTAACCCATAATAGGATTCCATGTAGAAAAAAATATGGACATGGAGGAGAAAACATAGGGTCATGTTCTGATGGAGAGTGATAGAAAACATGTTTAGGAGAAAGTTAACAATAAGAAAATCACAAACTTGTGATGGGTTAAAAGGTGTTGGGTTCCCCAGTAGGAAATGTTAATAGACAACATTTTTGTTTTAAGTTACTTTTTATTGAGGAATTTATTCATAAGGAAACATAATCACTTATCATGTTGACTTTCAACTTTTACTAGATTCCTTAATCAAACTCATACTTTTTTCCAAAAGACGAGTATTTAGGGAGACTTGCTCGCATTAAGAGTACTATAATCAACTTCTAGAGAATCAACTAATCCACAAAAGAGAACTATATACTTCCCATGTCTTTAGGCTTTAACCAAAAACAAAACCAAAAAGGTTAGTACAAGGTCAGATAATCCAGAAAAGGATAACCCTTTAAAAAGAAAATCTATGCTTAATCTCCAAAATTTGTCCAACAAAACCCAAAGTTCAACGAGGACCATCCGATAAACAATTTGTCCATAAAATTATTCAAAGTAAACCAATCTAAGATTGAAACCCAAATATTTGAAGGATTTAGTCACATAGTCTTCCAAGTTAAATCGTAACATTTATCTCCAAACAATATCAGTTGCTCCTAAAGTCTCGTATTGAAAAGTAATTAACCTAATCACATATCCTCCATGATAGGTTAATAATTTTCATAAATAACCCAAAATCAACTTACTCTTGATTCATAAAATCATATAACTAAAGAGAATCATTCAAACTAACCAGGGACTTCACGTAGTCCAGTGGTAGGCGATAAATACCAGTCGCACTTTGGTTGTGGGTTCGATTCCCGCAGCTTTGTCCGACGCGACGGGTAGTCACACGGTCTGCGTGTTGTCCTTTTTCCAAAACTATATAATTCTCAAATAATTCCCAAAAAAGTGATAAAATCATAAAAAATGATCATAACATATTTTAAGCTCGAGTTTATCTCATGCCTTTCATTTTCCAGTATATCATATAATAACCCATAATTACCTCAAAAGTAAGGATCATATAAACTCTAATGGTTACCTTTATAATTATTACCTGAACTTCCACATCGATTGGTCATCTCGTACATGATTCATTACAGAACATACCAAGGTTCAAGTGGTTGATCATGACTCCTTGATATTTGGTTTAGAACAACCACGAGTTTCCTCATTGAATCCTCCATTTTATTTAGTCTCTTAATCAGAGAACCACCACAGTTTCCTTCAAAACCGTTGTCTCTTTGGTGCCTGCTAGATCCATCCATTCACTAAAAACAGAAATGTCAGTGTGATTATATCAACAAAATCATCATGTACTAATGAGGAAGGTAAACACTAAGATATACTTACTCATTCACTTTATCTAAAACTAGGAATCTTTCTGAAATCCTATCCATTATGGTACTGTCACTTATGCTTAGAGAATACCCTAACCTCTAAAGTTATCTAAACCGACCTTTGATACCAACTATAAGGCTCCAGCCTTAAACCTTACTTAATCTTTAGTTATTACAAGATTACACATTGAGGATCTTTTCAGGTTTAGAGTTTTAGAGAATTAGATCATGAAACTTGCATTACATTCCACATTTAAACAAAGTGGTTACATAAAAGACAGTATTCATTCTCCCCATCAACGGAAACATATTGAAAATAAAACATGGATTCTTTCTTGACACATCCTTGACACTATCATCACATCATGTACCTTTACCTTGACCTGTGAAAAATATTTCAAAAACTTGGGATGAGCATAAAAAGCTCAGTAAGGGTTATAAAAATATGGAAAGGAAACATGAGTTCACATACACATAAGAATGAAATCATACTTTACCCATAAAACATAGTCACTTTAACATACCTCATCAAATCATGAATAAATCATAGAAATCATAAGACATAAAAGGTAACTTGAGGCATTTATAACATTCTTACGTAGGGAGTAACCCTCTTGGTTACGTTTGGAATACCCATCACGGTATATTCCCTAAATCTCTTCGGAGAAACCTTAACGTTTCACTCCTTCGCGTTACCCAACGCATTGGAGAGCTATATCGGGCTCACCCACCCTTATTTTATCATGGAACCATCCGTCTTCATAATAATGCCCAAGAACCATAACATAATCGTATCACATAAAACATGCATAAAGGAAACATAACATTTCCACATTTCAATCACAAGATATCAATACAACACATTGATATAATAAAAACATTATGAAAACCATTTTCAATACCAAAATAAAAGAAAAGTAAAACATGGTATTTATTTTTCTTTTAAAAAAAGGTATGGCTTGTAAAGGAAGCCAAAATTAAAATTATGGTCACGGCGGCGGAGACGTCGTTGTCAACGCATACGTACGACAAAAACATTCCCTTTTGTCATTTAGTAAAACGCTTCGTATAAAAAATATTCCTTTTGGATAAACGTAAAAGTCAAAAGGGTTTATACACCATATAAAATAAGGTTGTGTATAAAACAAAATATGCCTCAATGAAAGGAGATTGAGACTAAGTCCCATACAAAGACGGTATCCTTGGATTAAGGATAAATCAGTTACATAACTATGTGTGACAAACGAATACACGAAATATAAGTGGGTATTAAGTGTAAAACAATCAGAGGACATTCACACATAATCATATAATGACATATTCATGGTGTACAAGTTTATCCCAAAGAATCAAAATTGGGTTAAGAAGTTCCCTTGCAATAATTAGACAGCCTAACGGCGTCACTTCAAAATTCAGAAAAAGAGTTGATGAGAGATAAAAAGGGTATCTCATCACTTGGACATAAAATTTACATCAATAAGGATATAGAAGAACATATCCCAAAATAATATTATGTGAATTAAAAGACATAAAAAATAATTCTTTTAAAAAGAGGAGGGTGAAAGGTTCCCTTACCGACATGGGTATCTTTCGAAACATACGCCCCGTGAAAGAAGGACAATACAACATTGATGTAAATACTCATAAATGAAAGAATATTACACAATGAGTAAAATAATGGTCAGTACATACACCAATCAAAGGAAATTGTGGCAAATGTAGCATAAATCTCATAGGAATAAAAGTGAGATGAAAAATCCCTTACGCAAACTCGGCAGCCTAATGGCGCCACTTAAAACTTCCAAAAATCGATTGATGAGATCAAATAGGGTATCTCATCACATTACAATAAAATTTACAGAAAGAGGAATATAAAAGAACATCACCCATCATAACAAAGAGGATCTTAAAATAAGTGACATAAAGGAGAGTACTTAAAGAGAAAGAGAGAGGTTAGATCTCTTACGAAAATTCGGCAGCCTAACGGCGCCACTCAAAACTTCCAAAATGGATTGATGAGAGAGAATAGGGTCTCTCATCATATGAACATAAAAATTACTGTAAGAGTAATATAAAAGAACATCCCAATAACAAGAAAGATGAGATTAGAAGGAATGACATAAAAGAGTGTACTTAAAAAGAAAAAGAGGAGTAGGATCCCTTACCTCAAGTCCAACTTGTCTTGTTCGTTTCTTTATATTCCTTAAAATCGGGTAACTCCCTTTGGTTTGAGATCAAAGGCTTCCTTGGGAAGAATTCTGCCCAAAGTGAGGCTTCAAGGAGTAAGAGAGGGAAGTGGAGAGACAAAATGGGTAGAGGTTGGCCGAGCCAAAGGCTTTGGGAGTGTGGGTAAGGAGGTAGAGGTGGGGGCCTTTTATAAGAGGAGAGGAGGGGCACTCTTGTAAAGTTACAAAATGTTACTTTATTTTCAAAAGATTTTCGGATTTTAAAGGTCCCACATTGATGTATTTCGAGGATAAGGTGATAAGGGTTCGAAATCCACTCATAAAATAGGTTTTGGACATGTTTAGGGATTAGATATTACATTATCTTTCCATTTTATTTAAATTGATAAATAATGAGGTCATCGCTGCATCATCATGATGTCATAAATAATTTAATTTATTTAATGTCGAAAAATTATAAAAAAAATACTATGATGTAGGAAATCTTTTTAACTTTCCCATGAATATTTATAGTCAAAAATATGATTTGTATAACCCCATGTAAAAATTGTTTTAGTAAAACATTTCATGTTTGTCTCATTTTTACTTTAAATTTAAATAAGAAGATATTAATGTCATTTTCCAACCAAAGTGGCTTCATGGGGTCCCCAAGTTGACCCATGGGTCTTCTTGGTCGGCCATGACTCATCCAATGAGGTTAGGACATGTGTCAAGTTCATTTAATATTATTAAAACATTATTTTTACCTTAACCTAGACTAATTACCTCTAATCGCGATTAAAAACTTAATAAGTTACTATTCACCAAAAAATTATTTTTATCCCATTGGGCCACATTTTACTTATTAATGACAACCATGTATGTCGGATTTTTGATATTCAAAACACAATGATGACAAAATTTCATTTAAACGGAAAAATCAGTTTTTATAAGTACCACTTAGTAGTTTCACTATTCATCAAAAATTGAAGTTTTTCAAAAAAATCCCAAAAATTCACCCTAAGCTATATTTGATATTCCGAATTCAAAAATGAAGTCTATTTTACAAATTTCAAAACATATAAGTCACATTAATTAATTTAATAATTAATTCCCGCTGTCAGAGCAAATAGCGTGTTTTTATGAAACAATAAGTATCAAAAGATTGACACTAGTTTAAGTCTGTTTTCAAAGTGAAATTAATTCCAACGACCACTATTGGATTTAATGGTAAAAATATATTCTAATTTCACTTTAAACCCATTTCAAAAGATAATCTAATCATATAAATAAATTAGATTAAAAAGAGGTTTTGAATTAAAATACAACATTTTACACTATTCATTTAAAAAATGAACTTTATCAGAAAGATACCAAAAATTTACAGAAAGTAAATTTTGATGTCCCAATTCTTAAGAAGAGTTTTATTTGGTCTAAAAGGATGTATAAGAGTGAAAAAAACTATATTTAATGACAGTTCTCTATCAAAAGGCGATAAGTGAACCTTTAGTGAAAACTAGGGCATATATGCCTAAAATTGAATTATTTCCATATTTTATGACTTTATCTTTTATTGGATAAATTTAAAAACATTTAAAAACATATATAATAATATTTTAGTTATTTCTATCCATTCCCGCCAATACAACGACTACATGTTAACTACCATTTAGAATAATATTATTTTATTATTAAAGTGCAACATAAGATTCCCAAGAAACTCATTGTTGCGTGTTGGGTACGCCATCGAGCATAGTGTCCCCTTTAAAGTCATATTAATATTTTATTCACAAATATGGATAAATATGAAAATGTCATATTCTTTATTTACCTGGGGTGTTACAGAACTCCCCCATAATGAGTGTGGGTCCTCTACCCTTGGAGTGGTTCTTCCGGGTTCAGAACTCCCTTGTAGGAATAGGGCACGAGTTCCCCATATTGCTCATGTATATGGATAGATCTTCCAATCTTATTAGGGGTGGGCCCTCCACACTTTATGGAAATATAGAGTAGGTAATCCACTATTTTAACAGGGTGTTGGTCCTCTATCCATGTATTTGGTACACCCCTATCATGTCAAGGTGTGGGTCCTCCATGTGTGATGTATAGATTGAGTGGGTAATCCCCTGTTGTACTAGGGAGGGGGATCTCTATCCTTGGATTCATATCTCCCTATTATTCCAGCGTGTGATTAATCCATATGTGTTGTTACAACAGAGTTGGTACTCCCCTGTCATACCAGGGTGTGGGTCCTCTAGCATGGGATCCATACTCCCTATCGTATCAAGGTGCATGTCCTTTATCTATGAATTTGTACTCCCCTGCCATGAAAGGGTGTGGGACCTCTATCTATATAGTATTAATCCCATGTCATAATAGGGTGTGGGTCCTCTATCCATAGAGTGGTACTCTCATGGCATATCAAGGTGAGGGTCCTCTATCTATAGATTTTTACTCCCTTTTTGTGCTAGGGTGAGGGTCATATATCTATTGAGTTGTACTTCCCTATCATACCAGGGTGAGGGTCCTCATTTATAGAGTATTACTCCCCCATCTTCGAGTAGTTTTGGGGAGTTGGTACTCCACTAGAGTAGGATCTCCATAGACTGTGATCATAGTTTCAAGGAGCAGAACCAACCACTTTTTATTTATGATACTTGGTTAGGAGTTAGTGCTCCCTCAACGAAGTGATGTGTCGGCCTCTCCCTACAGGTACTTCAATAGTTTCATGGGTTAGTTAGGATTTATCACTCCCTTGTCTTCAATGTAGTGTCAAGGTGTGGGACCCTAATCTCTCTATATTTAGAGAGTATGCACATAGTGCATGTTCTATAGCAGTTATCCCTTAACTATTTATAGTGGTGAGGGGAGGGTCTCTCCACTTGGGTTCTTATGAGCTTGTGCAAGGCGCAAGATATTGATTACAATACATACGCTATTGGGAACTAGAGTTGGACCTATGAAATTGTTCTTATTAGAGAACTTTCTATCAGATGTTCTATTAGGGATTGTAGAGTTTTTCCTAATGGATTTTATATATCAGATTAGTGTCATCTCAAATGGATGAGCTCATGGAGAGTGTTCTTCAGGTTGTGTGTTACCTTCGAGCCTCAAGAAGAATCCTATAGTTTTCTATGAGGTTAGAACCTCATAAGAATTGGAGTCTAAAAATAGTATATCTATGTAATTATGGGAGTTCTTGTGGGTTTTTCATGTCTTGTCTAACACACCAAGTGGATTGAGATGACTAGTCATGTATAGAATAAGATGGATCGAGATGGAGTTACTCTCTCAATGTGGTTCCCTCAGGCTGGGTCAAGGGGACTATTGCCTTTAATTTTCTCCCTTTTTCTTTTTGGTTTTAGGGTTCCTACTGAGTATTTTTATACTCATCCTTTCAGAGGATTTTCCCACACATGTTGTGTCTTGTGTAGAGCAAAGTCTTGTCAACAAATTCCCTGGAAGACCCATAGTAGGTATAGGATAGTGGACCAGACCGACTGAGGTGTTTACCAGATCTAGGATGATATTATTTTGTGAAGTTTCATTTGACAATGATCCCCACCTTTAGATATGGTTAGTAACTTTTTATGTTTTTTGTCATCGTGTATTTTTTCTTTTTTATGATTCCATTACTTCTATTTTACTCTGGTTGTGGGATAGATATATGTATGTAATGTTTTTATTTTACTATATCTATTAACTATTTCATGGAGATGTTTATTTGTGTGTGTGTGTGTGTGTGTCTAGGTACCTTAATAAAAGGCATCCATTTGTTTTATATTCCTACTCGGTGCTAGATGTCAGCCCATGACCTATTGGAGGCAGGCTTGGTGTTGTTTCCGACACTTTCTCTGGGTCATACATCCATCTATTGAGGACGCATAGATTGTTTCCCCGCATTCTCTCCTTCCAAAGGGGGGTAGAATCTGTCGCTTATTCAGGGACATTTGCTCCTTGATCGAAATAGGATTATGGGATGTCAGTTTCTCCTTCTATGGATTCCTCCTTGAAACTCATTACCTAGTTCGGGTCTCCCTCATAGATTTGAGTCGTGGTTCGTGAATCTTGTTTACGGTTCCATATCTTTGTGGACTCCGTTCAATTATATTGCTTCCTCCAGGACATTACAAGGTGTCTTGACATGGTAGAAACCTTAATTCAAAGTAGATGAAAACATCAGGCATGTCAGGGCATCTCTGGATGCATGGACATTGGGGAACCTATATTCTTCCTCATAAGAGGCAATCTCAAGGGAGTATAACTCGAGGCATCCCACGTCAGTTGTGGGGTATCCTATGCCGGAGTCATTTCTCTAAGGTTTTCCTCAACTTACGATGTTTAACATGGGGTATGCCACAATTTTAACATCTTGAGGAGACGATATGAGAGTGATCGGAACATCCCATAAAGAAGGATCGTATTGGTACATCCCTAGGAGGGAACACCTGAAGGTTTACCATATGGATAGATCAGAATGCCCAATGAGGATGGATCTGAGGTGGTGTATCCCATAGAGGTAAGATATCACACTTTGAAGGATGGTTTGGACACCACTAAGGGTGGATCAAAAAGAGTACACTCCAGAATGGGGAAGACCGGATGGATAGGTCAGAATGCCCAATGAGATAAGAACCAGGGTGGTGTATCCCATAAAGGGAATATGGCACACCATGAAGGTTGGTCTGGACACCGCTGAAGGCGGATCAGGGAGAGTGCACCCCAGAATGGGGGACTCCAAGGATTACCATTAGCTGGGATTGAACCTCGTTGAGGTTTCCTACGTACCTTTCCTAGGAGACAAGGATCAAAACCCACATAGTTCGAAGGGGTGATGAATCAGGGTGTAGGCAAAGGACAATGACCTGAATACATATTGGGGATTATTCATGGATAGCATCCCATCACAAGAGGGGTACTCTTGGTTGGATGGTTATGGATTGTGTGGGGATTATGCATGGTTAGCTGCCCGAGTGTCGCAAGGAACGTCGGTGGGATAGATGACATGATCTCACCGGGATGTGGCGGCCCAAATAAGAATCAATATGGATGATGGACAGTTGAGTGGACTATATGGGAGGAATGGAATAGAACCGACGTGAAGATGATGACGGTGTTAGGATTGAACCTCAGGGAGGCTTCCTATGTATCCTCATGGAAGGGAATCAAAGTCTGCGTAGTTCATGAGGTGGGATGATGGGACACTAGAGGTGGAGACTCAAGAGAATGGATGCATGGATATGACCCAGAGGAGGTAGAACTTCCAGGATGGGGTATGACCTTCCCAAAACACAAAGCCTCAAGGAAGTGACTAGGATGGGACATGAATGATTGGCTTGAGCCTCAGGGAGGCTTCCAATGTATCCTCGTGGTAGGGAATCAAAGTTCATATAATTCGGGATGGGGGTATAGATTTGGGGTGTATGTATAGGACAGCGGCCTGACGATATACTAGGGCTTACGCGTGGTTAGCAGTCTAGGTTGGTTTGATGCCATGGGGGCAGACCAGAGATGTGGGTCCCAATGAAGGGGACCACAACAGCTTACCGTCAATTGCGGACCACAACGGTTTATTGCTGGTTGGGGTTTACAATGGCTTACCTCTGTTTGGGGTTGATAATGGCTTACTACTGACTAGGGTTCACAATGGCTTACCACTTACTGGGGTTCCAACAACTTACTGTTCGTTGGGGTTAATACAACGTCTTATCATGGATTGGGGAAAACAAAGGATTATCGTCGATTAGGGGACACAATGGCTTACCGTTGATTGGGGTTGGACCTCAGGGAGGCTTCCTATGTACCTTTCCTAGGAGACAAGGATCAAAGTTCATGTAGTTCGGATGTGTTTGGTGAACCGAGGTGAAGGGGTCAGGACCGGTAGGTGTTGGGCTTGAACCTTATGGAGTCTTCCTACATACCTTTCCTTGTAAAGGATCAAATTCCACGTAGTTCGGGATAGTGGATGCAGTTTAACATCATGTGAGATGAAGGTGAACCGACGTGAATGGGTCGGGACCAATAGGTGTTGGGTTTGAACCTCCGGGAGGCTTCCTACGTACCTTGCCTAGGGGACAAGGATCAAAGTACACATATTTTAGAATGGTGGATTCAATTTAACATCATACAGGACAAAGGAGAACTGACATGAATGGGTCAGGACCAGTAGGTGTTGGGCTTGAACCTCAGGGAGGCTTCATACATACCTTGCATAGGGGATAAGGATCAAAGTCCATGTAGTTCCGAATGGTGGATGTAGTTTAACATCATGCGGGATGAAGGTGAACCGACGTGAATGGGTCGGGACCAGTAGGTGTTTAGCTTGAACCTCAGGGAGGCTTTCTACATACCTTTCCTAGGGGAAAATGATCAAAGTCCATGTAATACATAATGGTGGAAGTAGTTTAACGTCATGTAGGACTAAGGTGAACCGACGTGAATGGGTCGGGACTAGTAGGTTTTGGGCTTGAACCTTAGGGAGGGTTCCTAAATTCCTTTCCTAGGGGACAAGGATCAGATTCCACGTAGTTCAAAATGGTGGATATAGTTTAACGTCATGCGAGATAAAGGTGAACCGACGTGAATGGGCCGGGATAAGTAGGTATCAGGCCTGAACCTTAGGGAGGATTCCTACGTACCTTGCCTTGGAAAGGATCAAAGTCCACATGTTTGGGATGGTTTGGGGCTTACAAACTAAGGAGGCCCAAGAAGGATTCCATGTTCGATGCTTACTCTAAGCCCATGTGATTCATGCTCGATGTGAGAAACAAGAGACAGCAAAGACCTGACAATCATAGTGAAAAGGTATGGACACGAAGGGTGGTAAATGGGTCTTATGCATGGAGGCTACTTGGGTGCTGCTATGGAGTGGAAATAGTGGATGGGGCTTACTCATGGAGGATGCATGGGTGCCGCTATGGAGCGGAAATGGTGAATAGGGATTACACATGGAAGCTTCCCATGTGCCGCTATGGAGAGGAAATGGTGAATGGGGCTTACGCATGGAAGCTGCCTAGGTGCCGCTAAGAAGATGAATTGGTGAATGGGGATTACTCATGGAAGCTGCCCGAGTGCCGCTACAAAGTGGCAATAGTGGATAGGGCTTACGCATGGAAGCTGTCTGGGTTTCGCTAAGGAGTGGCAATGGTGGATGGGGCTTACACATGGAAGTTTCTCAGGTTCCGCTAAGGAGTGGCAATGGAGGATGGGGATTACGCATAGAAGTTATCTGGGTGCTGCTAAGGAGTGGCAACAGTGCATGGATCTTATGCATGGAAGCTCCTAAGGTTCCGCTAAGGAGAGGTAATGGTGAATGGGTCTTACGCATGAAAGATGCTCGAGTGTTGCTAAGGAGTGACAATGGTGGATGGGGCTTACTCATGGAATTTTCTTGAGTGCTGCTAAGGAGCGGTAATGGTGGATGTGGCTTACACATGGAAGCTTCCCGGGTGCTTTTAAGGAGTGGAAATGGTGGATGGGGATTACACATGGAAAATGCTCAGGTGTCACTAAGGAGCAGTAACGGTGCATGGATCTTATGAATGGAAGCTTCCCGGGTGCCGCTAAGGAGAGGCAATGGTGAATGGGGATTACGCATGAAAGTTTCTTGAGTGCTGCTAAGGAGTGGAAACAGTGGATGGGGATTATGCATGGAAGGTTCATGGGTGCCATTAAGGAGTGATAATGGTGGATGGGGCTTACGCATGGAAGCTATCTGGGTTCCTCTAAAGAGCGGAAATGGTGGATGGGGATTATGCATGGAAGTTACCTGGGTGTTGCTAAGGACCGAAAAATGTGGATGGGGATTATGCATGGAAGCTTCCCGAGTGCCACTAAGGAGCGGAAACAGTGCATGGGGCTCACACATGGAAGCTGCCTGGGTGCCGCTAAGGGGAAAAAAGGTGGATGTGGCTTATGCATGGAAGCTTCCTGGGTGCCGCTAAGGAGTGGAAATGGTGCATGGGGCTTACACATGGAATTTTCTTGGGTGCCACTAAGGAGAGGAAATGGTGAATGGGGCTTATACATTGAAGCTTATCGAGTGCCACTAGGGAGTGGCAACGGTGGATGGGGCTTATGCATGGATGCTACCCGGGAGCCACTAAGGACCGACAGTGGTGGATGGGGCTTATGCATGGAAGATGCCTGGGTGATTCTAAGGAGTGGCAACTGTGGATGGGGCTTATGCATGGAAGCTTCATGGGTGCCGCTAAGGAGTAAAAATGATGGATGGTTCTTATGCATGGAAACTGCCCGGGTGCCACTAAGGAGCAGCAACAATGCATGTGGATTATGCATGAAATCTTCTCAGGTGCCGCTAAGGAGAGGAAATGGTGAATGGGTCTTACGCATGGAAGTTTCCTGATTCCTGCTAAGGAGCAACAATGGTATATAGGGATTAGGCATGGAAGCTGCCCGGGTACCGCTAAAGAGTGGAAACGGTGCATGGGGCTTACGCATGGAAGCTTCTCGGGTGCTACTAAGGAGAAACAACGATGGATGGGTCTTACACATGGATGTTTCTCAGGTGACGCTAAGGAGTGGAAATAGTGGATGGGGCTTACGCATGGAAGTTTCCTAGCTACTGCTATGGAGAGGCAATGGTGAATGGGGCTTATGCATTGATGATGCATGTAATGTCTTCCTCATGTATGGCCATGAGGGCATCCCAAATCACTAGTGGTTTGAGGTATATAATTGAGGTCTACACCTATGCACTAGTGAATAAGCGGGATAACATCAAGGGCATTGGAATCAGTCTGAACAAAGGGAGATGAAAAGTGTGAATCAAATTCCTGACATTAGGAACACGATGAGGGTGGCGTGGCGATGGAGGATAACTATTGACCATGTTCTAAATATAGAATCCATATATTGTTTGCCTAAAATGGGTAGAAACAAATGAGGGTCAACTATTGACCATGTTCAAAACACAGGACCTGACTCGAAGTGTCATTCAAATTCTTTCAGGGCGTTGGCCCAGAACGGTAGGTGAGATGATGCGGCAAGGGACCAGGCTGGTAAGGGGTCCCTTCAGACATTAAGGAGGATAAATATCTAAATGAAGGACACAAAAAGCATGAGGTTAAGTGATGGAATATTTTAACAGATTCCAACGCTCTTGAAATTATACCACTGTAATCATGGCATGAGGTATCTTATGATTTTTACATAATACATCTTTTACTTGGAACAAGTGGCATCCTATAATTTAATTATAGGGAATTCTAAGATTTATAGTCATGTAGAGAGGACTATTGGAATCTTATGATTAGAGAATAAGGCATCTCTTATTTGGAGAAAGAGGCATCCAATATTTTTCACATAGGGAGTACTACAGTTTATAGTCATGTAGAGAGGACTATTGGAATCTTATGCTTAGAGCACAAGGCATCTCTTGTTTGGAGAAAGTGGCATCCTATATTTTTCACATAGGGAGTACTACAATTTATAGTCATGTAGAGAGGACTATTGGAATCTTATGCTTGTCACATAAGTCATATCTTGTTTGGAGTAAGAGGCATCCTATATTTTTCATATAGGGTATACTACAGTTTATAGTCAAGTAGATAGGACTATTATCATCTTATGCTTGGCACATAAATAATATCTTGTTTAGAGCAAGAGGCATCCTATGTTTGGCACATAGGATGAGATATAGTTTATAGTCATGTAGAGAGGACTATTGGAATCTTATGCTTAGAGCCTAAGGCATCTCTTGTTTGGAGCAAGAGGAATCCTATATTTGGCACGTAAGGTGTGCTACGGTTTATAGTCATGTAGAGAGGACTATTAGGTATAAGTATCCTAAAAATGGTTGGTTTTGGAACTTATGTATGAGAGGACCTTTCTGGATCAACCTGGATTAGGAGCTAAGTGATAGGGTTTGGAGGACTTGTTGGAGGAATGGTTCAACTCAAGGTACTCTGGGAATTGATGATGAGACTCTCAACTCACGACATGGGAAATGAACCAAGAGGAATATGTTGAATCAAGGTGTTTCATGGTGTGCATAGGAGTATCTCAAATCATGGTATTCCATAGGTGGAAGGCAGGTGCACATAATGGCATAATAGAAAATGCCAACATCCCGGACCGAAAAGTTCGAGGTGCGACTATACATTTTTCATGGTGGTCAGTGACGGATGCGAAGGGACTACCCAGAGGGACAGGACCACAGCCTGCAAGTTATCTCGAGTGAGGGTGAGGGGGTGAATCCCCCATGTTATCGATTAGTGGGCTTGAAGGTAATATCTTCGCAAAGGATAGGTCTTCGTAAAGTAGATTTGTGGAGTAAAGGTGCTCTCGGATCATGGGGGCTCGCGAAGTAGCTTCGCAAATTAAATATGCTCACAGATCATGGGGTCTCGCAAAGTAGCTTTGTAAAAGAAAGCTGCTTGTGGAGCATGGGGTCTCACAGAGCAAAGGTCTTCACGGAGATGAGGGTCTCGCGGAGCAAAGGGCTTCACGGAGCCTCAAGAAACCCGAAGGATCTCCCTCCTTCACAAATGGAGGATCCCTTTGTGAAGGGCATCACTTCACGGTGCTCGGGAGCTCCACAAAATGGGAGATCAGACGCCCAAGGGGCAGCGTGACTGTGCTTATGAAGGGGTGATCTGGCTATTTATAGGTGATGGAGGTCAGCAGAGCACATGGCGAAGAGAAAATCACGTTGCGAAGGAAATCACACTCTACGACCAGAGGGAGTTCCCTCAAGTTTCTCATAACCACGTAGTCGACCATCATAGACCTTCATGGTGCTCGTAGAGGATTCAGTCAAGTTTCATCAAGTTCATCGTAACAACAAAGTCAACTGTCATCAACCTTCGCGGTGCTCGCGGAGGCTCCAGACAAGTTCCCTCTGCTCCATGATCGAGGAGGGAGCTTTGCGAATAGGCTCTGCGAACCAATTTTCCATCCCAACATCAAATGTCCATAACACCTAATTTTTAACTTCGTTCGGGCCTTACGACCTGCCAAATCGAAGCTTGCGGAACGGTCTACGATCCTGGATCATGTATGGAAGCATTTGGAATATTTTGTGGATGCATTTTCTGGTGCCAATAGGTGTATTTTTGGCTTGAGACTTGTTGGTTCAGGGCAGGATAATTAGGTCATAACTCTTATGTTACAAACCCATAAACTAAAAGCTGGAAAATTACACTTATTATTAATTTATTTAAAAAATATTACTTTTAAAATGAAATTTATTTTATTTTCATGAAATATCTTTAAGTTTTTCAACATGACTTTATCATTTCTCATACTCATTCTTAAACCTTGTTATTCCATTTTAAATCCATGAGATCATAAAATATATTTTTCCTTTAACATAATATACTTTCAAATCGAATAATTATTTACTTACACATGATATTACCTTTTCTACCAAATTTTTTTAATAAAACAGTTTATAAGAAGACATAAAGTAAAAAATATTATTTTTGAGTGTTTCCTAAAAAACATTAGTTCCCACAAAACAAATTCCAAAAAAACATACTTTTTAAACATATAATGGAATAATCATTCATTTTAAACAAAAGAACATTCACTTACCTTGTAAAATTAAAATATTCCCATAAAAACTCATTATCAAGAATACAAACCCCATATAGGTTCCTTGAAAAAACATATTCATAGAACACATATATTAACCCTCATAAATTGATTAACCTACTTGGTTAATTCCAATATAATTATCTGGAGAACATAATCATTACCCAATGCATTAGAGAGAGATATCAAGATCACCCATCATCAGGTTTATATCAATCTAAATCATTAAATAAAAAATCCCAATGGAATGAGAAAAGATATATACTTTTGAAAAACCATGAAATCTTTGAATGTTATGTTTTCAAAATATAATAGTCATGATGGGGGTAAATTACACTCATTCTCTATACATTCAAAAAAATTCATTTCACTATTTTTTTAAATGTCAAAAATAACTCATTTGGAAAAAGTTTTAAAAAGTTATTTTAAAACATTCATAAAGAAATTAAAACATGGTTTAATATAAAATTTGATATATATTTTAGTGTATGAATAATGTACTTGAAACATTTTAAATATCATGTACATGGTGGAAAATTATTTAGAAATTAAATCTTTAAGACATTAAAAACATGATTTTATGGTAAAGTGTCCATTACCTCAAGTCTCACTTGTCACAAACAGTCATTATCATCTTAAATAATAAAATTTTGTTTATTATTTACCAACATAATAACCTTTTCTAATTTTATATTCTTTTTATTTAATTAATATCCATGTTATACTTAATTACATAGTGGATTAATTTTACTTCTAACATTTTGATAATGTTTTGTTAATTAGTCCAAAATGAATTTGGTATGTTGAAATTGATCATATAGATCGTGATTATATCAATTATAGATCCTTAATCATGTTATAATTATCCTTTTTTATATTAATTATAATTCTAGAACTAATTATGTAAAATGGTGATGAAAAATGAATTATGATACAATCATAGAGATAGTAGGGCATATGTATACATGAGTAAAATTTCCATTTTTCAATGAACATGATGGAAAGATAATAAATATAATTTTACCTTTATATAAAAAATATTTTATCATATTTCATCTTTAAATACACTTATATAAACAATCCATGAGTGGAAATTATGAAAAACAAATCGCATTGCTTTGTGGAGGTGGTAATCAACACTTACACACAAACGATATTATCATTTTTTAATTGATGGAATGGAAATAAAATAGATTAATATTTTATTTAAATAATGATAATTACTTCTTGAATATAATATATATTCAAATTAAATCCATCATTATATCTAGTCATGATATGTGGTGATGTTAAATGAATCGCATCGGTTCATGATCTGGTAGTCTGTTGTACGCATGAACGAAAGTTTCATTTCCCATTTTATGGAAGAAGAGATAGATAGAAGTTAATCCATAAACATAATAACATATTAGTATATGTTATATAATTATGTTATTATATTTTAATTCTTAATATAATTTGAATGATATAAAATAGGAAATGATATAAAATCACATACTTAAGTGTTTTAACTCTCCTTTAGATAAACTCCTTAGGCTTACACCTTTGGAATACTAAGGTTGGTATTCTAAAAATATTAGGGACTCTATGAAATGTATAGGAATATTATGTAGGTATTTTTTTAAAGTATTTTCTAATATAATAGGCTCTTTATGTTTTTAGAAAATAGGATAGGGTTTTCCCTTTTATAAGTGAGGTAGAGGACACACATGGAATTTTTCAAGACATTTAAATATAATTAAGTCATTTTCATTGAAATTTTTCTAGTAAATAAATATATTTATAGAATAATGTGACAAGAGGATAAATAAATTCAGACAATATAAACTAGAATGAAATTTTCTGGCCTTGTCATTTATTTTTAACCTAGTTTAACTGGACTTAACCATTTGTCGTGGAGAGACATTCTTTTATGGTAGTTATTCTTCATAATGAACAAAAATGAAAATTAACTCCTTTTAAAATTTTCAAATTATGATTAAAAATATTGAATATATTTTATTAAATTAAATTTAAATAAGTTAAATTAATTAATTTTATATAAGAATGAAGAAAGTAATCATACCCCATTTTTAGAAAAAATGCATTTTTAAACATAAATATTAATTTACATTCATTACTTTTCTAGTAAAAAAATAAAATGAATGATAAAATATTTTTATACATATATAGTATATATTTAATTAAAAATATTAATAAAAGGATATTAATTTAATTTTTTTAGATAAAAACACATTGATCAAATTAAAATAGTTTTTAGAAAAAAAATGTGTTTTTAATCCTAAAAATGAACTTATACAAAAATGAAGTATAATTTTGAATCATATATAATTATTTAAATTATTTATAGTTAAAGGATAAATATTTTAATTTAAGTTCAAATAAAAACATAATGTGTCTATTCAATTACATTATTTAAAGAAAATAAATGATAGTTTTACAAAAAATTGTATTTTTCGCTATTTACAGAACAATAAATCTTCTCAAGAAAATCCTAAACATTAACACTAAGATAATATTAAAATGATTATTTCATAAGTGATATTAATTTCTTCAAACATAATTTTAAAAAATGTAAGGGATTGGTTTTAATGTTGGTGCATGAAATAAAATAAAAACCGTTTTTAATAAAATATATTTTTTAAGCTAAAATGAATTTATAGACATTTGAGTATTTTTTATTATGTATTAATCAATAAATTATCTAAAACCTTTACGCATATGTTTCATATTGTATTTATTACTAATCATACCTTACAATTTATCGACAATAAAATAATGGTCACACAAAAATATTTTTAAAACATATCACAAATCACTTAATGATCATTGGTCTGTATACCACACAAAAATGAATATATTAAATAAAGAAAATAAATTATAAAAATATTGGGGTGTTACTCCCCCCTCCTTATTGGATCGAAATATCAACTAAATCAATCATTAGTTGTGTGGGATCATATTCATATCCATGACCTTCAAGTATCTCATGGGATTTGAGGATGGATAAGGAAGAGAGAGAGAGAGAGAGAGCTAGAAGTGGGGTTAGGATAGCTAGGTTTTCCATATCAATGGATAATACCTCCTATATGTAATACTAAAAAATTATCAAACCCTCCATGTAATTTACTCAAGATTTTCTAAACATTCATGTAAATCCTTCTATTACAATACCACTAACCCTCACCTAGTCTAATTCTCTAGTATGTTTCATCATATGAAACATTAAAAAATAATGATATCCAAAGTAAGAGATATTTGAATGTTAACCATTAATGTTTGATTATTATGATAATAATAGAATTATATTTTTATTCTCCAAAATCTATTGCAATATTATGATACAACTAAGGTAGTAGATATAATATAACTATATCATATACAATGACA
The DNA here is from genome assembly GCA_963277665.1 of Viscum album. Taxonomy (NCBI): domain Eukaryota; kingdom Viridiplantae; phylum Streptophyta; class Magnoliopsida; order Santalales; family Viscaceae; genus Viscum; species Viscum album. The sequence continues at coordinate 695,608,201 of OY728131.1, forward strand.
TGACTAGTTCATGCAATGTGGTGAAATAATAGAATATATGATATAAATTTGGAACCATGAATTTCATAGTATAGGATATTCTCAATTTAAGGGGAAAATGACCATATATATCACATGTACATTATTCTTCTAAAGGACCCCAGAACACCCTGAGAGGGAAGGGGTGAATTAGGGTGTCAAATTTTTATTTTAAACTTATGGATCTTATTCCTATGTTGGTAGGAGCCTATTAAACCTATCTAAAGAGGAAGTGTAGAAAATAAACAATCACAAGCAAAGCAATGGCACAAAAATTTTACTTGGTTCACCACTAAGGGTTATGTCCAAGGAGCATACGCCGACAGTGTGTCGGTCTTACCAAAACCACCAATCTTTACAAGTTGTGGAATACAAGATTTTAGAACAGTCACTCTGTGCTAGGTGCACTGCCTTCACAAGGTTCAGGGATAGCACACTGCGTCCCTCAGATCACTTCTGCTGACTCCCCCTTGCTCATTGTGCTAGAAGAATCTTCACTCAGTTTAACGACTTGAAGGTATCTTCAATGGTTTATCATTAATTTATACATCCTCAACTGTAAATGGATGATCTCTTGAAGCCCCATAATCACACACAGATGTAATTTATTTTCCCGTACACTAATAAGTTATGAAGATTAATTTCGCAAACTAATTTGGCCAATTTTATGCTTCCTTGGGTGTTCCACGTACTGTTGTTGTTTCCGCATACTGTCCAGCTCCTCCATGTACTGTCCAACTCCACTGCGAACTACACTAATCCATGTTTCTCCCTACTCCACATACTACACCATACCTCCATGTATCGTCCTTCTCTATGTACTACCTTTCTCCATCGCATATTGCAAGTGCTTCCTGCGTGAACCACACACTCTTTCGCAGACTATTTTACTTATATGAATGAGTCTCTCCACGTACCGTCTTCTCCTCTGTGAACCACTTCAGACTTCTTCGGATTTCTCCCTAAAATTTTAATCTCCAATATCCTCACTTGACAAAGAGGATTATTGTTCCTTAAATAGGCATGTAACTCCGCAAATTTCGCTAAACCGATTTACCCAAACTTTCAATGTGGTACAATCTTAACTTCATCTGTGTACGGTTAGCATCCACCACGTACCACTCTTGTTTCGCGAAACGCAGCAATCCCTCCAACCTTCATCATTCCGCGTACCGCATGCCTTCACCATGTGCCGTCGCTGTGAACCATTTTTCTTTTCAACCTTCAGTATTCTACGTACCACATTCCTTCACCACGTACCATTGCTACGAATTCTTTTTTGGTTCCGCGTACTATTCTTGTTCCCTTTATCGCGTATTGTGCACCTTCACTGCGTACTGCGCAACTTCATCGCATACCACTCACCTTCACCGTCTACTGTGCTCCTTCACCGTGTACCATTTTCAAACTACCTATTTTTTGGGCCCAAAAATATGGAAAACACTTGGAAACTATGCCACCTTCAATACTTCTTTCAGCCTTAATTGTATGACCTCATTCCTTGCAAACTCCCTAGTTATCCGTGTGTAGATTGACAAAAAACACAAACCAAAAAAATAACCTTGGTTCCAAAAATCCCCCCCCCTTTGGGTTTGTTGGAAATCTCTAGATAAATTCACGGATGCGCCATCCATGATCAAAACCAGAATCTTCAAGAAACAACTCATCCATCACTCTAAGTCTACGTGATCAATTCCTAGTGTAGAAAAAAAAAGAGTACATGAATTGATTTCTCATTCTTTTCTTTTCTCCACCTTCATTGTTGTAGTTCTGTCTTTTTCCTGTGTCTAGAAAAAAAAACAGAACACTTTCCATTGAATTTATCCATTCTCCCCCATTGTCAATAAATCCGAAGACCGATAATTTAACATTGTAGAGATCAGAACATACTCCCCATGGATCGTGTCTCCCCCATAAACCTGCAACACTTCCACAAACAGATTAGCATAGTTAAAACAACTGGGGATAGGGGAATCTCATAACCTCTTTATGCACTAAGAAGTGGCTAAATACCAAGGTTCAACCGATGTTTCTAAAAAACAGCTGCTGACAGTGGCTTGATCATAATATTAGCCACTCGGTCATCAGTTCCCACATGGTCCATTTTGATCACACCTTGTTCAATTTTTTCCTTGATGAAGTGATATCTAATCTCAATATGTTTCATACGAGAGTGATAAACAAGATTCTTCGTAAGATCAACTGCGATTTTGTTATTATAGTAAATCACCATTAGTTATTTCACCTGATCACCTATGTCACTCAGTTGTTGCTTCATCGAGAGTAATTGAGTGCAAGCCTTGGTAGCATATATATATTCATCTTCAGCAGTACTAAGTGAATTAATTTCATGGTTCTTGATTAAACATCCCACACATTTCTTCTTAATATAGAATGCTCCACCACTGGTAGACTTTCTGTCCACTACATCTCCAGCCCAGTCAGCATTAGAAAATTCTGATATTTCAACATATCTTTCTATAGCAAAGTATATCCCATAATTTTTTTTACATTGAATGTATCTCATGATTCTTTTCACTACAGTCATATATTCTTCCTTCGAATTACTCTAAAAACAGGATGCAAGGAAAGTTGCAAAGACAATATCTCGATGTGTTGTTGTTAGGTACATTAGGCTTCCAATGATTCTTATGTACATGGTGGTATCCACATAAGTCTCTTACCCATGATTTTAGAGATTTGAACCAACTATGATCGGTGTATTCATTAGTTTGGAATCATGCATATTGAATTTATTCAATAGATCTCTTGTATACTTTTCTTGAGAAATGAAAGTGTAATCCTTATTTTGAAGTACCTGCAGCCCTAAAAAGTATGTGAGTTCACCAATCATGGAAATTTTAAATTCATATTTCATGTGACTGGAAAATTCATCCCCCGATCCATGTTTGCTTCCACCAAAAATAATATCATCCACGTATACCAATACCATGAACTGGTCTTGTTGAGAGTTTTTCACATAGAGATTGTGATCCACTCCTCCTATTTTAAACTCAATCTTTCTCAAATAAGATTCCAACCAAGAGTACCATGCTCGGGGTGCCTATTTCAAGCCATAAAGAGATTTCTTTAATTTACAAGCCTTCAGTTCATCATTTCTAAGAAAGAACCCTAGGGGTTGTTCAATGTAAACTTCTTCTTCCAATACTCAATTTAAGAATTTTGTCTTTGAATCCATTTGATACACTTTATAACCTCATTGTATTTCCATGGAAAGAAATAACCTGATTGACTCGAGTCTTGCTACAGGATAAAATGTCTCCTCAACATCAACGCCTTCGATTTGTGAATATCCTTTACAGACCAAGTGCACATTATTTCTGATCAAATTTCCATTTTCATAAAAAAATTCTTGAAAATCCACTTCATACCAATCACATTATGATCTTCAGGTCTTTTAACAAGACCCCAAGTCTGATTTTTGTCAATCTTATCTAACTCTTCATTCATTTCTTTTACCCATGACTCATCCTTTATAGCCTCTTCAAATAAATATGGTTTCACAACTGATAGAAATGTAGAATGTTCATTATTACTCATTCTCCTTGTCAGTTTTTTGTTCAGTCCAATCCCCGATATTATTGGACTGATCAATCACCACTCTTTGATTTCTCCTTTGTGTTTCAACCGAATTCTCTCTAGATATTGCTTCCTCTTCAGATTCTTCTTTAGAGTCAATATCATGATGTGAATCTGGAGAGTTTCACACCTTCCTTTACCTCTATATTAGCATTTGTTCCATGTTCACATCCTTCTTCGTCTTCTATCACATCAGCATAATAATTCCTTGAAGCATTTGTGTTTTTATCTTCAATAATTTTTACATCACTGCTTTCCACAATTCTTCCCAAGCGCTTATTGAAACACTTGTAGGGTTTTCTGTTCATTGAGTATCCAAGAAATATTCCTTTGTCTTCATTATCTCTATACTTCCATTGATTTCTTTCTTTGTTTCAGATAAAACATTTGCTTCCGAAAACATGAAAATATTTCAAATAGGTCTTCCTTCCATGCCACAATTCGTATGGTGTCTTTTCCTCACCCATATACAGCCCTATTTTATTTTGAATATACATTGTTGCTTATACTGCCTCTTTCTAGTAATGTCGAGGAATACGAGTCTCGATTAGTATAGTTTTGTCCATGTTATTTACCTGTCGATTCATGCACTCAATAACTCCATTTTGTTGTGGAGTTCTCATAGTAGCCACCTCATGTTGTATCCCATGCTTCTCTATTTAATTTTCAAATTCAATGGATGTGTATTCTCTTCCATTATCCGGCTGCAGAACTTTGATCTTCCATCCAATATCATTCTTGTCAATTCAACGATAGATTTTTATGCAATCAAGCACTTGTTGCTTCCTTTGTATAACGATCACACATTCCATTATACTATAATCATCTATGAAAAGAACAAAGTACCTTTCTCTATGTGTTCCCGCAACATCTATCAGGCCACATACATCTGTATGGATGAGGTTAAGGAGATTTGATGATCTTTTCTTCTTTGGCCGGTAGGAACTGTATACCAGTTTCCCTTGTATGCACACATCACAGATATTTTCTCATTTACACTTTAGATTAGAGATATCCATGACTATTTGTAACTTAGATATCTTTTCCATGTCTTTCTGATTGATGTGCCTCAATCTTCAATGCCATAAGTTGTTTTTATCTTAAACTATTAAGTAGCAAATGTTCTCTTTGTTTTCAACTTGATATAAGTTGTCATCTATTCTATAGCCTTTAATGAGCGAAATCCAGGACTTTCCTCTTATAGTACAACCATTCTGATTGAATGTCACAATAAGACCCAAGTCACATAGTTGATTCACACTAAGAAGATCGTGACACATACCATCCACATAAATGACTTCAGTTTTCTTCAACTCACTATTAGCTAGCTCAGTAATTTCACTACCTTTTATCTTTAAATCACCATCAATACCGAACCTCACAATTCCATCGACCTTTTTCTTAACATTTGTTAATAGGTATGCATTACCCGTCATATGGGGTGAACATCCGCTTTCAAGAATCTATGTGATTTTTTTCTTTGTAGCTTTGAGGGCCACTTCTACAAAATTGGACTTTTCAATTTTCCACTTTTCCTTTCATGAAATATTGAATTGAGTGTACTATGTTTATGGCCTTTCAATTATCTTTTCCATGTACATGGGTTCTTCATATTCAACTTCTTATTCTAGAGGATTTTTTTTTTTGAAATAGAAACACCATTTGGTTGATGTGTATTGACTCATCTCTGAGTATTTAATGAATTTATCTTGTCATACCTCTGCCGGAAACACACAGCTTTATGTCCAAAGTTAGAATAGTAAAAACAATATCCATAGAAATTATTTCTTCTATAAGAAGTAGGATAAGAATATGTTCTATTTTTCTGAACTCATAAATCCTCCCCATTCATATAGATCATTACCTCTTCTCACTATGACATGGTATGGGCTAGATAGCCACAAAACTAAAACTTCATGAAAGGAAGTGTTTACTCACCTCTATTTCTCCTCATGCCTTCTTCCTCAGGAAAAAAGTTTGATTGCCTGGAATTTTTGAAAACTAGAGGATAATCTTTAGTTCTCCTTTCAGTTTGATTTAAGGGCTTCTTTTTCAGCACTTCTGGTATCTTTTCAACATGATCAACTTTCATCTTTCCTTTATTATGGTTCACTTTATTTACAGCATTTAACGTTTCATCATCACAACCAATTATACTATTTCCCATGAATGTGGGTCTTTGACCACTCAATATTTTTTCAACTCAATCAGAACCACGTTTTTCTCTCTCTAGTAGCTCAACATATAAGAACCTTCCAAATTGTATTTTCTTCTTTGATTCTTTTGAAATTTATTCACTTTCATGTTTACTTCTTAGAGTAACAACTTATTCTTCTATAACTTCAACAGTCTTGGAATTCTTCTCTAGTCTTGAGGTAAGTTAATTGATGACCTTTTATTGTTATTCAATTCTAAGTTTTAGTTACACAACATCATCAGTGATTTCAAGGATTGATGATTGAACTTTCACCCGTTCTTCCGGTCATTCAATTTTTTCTTCTAGTTGATCAATATATTCTGATGATTCCTCAACCATTTCTTTACACTTATTACATATTTTACATTTAATCTCAATCTTACCAAAAGAATCCTTAAGTTGAAACTTGGGATCTACATTAGTAGTCAACTGATTATCTCCGGCTTTATCTATCAATGGTTCTGAATTTTCAATGGTAGCCATCATGGAGGCATGGTTTCCAGTCTTAAATTCTGGTTCATCTTCCTCACAGAATTCATTATCATCATCTTCCTCATCACAAAAAAAACTCTTCTTCTGTACTTTCTATGAAAATTTGAAGTTTTCCTTTTTGAAAAATATTTTTTGAGACTTCTCCTTATTTTCAACTTCACTCTCTTTATCATCAAATTTTCTTGAGAACTTAGAGGCAATGTGCCCAACTCTTCTATAATGAAAACAAGCGAGAGGTAGCTTGCCTTCAAATTTCCATGTTCCCTTCATGGTCTTCTTGAAAATGAGAGAGAGAGTTTCATTTTCCTCATTATTTACATCACTTATATCTCCTGAAACTTTTAGTCTGTCCATGGCTTTGAATTCCATTTCCTTTCTCACATGATTCATAACTTCTTCTGGTTTGATTCTCATTTCATAAGTCAATATATTTCTCAGAAGATCATCTACTGAGAGTTTAGTGATATCTCTTTCCCTAAGGGATGAAACATTTTCATTGTAAAGGGGTGGAAGTATTCTCAATTCACTATGTCAATGTCTTTGATTTCTTCTCCAAGAACTCGGATGGATCCTACAACTTCAATAATTCAATTGAAAAAAGATTCTGCATTCTTATCAGGGGCATCTTTAGATCATCAAACCTGTTGTGTAGTACTTGAATTTATGCCTATTTTACTTTCCTATCTCCTTCATAAATATTCTCCAGTTTATAACACATTGACTTGGAATATGTGAAACTCATTACCTTTAGATAAATTTGATCAGAAAGGGATGTAGTGAGAGAATTTTGTGTTTTTGCATCAGCATCAAGCAATTTCCTTTCTGTATCTATCATTGGCAGTCCTGTAGGATCAGTGACATGTATTCCCTACATATTAGCAAATAAGACTTCCATTCCAAGAGATCTTAGGTGAGATCTCATCCTATTTGTCTATATTTGAAAATTACTTCCATTGAAGAGGGTAACTCCCCTAACTTTGACTGTATTCTCCATGATATTAGAGGATAGATTCAATACGAGCAACCTCTCTCCGATACCACTTGAAGGACCCCGAAACACCCTGAGAGGGGAGGGGTGAATCAGGTTGTCAACTTTTTCTTTTAAAATGATGGATCTTGTTCCCATGTTGGTAGAAACTTGTTAAACCTATCTGAAATGGAAGTGAAGAAAATAAACAATCATAAGTAAAGAAATGACACAACAATTTTACTTGGTTCACCACTATGGGCTACATCCAAGGAGCATATGCTGACAGTGTGTCAGTCATACCAAAACCATTAATCTTCACAAGTTGTGGAATAAAAGATTTTAGCATAGTCACTCTGTGGCAGGCACACTACCTTTGTAAGGTTCAGGGATAGTACACTACATCCCTTAGATCACTTCCGCCGACTCCCCCTTACTAATTGCACTGGAAGAATCTTCACTCGGTTTAATGATGTGAAGGTCGCTTCAATGGTTTAGCATTAATTCAAGCATCCTCAACTGTAAATGGATGCTCTGTTAAAGCCCCATAATCACGCGTAGATTTAATTTATTTTCCCATACACTAATATGTTATGAAGATTAATTTTGAAAACTGATTTGGCCAATTTTAGGCTTCCTTGGGTGTTCTACGTACTATTGTTGTTTCTCTGCATCGTCCAGCTTCTCTGTGTACCGTCCAGCTCCTCCCTGAACTGCACTACTCTGCATTCCTCCCTACTCTGCGTACTACTCCACACCTTCACGTACCATCCTGCTCAGCATACTGCTTTTCTCCGCTGCGTACTGTAAGATCTTCCTGCACGAACCACACACTCTTCTGTGGACTATTTTCCTTACGTGGATAAGTCTCTTTGCATACCATCTTCTCCACTGTGAACCACTTTGGAATTCTCCAGATTTCTCCCCAAAATTTTAATCTCCAATATCCCCACTTAACAAAGGGGATTATTATTCCTTAAATAGGCACGTAACTCTGCAAATTTCACTAAACCAATTTACCCAAACTTTCAATGTGGGAAAATCTTAACTCCATCTGCGTACGGTTAGCCTCCACCACGTACCACTCGTGTTTCGCGAACCGCATCAATCCCGCAAAACTTCATCATTCTAAATACCACATGCCTTCACCACGTACTGTCGTTGTGAACCATTTTTCGTTTCATCCTTTATCTTTTCACATACCAAATTCCTTCACTGCGTACCATTGCTGCGAACTCTTTTTCAGTTCCGCACACCACTCCATATACAGTTCCCACTGCCTCCACCATTTACCACACACCTTTACCGTTTACCATGTGCCTTCACCATGTATCGCGAGCCTTCATTGCGTATCGTGCGCCTTCACTACGTATCATTTCCAAACTCCCGATTTTTGAGGCCCAAAAATATGGAAAACACTGGGAAACTACACCACCTTCAATACTAATTTCAGCCTCAATCATATGACATCATTCCATGAAAACTCCCTAGTCATTTACGTCCAGATTGACAACAAACACAAACCAAACAAACAGCCTTGGTTCCAACACCTTCAGGGTATATCTTGATCAATATCTCACTTTCACAAATGAATCAAGGATATTGTTCCATTTCACTTCATATAATATCATATACAATGCTACTGATATCATATCTAAAACTTCTTTTGGATATCATTAAAAATAATTTTGTAAAGTTATCATCAAATTCATCATGTATCACATCATATCTGATATTTTTTAAATATCTATCAAAACACTTTTGGAATAACTTGAAAAATATTTGGAGCTCTCTAATGTTTATAAAACTAAATCCCAATTTTATCAACTGTGACATGTGACCCCATTGACCTTTTTTAGTTTCAACAATTTTAGGAATTTATAAAGTCATAGATGTAAGAAATGATTCACCTATATAAAATCACCAGTGCTACTCAAGAAATAATGTGGTCTTGAGAGATCTATATCAAACACATATATCTATATACTTAAATCTACGAATTATATCATATAAATTCATACATTTTCATATAATCCCTTCATCTAAAATATAGAGTAAAAATAGTACATATAATTTTTCAATATCATATATCTACTCGTACATTCTTGATTATCTATGTACTGATTGGCCAATTCAATGGATAAATCTCACTTAATTCATCTATGAAGATGAGCACATCAGTTTCCCATCACCCAATATATAAGAATATCATATGTATTATCTAGTTATGTTTATACATTCCTTTATTCAATCTCAAATGAGGGACCATATGGCATACTAAATGTATGTGAGGAAAAATACCATCTTGAAAACTTCCACTAAAAACATGATCAATAATATGACCTAACACCCTGGATTAACTAATCTTTAAGTCTTATGTCAGAAAGGATTAAAAGTATGAAGCTTATTGTGTAATATATCTCACTAAACTTATTCTTAGGGAAACAAGAATATGAAACATGAAACCCCATTATTAAATGGAGATATTTTATAACACTTCATGAGGTATAAATGGAATTTAAACAAGCACATAAAACCTGTTTTGTGCCTCATGAGCGTATTTTCTTTCTGAATACAAAATTATACCCATGAAAACCTTAACATTATATCAGAATCTATAATACTCTGTGATGATCATTAGTTGTGGATAACACAAAGAAATACATTAAGAGTTTAAATATCATTTTATATCATTATTTTATATATAAAATATAGAATTATGGTAAATAATAGAATACCTTTAATAACATGTTATATTTTATATTCTTTAACTAGTTTATGTATATTAAAAAAATCATACATATGTGTCCATATAATCCCGTCATATATGAAAGGAAACCAAAGAGGAAATATGTTTTATACACTTTTTTGGAATTATGGATCTCGCTACATCTCTATATAATTCATGACACATCTATATGTTTCCATCTAATAATACCCTCAAACTAAACAATATTAGTGATAATCGTTTATGAAATTATCTAGTGTGAATAATATTGATACTTGGGAATAATATTCCTACTATTTATCTCTTTCAACATAGTATCCAAACTTTTTTACTTCACAACATCAAACATTAAAATTTTAGAAACATATATTAATTATATATAACTCTTTTTATGTTTATATGAATCATTAAAAATGGAACCTATTCCATCAAAAAAAAATATTGAGATATTTTAGTAACAAAATGTATCTCTTTAAATTATTTATTTACCAACACGTCATAAAATTAATTAGGATATTATGTGAAATTAAATTTGTATTTTGAATATAATAATAATTTATTACTTGTACTTGAACTTCTCTAAGTCTAAATATACACCCACTAGCCTCTTAAAAACTATATTCTCTTAATAATATCATGCTATGATACAAAGACACAATTGTGTTCATGAAATAATATTTATTCTCCATCATGGGAATATTTAATAAATTAACTATTACCAATCAAATCCTATATGGTATCCAATGTGTTTGGATTATTTTTATTCAATGAATATAATATTCTTTAAAATAAAACACTAATGGGTTCTAGGATCTCTTTCTTTCAAATTTTAAAAAATTTCTTTGATATACAATTTAACTATGATAAAAATCATTTTATCCTTTTATTCTACACATGAAAGTTATAAATTAAAATTAATCCTAAACCAAGTTTATTGAATATAGAATATCATATTCTTTATAAAAACTCATTTTTTATAAGAAAATTTAGTTATCTTATAGGGGAAATTATTTTAAAATACATGACCTTTATTAAGATCAATCTGAGGTTGATATATTCCTTTAGATTCTATACCATGATTTAGAAACCCTTTTACCTAATCATTTGAATACATGATTTAGAAACCCTTTTACCAAATAAATTTAATAGATTCTATATGATCTAATAATTATTACCCTAATATTGAATTCTTTTATATTCTCACATTTGTAAAGAATAATGTTGGTATCATATGCTCTTAATAATTTAATAATTTATTTCTATAATAATAAAACTTGACATATACATTTTATAGAATTTTAAAAATCCATTTTATGTGTCCATAATAACTCCATAATAGAGAAATATTATCCTTCCTTACTAATACCATCTTCATTTTTTAATGATCAATGTTAACTATTAGAAAAATTCAATTTTATTTTCATAACTAAATATGTACCCTTTTATATTGCCAGTGAAAAACATGAGCCTAGAAATTACATATATTTCACATCTATCCTTAACACATTTAGGAAAATAATTAATCAATGTTTTAATATAATTCACAATTTTAGATAATTTCCAATGATGAATACATAATGAATTCAATCGGCAGATAATTCCTTAAAGGAGAGCCTAGTCTCTCCAATCATTAACACACTTAAGCGCATTGAGTATATGACAAGAGACTAAACTTTCTTAGGATATCATTAGTTGAAATCCTATAAAACCATAAGTAAATTCATATATTATTCTATAATAAACTATATTTACTTGTTAACTAATTTATCAATTGGAAATTCAAGATGGTATTTCACTAACACATGGAATTTCTCTTCTTTCTTAAGAATGATTCTTGTGTTTTATGTTACACCCAAACTAAATTTAATAAAAGTGGAATTTTTTTTTATAAAACTATATTATAATGATAATTTTAATATTTAATGGCATAAAAATATAATTTTGAAGGATTAATATCAATTTTGATCTTGCTATGTCAAAATAAGCCTAAAATGAATTTTGAAATTTTCCCTTAGAAATAACCTTTTTTAAATAATTTAAAATGTACTATTTTATTAATACATACTTTATTTATTTTAATTTTTTATTATATGTATAATTACTCTTTTATTGATTATTAATTTTATATAAATAAATATAATATCATTTGGAGGTATAAAAGGATATTCTTTAGAAAATTATTTTTAAGTGCATAATGATTTTTTTATTTTAATTAATTAAAATAACCTCTAATAATGAATGATTTAAATTAAATTTGTATATTATATAACTAAATATATTAATTTAAATATATATAATGATCATTAATAGTCATATATTTAATGTAAGATCATCATATACTTTAAAACGTGTTATTCATGAAAAACTGATTCTTTTTCACATTTTACGGGTTTATTTTAAAATTAATTTCATGAAAATATTAGAATGAAATTTGATGATTTTTTGAAATATGGAATCAACATGTCCATATTTTTTTAGTGATTTCACTTTCATTTTTCTTCATTATGAATAGTACTAATGGTAAAAATTGGTGTTATTAAGGTTAAAAAATGTTTATCGAGGGTTAAACTAAAGTGATAAGAGTTAAAATGTCCTTGAAACAAGTATAAATTTTATTATATGAATATATTTAGACCCTGTAATATGTCACTTTCTAAATATAATAAATTTTTAATTACTTTTCCATGAATGTGACTTAATTATAATTTCAATTCTTAGAAAATTACATCTGTGTCACTCACCTCACTTTTATAAGGGAACATCATCCCCTCAATTCATCAAACTTATAAGACATTTATCTAGACAAAAAAATAAGAAATTATATCCCCCAAAATCCTTATCCACGTTATAGAGATTTTTGTTTTACTAAAATACCAACCTTATGGTCCTTAAGAGGATATCTAAATGATCTCTTTCAAATAAAAGGTAATCATCCTAACCAAACACGTTCATTTTTATTCTTCTTTTACTACCTTAAATTAAGTACTAAAAATCCATTATAATGATAATATTATATCCAATATAATAATTTTTTACTGTGTTTATTTAATGTCACATCCAAACCTGGTTAACTCTATATACAGTAGCTGAACCAAATGACGACAAGTCATCAAGCATGCCTTCCCATATGTCAGAGGCTACCGAATATCAATGAGGTATTAGGGTGTGTCTATAAGGATATTGTGCCCTCATATTAGAATAAGAAACAATAGAAATAATGAAACATTACATATAAAAGTAAATAATCAGAGTATGAAATTTTAAAATTTAAACAAGGTTGTAATAATGAAATGAAATAAAGGTGATAATTCACATGTAATATATACAACACTGACCACCCTCTAGGATGATCACATATATCATATTAAAAAAGGAACAATAAAAATTATAGGTATCTACTACTAACACTGATCTAAACAACATACCTGGTATCCAAGACATTATTGAGATGTTTCTGCCTAATCATATGAATCCACGCGATTGGATCTGCTCAATCATTAAAGCCTAGGCCTCAGTCATATAAATCGTACATATGTGATCAACCTAAATGCATATAAAATCTATCCACACATATTGAGGTGCATTTATAGGGTGAAAAATAAATCTATGTTAGCCACCCCTAATGGTGAACCTATAATCTATTTTCCTATGTGTATGGTCATGCAAGATACTCACCCTATCCAAGATGATACCAGAATAAATAAATAAAATAAACCAATAGTTGATCATTAGTTCCATGATCTCAATTGAAAATACATACTTCATCTAAAACATGAATGTTATTGTGAACTATACATGATATAAATAAAACTAAGACCCGAGCTATATAACCTAGGAATCCATGTATAACAATAACCAAGAATAAAATATTAAATATATTTCTATTATACCTATGATCTCATCCAAATAATTCCTTATAAGTAATCCAAGAATCAATCAAGGTGTAATTCAATTTCAATTTACCTATGATTTCATCCAAGGAATTTTGTATCAGGAACCCAACTATTTATTAAGGAATAATCTAATGAATGCACAAATTTGGTGAAATCAATTCAATAAATGGCTCAACAGTGCCATTCCTATCCAAGTATGGACAACATAGTAACAATTAATCCACCCCAACCTAGAAGATTATCTCAAGAATATATTAGGTTAATCTTCATCAACCCCATGAATATCATAATATCTCAATCTTGGGGGAAGTGAGACCACATAGAAATATCATCTAAGGATTTCCATATCCACTGATCTAAAGCATAACTTTGGAATAGCTTGTGAACTAATCCCAATCATAACCATGGAACACCATGTTCAAAATTCTTAATCATAAATATGGAACATCATGACCACTATATATTTCTATTTCCACCAATTTCAATCATAATTATATAATTCCATGTCCACTGATCTCATTCTTATCTATAGTATTCCACATCCACTATTCTCAATAATAACTATGGAGATCCATTTCCACTTATCTCAATCATAAAATTCAATCAATAGGTATAAAATTCTATATCCCCATAAGTACATCTATGAATCTCCATTATAGAATCACATTTTATCAAGCCCCATGGTCTAAGTTCCAAGAAGCACTTATAGAATCATTGATATATTAAAATTAACTAATCGGCAGCATGAATATTTGAGTGAGGGTGGTTGAACACCCTAACCCATCAATAATTCCATAACCTATTAGAATTATATGTTTGATATGGGTTCTATAAAGACACCTGATACCATATCTAACGAGAACCATAGTGCACTTTCTAGGGTCATTCGGACACCGGGGCCCCCAATGGAGTCCAATTGGTCAAAAAACTGGAAAGGCATCATATATTTGATACTTATGGTCCATACATAAATGAAGAAATAACTCTTGTTATCTTATAAGTTATCATGTATTTTAAGGTATCCCTCTTTGGATCCTTATAAATGGTAAGTAAGTAGATTCATCAAATAGGGGATTCTTATTCCTGGATATTCTCATGGGTCCTATATCTAACATCTCACAGCCTTCTAGTACAAAAAGGGGATGCACATCATAAGGTAGGTGTCCTCAATTTGAAAGCTATGTAACAATCAGTCTAAGGAGATGAATCATGACCCTTATTAGATCAAGTTCTCATCTTATGTTTTCATAAATTCCCAATCTATCATTTCTCAAATTTACATCTTAGTCCTACCAACCCAAGTAATATCCTAGTAAAATATAAAAAAAGGACTTTGGTAATCCCATGATAGGTCTATCATCCATTTATCATGACCCTCAACTAGGTATCATTCAATTTATCATTTAAAAAATATAGCTATATTCATTTACTATAAGAAGAACATATCTATTCAAATTCTCTCACAATAAAACTTTGGAGTCCTAAAATCACACTTAGTGTTCCATAATCATTATCTATATAAAAATTTATCAAAATGGACTCCTCTTATGATCAATTCTAACTCTGGGGTGTAAAAACACAAAAGACCTCAACATGTTAGAAAGGGAAAAGTACACATCATGTACCCCCAAATCCCATGATGGAAGTGTACTTTAGATATAATTGGTGTTTAAAATCCAAGTACATAATGTGTAAGTGAAGTTACAATGATCGAATGTCAACTAAGAAGGGGGGGTTGAATCAGTTGATATCTTTTTATAAGTTTCAAAACTTTATGATACTTAACCCTTGAAACCTGTTAAGATTTACTTCCTTATGAACCTTTAGCAAGTAACCCAAACCTGAAAGAAAGGTAAAGCAAGAAAAGCACACAAGAATTACAAGGTTCGGCCTCAATAAGAGAACCTACGTCCTTGCCATAGCCACTCCCGTGGGTCTATGGAAATCCACTATAATGAAGAAGTGAATACAACTTGTGCCAACAACTGTTGGACACCTTCTATCTCCTGATAGGAAAGATTATACTGACTCCTATTAGTTTACAATGTTTCCTTAAAGAAAAATTGAGCCGAACTTAAGAAAAAGACTTTGTCAAGCTGGTCCACAAAATGCTCACTCTGAATCTTCAATCCAATTTCTTGGATCCAATTTTCTGAAACCAAACTTCTCACAAGAAAACTATGACTCCGCAAAAGCTCACTCCGAATCTTCAATCTGGATTTCTTGAATCCGGTTATCTGAAACTGGTCTTCTCAGCAAGGAAGCTGTGACTCCGCAGAAATAACCACTCCGAATACTCAATCCGAATTCCTCAAATTCGATCTTCTGAATCCAAATTTCTCAGCAAGATAATAATGATTCTGCAGAAATGCTCACTTCGAAAACTTAGTACGGATTTCTTGAATCTGGTTCTCTCAACAAAGAAAAGATGACTCAGCACAAAATCTCACTCCAAATTCTCTAACGCTCCTCCTTTTCTGCGTGTGTAAAAAGTTGTTAATGAGTGAATGATATGAGCACATATTTATAGGCAACTCAGAAAACAAAGGCGGGAATCTTAAAAAACTTTACAGCTTCCTCAAATCTCAAAAACTCCGCAAATCTCTCACATTTAATATTCAATATTTTACTTATTCAAATATCCTTAAATTTCTCTAAGATTTATGCAAAGCTGAAGTATGGGTTTTCTTGAACTCCTCATATGTTCCTCAAAATGATAAGTCTAGATCTTGGTTCTGATTTTAGGTTCAGGAAAACTGGTTCAGGAAAACTGGTTCAGGAAAACTGGTTCAGAAAAATTGGTTCAGGAAAACTGGTTTAGGAAAACTGGTTCAGGAAAACTGGTTCAGGAAAACTGGTTCAGGAAAACTGGTTCAGGAAAACTGCTTCAGGAAAACTGGTTCAGGAAAACTGGTTCAGAATTGTCATTCTGAATTTCTGGCTCAGGAAGTAGACTCTGAATTCTAGATCAGCAAGTAGACTCTAAAAATCTGATTCAGCAAGTAGACTCTAAAAATCTGGGAAAACTGGTTCAGGAAAACTGGTTCAGGAAAACAGGTTCCGAAAAACTAGTTCTGAATTTCCTCATAATTTTCCTTAGTGAAAAAAAACTCAATTCTCTTCACCATTTCTTCAACAGCTTTTATCATGAAACATTTCATGATGTGTGAGAACTATAAGATCAGAAAAGCATCATCTAATTTGTTTAAGAAATTTTGAGACACTTTGTTAACTTCTGACTTCTCATTCTTCAACAAAATATTCTATAGGAAAATCTTCAGCAACCAGAAACTTCAACATTCTGTAACTCAAAAACATTCTTCAACAAAAATATTAGTTGTCAACAAATACAAAAAAAATGTTAAACAAAACACCAAAAAGGTTCTTCAATCTCCCCCTTTGGATTTGTTGGCAACCCTAGTTAACAAGTTTTCACCTCACAAGACTTTCATCTCTCAAAAATGAATTTTACCAAAACATAGCCTTTCTCAAAATAGAGTATCCTAACACCACACTACTGGAAAAATTAATGTTTTTGAAGTATTTCCATCCCTCAGTGACAAGAAAATATTTCGTCCATGTAAGGCTAAACTTCACCTTACTCAAACTCCCCCTCAACATTTATTTTTCTCATTCTCACTTTTCTTTTACTCTCTCATTTTTCTTTCTCACTCCCCCATTATATGATAACCACTGCTTTAGATTCATAAAGAAAACTTACTCTCCCCCATTGTCAACATAATCCAAAGTACGGTGGGGGATACTTCCTTATGAGTTTTTAGGAAGTCATGGTAGGAGGCTGAACATGGAGTTGCAGCCTCAGCTCAACAAACCTCTCCTTTGACATTGCTTTTGTGAAAATATCAGCAATCTGATACTTTGTTGAAATATATTCCAGTAAGATTTCTCCAGCAGCAGCTTTCTCTTTTAAGAAATGATACTTTATATCAATTTGTTTTGATCTTGAATGTTGAACAGGATTCTTGGAAAGATCAATGGAACTTTGACTATCACAGAGTATCTTTAATGGTTTAGAAACATTCACTTTCAAATCTTACAACTGAACTTTCATCCACATCATTTGAGTACAAGCCTGAGTAGTTGCAACATATTCGGATTCCACTGCACTTAAAGTTAATGAACTTTGTTTCTTGCTATGCCAACTCATGCAGCATTCTCCTAAGAAAAATGTTCCTACTAATGTTGATTTTCTATCATTACAATCACTAGCCCAATCAGCATCTGTATAACAATGAAACTTCATCTCATTGTTTCTCTTTTATAACAAACCATGTGAAGTTTTTCCTTTAACATATCTCAGAATCCTCTTGACTTCCAACATGTGTGATTCTTTTGGATTACTTTGATATCGGGAACAGAGATTCAAAGCATAAGTAATATCAGGCCATGAAGCTGTAAGATAAAGAAGACTTCCTATCAACTTTTGAAAGTATTTCTGATTCACACTATTCCCTCAATCATCTTTTCTCAACTTTTTTCTCACTGATATAGGAGTTGAAACCTCCTTTGATTATTCCATCCCAAACTTATTTAACAATTCCTTGGCATACTTTTCTTGGGACAAGAAAATGTAGTTTGCTTGTTGATGAACTTGAAATCCAAGGAAGAAAGTTAATTCTCCCAACATTGACATTTCAAAATTTTCCTTCATTTCTTCAGCAAACTATTCAAAGACCTTTTCTTCATCTCCTGCAAAAATTATATCATCCACGTAAATGATTACAATCAAAGTTCCGGAGTTGACATCATTAATATACAAGTTGCTATCAACCTTTCCTTTAGAAAAATTCATCTTTCTCAAAGAATTGTCAAGCTTTGAATACCATGCTCGTGGAGCTTGTTTCAGCCCATATAAGGCTTTCTTCAATTTTTAAACATTGTTTTCATCCTCATCAACCAAAAACCCAGAAGGTTGTTTAATGTAAACTTCTTCCTCAATCTCACCATTTAAGAAAGCTGACTTTACATCCATCTGATAAACCTTGTAATTTCGATGAGCATCCACTGCAAGAAACATGCGAATATTTTCTAACCTTGCAACAGGGGAAAAGGTTTCATCAAAATCCACACCTTCCACCTGGGAATATCCTTTACACACAAGCCTCACTTTGTTTCTTGCAACTTCTTCATGCTCATTCAATTTATTTCTGTAAACCCACTTAGTTCTGATAACATTCTTATTTGCTGGCCTTGGAACAAGTTCCCATGTTTCATTTTTCTCAATCTGATCCAGTTCTTCATTCATAGCATCCACCCATTCTTTATGTTGAATAGCTTCTGAAACTGATTCTGGTTCAACTTTTGAGATAAGGGAATCTGATCTTCTAATCTCAACTTTCTTCTTGTCTGAACTAGAGCCTTATGATTCCCAATAATATTTTGGGATTCAACATGTTTACGTAAGGTAGGGAAACTCACATCTTCCTTCCCAAAATCACTTTCTTCCCCATGTGGCTCATCGGAGTCACTTTCACTCTCGTGGGAATTCTTTTATTTATCTTCCTCAATATTATCAAAAACATTTGTGAAGGAACTTGGATTTTCAATTACCTTCACATCATATGAGTCCACCAACTTCTTTAAACATTTGTTCCAGCATTTTTAACTTCTTCCATTTGGTGAATAACCCATAAATATTCCTTCTTCATCTTTCTCATCAAACTTTCCTAAGTCAGTATTTTTGTTTTTGAGAAAGCATGGACTTCCAAAAACTTTGAATTAATTAAAAGAAGGCTTTTTTTTATACCACATCTCGTAAGGAGTCATGTTGGTTTCCGGTCTCAACAAGAATCTATTTTGAACATGTACAGTAGTGCTAACAACTTCTCTCCATAAGAATTTTGAAATTTTTTATTCTGATAACATACTTCTTCCCATTTCCACCAAACTTCTATTTTTCCTTTCTACTACTCCATTTTGTTGTGGAGTATAGGGAGAACTATACTAATGTTTGATACTATGCTTCCTTAGATAAGTTTCAAAAGCATTGCTTGTGAATTCGGTACTGTTGTATGTTCTCAACTTCTTTATGGAAACTCCCAATTCTTTCTCAATATCTCTTCTGAAGAATTTAAACATTTAAATAGCCTCTGACTTATGCTTCATGAACATGACGTTTTTCATCTGAGTGAAATCATCAATAAAAGTGATAAAGTATAAATCTCCTTTTTTTGATTGATGTCTCATCGGCCCACATAGATCGGAATTAATAAGATCAAGTGGTTTGTAAGATTGAATCTCAACTCTTTTATGACTTTTTTAGTCATCTTTCGTTTATGGCAAGTAACACAAACATCTTCATCTCTTCTTTTCAGTTCTAGAAAATTTTGAATAGCATCAACTTTAGAAAGCTTACTCATGTTTTTCTGCCCCAGGTGGCCAGGTCTTTGATGCTATAACTTGTTTTCATCTTCAGCACTCAAATAACAAGAGTTATTAGATTCTCCAATTTAAAAGAGATTCCCACTGGTTCTTTCTCCTTTTGTAATCACTTTTCCATTTTTCACACTTTTTATTACACAAGAATCTTTTCTGAAAATAACTTATTTTCCATCATCACAAAGTTGACTTACACTAAGTATGTTTTGTTTTAGCTCATCAACAAGCAAGACTTCCTTAGATTTCAGTTTCTCTGGTTTAATCTCCACCGTTCTGATTCCCTTAATTTTTAAGGAACTGTCATTGCCAAAAGTAACTGCTCCTCCATTATGACTTTCAACATGCTCCAAGATTTTTATATCACCTATCATGTGTGAAGAAAAACCACTATCAGGAATCCATGGTTTGATTCTCTTACTTTCTTTTAAAGCTGTCTCAACAACAAAAGCTCTCTCATCAACCTTCTTATCTTCAGCTTTCTTTTCTTTCATATCATAAGAAACTTGTTCTGGAAGAAGATTCATACATTGTTCGGCATGATGACTAGACTGATCACATCTTCCACAAAATTCTTCCAAACATTCAAATTGAGTTTTTGTTGGCATGTTTCTGAAATCTTGAGAATTCACCTTTTCAACTTTCTTTAAATACGGAAGGTTACTCATTCTTCTTTCGTTATTTCTTCCACTTTTCTCAAGCCTTCTTCCGGGTAGAGATAAATTGTGCCATCAATTATAAGCTCTATGCCCGTACATTCCACAACACCAGCAATAGACCTCAAATCTTGATTTTCTATTAAAGAAATATCTTTCTTTATAGAAACATTGTTGAGTTTGATAACTTCTTTCAGCTCTAGGAAACTCAGGATGTAGGCCATCTATTCTTTTGAGTGAGTTTTTAATTTTTTAGGATTGAAAGGTTTCTCACATCCTTTCTCCACCCATGTTTTACTGATACATTTTCCATAACCTAAAATGTTATAAGAATTAGATAAAACATTATTTTCGATAGGAGAATATTTCACCTGATTCTCATGATAAGCCTTTCCAGCAGTCTTGGAAGTCTCAACTTTTACTTCAGTGGCTTTGTGGAAGTTTTCATTCATCTTCCTTATGGAATTTTTGGACTCAATAACTTTTGATTGCAACTTGTTGACCTCTTCTTCTTTAATTTCCCGCTTCTTTCTAAGATCTTTTATCATCTTTCCTTGTTCAGAAATTCTAAGTTTGTGACTTAAAATTTCTTGAATGTATTCATCTTCCTTCTTGGTAACATCTTTACTTCCATCATGAACTTCTTCATGATTTTTCTTCATCACACGAATTTCTTTCTTGAGGGATTTTTTTTGCTCTAGACATGCAAGAAGTTCGAATATTAGCTGATATTCTCTATAAGATTCTTCACCACCTTCTTCACTTTCTGAGGAAGCATTTGTTTTCTCAACTTTTTTAATGAAGGTTTTGAATCTTTCTCTACTTTCATCTTTTGAGGAATCATTGTTAGATGATTCGGATTCAACCTTCTTGCCCAACATACTTCTTTCTTTCCATAAAACTTCTTCTTGAGTTCTTTAGAAGTCTTATCTTCTTTTTCATTCTTGTTATACTTTTTCCATCGAGTATTCTCATTAGAAACATCTTGATATTCTCCAACTTTCTTCTTTGGTAAATTCATAGCAAAGTGCCCGATTCCACGACACTCAAAACATTTTAGAGGAAGTTTCCCTCCATATTTTCCTCTTCCTCTTCGATAGTTCTTGGATATGAGAGACATGATTTTTTCATTCAACTCTTCATCTTCCTTATCAACAGACTCACAAGGATCAACTTCATCATCATCTTGGATTTTCATCTCTCTCATATCTTCAAAATCCATTTCATCTTTCATATTCTTCTTAAAGATAGGAGATTTCCTCATTTCATAAGAAACAAGAAAGTTATGTAGTTCATCAAGAGATAAATCATCCTTATCTTCTAAATCTGAAATTTTAGAATCAAACCTATCTGGAAAGTTTCTCATAAGTTTCTTCACAATTGTAGAATCTTCCAAGTCTTCCCTGAATCCCCTGATGTTTCCAACAATTTCATTAACTCTGGTGAAGTATTCATCAATTGTTTTGTCATCTCTCATCCTGATGTCTTCAAACTTACTACGCCAGATTTGTAGCTTGGCTTCCTTGACTTTTGTGTTTCCTTCAAAACACTTTCCAGCTTATCCCACATGCCTTTTGATGTTGTGAGACCCATCACCTTCTGATAAAAATTTTATGATAAGGACTTGAGAATATCATTACTATCCTTTCCATAAACTTCTATGTTCCTCTTGTCGGCAAATTTCATAGGAGCATTTTTCTCAATAGGTGGAAAGCCAATAGTGGCAGCATCAACAACTTCATGGCCAAGAGATAGGAGATAAGGAATCATCCTATTTTTTCATCCATAATAATTCTTGCCATCGAATGTAGGAATTCCTCTACTGTTGACAGAATTGATATTCTCCATGATAAGGAAAAAAGAACAAGGGAACCTCCGCCCTCTGATACCACTTGAAGTTCCAAGGATCGAATGTCAACTGAGAAGGGGGGTTTAATTAGTTGATATCTTTTTATAAGTTTCAAAACTTTATGAAACTTAACCCTTGCAACCTGTTAAGATTTACTTCCTTATCAACCTTTAGCAAGTAACCCAAGCATGCAAGAAAGGTAAAGAAAGAAAAGCACACAAGAATTACAAGGTTCGGCCTCAATAAGAGAACCTACGTCCTTTCCATATCCAATCCCGTGGGTCTATGGAAATCCATTATAATGAAGAAGTGAATACAACTTGTGCCAACTCCAGTTGGACACCTTCTATCTCCTGATAGGAAAGATTATACTGACTCCTGTCAGTTTACAATGTTTCCTTAAAGAACAATTGAGCAAAACATAAGAAAAATACTTTGTCAAGCTGGTCCACAAAATGCTCACTCTGAATCTTAAATCCAATTTCTTGGATCCAATTTTCTGAAACCGAACTTCTCAGCAAGAAAACTATGACTCCGCAAAAGCTCACCCCGAATCTTCAATCCGAATTTCTTGAATCCGATTATCTGAAATCGGTCTTCTCACCAAGGAAACTGTGACTCTGCAAAAATACTCACTCCGAATACTCAATCCGAATTCCTCAAATCCAATCTTCTGAATCCGAATTTCTTAGCAAGATAATAATGATTATGCAGAAATGCTCACTTCGAAAACTCAGTACAGATTTCTTGAATCTGGTTCTCTCAGCAAAGAAAAGATGACTCAGCACAAAAGATCACTCCGAATTCTCCAGCTCTCTGCCTTTTCTGTGTGTGTAAAAAGTGTTAATGAGCGAATGATCTGAGCACATATTTATAGGAAACTCAGAAAAGAAAGGCGGGAATCTTGAAAAACTTTCCCACTTCCTCAAATCTCAAAAACTTCACAAATCTCTCGAATTTAATCTTCAATCTTTGACTTATTCAAATCTCCTTAAATTTCTCCAAGATTTATGCAAAGTTGAAGTACGGGTTTTCTTGAACTCCTCAAATCTTCCTCAAAATGATAAGGCTAGATCTTGGTTTTGATTTTAGGTTCAGGAAAACTGGTTCAGGAAAACTGGTTCAGGAAAACTGGTTCAGGAAAACTGGTTCAGAATTGTCATTCCGAATTTCTAGCTCAGGAAGTAGACTTTGAATTCTAGATCAGCAAGTAGACTCTGAAAATATGATTCAACAAGTAGACTCCGAAAATATGGGAAAACTGGTTCAGGAAAACTGGTTCAGGAAAACTGGTTCAGGAAAACTTGTTCAGGAAAAAAGGTTCCAAAAAACTAGTTCTGAATTTCCTCAGAATTTTCCTTAGTGAAAAAAAACTCAATCCACTTAGCCATTTCTTCAACAGCTTTTATCATGAAACTTTTCATGATGTGTGAGAACTATAAGATCAGAAAAGCATCGTCTGATTTGTTTAAGAAATTTTGAGACACTTTGTTAACTTCTGAATTCTCATTCTTCAACAAAATATTCTTTAGGAAAAGCTTCACCAACCAGAAACTTCAACTTTCTGTAACTCAAAAACATTCTTTAAAAAAAATATTAGTTGTCAACAAATACAAAAAAATGTTAAACAAAACACCACAAAGGTTCTTCAATCTCCCCCATTGGATTTGTTGGCAACCCTGGTTAACAAGTTTTCACCTCACAAGACTTTCATCTCTCAAAAATGAATTTTACCAAAACATAGCCTTTCTCAAAAGAGAGTGTCCTAAAACCACACTACTGGAAAAAGTAATGTTTTTGAAGGATTTCCATCCCGCAGTGACAATAAAATATCGCAGCCATGTAAGGGTAAACTTCACCTTACTCAAACTCCCCCTCAACATTTATTTTTCTCATTCTCACTTTTCTTTTACTCTCTCGTTTTTCTTTCTCACTCCACCATTATATGATAACCACTGCTTTTGATTCATAAAGAAAACTTACTCTCTCCCATTGTCAACATAATCCAAAGTACGGTGGGGGATACTTCCTTATGATTTTTTAGGATGTCATGGTAGGAGGCTGAACATGGAGTTGCAGCCTCAGCTCAACAAACCTCTCCTTTGACATTGCTTTTGTGAAAATATCAACAATCTGATACTTTGTTGAAATATATTCCAACAAGATTTCTCCAGTAGCAGCTTTCTCTTTTAAGAAATGATACTTTATATCAATGTGTTTTGATCTTGAATGTTGAACAGGATTCTTGGAAAGATCAATGGCACTTTGATTATCATAGAGTATATTCAATGGTTTAGAAACATTCACTTTCAAATCTTCCAACTGAACTTTCATCCACATCATTTGAGTACAAGCCTGTGTAGCTGCAACATATTCAGATTCAGCTATACTTAAAGTTACTGAACTTTGTTTCTTGATGTGCCAACTCATGCAGCATTCCCCTAAGAAAAATGTTCCTCCTAATGTTGATTTTCTATCATTACAATCACCAGCCCAATCAGCATCAGTATAACCATGAAACTTCATCTCATTGTTTCTCTTGTATAAAAACTCATGTGAAGTTTTTCCTTTAACATATCTCAGAATCCTATTGACTGCCAACATGTGTGATTCTTTTGGATTACTTTGATATCGGTAACAGAGAGTCAAAGCATAAGTAATATCAGGCCTTGAAGCTGTATGATAAAGAAGACTTCCTATCAACTTTCGAAAGTATTTCTGATTCACACTATTCCCTGACTCATCTTTTCTCAACATTGTGCACACTGATATAGGAGTTGAAACTTCCTTTGATTCTTCCATCCCAAACTTCTTTAACAATTCCTTGGCATACTTTTCTTGGGACAAGAAAATGTAGTTTGCTTGTTGATGAACTTGAAATCCAAGGAAGAAAGTTAATTCTCCCAACATTGACATTTCAAAATTTTCCTTCATTTCTTCAGAAAACTATTCACAGACCTTTTCTTCATCTCCAGAAAAAATTATATCATCCACGTAATTGATTACAATCAAAGTTCCAGAGTTGACATCTTTAATATACAAGTTTCTATCAACCTTTCCTTTAGAAAAATTCATCTTTCTCAAAGAATTGTCAATCTTTGAATACCATGCCCGTGGATCTTGTTTCATCCCATATAAGGATTTCTTCAATTTGCAAACTTTGTTTTCATCCTCATCAAGAAAAAACCCACAAGGTTGTTTAATGTAAACTTCTTCCTCAATCTCACCATTTAAGAAATATGACTTTACATCCATCTGATAAACCTTGTAATTTCGATGAGCATCCACTGCAAGAAACATGAGAATAGTTTCTAACCTTGCAACAGGGGAAAAGGTTTCATCAAAATCCACACCTTCCACCTGGGCATATCCTTTACACACAAGCCTCACTTTGTTTCTTGTAACTTTTCCATTCTCATTCAATTTATTTCTGTAAACCCACTTAGTTCTGATAACATTCTTATTTGTTGCCCTTGGAACAAGTTCCCATGTTTCATTTTTCTCAATCTGATCCAGTTCTTCATTCATAGCATCCACTCATTCTTTATGTTGAATAGCTTCTGAAACTGATTCTGGTTCAACTTTTGAGATAAGGAAAGTCTGATCTTCTAATCTCAACTTTCTTCTTGCCTGAACTGGAGCCTTATGATTCCCAATAATATTTTGGGATTCAACATGTTTACGTAAGGTAGGGAAACTCACATCTTCCTTCCCAACATCACTTTCTTCCCCATGTGGCTCATCTGAGTCACTTTCACTCTCGTGGGAATTCTTTGATTTATCTTCCTCAATATTATCAAAAAAAATTGTGAAGGAACTTGGATTTTTAATTACCTTTACATCATATGAGTCCACCAACTTCTGTAAACGTTTGTTCCAGCATTTGTAACTTCTTCTATTTGGTGAATAGCCCATAAATATTCCTACTTCAGCTTTCTCATCAAACTTTCTTAAGTCAGTATTTTTGTTTTTGAGCAATCATGGACTTCCAAAAACTTTGAAGTAATTAAAAGAAGGCTTTTTGTTATACCACATCTTGCAAGGAGTCATGTTGGTTTCCGGTCTCAACAAGCATCTATTTTGAACATGTACAATAGTGCTAACAGCTTATCTCTAGAAGAATTTTGAAATTTTGTATTCTGATAACATACTTCTTCCCATTTCCACCAAGATTCTATTTTTCCTTTCTACTACTCCATTTTGTTGTGGAGTATAGGGAGCACTATACTAATGTTTGATACCATGCTTCCTTAGATAAGTTTCAAAAGCATTGCTTGTGAATTAGGTACCGTTGTCTATTCTCAACTTCTTTATGGAAACTCCCAATTCTTTCTCAACATCTCTTCTGAAGAATTAAAACATTTCAATAGCCTCTGACTTATGCTTCATGAACATGACGTTTGTCATCCGAGTGAAATCATTAATAAAAGTGATAAAGTATAAATCTCATTTTGTTGATTGATGTCTCATCGGCCCACACATATCGGAATGAATAAGCTCAAGTGGTTTGTAAGATTGAATCTCAACTCTTTTATGACTTTTTTTAGTCATCTTTACTTTATGGCAAGTAACGCAAACATCTTCATCTCTTCTTTTCAGTTCTGGAAAATTTCGAATAGCATCAACTTTAGAAAGCTTACTCATGTTCTTCTGCCCCAGGTGTCCAAGTCTTTGATGACATAACTTGTTTTCATCTTCATCACTCAAATAACAAGTGTTATTAGATTCTCCAATTTAAAAGAGATTCCCACTGGTTCTTTCTCCTTTTTGTAATCACTTTTCCATTTTTCACACTTTTTATTACACAAGAATCTTTTCTAAAAATAACTTCTTTCCCATCATCACAAAGTTGACTTACACTAAGTATGTTATGTTTTAGCCCATCAACAAGAAATACTTCCTTAGATTTCAGTTTCTCTGGTTTAATCTCCGCCGTTCTGATTCCCTTAATTTTTAAGGAACTGTCATTGCCAAAAGTAACTGCTCCTCCGTCATGACTTTCAACATGCTCCAAGATTTTTATATCACCTTTCATGTGTGAAGAACAACCACTATCAAGAATCCATGGTTTGATTCTCTTACTTGCTTTTAAAGCTATCTCAACAACAAAAGCTCTCTCATCAACCTTCTTATCTTCAGCTTTCTTTTCTTTCATATCATAAGAAACTTGTTCTGGAAGAAGAGTCATACATCGTTCGGCATGATGACCAGACTGATCACATCTTCCACAAAATTCTTCCAAACATTCAAATTGATTCTTTGTTGGAATGTTTCTGACATCTTTAGAATTCACCTTTTCAACTTTCTTTAAATACAGAAGGTTACTCATTCTTCTTTCTTTATTTCTTCCAATTTTCTCAAGCCTTCTTCCAAATAGAGATAAATTGTGCCATCAATTATAAGATCTATTCCCATACATTCCACAACACCAGCAATAGCCCTCAAATCTTTATTTTCTATTAAAGAAAGATCTTTCTTTATAGAAACTTTGTTGAGGTTGATAACTTCTTTCAGCTCTAGGAAACTCAGGATGTAGGACATCTCTTCTTTTGAGTGAGTTTTCAATTTTGTAGGATTGAAAGGTTTCTCACATCCTTTCTCCACCCAAGTTTTACTGATACTTTTTCCATAACCTAAAATGTTAGAATAATTAGATAAAACATTATTTTTGATAGGAGACGATTTCACCTGATTCTCATGATAAGCCTTTCCAGCAGTCTTGGAAGTCTCAACTTTTACTTCAGTGGCTTTGTGGAAGTTTTCATTCATCTTCCTTATGGAATTTTCGGACTCAATAACTTTTGATTGCAACTTGTTGACCTCTTCTTCTTTAATTTCCAGCTTATTGCTAATATATTCTATCATCTTTCCTTGTTCATAAATTCTAAGTTTGTGACTTAAAATTTCTTGAATGTATTAATCTTCCTTCTTGGTAACATCTTTACTTCCATCATGAACTTATTCATGATTTTTCTTCATCACACGAATTTCTTCCTTGAGGGATTTGTTTTTCTCCAGACATGCAAGAAGTTCAGATCTTAGATGATATTCTCTGTAAGATTCTTCACCACCTTCTTCACTTTCTGAGGAAGAATTTGTTTTCTCAACTTTTGTAATGAAGGTTCTGAATCTTTTTCTACTTTCATCTTCTGAGGAATGATTGTTAGATGATTCAGATTCAACCTTCTTGCTCAATATACTTATTTCTTTCCATAAAACTTCTTCTTGAGTTCTTTAGAAGTCTTCTCTTCTTTTTCATTCTTGTTATACTTCTTCCATCAAGTATTCTCATTAGAAACATCTTGATATTCTCTAACTTTCTTCTTTGGGCAATTCATAGCAAAGTGCCTAATTCCACTACACTCAAAACATTTGAGAGGAAGTTTCCCTCCATATTTTCATCTTCCTCTTCAATAGTTCTTGGATATGAGAGACATGATTTTTTCATTCAACTCTTCATCTTCCTTATTAACAGATTCATAAGGATCAGCTTCATCATCATCTTGGATTTTTATCTCTCTCATATCTTCAAAATCCATTTCATCTTTCATATTATTCTTAAAGATAGGAGATTTCCTCATTTCATAAGCAACAAGAAAGTTATGCAGTTCATCAAGAGATAAATCATCCTTATCTTCTAAATCTGAAATTTTAGAATGAAACCTATCTAGAAAGTTTCTCATAAGTTTCTTCACAATTTTAGAATCTTCAAAGTCTTCTCTGAATCCCCTGATGTTGCCAACAATTTCATTAACTCTAGTGAATTATTCATCAATTGTTTTGTCATCTCTCATCCTGATGTCTTCAAACATACTATGCCAGATTTGTATCTTGGATTCCTTGACTTTTGTGTTTCTTTAAAAAACACTTTCCAACTTGTCCCACATGCCTTTTGATGTTGTGAGACCCATCACCTTATGATAAACATTTTCTGATAAGGACATGAGAATATCATTCCTAGCCTTTCCATCAACTTCTATGTTCCTCTTGTTGGAAAATTTCATAGGAGAATTTTTCTCAATAGGTGGAAAGCCAATAGTGGAAGCATCAACAACTTCAAGGCCAAGAGATAGGAGATAAGGAATCATCCTATTTTTTCATCCATAATAATTCTTTCCATCGAATGTAGGAATTCCTCTACTATTGACAGAATTGATATTCTCCATGATAAGGAAAAAAGAACAAGGGAACCTCCACCCTCTGATACCACTTGAAGTTCCAAGGATCGAATGTCAACTGAGAAGGGGGGTTGAATTAGTTGATATCTTTTTATAAGTTTCAAAACTTTATGAAACTTAACCCTTGCAACCTATTAATATTTACTTCCTTATAAACCTTTAGCAAGTAACCCAAGCATGCAAGAAAGGTAAAGAAAGAAAAGAAGACAAGAATTACAAGGTTCGACCTCAATAATAGAACCTACGTCCTTTCCATAGCCACTCCCATGGGTCTATGGAAATCCACTATAATGAAGAAGTGAATACAACTTGTGCCAACTCCCGTTGGACACCTTCTATCTCTCGATAGAAAAGATTATACTGGCTCCCGTCAGTTTACACTGTTTCCTTAAAGAACAATTGATCCAAACATAAGAAAAAGACTTTGTCAAGCTGGTCCACCAAATGCTCACTACGAATCTTCAATCCAATTTCTTGGATCTGATTTTCTGAAACCAAACTTCTCAGCAAAAAAACTATGACTCCGAAAAATCTCACTCTGAATCTTCAATCCGGATTTATTGAATCTGGTTATCTGAAACCGGTATTCTCACCAAGGAAACTGTGACTCCGCAGTAATACCCACTCCGAATACTCAATCTGAATTCCTCGAATTTGATCTTCTGAATCCGAATTTCTCAGCAAGATAATAATGATTCTGCAAAAATGGTCACTTCGAAAACTCAGTACGGATTTCTTGAATCTGGTTCTCTCAGCAAAGAAAAGATGACTTAGCACAAAAGATCACTCCGAATTCTCCAGCGCTCCGCCTTTTCTGTGTGTGTAAAAAGTTGTTAATGAGCGAATGATCTGAGCACATATTTATAGGAAACTCAGAAAACAAAGGTAGGAATCTTGAAAAAATTTCCCACTTCCTCAAATCTCAAAAACTCCACAAATCTCTCAAATTTAATCTTCAATATTTGACTTTTCCAAATCTCCTTAAATTTCTCCAAGATTTATGCAAAGTTGAAGTACGGGTTTTCTTAAACTCCTCATATCTTCCTCAAAATGATAAGGCTAGATCTTGGTTCTAATTTTAGGTTCAGGAAAACTGGTTCAAGAAAACTGGTTCAGGAAAACTGGTTCAGGAAAACTGGTTCAGGAAAACTGGTTCAGGAAAACTGGTTCCGAATTTTCATTCCGAATTTTTGGCTCAGGAAGTAGACATCGAATTCTAGATCAGCAAGTAGACTCTGAAAATATGATTTAGCATGTAGACTCTGAAAATCTGGGAAAACTGGTTCAGGAAAACTGGTTTAGGAAAACTGGTTCAGGAAAACTGGTTCAGGAAAACTGGTTCAGGAAAACAGGTTCCGAAAAACTAGTTCTGAATTTCCTCAGAATTTTCCTTAGTGAAAAAAACTCAATCCTCTTCGCCATTTCTTCAAAAGCTTTTATCATGAAACTTTTCATGATGTGTGAGAACTATAAGATCAGAAAAGCATCGTCTGATTTGTTTAATAAATTTTGAGACACTTTGTTAACTTCTGACTTCTCATTCTTCAACAAAATCTTCTTTAGGAAAATATTCAGCAACCAGAAACTTCAAATTTCTGTAACTCAAAAACAATATTCAACAAAAATATTAGTTGTCAAAAAATACAAAAAAAATTAAACAAAACACCACAATGGTTCTTCAATCTCCCCCTTTGGATTTGTTGGCAACCCTGGTTAATAAGTTTTCACCTCACAAGACTTTCATCTCTCAAAAATGAATTTTACCAAAACATAGCCTTTCTCAAAAGAGAGTGTCCTGACACCACACTACTGGAAAAAGTAATGTTTTTGAAGGATTTCCATCCCTCAGTGAAAAGCAAATATGGTGGCCATGTAAGGGTAAACTTCACCTTACTCAAACTCCCCCTCAACATTTATTTTTCTCATTCTCACTTTTCTTTTACTCTCTCATTTTTCTTTCTCACTCCCCCACTATATGATAACCACTTCTTTAGATTCATAAAGAAAACATACTCTCCCCCATTGTCAATATAATCCAAAGTACGGTGGGGGATACTTCCTTATGATTTTTTAGGAAGTCATGGTAGGAGGCTGAACATGGAGTTGCAGCCTCATCTCAACAAACCTCTCCTTTGACATTGATTTTGTGAAAATATCAGCAATCTGATACTTTGTTGAAATATATTCCAGCAAGATTTCTCCTATAGAAGCTTTCTCTGTTAAGAAATGATACTTTATATCAATGTGTTTTGATATTTAATGTTGAACATGATTCTTGGAAAGATCAATGGCACTTTGATTATCACAGATTATCTTCAATGGTTTAGAAACATTCACTTTCAAATCTTCCAACTGAACTTTCATCCACATCATTTGAGTACAAGCCTGAGTAGCTACAACATATTCGGATTCAGCTATACTTAAAGTTATTGAAATTTGTTTCTTGTTGTGCCAACTCATGCAGCATTCCCCTAAGAAAAATGTTCCTCCTAATATTGATTTTCTATCATTACAATCACCAGCCCAATCAACATCAGTATAACCATGAAACTTTATCTCATTGTTTCTCTTGTATAACAACCCATGTGATGTTTTTCCTTTAACATATCTCATAATCCTCTTGACTGCCAACATGTGTGATTCTTTTGGATTACTTTGATATCGGGAACAGAGATTCAAAGCATAAGTAATATCAGGCCCTGAAGCTGTAAGATAAATAAGACTTCCTATCAACTTTCGAAAGTATTTATGATTCACACTATTCCCTGACTCATCTTTTCTCAACTTTGTGCTCACTGATATAGGAGTTGAAACTTCCTTTGATTCTTTCATCCCAAACTTGTTTAAAAATTCCATGGAATACTTTTCTTGGGACAAGAAAATGTAGTTTGCTTGTTGATGAACTTGAAATCCAAGGAAGAAAGTTAATTCTCCCAATATTGACATTTCAAAATTTTCCTTCATTTCTTCAGCAAACTATTCACAGACCTTTTCTTCATCTCCAGAAAAAATTATATCATCCACGTAAATGATTACAATCAAAGTTCAGAAGTTGACATCTTTAATATACAAGTTTCTATCAACCTTTCCTTCAGAAAAATTCATCTTTCTCAAAGAATTGTCAAGCTTTGAATACCATGCTCATGGATCTTGTTTCAGCCCATATAAGGCTTTCTTCGATTTGCAAACTTTTTTTTCATCCTCATCAAGAAAAAACCCACAAGGTTGTTTAATGTAAACTTCTTCCTCAATCTCACCATTTAAGAAAGATGACTTTACATCCATCTGATAAACCTTGTAATTTCGATCAGCATCCACTGCAAGAAACATGCGAATAGTTTCTAACCTTGCAACAGGGGAAAAGGTTTCATCAAAATCCACACCTTCCACCTGGGCATATCCTTTACACACAAGACTCTCTTTGTTTCTTGTAACTTCTCCATGCTCATTCAATTTATTTCTGTAAACCCACTTAGTTATGATAACATTCTTATTTTCTGGCCTTGGAACAAGTTGCCATGTTTCATTTTTCTCAATCTAATCCAGTTCTTCATTCATAGCATCCACCCATTCTTTATGTTGAATAGCTTCTGAAATTGATTCTGGTTCAACTTTTGAGATAAGGGAAGTCTGATCTTCTAATCTCAACTTTCTTCTTGTATGAACTCAAGCCTTATGATTCCCAATAATATTTTGGGATTCAACATGTTTACGTAAGGTAGGGAAACTCACATCTTCCTTCCCAACATCACTTTCTTCCCCATGTGGCTCATCTGAGTCACTTTCACTCTCGTGGGAATTATTTGATTTATCTTCCTCAATATTATCAAAAAAATTTGTGAAGGAACTTGGATTTTCAATTACCTTCACATCATATGAGTCCACCAACTTCTGTAAACGTTTGTTCCATCATTTGTAACTTCTTCCAT
This sequence comes from Viscum album, assembly GCA_963277665.1. NCBI lineage: Eukaryota > Viridiplantae > Streptophyta > Magnoliopsida > Santalales > Viscaceae > Viscum > Viscum album. The sequence continues at coordinate 695,642,104 of OY728131.1, forward strand.
TTGGTGAATAACCCATAAATATTCCTTCTTCATCTTTCTCATCAAACTTTCCTAAGTCAGTATTTTTGTTTTTGAGCAAGCATGGACTTCCAAAAACGTTGAAGTAATTAAAAGAAGGATTTTTGTTATACCGCATCTCCTAAGGAGTCATGTTGGTTTCCGGTCTCAACAAGCATCTATTTTGAACATGTACAGTAGTGCTAACAGCTTCTCTCCCGAAGAATTTTGAAATTTTTTATTTTGATAACATACTTCTTACCATTTCCACCAAGCTTCTATTTTTCCTTTCTACTACTCCATTTTGTTGTGGAGTATAGGGAGCACTATACTAATGTTTGATAACATGCTTCCTTAGATAAGTTTCAAAAGCATTGCTTGTGAATTTGGTACCATTGTCTGTTCTCAAATTCTTCATGGAAACTCTCAATTCTTTCTCAACATCTCTTCTAAATAATTTAAACATTTCAATAGCCTCTGACTTATGCTTCATGAACATGACGTTTGTCATCCGAGTGAAATCATCAATAAAAGTGATAAAGTATAAATCTCCTTTTGTTGATTGATGTCTCGTCGGACCACACAGATCGGAATGAATAAGCTCAAGTGGTTTGTAAGATTGAATCTCAACTCTTTTATGACTTTTTTTAGTCATATTTCCTTTATGGAAAGTAACACAAAAATCTTCATCTCTTCTTTTCAGTTCTGGAAAATTTCGAATAGCATCAACTTTAGAAAGCTTACTCGTGTTCTTCTGCCCCAGGTGGCCAAGTCTTTGATTCCATAACTTGTTTTCATCTTCAGCACTCAAATAACAAGAGTTATTAGATTCTCCAATTTAAAAGATATTCCCACTGGTTCTTTCTCCTTTTGTAATCACTTTTCCATTTTTCACACTTTTTATTACACAAGAATATTTTCTGAAAATAACTTCTTTTCCATCATCACAAAGTTGACTTAGACTAAGTATGTTATGTTTTAGCCCATCAACAAGAAATACTTCCTTAGATTTCAGTTTCTCTGGTTTAATCTCTGCCGTTTCGATTCCCTTAATTTTTAAGGAACTGTCATTGCCAAAAGTAACTGCTCCTCCATCATGACTTTCAACATGCTCCAAGATTTTTATATCACCTGTCATGTGTGAAGAACAACCACTATCAAGAATCCATGGTTTGATTCTCTTACTTTCTTTTAAATCTGTCTCAACAACAAAATCTCTCTCATCAACCTTCTTATCTTCAGCTTTATTTTCTTTCATATCATAAGAAACTTTTTCTAGAAGAAGAGTTACACATCATTCGGCATGATGACCAGACTGATCACATCTTCCAAAAAATTCTTCCAAACATTCAAATTGATTCTTTGTTGGCATGTTTCTAACATCTTGAGAATTCACCTTTTCAACTTTCTTTAAATACGGAAGGTTACTCATTCTTCTTTCGTTATTTCTTCCACTTTTCTCAAGCCTTCTTCCAGGTAGAGATAAATTGTGCCATAAATTATAATCTCTATTCCCATACATTCCACAACACCAGCAATATCCCTCAAATCTTGATTTTATATTAAAGAAATATCTTTATTTATAGAAACTTTGTTGAGGTTGATAACTTCTTTCAGCTCTAGGAAACTCAGGATGTAGGCCATCTCTTCTTTTGAGTGCGTTTTTAATTTTGTAGGATTGAAAGGTTTATCACATCCTTTCTCCACCCAAGTTTTACTGATAATTTTTCCATAACCTAAAATGTTAGAAGAATTAGAAAAAACATTATTTTTGATAGGAGAAAATTTCACCTGATTCTCATGATAAGCCTTTCCAACAGTCTTGGAAGTCTCAACTTTTAATTTAGTGGCTTTGTGGAAGTTTTCATTCATCTTCCTTAGGGAATTTTCAGACTCAATAACTTTTGATTGAAACTTGTTGACCTCTTCTTCTTTAATTTCCAGCTTCTTGCTAAGATCTTCTATCATCTTTCCTTGTTCATAAATTCTAAGTTTGTGACTTAAAATTTCTTGAATGTATTCATCTTCCTTCTTGGTAACATCTTTACTTCCATCATGAACTTCTTCATGATTTTTCATCATCACACAAATTTCTTTCTTGAGGTATTTTTTTTTCTCCAGACATGCAAGAAGTTCGTATCTTAGCTAATATTATCTGTAAGATTCTTCACCACCTTCTTCACTTTCTGAGGAAGCGTTTTTTTTCTCAACTTTTGCAATGAAGGTTCTAAATCTTTCTCTACTTTCATCTTCAGAGGAATCATTGTTTGATGATTCGGATTTAACCTTCTTGCTCAACATACTTCTTTCTTTCTATAAAACTTATTCTTGAGTTATTTAGAAGTATTCTCTTATTTTTCATTCTTATTATACTTTTTCCATCGAGTATTCTCATTAGAAACATCTTGATATTCTCCAACTTTCTTCTTTGGGAAATTCATAGCAAAGTGCCCGATTCCACCGCACTCAAAACATTTGAGAGGAAGTTTCCCTCCATATTTTCCTATTCCTCTTCGATAGTTCTTAGATATGAGAGACATGATTATTTCATTCAACTCTTCATCTTCCTTATCAACAGACTCAGAAGGATCATCCTCATCATCTTCTTGGATTTTCATCTCTCTCATATCTTCAAAATCCATTTCATCTTTCATATTCTTCTTAAAGACAGGAGCTTTCCTCATTTCATATGCAACAATAAAGTTATGCAGTTCATCAAGAGATAAATCATCCTTATCTTCTACATATGAAATTTTAGAATCAAACCTGTCTGGAAAGTTTCTCATAAGTTTCTTCACAATTGTAGAATCTTCCAAGTCTTCTCCGAATCCCCTGATGTTGCCAACAATTTCATTAACTTTGGTGAAGTATTCATCAGTTGTTTTGTCATCTCTCATCCTGATGTCTTCAAACTTACTACGCCAGATTTGTAGCTTGGCTTCCTTGACTTTTGTGTTTCCTTCAAAAACACTTTCCATCTTGTCCCACATGCCTTTTGATGTTGTGAGACCCATCACCTTCTGATAAACATTTTCTGATAAGGACATGGGAATATCATTCCTAGCCTTTCCATCAACTTCTATGTTCCTCTTGTCGGAAAATTTCATAGGATCATTTTTCTCAATAGGTGGAAAGCCAATAGTGGCAGCATCAACAACTTCAAGGCCAAGAGATAAGAGATAAGGAATCATCCTATTTTTTCATCCATAATAATTCTTTCCATCGAATGTAGGAATTCATCTACTTTTGACAGAATTGATATTCTCCATGATAAGGAAAAAAGAACAAGGGAACCTCCGCCCTCTGATACCACTTGAAGTTCCAAGGATCGAATGTCAACTGAGAAGGGGGTTTTAATTAGTTGATATATTTTTATAAGTTTCAAAACTTTATGAAACTTAACCCTTGAAACCTGTAAAGATTTACTTCCTTATCAACCATTAGCAAGTAACCCAAGCATGCAAGAAAGGTAAAGCAAGAAAAGAACACAAGAATTACAAGGTTCAGCCTCAATAAGAGAACCTACGTCCTTTCCATATCCACTCCCGTGGGTCTATGGAAATCCACTATAATGAATAAGTGAATAAAACTTGTGCCAGCTCCCGTTGGAAACATTCTATCTCCTGATAGGAAAGATTATACGGACTCCTGTTAGTTTACAATGTTTCCTTAAATAATAATTGAGCCAAACATAAGAAAAATACTTTGTCAAGCTGGTCCACAAAATGCTCACTCTGAATCTTCAATCCAATTTCTTGGATCTGATTTTCTGAAATCGAACTTCTCAGCAAGAAAACTATGACTCCCCAAAAGCTCACTCTGAATCTTCAATCTGGATTTCTTGAATCTGGTTATCTGAAACCGGTCTTCTCACCAAGGAAACCGTGACTCCGCAGAAATACCCACTCCGAATACTCAATCTGAATTCCTCGAATCCGATCTTCTGAATCCAAATTTCTCAGCAAGATAATAATGATTATGTAGAAATGCTCACTTCGAGAACTCAGTATGGATTTCTTGAATCTGGTTCTCTCAGTAAAGAAAAGATGACTCAGCACAAAAGATCACTCCGAATTCTCCAGCGCTCCACATTTTCTGTGTGTGTAAAAAGTTTTTAATGAACGAATGATCTGAGCACATATTTATAGGCAACTCATAAAACAAAGGCGGGAATCTTGAATAACTTTCCCACTTCCTCAAATCTCAAAAACTCCATAAATCTCTCAAATTTAATCTTCAATATTTGACTTATTCAAATCTCCTTAAATTTCTCCAAGATTTATGCAAAGTTGAAGTACGGGTTTTCTTGAACTCCTCATATCTTCCTCAAAATGATAAGGCTAGATCTTGGTTCTGATTTTAGGTTCAGGAAAACTGGTTCAGGAAAACTGGTTCAGGAAAGCTGGTTCAAGAAAACTGGTTCAGGAAAACTGGTTCAGGAAAACTGGTTCAGGAAAACTAGTTTAGAATTGTCATTCCAAATTTCTGGCTCCGGAAGTAGACTCCGAATTCTAGATCAGTAAGTAGAATCCGAAAATCTGATTCAGCAAGTGGACTCTGAAAATCTGGGAAAACTGGTTCAAGAAAACTGGTTCAGGAAAACTGGTTCAGGAAAACTGGTTCAGGAAAACTGGTTCAGGAAAACTGGTTTAGGAAAACTAGTTCAGGAAAACTGGTCCAGAAAAACTGATTCAGGAAAACTGGTTCTGAAAAACTGGTTCCGAATTTCCTCAGAATTTTCCTTAGTGAAAAAAAACTCAATCCTCTTCACCATTTCTTCAACAGCTTTTATCATGAAACTTTTCATGATGTGTGAGAACTATAAGATTAGAAAAGCATCGTCTGATTTGTTTATGAAAGTTTGAGACACTTTCTTAACTTCTGACTTCTCATTCTTCAACAAAATCTTCTTTAGAAAAATCTTCAGCAACCAGAAACTTCAACTTTCTGTAACTCAAAAACATTCTTCAACAAAAATATTAGTTGTCAACAAATAAAAAAAAATTTAAACAAAACACCACAAAGGTTCTTCAGTAAGCAATGTAAACAATTTTTACTATGTACGGGGTACTTTACCATATACTATAAATAGCCTAACCATGTGTCTTTTCCTGGTCATGTACTTTTACATAGCTTCCAACTCACATAGGGTCTTTCCATGTATCATACATGGCCAATTTATCCTACATGGTCTGGTTGGCCATGTACTCTACTACATGGTCGAGTATTACAACATGTCATGCACCCCTGCTACATGTCGTGTAGTTCAAAAAACACCATCTACCAATGTACTCGGCTAAATGGGCATGTACTAATACATGGAGTGTAATCCATGTACATGGTGTGTTCTAATAAAAATCCATCTTCATAAAATATAAATAATTTATGGTGTGGTTTCATAGAACCACATGTTGTATGATTAGGATTTCTTGAATGTGGACCCTTGTAATCGGCTTGAAACTCTCATTTTACCTGTTGAAGATTATTTCGACCACATGGGGATCCTTAGCAGTCATAAAAGTGCCTTAAAACTATAAATATTTTAATCTATAGTAATTTATAGAATAAACATAAAAAAATTCACCATTTCGGAAGAATCTATCTAAGCATCACCTGTATCTAGTCTCCACAGTTGTCACACAACAATCTGACTCCTGCTAAGCTTTGTAGTGGCACCTTTCTTATTCCCTATCCCTCCCTATCTCTCTCTCCATTTTCTCAATTATTTTTGGAAAGAATAATCTCATAAGTTTTTCATATAAAATAAAGGAGGGGTGAAGATGAAATAAAAGAGGAAAAATAAAATGAATAAAATGAAAAGAAAAATAAAATCAAAAAGGTGCTTGGGCCTTGCCCCGACTCCCGACTCAATGTTATGTCTCACCTAGAAAAAAACCACCCATTAAAGACTCAGTGATTAAGATAGAATATCAATAAAATTATTCCATCAAAATATATCTCTAAATAAATAAACATTAATAAATTAATATTTAGTTAATTAAATCTGAAATATCATTTATTCATGAAAAATCAAACAGTTGGGAATTCCACCAAACTATTATTGTTGGGTAAAAACCCTATTCTAAGAATAATGGAGTGGTAAAAATTATTATCTGATGCCATTTGGTAGTGTAAAAATAACATTTTAACCCTCATGAGCATCTAAAGGGAAAATTAGATTTTATTCTCAATTTCACAACCCAAAAAATAGGATTCTTTAAGACCTCCCCACCATAACCCTTATCGTCCTTAATAGCTTTAATGGCCAAACTATATCTATAATCTCATCCTAATAATCTTCACAAATGCATTATCTTGAAAATCCAATGACCAGTATCACAACATTCATGAATCTCTCCCAAATAAGGAAGATGTTCAATCAGGACTGATCTAGTACTCCATACAATAGAATCATCCTTATCATCTTGCATAAACGAACTCTAACCTCAAAGTCCCGCACTATGTCAATCATCGTATGTGATGATTGACATTGCTAAATCCTCTCATTCCCAAGTGGTAAACTACAATAGAAAAACATTTCCTGTTCCCACATCTATAGAATTTTTTTCCAAGGAAAAATTTTATTTCCAAATTATAACAAGGGTTACCACCTTAAAATGGAAATTAGTTTATTACCCACTATATGTAATTTATTATACCGCTCCTTGAGATCAACCTCAATAGGTTTCATTTCCAAATGTGTGTCAATCATAACGATCCTTTCCTCTCATCTTGTCAATACATTATCAATATTTATCAACATTGATCATACCACAACACTCAATCCATAATCAATGTCTCCTCTTAAATGGAGGAATATTCCCCATTTTATCAAAACTTGCAGGCTACCATACCTATAAAATTTCTATAAAAGAAACAATCCTTGGCTCGTACAAGACCACTCATGGATTGCCAATTTAAATTTAACCACATGATACCAATGTGTACTAGTATTCACTATGTGGATGGTGTATAATCTCATACCACTCGGTCATCACCTGAAAGATGCTTCCATGAGCCTCAAATAACTAAGAAAAGTTGAAAATGCTACATGAAATGTCAATATTAACAGTATACAATCTCCTCTGGAACTCCATTAATAAATTAGGCATCTCACTCTTTCTATGGTTTATTCCATGATCTCCCATCACACAACATCTTTCCAATTATGATTGTATACTTGTGCTCTAACAAGGTTGTTAATCATAAAAATATCGGTCGACAAGGGAAAGAAACTAAACATTCAGGCCCATTGAACTCAATCTCGATACACAAGGACCCATTGTGCTTCCTCATAAAACAAAGGAATCATTATGCCTATAAATCGAAACTCAATCACCTTTATGAATCATTATCTAAATGAGTGTACAACCAATATCACTGCCTAAAAAGAATCCATAAACCCAAGCCTACCCATATCACAAGTTTCCTCGATCAAACAAATCATCAACCTATAAGGTTAAGAGTCATAAATAAGGGACTATAGGCCTCCCACCTATCCCTAATGATCAAGTATCATAATGGGGTCACTATGTCCAACCACATACCTCATAAGTAAACCTCTCTCCAAGTTCATATCCCATGGGACATCATTCATGAACTCGTGTCAACACAAGTCATAAAACTCTATCATGAACCCTCTCTAAGAGAGGTAAGGATAACATTGACCTACAAGGGTAAAAACATATAACATGGAATCTCACTCCAAGCATCATCCAACTAAGTTATCTCTCTATGGATCATCATAAGGGACTGATCCCTATATAGAAAAGATATAAATGTAGTAAACATAAGAACTTACCATCACAAGAATTTTTTATAAGGTAATACTACATTGAGGTTCTGGTTTACTATAAATGTTTAGGTACCTATCAGCCTCAAACTATAGGATATAATAAGAAAACCATAAAGAAAGTTAAATTATTTAAAATATCATAGAAATATATATTGGCCACCTCCATGTAGGTTTTTACAAACTCTTAGTTAAATACACTTAAAAAAGAGACAACCTAGGAAGGGTATACTAGAAATTCATCAATTTATAACTTTGACCTACATGGGTTAACAATACATCCAAAAAATCATATCATATGAAATCTTTCATAATATAAAGATGGTTCAGTTAATTAGAATTACATTCCAAGATACATGAGAAAATTCCATATAGGTTGTTACTAAAACATTAAGTAATTGAACCAAAGTAACAAAACCCTATAATGGGACCAATACTTGGTCATCGGGTTACCAATATTTATAATAGGGTCATTATACATACCATGCATGAGGATTGAGTCCTCATACTCACTATCAAGCATCTCACCATAGATCCACATGACCTACCCTCATAAGGAAATTGATATACATGTTGGTCTAACCTCATAGATTTCCACCAAGAAACTATATGGTAAAACACAATTTATATTGTTTTTAACACTTTAAAAAGTATACCTCACCATAAATAGAAAATTCATTCACTAACAGACCTATAATATGTGGACACTATGTTCCAAATATGATGCATGAGATGACTCTTCCCTTTTCTGGACAAAGTTCAAACTCAATCACTTTCCTCTCTCCAATGGGCCGAGAGACATAAATGTAAAATAAATTATTACTCTAAATAACATGTGTGTCCCTAAAATTGAAAATAATATAAAAATGTTACATTAGATATCAAGAACATCAATTCCTTATCCCTTGAAACCTAGACATCTCATCAAAACAGGTGTTCTTGATGCACCAATCTAATATCCATTACAGGCTCCTAAATAGTCCTAATACTCCTATCTAAAATATCCCAAATAGTAATAAAACATGTAAGTAATATATTGGATACCACTTTATCACATACCATCCAAGATCATAGTATAAATAGTTATTTAATTGGTTGGAGATAAGGGTTCAAGGGAACCTCCCCATGTTCCAGAGGATGGTGACCTGTTGTGAGGGCCTAGGGTGTGTCCGTGGGGATACTATTCCCTCATATAAAAGTAAAAAATAGTGTAAATAAAAAAAACAGGAATAAAATTTAATAATTATTATGATTATGCAGTAAATATAAACATGGATATAATAATGAAATGAATTATAGGCCCAAATAGTCATGTCATACAAAAAACACGAATCACACACTGTACTGATCACATATACAAGAGTAAAGAAAAGGGAAAAAATATGTACATGTCTCTAATACTAACTCCAAGTTGAACCACATATCAAGTTCCAAGATACTATCAATATTCTCTAGTCTGATCATATGAATTCACATGAGTATCTCTTCTTCATCATGAAACCCTGGGTCTCATCCATATACATCATGTATCTGTGGTCAATTTGAAAGTAGAAATAAGTTATACAAAAACACTGAGGTGCATGTATAGGTGGTGAGAAATAATCATAGTAGGCCACAAACAATGGTGAACATATAATATTTTGTCATAATTGAATGATCATGAGGTATTATAATCCTAGTAGAGACATAGTCAAAATAAATAAATAAAATATTACAATGTTCAACCATTGGATCCATGATCCTAATTGAAAATTCATACTCTGACCAGCATCAAAATGTACCTGAGCACATTAAATTATATAAATAAAATATGGACCCAAGGTACAAAACCAAGGCATCAATGTATAATGATAACAAATTATAAAATAATAAAATAATCCCATTTGACCTATGATCTTGTAATGGTGAATCCACCCCAATACTGAGGGGTATCCCAGGAATAGATTAGGGACATAGTCATCAATACTTGAGAATATCACAATATCTAATCCTTAGGATAAGTGCCCCCACCCAGAAATAACATCTATGGAACTCAATGTCCACTAAAATAAATCATAATAATGAAATTACAGGTCCATTAATCTCAATCATAATCACAGATTTACATGTACACAAATCTCAATCATAAATGTGGAATATCATGTCTATTGTGAAACACCATGTCCACTAATTTTAACTATAGCTATAGAATTCCATGTCTACTAATCTCAATCATATTCATGGAATTACATGAACATTATTCACTATTAGAACTATGTAGTTTCATTTATACTAATCTCAATCATAAAAATCAATTAGTAGGGATCAATATCTAGATCCTCAAAAGTATATATGGGCATCTCCATCTTAGCCTCAAATCATATCAGTCCCCTTGGGTAAACGTCTAGGAAGAACCTCTGGAATCATTGTTTTGTCAATAGTAACTAAGTGAATGTGTAAATAGAAGAGTATTGGTTTCTAAACTCCTTAGCCCATTTATAATACCATGTCCATATGGGATTATATGTATGATATGGGTTTTAGGTTAACACCCTCTATCATCCCTACTGAAACCCATAACACACTTTCAAGGGTCAGTCAAACATCAGGGCACCTGTTTGAGTCCCCCTATCCAAAACATAAGAAATGCATCCTACATGGGATCCTCGAGGACCATACATTAAATAAGGAATCCTTATTGGGATACTATAAGTTAGGATGTAAGTAAATGAATCCCTCTTAGTATCCACATAAATACTAAGTTTGAAAAGTCGTCTTATAGATGATCCTTAGTGATAGTTAATCTTACAGGTACACACATCCCATAACCCCATCACTAACATCTCATGACCTCCTAGGACAAAAAAGGAGTACACCTCACATGGGAGGTTTCCTAAAGGGTAATTCTATGTAACAATCAGTATAAGGATATTTTTATGACACATATCATATCAAGGTCTTGTCCTTGGTTAGCCTGAACTCCCAACCTATCATTTCCTCAAGTTGCATCACAATACTACTAACCTGGGGACTATCCTTATATAACATAAAACTAGAAAATTGGTTACTCCTGCCTTTTCCAGAAACCATTTATCTTGACCCTCAATTGGGTCTCATTCCATGTATCACCTATAGGATATATTTTTATTCATTTACTTCAGAAATAACAACTCCAATCAATATCTCTCTCCCCAAAATGCCTCTTAGGATTCCTCAAATAACCCAAAGGGTTCTATAATCATGATATATGTGAAAAATGATCAAATGGACTCATCTTGTGTCTAATTATGAAAACGGGTTTTAAAAATATAAGAAAAAATAAAATGGGTAGTGAGGGAGAATTACACGATGTGTACACCTGAGTACATGGTGTTTACCCTCAAAGACCCACCTAGGAATGTATTTCATCCATAAATGGAATTTAAAACCCAATTAAATTGAATGTATGCCATGTTAATTCCATTTAACCTACTCAGGGTACCTGTTTGTGTACCTCACATGTCTTCACCATGTGTCATTTCATGGTCATGTACTTTTAATCCATGTCCAATACACACGGGGCCCATCTATATTCCCTACATCACCATGTGCATCAATATAGGTTGGCTGACCATGTACTCGGATGCATTTCTATGTACCAATACATGGATCATACTACAAGTACATTTCATGAACTTCCAAAAAAACATATTCTATAAATAATTAGAATGCACGACTTGTTTTTCATAAATCTACATATTGTGTGATCAGGATTTATTGAATATGAACCAATACAATCAACCTAAAACCCCCATTTCTTCCCTTTTTATTCTAAGATCAATCCCATGAGGCTCCTTAGTATTCATAAAAGGGCCAAAAACCTAGAAATAAATAAATCTAAAAGTATTTATAGATAAAAATAACATCCTACCATTGGGTGAAGTCCACTGAAGCATCACATGTATCAAGGATCCACATCTACAACATAATGATTCAACTCATCCCAAGCTCCACAATAGAACCTCCCTTATTCTCTCTCTCTCTCTATATATATATATGTATGTATGTATGTATGTATGTATGTATGTATGTATGTATGTATGTATGTATGTATGTATGTATGTATGTATGTATGTATGTATGTATGTATGTATGTATGTATGTATGTATGTATGTATGTATGTATGTATGTATGTATGTATGTATGTATGTATGTATGTATGTATGTATGTATGTATGTATGTACGTATGTATGTACGTATGTATGTACGTATGTATGTACGTATGTATGTATGTATGTATGTATGTATGTATGTATGTATGTATGTATGTATGTATGTATGTATGTATGTATGTATGTATGTATGTCCCCACTCACTCCCTCCCTCCACCTTTTTCTCTCAATTGCGGCAAGGTGAAACCCACAGGGGGGTGTACGTGAGAAGCTAAGGGGAGGAGAATAAATAATAGAGGAAAAATAAAAGGAACACAAAGAAAATAAAAAATAAAAGGAAAAAAGGAAAGGGGTCTTGGACTAGACTTGATTCCAAACTCAAGGTTATTTCATGCATAGAAAAACCCCCTTTCTTGACTCAATAATTAAAGACGAATGTTAATACAATGCTTCAATCTGAGGATATATATGAATGAATACTTGGGAAAAAATTTATATTTAATTAATTAATTACTAATTATTAATTATTCTCAAAAATTTGAACAACTCATAATTCCACAAAACTTATACCATAGGGTAAAAAGCCTATTCCAAAAAGAATGAAGTGGCCATAAAAACTATTTGACGCCATATTCTATTGTAAAACTCTATTTTAACCCTTAATAGAATCCAAAAGAAAAATTAAAAATTCTTCTCAATTTCATTGTGAAAATAATAAGATACATTACATGGAATAATATTTATCCATCTCCTTTAATATCAAATGGGAAACAAAACCATCTCTCGTGTGTGCATTGGACTACTATCTCATGAACCAATGTAATATTTCTTCATCACATCCTAACATGGCTGGTAATAATGATGAAAATAATGAATATATATGATATTTAAAGAATATTTATGATTCTTAAAATTTGATACATCATATACCGCCTAACCCTCCCACCTATTAAAAATGATAACGTTTCTCATGTATATGTTTTTACTACCACCTCTATGAAGAAATGTGATTCATTTTTCATGCTTGATTTTCAAAAATTATTATAAATATATATATAATTAATTTTTAGGAAATTTATATAATTTTTAATATTATATATGTAATATAACTATGATTAAGAGAAAAGGACCATAACCACAAAATTGAAACATTCCTAAAAAAAGAAATAGTTAACACCTGAGGGAATAATAATAATGAAATATTTTTACCAAAAAAGTGATATGATGGTATAAGTATATCATATATGATATTATAGATATCTATATGGATCAAGTATGAAATTATAATATGTTTAAATTTATTATACATGAGGATGAATAATTTTCCACTCCATGATCTCTTCCACTATTTCCTCCCTATGAAACATGATTCGAGAAAATAAATGTTAAAAAGAAATTTTGGTTTTATTTTCATTTTTGATCGGGTATCATATTATATTATGTCATTATTAATCAGAAATATTTTTTAAAATGTTATTTTTATTTACTCAAATGAATTATTAAGGAAATTTTATATTATCATTTAATTTTTAAATGGTTTTAAAGTAATATTTATAATTTTTTCTGAAAGGTTCTTTTTTGACTATTTTATAAAAATTAAAAATAAATATTTTTTTTAATTTATATTTAATTAATGTGATTTATCACTGCTATAACCATTTTACATTATGTATCTTATTCTAAAATTTTTAAATGGTTTTAAAAAAGAATCTTCTTTAATGTGATATTTTTTAATGTATTACTTCCAATTTATTTTATTATCCAAAAGACATGATTTTATTGAAAAAGATGTATTTATGATGAATTGATGGTCATCTGTTATATCTTATTAATTTTGTGGTCATTAAAATTCTATTGAAACATTCACTCTCTTGTTATCATCATCCATTAGGAATTACATCTTTCTTCCATATACATATTTCTTATCATGGATAAGATTATTCTTTAAACCATATACCATTTCTATATACATTGATTTATTGTGAATGTTATTTGACTAACTAGTGAGATCATAATTTTTTATATTCTTTACTCAATAAGAATATTTATTGATAAGAAATATTGTATATGAATTAAAATGAACATTCAATATATAAAGAATTCATTGGAAATGCAGTTATTGGAGAGTCCATGAATTACATAACCACTAGATTCATCGACAGGTCACATGAGACAAACTAGTTTTATATCATTATTAAATGGGATTTGGGTGTATAACATGCCATATTTTAAAATATTTTGGCCCAATAACTTTTTCTTGACATTTAGAATTATGTATTTTCTTCATTAAGAATTTAGTTATTATTATCCATGAGATTATTTGTTAAATATTATCCATATATTCATTTCTTTATCATTTTATTGATTAAATGGAATGTGTTTTTAGTTATTTACCTTTCCATATTTATTATTCCGTATTTACTCATGATATATTCCATTACACGTGTAATGAACCAGCTAGGTCAACCTAACACATCACCTGATCTTGTCCATCACAAGGACCCAAGCATGCCTCCTCATATGCCAAAGGATTCCAATAAGCTATGAGGGTCTGCAAGATGTTGTGAGGAGACTATACACTCTAGTCAGAGTGAAATAATAGTGGAAAATAACCAAAAATCCATAAATAGGGATCAAATTCAGTGTGCACATACAAAATAACTGAAATGGAAACATGTTATAATAGATGTAATGGAGCATACATACTCAAATAATAAAAAACATACAACATTCGGTCAACCACTAGTTTGACCATGGATACAATGTTAAAAAACTAAAAAAATAAAATTGTATCTACTACCAATGATGATCCAAACCATATACCCAGTTTTGACGATGCTCGAGAATCACTAGCCCGATCATGATACACCACATGAGGAGCTCTGCTCAATCAAGAAAAAATGGTCCTCTGCCCTAAACATCATGAAACCTGAGATCCAACCTAAAAGTATACATCATGTATGAAAACACACTAAGGTGGCTGTATAGGGGTTGATAAATAAATCTCAGTAGGGAACCCCCAATTGTGAACCTATAAATCTATAATCAAAACAAGTTCATACACACATGATATACCCATCACATCTAAAAACTAATAGCATATAGCATAAAAGAAAAAACTATATAAAAAATGTGCAAAAAACACAATAAATTATTAAACCATTGGGTTCTATCCTAACACCCATAGTAAATATACCCCCACTTTGGCCCCTAATAAATGATTTATATAACATAGCTCAACCATTCACACAAAAACCAGTGCATATACTAGATCCACAAAAAATCTCCAAGAGTTCTAAATGTAAAAGGCATGAATTTTAGACCTCAGGGCATATCAGTATGAATACACATGAATAAATAACATCTATTGGGCATAAGGACTCTAGTGGAATGATCTAAACTGAAGGTATAAAAATTTAAGTAAATATGACTCGAGAACCCATCAGTCACAAAGGTCCTATAGAATGAATATTGGACCTACTATGGACTTGAAAAAAATGTCCCACAGTCTCCATAAAACATTAGAGTGCACAACAACCATGGACCTATTAGAGAAAAGCATCGATGGTACCCAAAAAACACTCAATGAGTTCCCAAAAACCCCATGATCCTGATGCCAATCTATTCAGGGATAACACTAAAATATATGGGAGTTTCACTTATCTATATCTTTTATTAGACCCCTTATCCTGTTTAACCATAGAAATCCAATAAAGTAGATAACTATATCAAAACTCAGGGATAATGACCAATCCAAGATATGCCAATGGTCTCTACCATAACTATAGTATTGAGTAGAAAATATCTCAATGTCACATCTAATGGCCAACCAAATGTGGTAAAATCCAACCTCAAGTTGTAATGAACCAACCTAGGTTACCCAAAAACCTAGCACCTGGCTTGTTCTATCACATACCTGAAGGGAGTTCCTGATCCCCATGGGATAACGACAAGAACTCGGGCATTGAACAACAAACCAGTGGGAATGATTTCACCCAACCTGAACAAAACACAAGGAATATATATACACTATGAAAAATAAACAATGGAATACTGATGAATATATACCATAATTGTAAAAAGACAGTGAAAAAAAACAACTGTAAAAGTGTCCAAAACACCAAGAGAAAAGTCCAACTGCAATGGACCAGAACCAAACAACTACTCAAAAATATAGCATGGATGAACTCCCACTATCTCACCACCAGATACCCAACCCAGAAGACATGAAACCTTGCCACCTCACTGTAGCACCTTTCCTTTCCATGAAATAGAATACATTCGAAGGTTTATGCACCACCGAAGATGTGCATAGGGTGTGAAATAACATGATCAATAGGACCTCACCTATGTGTTAGATAACCGGTCTCTATATAAAAATTCATGTATACTCATTTTAAATAAAACATGGCATGATAAGAATTAAATAAGTTTTATTAAAAAATGGTAAACATTTCCCTTTTTATCATAGTTATAAAAAAAGGTATATCAATTTCAAATAACATTTTACATATAATATTTTACAAGTATAGACATGCATATCAAGGATAAAATAGTAAAAATCCAAGAAATACAAACAAAAATAGTAGCAGCGCAAGCATCACAATACCAAAGAATACAACAGGTTAGGCATCAGACTACTTATACCCATAATTTTATGAACAGTGCATTGTGGTACCTGAAGCCAATTATCTACACTCCAAGACCAGGGAGACACCCCGTAAATTGAAACCCCAACATAATATCCTTATCTATAGCTAATAATATACACTCTAGGACTAGAGGAACACCATAGAAAGTGAACACCCACAATGTAATATGGCCTCAAGCTAAACCTTCTACCTGGAACCCAAGTTAACCCATGTGCTCATTTTCATAATCATTTCAATGTTTCAAAAAGTATTTCAAAACCATTTTCAATACTTTGAAATACCCCTTTTCTTTCCATTTCTCAACCATCAAGGGAAAACCCATTTTTTATTAAAAAAACTTTTCAACACACACAAATAAATCATGCTAGTTCTTGGTATAAATCAATATATAAAGATAGAATAATTAGGTTCATCGACATAGGCTAGAGATAGAACCACGTACTTCAAACTCAAGTCGCATAATCCCACAACGGGATCCGACAACAACGAAAACCCAAAAACATCAATGAAGGACCTAGAATACAATCCACATGTCTTATAATTTATTAAATTGAGAAAGAGAGTTGGTAGAGAAGATGAAATGCCACATTCCTCAAGAATGAATTCCCACCGCACCACAACCAACAAAGGAATGGCCTTCGGAAGGAGATTTCACAACGGATCTATAAGAAGGTGAGAGAAAACATAAAATTAAACTAATGGATCTGATGAAGCAACCCAAGGGATCCACCACAATTAAGGACAATGAAGAAGCAGAAATATTACTCACTTGGAGAGATGAACCACAACTGCAACGAAGATTCAATAACTAAAAGACCGATCCAAAAGGAATGGTGTCTCCAAAAATCACCAGATAGGAGTTTTGGTTTGAGAGTGATGGAAAATGGATGATTAAATGGGCACAAAAAACCCTAGAAGTGACCTAAAACATCCCTTCTTGGGGATTTACATGACGTATAATTATTTTACACACCATGAAGTCCATGGTGTTTAGGTGCGTTGAGAAATCTGTATCCTTGGATTAAAAATCAATTATTTAAAATATTCATGACATTTTATTATTCATGATGTGTAACCTTTCACAATGTGTAACCTTTCACAATGTGAAATCTTTCATAAATTATACCAAAAAATAGTTACATGATCTGTAATCTAGTTACATGGCGTGAAACCCTCCTATAGCCTATAGAAAAGGATAGTTAAAGCTAAAATTACAACAAATCTATGACTTCACCATTATAGTTATCCTCTCAATTCCTTCTCAGTCCTTTATAGGCAATGGGAAAAAGGACAACTATGATGAGGTTAAAGAAATACCTGAAATATCAGTAATGATATGTTACAAACTCCCCACCAAAAATAATTTTTGTGCCCACGAAGTCATGTTGAAGATGTAATCCTAGGAAAAAATATGAGGTAATTGGTCCCTCCTCAATAACTCATATTCCCAAGTCTCATGAGAATCTGATCCTTGTTTCCATATAAATATGACCAGCAGAATCAAGTTCCCACACAATACTTTCACTTGAGAGTCAACAAACTCAACTATTTTCTCCAGAATAGAAGCATCTGGTTCTAACTCAATTTCTTCGCAACTCACAATGTGAGTGGGATCTGAGTGATACTTCCTAAGATAAGACATGTAGAAAAAATCATGAATATCCATCAACTGAACCAAAAAATTATAACTGATAAGAAACCTATCTGAGATGCTTAGTGGCCTCAAATGGTCTAATATATATCAGATCCAACTTACCCTATTTTCTAAGTCGACGATGACCCAACATAGGATAAGATTTCAAGAAAACCCAGTGACCAATGGAAAAATCCAAAGGATGATGTATCCAAAACAAATATGATTTTTGTCGACTCTGGGTTATTACCAAATGTCGATGTACATCATGAACCTTTTCAAACATCTCATAAACCAGACTTGGTTCAACTAAAGCTACATCACCCACCTCATCTCAACAAAGAGTTGATCTACACGAGTGACCATACAACACCTCAAAGGAAGCCATTCTTATCAACGACTGATAAATATTGTTTTAAGAAAACTCAACTAGTCCCAGATGGATATCCCATGATCCATTGAAGTCAAGAACATGGACACAAAGCATATCTTCTAGGATCTGAATTACTCGCTCTATCTGACCATCTATCTATGGATGGTAAGCTATGGAAAACTTGACCGTATTCCCCATTTCCTCTTGGATACTCCTCTATATTCTCAAGGTAAACCAAGGATCCCTATCTAAAACAATGGTAGAAGGACTCCCATGTAACCTCATAATCTCCTGTACATACATCTTACCCAGTTCTTCAACCTTAATGGTATCCTTGATCAGAATGAAATGAGAAGACTTTTCCAACTGATCAATAACCACCCATATAGAATTCCTCTCTTGGGGAGTCCATGGAAATCCAACAAAAAAAATCCATGGACACCTCATACCATTTCAATATTGGCACCAAAAGAGTCTAAATAAAACCAAAGGGTTTCAATTTCTCTACATTTATCTATTGGCAGGTTTAATAGTGGGACACATAATCTACAATGTCACACTTCATACCCAGTAACTAGAATCATCATCTCATGTCAGAATACATATTTATAGTGCCTAGATGAATGGACCATGAATATATATGACAATTAAACAAGAATAAACTTCTAATGAATGTAGGGATGACAACCAGATTCCCAAAGTGGGGAATACCATCTGAAGAAAGAGACCAACCAAAAACGGTCTCCCCACCATAAATAATTTCTTTAACTTTACTAAAATCATCACCCTACTTCTAACTCTACAAAATTGACTCTATGAGTGATGATGATAACTGAACACTAGTCAAAATCATACCCCAAACATTCTCCTGAGGTTCTAAGAATAATTTAGTGAAAAAACCCATAAGATTTCACTCTTCCTTAGATTCCATAACAGTCTATGACAGTACCTTCCTACTAAGAGAGCCTGCAACGACATTCCCCTTCTCAAGGGTGTAGGTGATATTGAAGTTAAACATCGTGAGGTATTATATGGATCGTATCTATCTAAGATTCAAGTATTTCTGATAAAATATATTTCTCAAACTCTTATGATCAGAGAATACTTTCAAAATTTCCCTAAAAAGATAATACCACCAACATTTAAGTGAATTAATAACTACAAAAAACTATAAATCATGAGTGGGGTAATTTTTCTCATGTGTTCATAGATGAAGAGAGTCATAAGATACCACATAGTCATCCTACATTAGCACGCATCCCAAACCAACACCAGATGCATCACAAAACGTCATGTACCTCTTACCAAGCTCAGGTAAGATCAAAATAGGATATGATGTTAAAATTTGTTTTAGTTCATCAAAAGAAGGCTGACACGTCACATCCGAGGTGAATTTAACCTCTTTTCTGGTAAGAGCAGGCAAAGGTGACACCATTTTAGATAAATCTTTAAAAAAACGGTTGGTAGTATCCAACAAGACCAAGGAATCTTAATATCTCAAAGACATTACATGGTTCCTTCCATGACAAAATATAATTAACCTTCTTTGGATCAACTGATAAGCCATGTTCATAAATCTTGTTCCATAAGAACTTCACTTCTTGAATCCAGAAACTAAATTTCGAAATCATTCTATAAAAATAGTGACTTCTCATAATTTTTAGAACCAAACTTAAATGGTGCTCGTTCTCACACTCAGATTTTAAATAAACCACAATATCATCCATGAACACTACCAAAAAAGTGTCAATATATTGATGGAATATCTAATTAATCAAATCCCTAAAAACTACAGGAGTGTTAGTTAGACCAATAGGCATCACAAAATATTCATAATAGCCATACTTGCTTCTAAAAGCTATCTTCAGTATATCAAACTCCAAAACCCTAAGGTGATGATGGCCCGACTGAATATTAATCTTTCAGAACCACTTTTCCTCATTTAACTAACCAAACAAATCATCCACACGAGGAGAAGGATATTTATTCTTAAATATTAATCGATTAAATTTCTGATATTCCACACACAACTGAAGTGAACCATCTAATTTCTTGGCAAATTGAATAGGGTTTGTCCAAGATGAAACACTAGGGAGAACAAAACCTTTTTACAATAGGTCGTGTAACTAAATCTTTAGTTTTTTCATCTCAAATTGTGTTATATGATAAGAAGGTATCGATATTGGATGTGTACCTAGAACAAATTTAATCGTAAACTCTACCTCTCTCTTTGGAGGAAGACTAGATAATTCATTTGTGAAAACCTCAGAAAAGTCCCAAACAATAATGGGAAGATAAAAAAAAGAAGAAAATTCATAGGGATCAAACACAATAGTATCCAAAAAACTCTTGATATCTAGGCAGGAAGGCCCTGCATGACCTGACCTTGGGTCCCACTCCCACTAAAACACACAATATCTCCCATAGATAGTAAGAAATGAAACATGATGATGATAATAATGAAACTCAACTCAATGAGAGACAAGACAATCTATACTGATGATGATGTCAAATAGATCTAGATCAAGAATAAGAATATCCTAGTCCAACTCCGTATTAGTAACCATCAACAAACAAGGACACTGAAACCCCCTCTCTTTATTTTAACCAAGGGGTGTTGATAACTCCATTACAAAGGAAATAAGTACTATTGGAAGATTAAGAACATCAACAACACATGTGGATATCAATGAGTGGGAGGTGTCAATATCAAATAAATCTATTGCTACCAAATGTGCAATAAGGATAGTACCTATCACTATCATCGGACTTGCATCGACTTCCACTAGACACTCATCTACTGCATGAAAGTGCTTCACTCGTGAGGCCTATGGATGTATCCCAACAGTCTTTGATTCTTATAAATGCACCGCATTAACCTTTGGAGTTAATGAATGCTGACCAGAATGAGGAGTAGTCATATCTGGACAAAAGCATTGTACATGACCAACATGTCCACAATCATTTCATGTCTTTGTAAGAATAGGACAAAAATGTTTGGTGTGTTTGACCCTACCACACTGATAGAAAGTCAGAGGCACACTGTTAGCTATAGTAGATAGTGTGGATGAGGCTCGCTGCGGAGACCTACCACCACCACTATTGGGATGATCCTACCACTTCTTCTTCTTCCCAAACACACCACTGAAACTGCCACAATATGGAAGAGAATATTTGGTAAAACCAACCTTTCCCACCATATCCATCTCTTCTATCATAGATTTATCTACCATATCTACATTGGTAGAAAGTTTCAATATAAATACATGAATTATGATAACTGGTCCCAAACCCTACAGGTATTTATAAGCCTTCAGCTGGTTATTCTTCACCACATCTGAAGAAAAATGGACAACTTTAGCAAACCAGTTTGTGTATGACAACACTGAATGCTCTCCTTGTTTTAAAGATAGGAACTTCATATAATTCACTCGCATCAGCGACTCTGGACAAAACTATTGAAAGAAAAGGTTTTGGAAACCCTTCCAAACCAAGTCCATGTGTCAATATTCCTGGACTATAGAATCCCACCATCGCTTATTGGAACCCTTGAGCCTGAATGTTGCACACTTTAACTTAATATTCTTAGGTGTCTCTAGGAATTTGAAGATTTCATAGATCTCATCCATCCAGTCCTCCTCCTCTTGAGGTTAATTCATTTGTTCAAAGGATTGTGGCTTCTCACACAAGAACTCCTGTGATCGATCTCTCTCTTATCCAGGTCTGGTATATACCTAAAAAACTGTGTTCTGAACTCGTGGTACATTCTGATTGATAGAATAGATTTATCGTATGATAGTCTTGATGAGATTCTGATCTATAGGTGGATTCCCTTGTGGGGAATCAATTACACATTCCTGAGGAACTCATGGAAGATTTATCAAAGGAATACTACTTCACATTGAACCATAATAAATGATTATACAATAGTGTAAATATTAGATTAATCTAGAAAATTCATAATCAGAAACTGATATTTCAAACAAAACCCAACACTAGAGACGCATATCCCAACTTTCCGTAGTAACTTGAGTCTTGTTGAGACAAGATCTATCTAGGAACTTATTGAAACATACCTATAAAGTCCGAAAAATCCTATCTCTAGTCTAACAGATGTCCCAAGACAAGGACTCTTGAGAAAAAACCTCCCTTTGATACCAAATTGTAACGAAATGACCATGTTTACCCTCAAAAATAGCACCTGACTTGTTCTGTCACATACCCGAAGGGCGTTTCTGATCCCCATGGGCTGGTGACAAGAACCTGGTCATTGAACAAAAAACCACAGGGAATGATTTTTCCCAACCAGAACAAAACACAAGGAATATATATACATGAATAAAAATAAATAGTAGAAAACTAATGAATATGTTCCATAATTATATAAATACATCAGAAACAAAAAAAATTGTAAAAGTGGAAAAAACTATAAGAGAGAAGTCCAACTGGAAATTAATATAACCAAACAGCTACTCAAAAAGATGGCATGGATGATGTCCCACCATCTCACCGCCAGCTACCCAACTCAAGTGACATGAAACATCACTTCATTGCCTTTCCCTAAAACGGAATACATACAAATGTATAAACATCACCGAAGAGGTGCACAGGGTGTGAGTTAATTGGCTCAATAGGATCTCACCCAGGTGTTCCACAACCAGTCTCTATATAAAAATTCATGTATGTTCATTTTAAATAAAACATGGCATGATAAGAAGTAAAGCGGTTTTATAGAAAACATGGTAAACATTTCTCTTTTTATCACAGTTCTAAAACAAAAGTAGGTATATAAATTTCAAAAAAAATCCATATAATATTTTACAATCATCAAAATGCATATCAAGGATAAAATAGTACAAAATCCAAGAAATACAAAAATAGCAGTAGCAGCATGGACATCACAATACTAAGGAATACAATAGGTCAGGAAAAAAGATTACTCGTACCCATAATTTTATGAACAGTGCACTGTGGTACCTGAATCCAATGATCTACACTTAAGCACTAGGGAGACACATCAAAAAGTGAAACCCCAATATCATATCCATACCTAGATCAAATTATCTACACTCTAGGACAAGAGGAACACCCCAGAAAGTGAACCCCCATAATGGATAATGGCCTCAAGCAAAACCTTCTACCTAGTGCCAAAGGTAACCCATGTGAACATTTTCAAAATAATTTCAATGTTTTGAAAATAATTTCAAAACAATTTCACAAAACCATTTTCAATGCTTTGAAATACCCCTTTTCTCTCCATTTATCAGTAATTAAGGAAAACCCATTTTTCTTTAAAAAATCTTTTCAACACACACAAATAAATCATGCCAATTACTTATATAAATTAGTTTATGAATAAAGAACAATAAGGTTCATCAATATAGTCTATAGACGGAACCACCTACCTCAAACATGGGTTACACATGCCTGCAATGTGATCCCACAACAATGAAAACCCAATGATGTTAAATAAGTCCCTAGAATCCAATCCACATGTCTTAGGATTGATTCAATTGATAAAGAGGTTTGGAGGAGAATATGAAACAACACATACCTCAAGAACGAATGCATGTCGCACCATAACCAACAAAGGAAATACCTCTGGAATGAGATCACACAACGGATGTAGAAGAAGATGAGAGGAAGCACAAACCTAGACCAATGGATCTGATAACACAACCTGGGGGTTCTACCTTAATCAAGGACAGAAAAGAAGCACAAATATTACTCACCCATAGAGATGCACCATAACTGAAATGAATATAGAATTCCAAATAGATCGATCCATAAGTAATGGTGTCTCAAAAAATCACTGAATAAGAGTTTCGGTTTGAGAATAGTAGAAAAGAGATGATCGAATGGGAACCAAAAACCAAAGTGGCTCCGAAAAACATCCCTGTTCAGGGAATTACATGACGTTTAATTCCTTTACATGCTGTTAAATCCATGGGGTTTAAGTATGCTATGGAATCCAACACCTTGAATTAAAAAACCATTATTTAAAAATTCACAACATGTAACTTCTCTTCATGATGTGTAACCTTTCACAGTGTGAAGCCTTTCATGACTTTTACCCAAAAACACTTACACCACATGTAATCTAGTTACATAGTATGAAACCCTCCTACAACCTACAGAAAACGTTGGTTAAATCTAAGAGTCCAAATAATCTCTAACCTCACCATTATAGGTAACCTCCCAATTCCTTCACAATCCTCTATAGACAATGGTAAAAAGGAGAACCATGATGGGTTTAAAGACATACCTTAAATATTGGTAACATTATATTACATGAGCACACCATAAAAATAGTTGGAATAATAGTGTTGATCCACTCTATGCCAATAAAAATGGGGCTCCCACCTCACCCCGAATCTGAGTATCAAAACAAAATTTCTACCATGGGATCTCCATGACCTTTCTCAGGGCTAAACCAATATCGGTTCTCACATAATCCCTGAGGCCACAATGTTAAGCAATTTCCACCAAATGAATCCCCCTGTTGCACCCAAGATCTCAGACCACACCCATTTAAATAAAATCAAATGCCCCAAAGGAAAAAAAATAAGATTTGGAAACCCTATGAGTCATTCCTCTAGATCATAAAAAATAATAGGACACACTTAGTGCTGAAACATCCAAAATATCCCTCAAAAACCTATAATTGACTCTCGATCAACAATATTACTAATGGTTTTCCATGAGAACATGCCCCCAAATAGGGGAATTCACAACAATCCTCATGACCAGCTCAAAATAAGGATAGTCTCAATAAGGGTTCCTCAATAAAATCCAAAAAAACATTACATATAGACATTATCAACAACCAAATATGGAAATTTCTAATCACTTGATCAAAAACTAGACCACAAGGGAATCCTTAAGAGTCCCTCAGACTCATCTCAGAATCTTGATGGCACCCATCCATAACCTCCAACCAAAGAAAACAACATAGCCCAAAGGCTCCAATAACTCTTCTATCTAAACAAAGAATAAAAGCATAAACTTCTCTAACCTCAATAAACTAGTTCAAAAACGCAGGGATATCCATGATATTTTTATAGATATTACACTATCCCTTATTCTAGGATCCATTTTAAAGAACCTTGAACAACATTGGTTTGCATCCACAAGACATGACCAACTAAGGAGCTCACACCTTCAAACATGCATCACATCTCACAACCTAACCCCCAGGAAGAATATAGAACCAAAACACAAGGAAAACCTCTTATTAAACTCTCAAAGTCCAAAAAACCATCCAAATGTCCTCTGAATTCCAAAATGATACCACCGCTATGATCTATGGAAAAAATGATTTGAATGGACTACATAAAAGACCAATTCTGATGATAGGAGAAAATATGAAAAATTATCCAATGGAAGGTAAATTATATGGTGTACACTCCTAGTACACATAATGTACCCATAGAGGTCCCTGTGGCCATGTTTCATAGGCCACTCAATATGTAATTTTCCAAAGTACATAAATTGTGCCTCCTAGGACACAGTGTATACCCCAACATGGTTACCAACCCATGGGCCTAGCCCCACTCAGCAAGTAAAACACCATAGTACATGGCGTATACTACCATTTCATGGAATTTACCTCCTCATGGGGTCCCCACCCATGTACCTAAACATGTATGCTACCTATAAATACACTCTCACATGACATGCACCCCATATGGGGTATGTCTATTTACCTTGCCTGACCAAGTACCCCCCCCCCCCCCACACACACACACAGGGTGTCTGGACAAGCACTCGGCCAAATTCCCAATCCCACTATATAGAGTATACCCCCAATACATGGTGTATAGTCCCAAAAACCCCCATCTTCCCCAAACAATAATAACACATTACTTGTGTTCATAAAAACCCATGCTCTGTAAACCTATTTTCACAAATAGAAAACCCCTAAAATGGAATGAAAACCCCGATTTGTCCCTAGAACTCGAAGATTGAGCCACAAGGGGTACCAAAAAACCCATTAATGGATTTAGAAATGAAAAAAAGCTATGGGTTTTTTTCTTAAAATGTAAAATGGGCCTACATTTGGGCAGAAAATTCCAATGCGTCGAAACAATATGTGATATGCATCTTTCGTACGACGATCTAGCATAACCCAAGCTCTATTGTGGAACCTCATATTTACCTCTCCATATTCTATCCATCTACCTCTCTCTTCCATGTGGAAGTAATCTCCCATGATCATATATCGAAATAAAAGGGAAAAATATGAAATAAAACAAATAAAGGAAAAGGAAAATGGAATGAAAAAGAATGGTGGCTCAAGAACGACCCAAATGACTGGCACAAAGTTATGCCATGATTAAGAAAAACCCATCATTCAAGACTCAATAGAAAAGATGAAATCTCAATATAATGCTCTTTTTATAATATATGACCGAATGAACACATGTGAATAAATAAATATTTAATTTATTAAATATTAAATATTCCATGAAAATTCAAATAGCTTGAATTTCCACCAAACAACTTTCCTCAGGACAATACCATATTCCAGGACCAACAGAGTGGTCAAAAAAATTATCTACAATCATTTCAATGTTGAAATTACCATTTTTACCCAAAACACTATAAAGAACAAAAAAGGTTAAATTTCCCTAGATTTTCACAACTCATGACGATGTGGGTCATCACAAACTCCCAACCAAAAATTCTACTTGACCCCCAAAAAGCCTTAGCAGATATCCATAATCCATTATATCCCTCCAAATAATTGGTGTAACCAATGCTATCATGAACATCCAATGACCAATCTTATTGTACTGACAACTCTCTATCATAATGAGAGACATTATACTACAATTGATCTGATTCTCTCCACCATAAGAGTATCCTTATCATTTCCCTACTACCTAACAGAAAGCCACACGACCCACACTATGTCCATAACTGAACATAATGGATAGACATGGTTGAACCACTCACACCTGAGAACTAACATAAAAACATGAAAAAAATCATTCTAAAAGAACCACATAAGAAAATCTCATGACCTCCAAGAGCCTATGGTGCACTCCCCACTAGAAGGATTTCTTTACTCCGCTCCTCCATCGCATAATAGGACTCACACTCACATGGGTCAATCCATAAAAAACTAGGCTAACATGCCAATAACCACCAACCACCCTCGATATGGGTGTCGATCCAAAACCACAAATGACAAACAATTATCTCACCACACTACATAAAGTGCTAAAAAAAATGAACAAGGTCAGGGGTCCAACAAATCTTTCCATATCAATCCATCCATGAGGTAGGGAGCACTCCTAGAACTCTAGTTCTTAAAAACTAGGCATTGGTGATAGTAGATATCAAAGGCCTAAATAAGGAAAAACCACCACACCCACCCATTCCATCGGTGATTGCATGCACATGGCACCCACTACATGATTCAGTATACAACACGTGGAAAAAATGCTCCCTCCAAAGGAACATGAACTTGGTATATGAGGGGAACCACCATATCAGGGAAAATTGAGCGCAATCCAAATATCCCTAGGTATCCTTTCCCTCATCAAGCCACCAATAGGGCACTCAGAGCCCAAACTGATACATGAAGGTATCCATGTATCCCTTAAAAAAGAGAATAAATCTCCAATACCGGTGAACCACTTTACACATAGCCCACATGGATTGTCATTAGAAGAAAATATACATTAAAACAATACAAATAGGAAGATTTTTTTTGAATCATAAATTCATAGAATGATTCATGAACATTGGTCTCTTTCCCACATGCTAAATGAAAACAACCAGAATAAATAATTAGTCCACAAACTCACATGCATCATGCTATGTGAAATCATTTAATAGTAAAAATGGATACCAAGAATAAAAATCATGTACCCTAGAAACATGGAATTCCTATAAAAATGTGTTTTCAGCACAGTATTATGATGTCCATCATAAGTTTTGGCACATTACCAGACCACCTATCAAACAAACCCCCAATCATAAAATCAAGAACCTCCTCTGATATCATTTTTTAATGAACCTACCTAGGTTGACATGACCCATCACATGATCTGGCCCACCTCAAGGCCTCAAGGGTGACTCCTCGTATGTCAGAGGCTGATGATAAGTAGTGAGGGTCTACAAGATTTTTTGAGGAGACTATACCCTTTGTTTAGGGTATAATAATAGAAAAAATAACCAAACATCCATGCACAGTTAACAACATCAGAGTATGAATAATAAATAACTAAAATATAAGCATGTTATAACAGATCGAATGCATCATAAAAACTCAAAGAAGGAAAAATATACAATAGTTGGTAACCCATTTGTCTGAAAAAAGATATAAAATTAAAATAAATACAACCACCTTTACTTCCAATGCTAAGACAAACCACATACCTTGTCTCTTAGATGCTTGAGATGCACCAGCCTATTCCCGAGACTCCACATGAGGGGCTTCACTTGATCAAGAAAAAATGTACCTAGTCCCTCACCATCATGAACCTTGTGCTCCAATATGAAACTATACAATTGGTCTTCACATGCACTAAGATGAATGTATAGGGTGTGAGAAATAAGTCTCAGTATCCTACCTCTAATGGTGAAGATATAAATCTCTTTCTATAAAAATTTCATGAACACATGATATTCCCATCCTAGATAAAAACTAATAGAAACTAATAAAAAAGAAACAACTACATAAAAAGGGGATAAAACACGTAAAATTAGCCAACTAGAAGGTTTTATCCTAACACCCATGGTAAATCTACCCCCTCTCTATCCCCTTCTAGAGGATTTAAAGCACATGGAAAATCCATCAACATGAAAACTATATTTTTCTATAGATCTACAAATGAGATTAAAGACGTCTAAATAAAACAAGAATGAATGTTGGAGCCCAGGGTGTAACCATAGGAACCCAGAAGAAAAATTTATTTTACTACGAACTAGGACTCCAATGACATGATATAAATTGTTTAAAGAAACATGTAGTTCGACACAAATAGAGAACACTTCACCCCTAAGGTATTGTAGAATGAATCTGGATTCAAATATGGACTTTAAAAAATGTCCCATTGGATCTATAAAAACAGGGAGTTCACATCATCCATAGATCCTTGAGTGGAAAGCATCCATGGTACACAAAACTAACTCTTAAGTACCTCGGCATCTCATGAGCCAAAAAAACACACTATTTAGGGATAACACTCAACCAAGTGGGGGTTTTACTCATCTACACCATTCATTATCTCTATAATACCATCTATCCAAATCAAGCCAATAGTGTAGAGAACCAAATACAGCTCAGGTCCAATGTCTGATCTAAGATATCCTAAGGGTCTCCTCCTCAACCACGTTCCTGATAAGAAAAATTCTAAAATATCATATCCAACAACCAATTATATGTGGGAGGATCCAACCATGAACCAACCATCCAAATATAAGAACTATCATCACCAATCTACTCTCATTCAATGGACATGGGTCTCCCGCAACACCTTACATCTCAACATCTAAATAAAACATCAACAACGGTCTCTCCCCAACCCACCTTAGGTACAAACCAATCTTGGGGCTCACATTATCATTGGGGCCATAACATAAAGTGATTTACACCATAGGACTCACCTACTGCACTCATAATATCAGGACACACTCGTAAAAACAACATCAACTAGCCAAAAGGCCACATCAATAATATGACACCCTATAAGGGTTTACTCTAGATCATACAAAATCATGAGACATTCCCTATGCTAAAACATCCCAAAATACACTCAGCAGCCTTATATTGGTCCTTGATCAACAACATACCCAAAAAGAATCCAAGAGAACATGATTTCCAAAATGGGAATTTACAAGAATCATCATGACCACCTCAAAAGAAGGAGACTCACCACAAGGGTTCCTCAGTATAATCCAAAACAAAACATGAAATAATGTAATTCTCAATAGATGAATACATAACCCACTGATCACTTGATCAGATACTAGACCACAATTGTTTCCTCAAGTGTCCCTCAAACTCATCATAGAAGCTCGATGACATATGGCCATAACCACCTAACAAAGGCAACAACACAACTCAAAGTCTCTAACAACTCTTCTCTCCAAACACATAATAAAAGACCTCAACTACTCTAACCTATAATAACTGGTCCCAACATGTAGGGAAATTGAAGATATCCTCATACATACTACTCTATCCCACCTTTTGGGATTCATCAGAAAGAACCTCAAACAACACTATCCAACATCCACAAGACACGACCAACTAATGACCTCACAACATCACTTGAGTATCGCTTCTCACAACCCAACCACTATGAGGAATATATAACTAAACCACAAGGAAATACTCTTAATGAAATCTCATAGTCAAAAATACCATCCAAATTTCCTTTGAATTCCAAAATGTTACCACCATCATAATATATTTGGAAAATTTTTAGAATGGACAACTCATAAGTCCAATTAAGAAAACAGGGCGAAAAAAAAGGAAAAATGGCCCAAGATAGGGAAAGTGGATTGTATGGACTCTAGGTACAATGTGTGTACCCACAGAGGTCCCTCTTAGTCATGTACCTTAGGCCACTCAAGATGTACTTTTACAATGCTCACTGCATCTTTCTCTTAGTTCGTGGTTCGTACCCCTACATTGGTAACCGCCCATGTACCCAGCCCCACTCGGCATGTAAACCACTATAGTAAACACCGTGTACCACCAGTAAAAGGAGTGTACCCATACATGGGGTCCCTGCATGAGAACTTGGCCATGTACCCTACCTATTTATGTGCTCCCACATGGCGTGCACACCACACATCATCCTCTTGTGTACCATACATAGCCAAGTACCCCCAGATGGGGGGTCAGGCCAAGAACTCGACTAAACTACCAAGACCACTACAAAGAGTTCACCCCTGTTATAAGAAATTTATTCCAAAAAAACATCATCTTACATGACCAAAAAGAATACATGATGTTTTTTCATAAAATAACATGTTGTGTACACTGGTTTTCCTAAATAGAAAACCCCTGAAATGGCCTAAAACTCAATATTTCTCCGCGAAACACCCATAATGACCCACAAGGGGTCCCAAAACACACGAAAAAGGATTTAAAATGTAAAAAAAATTATTCTAAATGTAATTTTGGTCTAAAAAATAAAACAGTCTTACCTCTGAGTAAAAATCACTGATGCTTTGCACTAATCCGTGATCTGGAGTTATCGCATGATTATCCAATGTGACCCAACATCTGTGGTAGTGAATCCTCTTCTCTCACTCAATTTGATATCCTTGTTCCACTCTCAACCACATGGAAGTAATCCACCATGTTTTTAAATGTAAATCCAAGGTAAATGAAATAATAAATAAAAAAAAAGTAAAATAAAAAAAATGGGGGCATGGGCTCAACCCCAGTGCCCAAGGCAAGGTTATGCTTAGACAAAGAAAACACCATAATTTTAGACTCAATTATTAAGGTATAATTTCAATTTGACACTCTATTTCAATGATTAAACAAAAAAAGGCATTAATAAGTTAATATTTAATTAATTAAATATTAAAAATTCTGTAAAAATTTACATAGCTTGTATTTCCACCAAACACCTATCCTTGGGTAAACACCCTTTTTCAGAGCTAATAGAGATGTTAGAAATATTATTTAAGAAAAAATTATAGGATAAATTACTAATTTTCCCATGAACACTTCTTGGAACCAAAAAATCAAATTTTCCCTAATTTTCACAACCTATGACAATTCAGTTCATCACATTAAAGAACCTGTATTAAGAGTTTTTTCTCATTATTGTTATATTTAATTTTCCTCAAGATATGAATAAGGAGTATTTTAATGAGTTTCAAGGATAAAATTTATTTACATTTATTATGTTTATATTTTATTTCCAATATAATATGGGAATAATGTATGTATTTGGTTCTTCTAGACTACTAAACTGATCAATCCTTAGTGAAATGATCCCTTATATCTCATCCCAATATAATAAAGTAGTCATAGACTATGAGTTATAGGAGATAGGTTATTACAGATAGAATTATAGAATGTTTAGTATAATCCCTAGGAAGTAGATTTATGAAAATGTAGATTAGTAAATATAACCATATGATAATCTTTGAGGATATGGTTAATTATAGCATAATATCATAAAATTTTTAGTGGGGTAGAGATTATGTGGTATTATTTGAAATATATCCCTGTCTGTATACTATATGTTAATATAGTTTTTTTCATAGATGCATAAATGGGAAATAACCCTGAAAATATTTGGTTGAGCATATCTCAGCCATCATTCTGGTGCAGGGTGAATGGACCCTTACCACACACCTGGTTTGACACTCCCTAGGGATATGCTTGGGTTAATTCATATTTTCATTATAAACCATTATTAAATATTTAAAATAATTTTATATTTTGAATAAATACAGTTTTTTATTAATACATTATATATTCATAAATTTTCGATTTATGTTATGAGTTACATAAATTATATACTATGATTTAAAACTCATAATGTTATGAGACAATTAATTTTGTTCCATTTTTTAGAAATGGTTCATAGAAGAATGAATGGAATCATACTTGTGTCCAATATAGATATTTCCATACTGAGAAATCCAATACAATTGGTGTTGTAGCTGAGTAAATCATGGCCATATTAGTTCATTTAACCCATGTTATGACTAATAATTTTGAACATATGGAGTAACATGATGTTCAATGTCATGATAAACCTCTATTGAATATTTTCATATGACATAATCATCTTTATTTTAGTCGAACTACTAATCCAGTGGTATCTATTTAATAGATTAATTCCCTTGAAAAGATATTTCTATCCTTGGGAAGTGATAAAATATAAATGGTCAGGTTGTAAGTGTATTTTATTAAAGTAAATATTGACTAATGGTGGTAGTTAATCTATAATACTAAGGAGGAATATGAAATAAACCATATTGAATGAAGAGAAATTAATGTAATGTCCTTATAGAAATATTTCCCATATGAACAGTGAACTAAAATGAATAAAAAGATCCTTGGATTAAAAAATAGAAGGAGAGACTATTGCAGAGTATGAGGCTACCTTTACCAGAATATCCGGGTAATCTATGAATTACATGCGTAATATAGAAATATATATTTACCATTTAATTGATGGGATTATTCCAAACCTATTAAGGTTTTAGGTTTCTCAAAAAATCATTATATGATGAAATAGTATTATGTGACACTAAAAGAATATGTATTTCTATGATCCTATATCTTCATGGGAAATCAAGA
The DNA here is from genome assembly GCA_963277665.1 of Viscum album. Lineage (NCBI taxonomy): Eukaryota > Viridiplantae > Streptophyta > Magnoliopsida > Santalales > Viscaceae > Viscum > Viscum album. The sequence goes on from OY728131.1 coordinate 695,675,975, forward strand.
GAAGAATATTATATCTGATCTCTAAGAAAAAGTTAATGTATTAGAGAATAATAATTGTTCTAATTAGTTTTCATTGTGTAAAAAATATGGAAAGAAACATCCTGGAAATGGTTGAAGGGCATGGGATGTTATTACAAGTTTAGAGGAAAGGTTTTTATTGATAATGAATATAAGGGGAATAAAGAAACCATTATTATATTGTGCATAAAATATAGATAAATTGTTCATTATTCACACCAATGTCTCAAAAATTAATGAAACATACTACAAAGAGGGTCGAGGGTAGAAATATAAGATTATGTGATCACAACAGCTGAGGTTGATGTTACTACGTATGTAGTGGTAGGTACTTTAACCATAGCCTCAAATTTAGATAATGATTTTCTTGATTTTGGATGTTCACATTCCTTTATATCTTCCATGTTTTATAATAAAATTATATATTTCCATAGCACCTAATGAATTAAGTTATCGGTCAAGACTCCTAGTAGAAATCATATCACAATAAGGATGTGTCATTCAGTTCCTATTTTAACACATATACGTACAATATTTATAGACTTGATTACTATACGAATGGTTTACACTGATATATTATATGGTATATTTTGGAATCCAAAATATAATGAAAAAAATTATTTCCAAGATATGAAAATTATGATTTTTGATGAAGATATGGAATTTGTTACCTTTAAATAGGAGACTTTATCATCTGGTTCATTTATTGATCAATTTTTAGTAGATCTTCTAAATGAGATTCTTGGGGAAGAAGAGAATGTTTAATCTATAAATGGGAAAGGAAATCTTCAATATGAAGTTATAACTACTGCATAAGAATACATTTATGTGTTTATTAAGGTATTACATGGGCATCTATTAATATATGAGGTGTAATTTTAGGATGATTTAATCTCTGATGAAAGACCAGTTTTAGATAATCCAAATAAAATTTCCATTGTAAAATTAGTGGAGTTTAGGAAACAACTTTAGGAGAAATGAGATAAGGGATTTATACCCCTAGTGTTTTAACAAGGGGATGCCCAATTATTTTCAATAACAATAAATATGGATCTATGATGTTTTTCATTAACTATAGGGAATTTTGTGTCATTACAATAATGAAAAAGTATCCATCGCCTCATATTGATGAACTATTTGATTAAGCATCACAGAGATCAATATTTCTCAAATATTGACCTTTATTCTAGGTATCATCAATTGTGGGTAATTAAGGAATATAGTTTAAAGATAGAATTTCATACCTGGTATGGACATTAAGAGTTTATAGTATTTCTATTTATATTGAGTAATACACCCACTATTTTTATGGATATAATGAATAGAGTATTTATGGAATATCATGATAAATTTTTTATGGTATTTATGGATGATATCTTGGTGAAATCTAAATAATATTATGACCATGAAAACCACTTGGGGAATATTCTTGAGACTCTTAGAGGAACAATGTTATATGTGTAATTTAGCATGTTTTAATTCTATCTTCATAATGTTTCTTATCTTTTCCATATTATCTCTAATGATATAATCTCAATTGAACTTGTAAAGAAAAAGGAATTCCAATAATTTTCTACTCCAACAAACATAAACAAGTTTAATAGTTTCCTTGGATTGGTAGGTTACTATTGGTGATTTGTTAAAAAAATCCAATTTTCTAACTCGTTATCCAAGATTACACTTAAAGGAATATGTTAATATGTATAGATGAATATTAATAATGTTTTAAATAATTTAAGAGGAAATTGGACAATGATTCGATATTCAATATATTATCAAGACTGGATGGATTTTTAATATACAGTGATGCATGAAATAAAGGAAATGGTTTTTCCCTTATGGGGAATGAAAAATTTATTTATTATGTATCAAGGTAGTTAAAGACTCGTAAATAGAACTATCCAACCCATGATCTTGAGTTTTCAGATGTAATCTTTGATTTTAAGTTATGGAAACAATATCAATATAGTGAAATATGAAAGATACACAAAAATACTAAGAGTATAAAATGAATATTTTAATGGAAGGAGATCAATATAAGGAAAATATGAGGTCATTATCTACTCTGTGATTATAATACCTCAATAAACTACCACCCACAGAAGAAAAATTTGTAGTAGATGCACTGAGCAGGAAAGATCAAGGAGTACAGACCAAAATGATGATTGATAGAGATAATATGTTTATGGATTTAGTGAAGATGTAAATCATAATTTTTATAGAAGGTGAAAAATCAATCATTTTCCAAATGATTTTCATACCATATTTATTGAAAAAGATAAAAAATTATTAGCCTGATATTAACAATATTTAAAATAAAATTAAATTTATGAATCATGAGAAATTGTAAAACTTTTTTATGAGGATGGTTTTTTAAAATTTATAAAGAGGCTATGTGTTCCAGATATACTTTAGCTGAAAAGAGAAATATTAAATGAAGCTCATTTCTTGAATTTCTCTATACATCCTAGTAGCACAAAGATATAAGGTGATATAAAAGAACATTTTTGGAAAGATAATATAAATTATGGAATTTATAATTACTTATAAATATTCTTGTTTCTTAAATAGGTAAAAGATGATAGAAAAAATACTATATAAATCTTGAAACCTATACCTATTTCTATGTCAAAATTGGATGATATCACTATAGTATTTTCATTGGATTTCTAAAGACTACTATAAAGAATGATTTCATATGGGTTATTATTGATCTCCTGAACAAAAACACAAATTTCTTTATTATAAGAGAAGATTTAACTCTTTATCCTATTACATAGAGCAATATTATTGAAGTTTTACAACAACATGGTGAACCTATTTCAATTATGTCTGATCATTATCCTCAATTTTCATCAAAATTATATAAAATTCTCCAATAGTCTCTTGATACTGAGTTACATTTAAGAAACTATTATAATCCTAAAACTAATGTAAATTCATAAAGGATTATTCAAACTTTATATGGCTTGTTGATTTAATGCTCACTTGAATTTCAAGGTGTATGAGATTAGTATTTATCTTTGGTGGAGTTTTCCTAAACAATTTCTTCCATTAAAGTATTCAAATGGTGTCATATGAATAATTATATGGTAAGAGATGTTTTACTCTAACTTATTAGGATGAATTTGGTGAAATAATCATATATACCAGGAACATGTTGTGGAGACAATAATGAAGGTAAAGACTATTCATACCCAATTTAAATTAAATAAAATCTAGAAAAGATTTATGTTGAGAAATAAAATAATGATTTCTAATTTCAAGTGGGAGATCACATATTCTTAAAATTATATCTACATGAGGGTGTTATAAAGTTTGATAAGAAAGGTAAACTGAGCCTCGGGTACATTGGGCCTTTAAAAAATTCTATAATGAATTGGATTTCTTTAATACCATTTTTTAATGCCACTTATGCACTCTAATGTACATGACTAGTCTTATATCTCATTGTTAAGGTTTTATATGACATACCAAGCACATGTGATGAAATATAAATAAACGGAATCATAACTTTGACTATCTTACTATGAAGAGCCTATTCAAGTCCATGAAACTAGAGAACAAGTGTTTTAGAATTGGATGTCTCTATAGGTAAATGTACTTTGTAAAAATCACTAATTATAGGAAGAAACATGTGAACCTAGGGATTTTATGGAGAATAACCACCCTCATGTTTTTAGAAAGTAATATTCAAGATAATTTTAAGGTTGAGATTTTTTAAGGAAGGAATAATGTAACACCAAATCATCAATTGTAGTTGGTGAATAATTTATATTTATAAAACTATATTATAATTATAATTTTAAAATTTTTAGGGAACACAAATTGTAATTTGATTTGATGGATATCTATTTTGAACATATTATGTCAAAATAATCCTAGAATGAATTTCTGAAATTTTCTCATAGAAATAAGATTTTATGAAAAATTGATAATAATTTATTTAACTAATATACATTTTATTTATAATAATGTGTTATAATATTTATATTTAACTATTAATTATTTATAAATTTTTATATAAAGAAATACAATATCATTTGGAGGTAAAAAGTTATATTTTTTAGAAAACTATTATTAATTCCATAATGTTGTTCCATTTTAATTAATTAAAATAACATCTAATAATAAAATATTTAAATTTAATTTATATATTATATATCTAAATATATAAATTTAGACTCATATATGGTTTATTACATGTCATAGAGTTAATGTAAGATCATCTTGTCCTTGAAAAATGCTTATTTCATGAAAAATTATTTTTCATCATGTGTTTAGGGTTTATTTTTAAATTAAATTTTCCCAAAAAAGGAATTTAATTTGATAAAATGTTTCCTACATTTTAATCAGAATAAACAAATTTTATAATTCTATACTATTTCATTTTTGTTCAATATTAATCATAAAAATGGTAAAATTTAATTACTATGGTTAAGGTTAAAATAGGTTTACCAGGGGGTAAAACTAAAGTGAGAAGCATTAAAATGGACTTTAAACTTCTATAAATCCCATTATATGATGATATTTTAACCCTATTTTATCCCAAGTTCTAAATTGACTCTATTTTGACCCACTTTCCCCTGAAATTTTCTTAATAATATTTTAATATTTTCAAAAATTACAAGTGTGCCACCCACCCCACTTTTAAAAGGGGACATAATCCCCTCACATAATCACACATCTTGAGCCATTTATCTCAATAAAAACTGATAAAAATATTTATATAACATTGTTAACCATGTTCTAGAGGTACTAGACCTCTAAAAATAACATCCTCGAGGTACGTAAGAGGATATATAAATGAGCACTTTCAAAGAAGAGGCAATGATCTTAACTGAACATTTTCATTTTTATTATTATTTTACCATAATTAATTAAGTAATAAACATTAATATATAATAATACCATTATCTAAAATATTCATAGATGTTATTATTTTTATGTTATAATATTTATCCATATCCTTCTCCATTAAATAGATAATAAAACCATCCCTCGTGTGTACGATGGACTAAAACCTCATGAACTGGTGTAATTTTTTTTCTATCACCACCTCACATGGATGGTCATGATGATAGAAATAATGAATATAAATTATATTTATAAAATAATTATAATTATATAAATTCAATTCATCATGTATCTCTATAACCTTCCACCCATTAAAAAATTATAATTTTGTTCGTCCATACGTGTGGACTACCACCTCCAGGAAGTGATGTGATTCATTTTTCATGTTCGATTTCCATGGATGAATCTAATTACGTATATAATGAATATTTATAATTTTTATATCATGATTAAAATTGTGGAAATTTTATAACCATGATCAAAAGATAAGGATTGTAACTTCCAAATCAAATCATATGTGAAAAAAGAAGAAGTTAACACCTAAAATAATGATAATAATGAAAGATTGTTAACAAAAGGTTGATTTTTTTATAATTTTATGATTTTTGATATTATAGTTATTTATATGATTTTATTATATAATTATATAAAATAAAAATTTATTATATAGTAGTTTAAATCATGTTAAACTAAGTAGAAGCATGGGGTAAGAGATTTGATGTCAATTTACACTCCATTGCAGAACATTTGGTATTACGTATTCATTTTGTTCTATTTGAAGTATATACTATAGAATTCATGTATTTTACATGAATAAATATTTATAAATGTTAATTATAGTTTTCATTCAATTTTCTCATCCAAGGGTTTGCAATATAAAAGTTACTAAAGAAGTATGAATTCAATTTACAATATATTTTTTTATTGCATTCATTTTCATTAAATAAATCTCATAATCTATCCATTATAAACTCCATTTATTTTATTATTCAATATATATTTAAATAGTTTCAATATTTTATTCCATTTTTTCTCTATTTTTTACTCAAGTTAATAAAATAAAATCTGATAGTATTTTTCTTCTTGATAGGGTTTATTTTTCTTCCTTGTCAATATTTTTCCAAATCATTTTACAAAATTAATTTTTTAATCAAATGATATATTAGAGAAATTTTATGTAATCCATTACTTTATACACGTTTTTAATGGAATATTTTTAATGTTTTCCAAAAGTTTCATTTTCAACTTTCTATAGAAAAAATCAAAAGTAATGTTTCTTTTTAATATATATGATGTTAACATATTTTCTCATATCGATAACAGTTTTAACCTATTTAGATTCTTCTAAACAATTTCAATGGTTTTAAAAAAATAAAACTCTTTTAAGAAATCTTATTTCAATATATTGATTATATCTTCTTTTATTCACAAAAAGAGAATATTTTATTATAAAACCTACATTTTTTTATGAATTGATGGCTATATTTCATATCTTATTAATTTTTTTGTAATTAAATTTATCCTAAAACATTCACTTTAATATGGTCATATTTCATTGAACATAACATTTCTCATCTATATATGTATTTTTTTATCCTCTTTTTTTTTCCTAAACTATATACCATTTTTATATATGTTGTTTTTTCTATGAAAGTTTTTTTATGGACATGTGAAATCTTAATATTCCATATTCTTTTCTCAAAACATATATTTTTTGATAATTTATATTTTTTATGAATTAAATTGATCCTTAAATATATGATGATTTAATTTCACATTCAGTGATGGTTTGGGCCCAAAATTACATATCCCCTCGATGCATTGATAGGTATCATGAGACAAACCCATTGTTCAACCTTATTAAATGGGTTTTTTACATACCAAACCATAATTAAAAGTATCTTATAAAAATTATTTGATCATGACATATGAAATTATAAATTTTATTAATTGATAGTTTATTTATTATTATTCAGGATATTATTATCACATTTCATGTAAACTATAATGATATTGATATTATTTAGACGTAGGTTTCACACGAAATTAAGAAAAAAATAAGGTCCCTTGTGCAATTATTATTTTATAACCAAGAAATTATTTAAACTTGGTTATGAATTTTTCTATCATGTGTACTAATGAAAACCAAATTATTTTTTTTGCGCACAACGAGTTGTAGTGAGTGTTGAAAATAGATACACCATGATAGGTGGGGTGAATTAGGGTTATGAACAAATTAAACTTTTTCTTTAATTATTTTATCTTTACTTTATGATCTTATTTCCACTATGAAATAACTATGTTCAATTTGTTAATCTTACATAATCAATAAAAAATCAAAAATATGAAGGAAATTAAATTATGCACAAAACAAAAAAAAAAATCCCATGTTTCTCCATAAAGGGCTATGTCCTAGGTGCACACACACTGATGATGTAGTGTAAGACACTAATCTTTACTAGTTCTATATATATAATTTCTCAGCCATATTAACTCAATTCTAATAACACTATCTTTATAATATTTAGGGTATGTTCACTCCTCACCAAAGGTGCACTGCCTCTTTTTTACATCCACGCACTACAATAGTGAATGATCCTCCATATTTTATAGACTTGAAGGACTCTTGAACATATAATAAACATGATGTAATGTCTCTATTTAGAATATGAATCTAGTTTTATATTTATATAAACATGTATTCTATTTAATGATCCTATTTTATTCTCACCCTTTTCTTCGAGTGTTGATGAGTCTTACCCCATATAGGGAGGCCAGTCTTGTTCTTTTATCTTCAAATGTGAGATGATTAAATACTATTGAGTGAGAATAACTCTACATCTTCTTAGATCCATCTCTACATCAGAACTTCTCTATTAAAAATAAAAATAATTCCAATATGTATTTATTTTTTGGATCTCTCATTCTTATACCTAGATGTGGTAGTGAAATACTCTTCATTATACTTATTTAGAATTTATATATTATAATATCTCTCTACAATGAGTCTCTTAAATATGTTCTATAAACTCCACAAAATCATATAAAAATTTCCAAAAAGAATTTTTCTATGTAGAACACATCATGTGCATAACCTTTGGGAACATAACCCAAGAATGAGACACCTATGTGCATAATTACATGCATGATACTTTTAGCACATAACTCTAGGGAATGTATCTACTTGTGTGAGCTCAGGAAATATAATATGTTCATGATATCCAATTGTGCATAAATCCTGGGCATATATCTCCTTGTGAGAGACAAATCCCAAAACTCTATGTGCAATAACCCTATGTTTGTAACCTAGATAGAAATATTCTTATGAATTACCCATTTTCAAGCCTCATTACATGCTCTAAATCTATGACTCTGATCACATATCCTAGAATGCAACTTAGATCACATAGTGTCTCTTCATTCTCCCCTAACATCTTCTTTGAATCATGTCTATCAAGAATTTGTTATCTTTCTCAATGTTGTGAAAAATGATTATATATAGAGTTTTTAAAAAGAATTAATCTCTAAAAAACATGTCTAGTTATTCATTACACTACCTCAAGACTCATCCACATCACTTGACTTTGATCATGAATATAACCTTCATCATGAACCTCAATCATGTGATCAATTCAAAATCTATAATTCACCTCTATCAAATGATCCATGGAAAAATCAAATGATTGAGATATAACTTTAATATTATATGATTTTTTGAATAATAACAGTCATGTGATCCATAAGGATTTATAATCTTGACCTTTATCATAAATCTTAATCCACTTCATCAAAACCAATGTATCATTCCTTATGTGATTTGTGTGATCATGTCTTCTGATTCATTGAACCATATCTAATAACTTGATTCATTTACGCACGCATGGTTTACCTTAATCACATAAGTGAATATCATATAAACCATAATATAATATTCAATCACATAAATATTACACACTAATGTGATCGCATTCCCTATAATTGTTTACATGAAAAAAACTTACTTTCACCAGATTTTATAATTAAAAGTTTAGTGGAAACTATGAAAGGATTCTTGATTCAATTCCTCTTTTATGATTTTCAATTGATGCATTGTATTATTTCAGTCCTCTTTTATATGTGAATAACTCCGTAGTAAAATTATTCTATTACACCTTCATACAATCTTCAAATCAACTTTGTAATCTTCAATGGACATTATAGTCTTCAAACATAAATTAGGTTCATGATCTATTGTCATATTATCTATATTCCATATATTTATAATCTGTTTTTCAACTAGCCAAGGGAAATGTATGGAACCCCCAAAATATTTTTTCACCACATGGATATTCAATAAAATCCTGAAACTTTAAACTTAGTACCAAATATATATAAATATCAAGGCTCAATTTTCATTTCTCCATGAAAAATCATCATGTCATGCACTACCTCCAGTAATGAATTAATCATCTACCAATACACTATTCATAAAAAAAATATAAATTTATTAACAAAAAATCCAATGAAAAACATAGTTTTGGCTCTAATATAGAGGATTCACTCAAGATATAGATAGATCCACCAAAAATTCTCTAAATAATATAGAGATTTTCACCTCATCCACTAGAGTGAATCCATTCTCCTTTAAAGAATTCACGTAGGATCAACATAGATCACCAAAATCATTAGAACCATCCATGTAATAACCTGTAGGATTCTAAATTGATGATGAGAAGTTAATGAAAAATGTATGGATTACTACTAGAGGGGATATACCCTTCATTTCTCTGATACAATGACATTATGACAAGGGTGGCATATCAATTCATCAATAAGGATGAAAGAATTCAATAAAAGTTATTTATTTAATTAAATTAATTAATTATAAATTATATCAAAAAAATATCATCTCTTCTTAGTTCTATAATCTTTTCAATTATTTCTCAAATTAATTCCATTGGTTATGATGATTTTTCACCATGTACATCAAGGGATACTCATGTATTATGAAAATAAATATGAGTTGGTTATAACCCACTAAATACTTTCTCTACACCCAAAATATTTATATCAGATATATAATTTCCTCATGAAAATTGGAATCATACCATAGGATTTATGTTTTATCATTAAATATGATTAGTGAAGAAAAAAAAATCATTTAAATTCTATTACAAATTGATTTATATGGTTTGTAAAGTGTTTAAATATTAGTATAAAAGGTATTTGGGTTATTTATTAATTTATAAATTTTTAATAAATAACTTAAATATAATTTTTTTATTATTAATCAATTAAAATTTTATGAAATATTTATTAATTAATATTCCATTATATTAAAATTTAATATCAATATACCTTTTACAAATTCTTGTGGCCTTCCTCATGATAAAAAATATTTATTTTTAAATCATAAGGGTAATTTATAATGTTTTTATAAATAAAAAATATGTCTAAATATAACTTTCTTATATTTTAAGATTATGAACAATTCATAATGCTAAATTTGAATCACTCAAATTAAGGTCCCTATTTTGGATATTATTTTGAACACTTATAAAGAGGTTTGATGAGTGATTTTATTAAGGATTAAATAATTTTATCTATATGATATATAGATTATTTAAATAGTTTACATAATATGATCTTACTTAAATATTCTGCATAATAGAAATTGAAATATAAAATGTTAATATATCATGAAATATCATATATTCAATGTGAAATTCCATATAATGGATAATATAATTGATTTTATATTATGAAATGATATAAATTATTTATATTAAATATTATGGAATGTCTATAATTAATAGATAAAAGTATAAAATATTTATGATTGTCTTGGACTTATGAATAGTTTATAAATTTTTATCTCTTTTTTACATTTTTGAATTTTTCATTTATCTAGAAAACATTCCCTTGTTTACTATTCATATTTAAAGAATTTTTATTTTAAGAATATAATTATTCATTAGTTTAAAATTGGTAAACTACTTTTACGATTATCATACATGCATATAAGGAGTAACATGCTAGGTATGATTATATATTTAGTTTTCATTATCCTTGGAATTTATTTTTACTTACAATTAATAGATTAAATTTAGTTATTTGATATAGTTTCTACATATTATGTAACTATGTAGAAATGAATTTGAATATGTATTGAATATTTTTTTCCCAGATATAGGGACTTTGGGTAAGACTTACCATTGGATTGGATGTTTATTCCTTTTTTTTAAAGGAGTTAGTTGGTTGTTTCTGTATCTAGGATTACTTATGATAGGTTTTTCATTTTTATATAATTATAAACCTTTACATGATATGATCATCTACCTTATTCATAAGATGAATTAAGATGTGTGTAAATATGTCTAGATTCTATTTTTTGGTGACTAACTCTAACCATGGGTCGTGTAAAGATTAAAAAATTGAAGTGGTTTGGGTATATTGACTTATTTAAAGGAATATAATTCCAAATAGAATCACTATAAACATGAATACATATAAAGGGAATAAAATTATGTAAGATTTTGAGATTAAATCCCCTTTAAATACTAAGTGTTATATTCCTTCTAAAGAATCACTTTTTAAGACCTTTATTATCCAAATTGATAGGTTCATGCTAAATTTGTATACCCTAGGATTATATTTTGTAAGTAATGAGGGTAATGAGGAGACTCTAATAATTAAGTTCCTTATTATTTTATTTTATTTATGTTATACTTATATGGAAAACAATAATAGTATGGATACTAGAGGAATATAGTTGTATTTATCCATATATTGGATTGTATAAAGAGTTGTTTACTCCATGATCTAAAATTAATATATGATATGATTAGGATGATGTATTACCTAAATATAAAATTGTGATAGGAACACTATAGTGGAATCATTTCATAGTGAAATATGGTTCGTATACCACTATTGGATATAACAGTTTTCTAAAGTAGTCATCATTTTAGTGGGATTTCTTTTTCATAAAATTTCTTATTAAATGTTTGTAAGATATGATACTTAGGTGATAAAATAAACTATTTTATATAAATAGAATAACTACCATCAAAATTATCTTTGATATCAATCCATGGTATAGAGGAATTTATGTAATAATATTCTGATAATGATAACTTAAGTAGATTTATTAAGTAGGAATATAAAATTTATGTTTAAGGGAAATAACTTCCAGAGTGACTAAATGTAGAATTTGTTCAATAAATGAATATTGTAGTTTATTATAATAATAGAATGATTCAATTATGGTTTCAAAGGCATTTTATTCATTATAACATATGTATTTTGTTACTCCACTCATATATTCTATATAATTGGTCATATATTTAACTTGATGAGATAATAAGTTTCTTTAAAGATTTTTCTAGTTAAGGAATTCATCGTATTGTCATATTTGGAAATATTATACCAACTTGATTGATATAATCAAATATTTAACCCATTTTCTAAAATTATTGTGAACAGATGAATTGGGAAAATTATTTATTGGTTCTATTCTTGTACATACAATGTGATTAGGTAAAATTTTCAACCAAAAGAATAAAATTTAGTTATAGGGTCCAAAAATTTTATTCAAGTAGTAAGTCAAGGTCATTGAAACCTAAATGGTAAATTAGAAAAGGGAATAATGATTCCATATAATGAAATTTTACGATATACCTAAAGGGGATTAGTAAACATCATGGAATGTCAATGTTAGGTATCATTGGTATAGAAATTGATTATTTTCATTTGAAGGGTATATGATACCAACTATTTTTTTTAAAACTTTTTTAAATATATTTGTGTTCAAATGGTTATATATTAATGATTTGTATGGTAATATCATTTATATTATAAGATAATATAATATTTTTACTAACAAATAGTTTTTATGAATAATTTAAGATGATAAAAATGGTTTATGATTCATCAGATTCTATAATATGTTTTGAAAATTATACAAGGATAAAAATGATTTGTCAAGGATACTTTTTTTATGAATATATTTGTTAAAATATGAGGTAATATGTTCCCACAAACTATATGTGGTATATTTTAAAGAACATAGTATTCATTTCAAAGTGATATACACTGAACACATTGAATACCACATATGATATTTAAATAATAATTTATTTTTTAAACATTCCAACTAAAATGAAATAAGAGTTATTTTCTTACACAAAGAATTTTTTTGAATATTATCACTATATTCTATGAAAATAGAGTTTCTATGAGGATAGTGGTAGAATTCATGAACTTAGATGTAAAGTATGAACAAATAAAATATTATTCTAGTCAAAATAAAAGATTAAGTTTCATTATATATTCTAAGAGTGTTGGATATATAATAGAAAAAATGTACATGATTATATTTAGTTAATGTGAGAAAGTGAATTTCATTATTTCCGAAAAAAATATTGTCACGACCCCCTCCACACAAAGTGTACCCCTCATGGGCCAGCAATGTGAGAAGAGAGATAATGACCCCCAAGTCCCACCTCCAGTAGGCCTCGGGTTGGCGACTAGCATCGAGGGTATAGTAAACACACAAATGGGAGGCATTACCCTCTAAGAGAACAAATGTGGAAGAGAGAGATAAGATAAACACCAACCAATTCCAAATTAGAACTGAAATTTAAAATAAAACACAAGTTCAAATATTTAATGTCATGCAAAACTACTAAAAATGGAAGGGGAAAACTAAAAGTTCCCAAAAGAAAAGTAAAAACAGCATCAACCACAAGCCTGAACAGCTCCTGTAACCCCAAGCTAATAGAAACCAGCTTGATCTCCAACCTGCTCCAAGTGACCTCAAAAATAGTTTATATATATATATAGGGTGAGTATAACAGTATACTCAGTAGGATCCTCCCTGAAGCCTCTCGTGCAAAAGTAAAGAAAGCATGCTAAAGCAGAGTAAACAACAAGTGAAACTAACTCGTCACCTAAACAGGTATACTAATTTCCAAACCTCACCATGGATACTCTCACCAAGTAACACATACAAGAGTATATAATATAATAAAAAATATCAAGGGTACCCCGCTACTACTTCCCCACTAGTTTGTCCTTTTTCCCCAACACCGCACGTCCTAAGCATCTCTCTCCAAAAAGGATTACCCGTAGACACCTGGGCCAAGCACCACAACATGCACCTCATGCAACAAAACCACCACGTCCACATAAGAAAATTAACCAGGTAGTTTCTTGGTCCACCATAGCCTGCATAATGTGTATCATATGTTGGGTATTATACCACAAGCCATTACAGCTTGCTGGACATATTCGATGTGATCCTGACAAGGACGTCAGCCTGGAGCCATACCTATAAAATAACAAACAGTTAGGGCTCCTAAACCTGGAATATGGAAGACTCAACATTAATTAATTAATTTTTTTTCTTTTATTCATTTTATATTAACCTATCCCAAGGTCTACCCATTCCAACATAGGCACAAAGAAGAATGATGCATGATCCTTTCCTAGGTCTCTACCCTACAACTAGTATCACCACGTTTAGTATCCATTGTAAACTTAAAGGTCCACACATTAGATCATAGGGGGGCCAAAACGCCTATGTTCCAGCCGGTCTTTATTGTTTACATCACTTGATAAACATGAATGAAACCGTTGCCCTACCAACCCATGCAACCTCACTTGTGCCTAACTCTAAACTCCATCCAATCCCTCAACCTCACCTTTGATACCACTCTGTCATGACCCCCTTCCCACAAAGTGTACCCCTCCTGGGATGGCAATGTAAGAAGGGAGATAATGACCCCCAAGTCCCTCCTCCAGTAGGCCTTGAGTTGGTGACTAGCTCTGAGGGTATAGTAAAAACACAAATGGGAGGCATTAACCTCTAATAGAACTCATGTGGAAGAGAGAGATAAGATAGACACCAACAAAATCCAACTCATAACTGAAATATAAAAGAAAACCAAAGTTCACATATGTATTGTCATAAAAAACTACTAAAAATGGAATGGGAAAACTGAAAGTTCCCAAAAGAAAGTAAAAACAGCAGCAACCACAAGCCCGAATAGCTCTTGCAACCCCAAGCTAGTAGAAACCATATTGATCACCAACCTGCTCTAAGTAACCTAAAAATAGTTTATATATACATAGGGTGAGTATAACAATATACTTAGTAGGATCCTCCCCGAAGCCTCTCGTGCAAAAGTAAAGAAATCATGTTAAATCATAGTGAAAAACAAGTGAAACTAACTCATCACCTAAACAAGTATACTAATCTCCCAACCTCACCATGGATACTCTCACCAAGTAACACATACAAGAGTATATAATATAATAAAGAATATAAATGGTACCCCACTACTACTTCCCAACTAGTTTTCCACTTTTCCCCAATGTCGCACGTCCTAAGCATCTCTCTCAAAAAGTCTTTCCCGCAGACACATGGGAAAAGCACCACAACATGCACCTCATGAAACAAAACCACCACGTCCATGTAAGTAAAGTAACCAGGTAGTTTATGGGATCCACCATAGCCTGCATAACGTGTATCATACGTTGGGTATTATACCACAAGCCATTACAGCCCATACACCGAGTAAGGATCTTCAAGCCATCACAGCCTATACACGTTACACCTATAGTAGTCTATATGAAACTATATCTAGAATATATGTGTGTGAATAACCACAAGTCATTACATCCCTCTACACACATATATGGGGAAAACTAATCGTTGCGCCTACCATCACAAGTAACTACCAAGAGAAGAGAGTGGGGCCAAAGGGGGTAGTCAACCATTCATCCTCCCACATGAATGTTGGGGGAAACACCCCCACCCCCCCCCCACCCCCCCACCCCAGAGATCAGAATCCCTAGGGTGTCGGTTGACCTTACTGACAGGATGGAGTAGTGTATAGAAACACAAAAAGTACAAAATATATTATAGCTCACAACTACACTATGGGTATAACCTAGTCTTAGACTCAAATGTAACTAACATCTCTCGGAATTCAGGTTCCCACTTCTAATACTATGTATCCTACAAGCACACAACCATTTAAAGCACTGTAATACATTATTCCATTCCCTTTTTATCAGTTTCACTTTACATTAATTAATTCTTTAAACATTAATTAAACAATAACAATTCCAAATTAAATTTCATTAGCATCACACCCAAAGTACATTGTTCCTTCAAATCACAACCTCAGCATTGCGCCCCAGCAAGCTCCAAATCCCATGGGTTAATATCATTTATTCAATTATTTATTTATAACATTACTTTTCCATATTCCCAGGCATTCTAGAAAGAAATTCTATACTACTAAACACAAGGGGGCTCAACATAGTGAGTATATGAACTAACTATCGAGTCTTTGCCAACTATAGCAAGAGCATAGACCCATTCTCCCTTGAGAAGCTAAACACGGAAATCACGTGGCATTACCCACGTGTCTTCACCCCTCTCGGAAGAATGGTAAGTAAGATTGGCTTCTTTGAGCAGTGGAGAGAAGTAAAGCACATAAATAACCAATAAGAATCAGCAAGCATCCAAACATTCACATCCAACCCGTTCCATCATCCCTTGTGTCCTCCCTGACACGCACATGCATAAAAAGATGCATCTTCCCACTCTAGGCGTCAACTGCTGCCACAATCAATAGGTCTCCTGCCCCCACATATCACAACAGCCATCCAGGCTCACACCACAACACAAAAAGCAGGCAAAACAAACATCATAACAATTTGTCTCTTATCCCTTTAACAATCAAGATGGTAACTCAGAACCCTACAAGGAATTGTCTTTTATCAAACAACTGATTCTTTAATCCATCTTGGATTAAAATATTATTATTCGCAGGTTCAAAATTCGGGAAACCTAATCAGTAATTTATCACAAATAATTAAACATGTTTACTATGCCAATTTGCTTAACATCAAATTACAACAAGAACAATATTCATTTACATTCCTCTTTATCTTTAGCTAAAAAATTATCAATTAATCCTGGTTTACGTTCTTTACTGATTTACATCAAGAATGAACAGCTAAGAAAATAAAGAATATATATCACACTATCTAGAAAAACAAGAGGCAAAAACATATGATCCATATCAATTTATTTATCCAGTTCAAATATTTATTATGTTAATTCCATTGTCATCCAATGGGATAAAACATGCTAACAATATAGTTTCACATAAAATGAGTGAGAAGCAACGAATCCCCTACCTCAAATGGTTCTTTTCATTCTTTATACAAGAACAATCTACACAAATAATCATGGTCGCCTCCTCCTGTGACAACTGTATCCAACCGAGGATGTTGCAGTACGACCGCACCAACAGAAACCCAAGAAAACTCCATTAGAATTATAGAGATCACATACCATAATCGGGAAAGGAGAAATAGGAGGATAAAAACACAAAAAGAATGCTGATAGATCATACCTTATACCGAAGATTGGTCGATACTGCTTGGTTTCATCAAAACAGAGCGGAACCAATCCTAGGAGGAAAGTTTGATTAAATAACCCCTATGGAATAGAATGAAAGGTTCCATTGTTTCATAGCCAAGAACAAGGAGGAAGAACTAGGGAGGAGGATATACCATCCCTTTAGAAGATTTAACAGAGTGGTGGTTTAAGATACGCTAGGTTTTCCATTAAAATTGGATCGCATTAAACCACACGGTTTGACCAAGTAAAAATGTCTTGAGCATTAGGATAAATTAATATCGGAGTTATAGCCTTTGAATTGGCCTTAGAGTCCTTAAAATAAGGTTTTAAATGCATTTTACATCAAAGGAAACGTTAAAGGGGTGAAAATGTAGGAAGCTGGAAACACTCTTCACGAACTAAAAATTTGGAAAAGGAAATAGAGGTTATCAATAGAGGTTACCGATAGAGGTTACCGATAGACCTCACCATTCTAGAAACACTGTTCATGAACTCAAAATTTGGCAAAGGAAAATAGAGGTTACCGATAGAGGTTACCGATAGAGGTTACCGATAGAGGTTACCGATAGAGGTTACCGATAGAGGTTACCGATAGAACTATTCACTGATGGAACTATTCATAGAATCGAAAATTTGGAAAAGGAAAGAGAGGTTACCATTAGAGGTTACCGATAGAACTGTTCACTGATGGAAATGTTCATATAATTGGAAATTTGGAAAAGGAAAAAAGAGGTTACCAATATACTGTTCACTGATGGAACTATTTATAGAATTAGAAATTTGGAAGGAAAGAGAGGTTACCATTAGAGCTT
Source organism: Viscum album (assembly GCA_963277665.1). Lineage (NCBI taxonomy): Eukaryota > Viridiplantae > Streptophyta > Magnoliopsida > Santalales > Viscaceae > Viscum > Viscum album. The sequence goes on from OY728131.1 coordinate 695,694,083, forward strand.
ACCTACTGAACTGTTCACTGATGGAACTGTTCATAGAATTTGAAATTTGGAAAAGGAAAGAGAGGTTTCCATTAGAGGTTACCGATAGAACTGTTCACCAATGGAACTGTTCATAGAATTGGAAATTTGGAAAAGGAAATAGAGGTTACCGTTAGAGGTTACCGATGGAACTGTTCACCGATGGGACTGTTCATATAAGGTTACTGATGACACTGTTCACCAAGGGTCACTGATGACATTGTTCACAGAAGGTTACCAATGACACTGTTCACCTAAGGTCATCGATGCACTATTCACAGAAGGTTACCGGTGTACTGTTCACAACTGTCTACCGTTGGAACTATTCACTGAACTGAAAAATTGGAAAAGTGTTTGGGATAAGTAAACTTGACCTCCCGAATCACCTCATACACCAGATTTTTTCAAAGTAATGGACTAGAGATATCTGGTCTATTACATCCTAATCTATAGCTGGTGCAACCTGCTGTTGCTGCCTTGGCTGGAACTGCTTCAACGGAGGAACCTAGAGCGGAAAACCTGGTACACGATGACTGCTCTAAAAGGTCAGGCACTCTCACAGCTGATGACCTTGACCGCCACAAAAAAAACAAGAGCATGATCCCTTGGCATAGGCATGAGAGATGTTGCCCCCAGAGAAATGAGATGTGAAGGGATGGGACCTACCCCCGGCTGAAAGAAAACTCTTCTGCCCTAAAAACTGGGAACCCCGGACCATAGCTCTGCTTCGTGAGGAATCACGATGACTCCCCTATCATGATGATATGGTTCTAGGAAAATTCCTCTCGACAACCTCTGCCCTCTCCAGCACCACAAGATATGTCTTTAGCATAAATGGGGTAACCTGGCGCTAGATCTCTAGTTGCAAAGCCTCCTCGAAGTGCCTCACCCTAGCCTCCTCATCTGGAAACAGGTCCGAAGCATATTGTAAAAGGTTCCTGAAACGGATTCCAAACTCTCACACACTGGATCTCCCCTGTTTAAGGAGAGAAGAGCACGACTGTCTTGGTGGTCATCATCAGGGTCAGAGAGGTCGTGGAGGTGGTCATGGTCAGCTTCATGCTTTATTGTTGCCAGTGCTAGGCGATCCAGAAATCATTCTAGGTACCCTTTTCTTGTTTTCTACCTTGTTGTATGCCTTGTTTGATTCAGGAGTGACACGGTCCTTTATATCACCTACCCTTTTTCATGCTTTGGGAGTTGAGGTAGAGAGGCTTCTAGTGCCTTTGGCGTTGACTATGCTAGTTGGAGGTCGAGCTGACTTGTTTGAAGTATGTAGAGATTGTGAGATAGTGTTGGGGTAGCACCACTCTTGGGTATATTTTCTATGTTTATGAATACAACCATATGATGTCATCATCGGCATGGATTGGTTGTATTCAGTGCAGGCTATTGTGGATTGCTTCAGGAAGCAGTTCATTTTCTTCAATACGGATGGAGATTCGGTGGTGTTTATTGGAGAGAAAGACCCTCATATGGGTTAGAGGCATGTTACGTCCTTATCATCCATGATGACTGAGCTGATGCTGAGTTCTTTAGAGGTTCAACAGTTGGCGTTTCCTAGGGTCGTAGAAGAGTACCCTGATGTTTTTTCAAAAAAGGTTGTAGCATTACCCCCTCGATGATAGATCAAGTTTGGGATCGAGCTACAACCAGGAGAATATCCTATATCTATGTATTCATATAGGATGTACCCTTATGAGTTACGAGAGCTATGTATATGGCTTGATGGTCTGTTATAGTGCGGTTTTTTTCAGCCAAGTGTGTCACCGTGAGTTGCACCAGTTTTGTTCGTAAAGAAGGCTGATGGCAGCTTGCGGTTGTGTGTTGATTATCATCTCTTAAACAAAGTGATAGTAAAGAATCAATATCCTCTTCTACGTATTGATGATTTATTCGATCAACTAAAGGGTGCAATCTAGTTCTCAAATATCAAATTGTGGTCAGGATATCATTAGATGTGTGTGAAGGATGAGGATATCCTGAAGACTGCTTTCTGTTGTCATCAAGGGTAATATGAGTTCATTGTAATGCCATTAGGAATGAAAAATGATCCATTTGTGTTCATGGGATTGATGAAAACTGTGTTCCATGAGTTCTTGGACAAGTTCGTGGTGGTTTTCATCGACGACATACTTGTGTACTCCACGTCTGAGGAAGAGCATGCAGAACATCTACGTGCTATTTTGGGAGTTCTTCATCAACATCAGCTGTTTGGGAAGTTGTCGAAGTGTGAGTTTTGGGCTCGAGAAGTCCATTTCATGGGACATGTTGTGTCCTAGTAGGGAGTAGCTGTAGATCCATAAAAGATAGAAGCAGTTGTGTCTTGGGCAGCCCCCAAGACAGTGTCAGAGATGCGAAGTTTCCTTGGTCTCACAGGATACTACAGGAGGTTTGTAGCTGATTTCTCTCGAGTTGTGACTCCTTTGACAACATTGACCAGGGAGGATAAGTTGTTCATATGGACTGATCAGTGTCAGGCATCTTTTGAGTATCTAAAGTAGAAGTTAGTAAGTGCCCCATTTCTTTGTCTTCCAGCAGAGGGAGTCCAGTTTGCTGTTTTCTATGATGCTTCTCGTCTGGGGTTAGGTTGTGTTCTCATGCAAAAAAGATCAGTTGTTTATTATGGGTCTCAGTAGTTACATCCCCATGAACTTAACTATGCCACCCATGATCTTGAGTTGGCATTCGTGGGGTTTGCTCTGAATTTGTGGAGACATTACCTCATTGTTGAGCACTTTGTGGTTTTCATCGATAATAAGAGTTTGAGTTATGTTTTCTTCCAGAGTGACTTGAACTTATGACAGCATCGTTGGATGGAGTTCTTATAGGAATATGACTTTGAGATATCATATACACCTGGAAAGGGTAATGTTGTAGCTGATGCGCTGAGTCGAAAGTCACGTAGTGATGTTGTGTGTGAATCTGGTGATTTCTGGAGAGTAATGGAAGAACTGTCAGTATTACATCTTGATATGGGAGAATTTGGGGGTAGATATTGTCTTTTTCAGATGACAGTACAGTCATCTCTGGTGCAGAAGGTGGAAGAGTCCTAGTTGGGGAATCTAGAGGTGGAGGTCTGGAGAGACCGAGTTGTTTGTGGCGAGGCCCCTAATGGGTGGTTTGAGGATGAACAACACCAAGTGTTGTATCTTGGAAGGATATTTTTCCCTTTGATAATGCATGAGACGGTTCTTAGATAGTTTCATAGTTCAACTTTAGCGGTGCATCCAGGAGTGACAAAGATGTACCGAGTCTTGAGGAGCCAGTTTTGGTGGCCTGGGCTGAAGCATGCAGTTGCGGAGTTTATGTCTCGATTTTTGGTTTTCTAGAAGGTGAAGGTCGAGCACTGTGTTTTTAGTGGTCTGATCCAGCCATTAGATATTCCTTAGTGAAAGTGGGAGGACATCTCAATGTACTTTTTTACTGGGTTACCTCGAGCTCAGGGAGGAAATGATGCTATTTGGGTGGTAGTGGATCATTTAACAAAATAATCCCACTATATAGAAATCAAGGAGTTGAGCTCAGTGGAAGTTTTGTTGAGGTAGTATCTAGAGGAGGTGGTGAGACTTCATGGATTCCCAAGGATGATCATTTCTGACCGAGATCCTCACTTTACCTCTAGGGTTTAGAGAGGTCTCCAACATACTTTTGGTTCTCAGTTATTCCATAGAAATGCTTTTCATCCTTAGATGGATGGTCATACAAAGTGGACTATCCAGACTCTTGAAGACATGTTACAATCTTGTGTCCTAGATTTTGGAGGTTTGTGGATGAGTCACTTACCCTTGGTGGATTTTGCTTACAATAATAGTTTTCACTCCACCATCGGAATGGATCCTTTTAAAGCCTTGTATGGCTGACCTTGTTGTTCTCCATTGTGATGGACTTGGGTCAGAGAGTCAGCAATTCTCAGACCGTAACTAGTGCAGAATACAACAGAGATGGTTCAGGTGATTCGTGAGAGGATGAAGACAGCACAAGATCATCAGAAATCATATTTTGATCAAAGGAGGAGGCCCTTAGAGTTTGATGTTAGGGAACACGTGTTTCTAAAGTTGACTCCTCGTCGTGGGAAGCGAAGTATTGGTCTTGGAAGTAAGCTTTCTCCCCAGTTTGTTGGGCCTTTTGAGGTGTTAGCTCATGTTGGAGTTGTGGCGTATCGAGTAACACTTCCCCCGCAGATGAGTCGAATACATGATGTTTTCCATGTATCACAGATCCATCATTATCTTTAAGATGACTCTCACATCATTGATTGGAGAGAGATTGATGTTGATGATGATGCGACCTTCGAGGAGCGACCTGTGGAGATCCAAGACTGCAAAGAGAATGTGTTACGCGGGCGTTCTATCCCCTTGGTTCGTGTCTTGTGGAGACACGGTGGCATAGAGGAGTGTACCTAGGAATGTGAGTCACAGATACATGCTCAGTACTCAGAGTTTTTTGATGTTTAACACTTTTCATGTAACAATTTTCCCTTTGTGGTTATAGACCTTTCATGTTTATAGTATGGATTTCTTTTGTTACTTATTTTGGCTTCCTCTTTTTTGAGAGGTATCTCGATGGGTGGTTGTTCAAAAACCGTTTCATTTTCTCTTAAGGTGGGTTTTGAATTCTCGAGGATGAGAATTTTCTGAGAGGTATCTGATGTAATGGCGCAGACCTCTCTGGTCCATTCCTTTGCGAAAATCAGGTGTATGAGGTGATTCGGGAGGTCAAGGTGACTTATCCCCAACACTTTTCCAATTTTCCAGTTCGGTGAATAGTTCCAACAGTAGACAGTTGTTAACAGTGCAACGGTAACCTTCTGTGAATAGGGCATTGATGACCTTAAATGAACAGTGTCATTGGTAACCTTTTGTGAACAGTGTCATCGATGACCCTTGGTGAACAGTGTCATCGGTAACCTTCTATGAACAGTTCCATCGGTGAACAGTTCTATCAGTAACCTCTAACGGTAACCTCTATTTCCTATGCCAAATTTCCAATTCAATGAACAGTTCCATCAGTGAATAGTTCTATCTGTAACCTCTAACGGTAACCTCTCTTTCCTTTTCCAAATTTCCAATTCTATGAACAGTTCCATCAGTGAACAGTTCTATCGGTAACCTCTCTTTCCTTTTCCAAATTTCCAATTCTAGGAACAGTTCCATCAGTGAACAGTTCAATAGGTAACCTCTAATGGTAAACTCTCTTTCCTTTGCTAAATTTCCAATTCTACGAACAGTTCCATCACTGAACAGTCCATCGGTAACCTCTCTTTCCTTTTCCAAATTTCCAATTCTATGAACAGTTCCATCGGTGAACAGTTCTATCGGTAACCTCTAATGGAAACCTCTCTTTCCTTTGCCAAATTTTCAATTCTATGAACAGCTCCATTGGTGAACATTTCTATCGGTAACCTCTATCAGTAACCTCTACTTCCCTTTGCCAAATTTTGAGTTCATGAACAGTGTTTCCGGAACGGTGAGGTCTATCGGTAACCTCTATTTCCTTTGCCAAATTTTGAGTTCGCGAATAGTGTTTCCAGCTTCCTACAGTTTCGCCCCTTTAACATTTCCTTTGACGTAAAATTAATTTAAAACCTTATTTTAAGGACTCTAAGGCTGATTCAAAGGCCATAACTCCTATATTAATTTATCCTAAGGCTCGGGACATTTTTACTTGTCCAAACTGTGTGGTTTAATGTGATCCTCCTTTAATGGAAAACCTAGTGTATCTTAAACCACTGCTCCATTAAATCTTCTAAAGGGATGTGATATCTTCCTCCCTAGTTCTTCCTCCTTGTTCTCGGCTATGAGACACTAGAACATTTCATTCTATTCCGTAGGGTTTGCGCAATCAAAATTTCCTCCTAGGATTGGTTCCGCTCTGTTTTGATGCAACCAATTAGTATCGATCAATCTTTGGTATAAGGTATGATCTATCGCCATTCTTTTGGGTTTGTCTCCTTCTGTTTCTCTTTTCCCGGTTATGGTATGTGATCTCTATAATTCTAATGGAGTTTTCTTGGGTTTCTGTTGGTGTGGTCGTACCGCAGCATCCTCAGGTGGATACAGTTATCACAGGAGGAGGCGATCATGATTCTTTGTATGGATCGTTCTTATATAAAGAACGATAAAAACCGTTTGAGGTAGGGGATTCGTTTCTTCTCTCTTATTTTATGTGAAACTGTATCGTTAGCATGTTTTATTCCACTGGATGACAATGGAATTGACATAATAAATATTTGAACCAGATAAATAAATTAATATGGATCGTATGTTTTTGGCTCTTATTTTTCTAGATAGTGTGATATCTAAGCTTGATTTTCTTAGTTTTCCATTCTTGATGTAAATAGGTAAAAAACATAAATTGGGATTAATTGATAATTGTTTGGCTAAAGATAAAGAGGAATGAAAATGAATCTGGTTGTTGTTGTAATTTGATGTTAATCAAATTGGCACAGTAAACATGTTTAATTATTTGTGATAACTTACTGATTAGGTTTCCTGAATTTGGAACCTACGAGTAATAATCGGTTAATCTAAGATGGATTAAAGAACCTATTGTTTGATAAAAGATAATATCTTGTAGGGTTCTGAGTTACCCTCTTGATTGTTAAAGGGCCAAGAGTCAAATTGTTATGATGTTTGTTTTTCCTAATATGTGTGTTATGGTGTGAGCCTAGATGACTATTATGATATGTGAGGGTAGGGAGGCCTGTTGATTGTGGTTGCGGTTGACACCTAGAGTGGCGAGATGCATTGGTTTATGCATGTGGGTGTCAGGGAGGACACAAGGGATGATGGAACGGGTTGGATGTGAATGTTTGGACGCTTGCTAATTCTTATTGGTTATTTATGTGCTTTACTTCTCCCCACTGCTCAAGGCAGTTGATCTTACTTACCCTTCTTCCAAGAGGGGCGGAGACGCGTGGGGTATTCCATGTGCTTTCCATGTTTATCTTCTCAAGGGATAATGGGTTTACGCTCTTGCTATAGGTGGAGAAGACTTGACGGGTAGTTCATCTACTCACCATGTTGATCCCCCTTGTGTTTAGTAGCATAGAATGTTTTTCTAGAATGCTTGGGAATATGGGAAAGTAATTCTATAAATAAATAATTGAATAAATGATGTTAAACCATGGGTTTTGGAGCTTTCTGGGGTGAAATGTTGAGGTTGTGATTTAAAGGAACAGTGTACTTTGGGTGTGATACTAATGAAATTTAATGTGGAATTTTTATTGGTTAATTAATGTTTACAGAATTAATTAAAATAAAGTGAAACTAATAAAAGGGGAATGAAATAATGTATTAAATCTCTTTAAATGGTTGTGTTCTTATAGGATACCTAGTCTTAAAAGTGGCAGCCTGGAGTCTGAGAGACGTTAGCTGTAGTTGAGTCTAAGACTAGGTTATACCCATAGTGTGGTTGTGAGCTATATTATATTCTGTACTTTTTGTGTTTCTATACGCTACTCCACCCTATCAGTAAGGGAAACTGACACCCCAGGGATTCTAAGCCCTGGTGGGTATTTTCCCCAACATTCCAGTGGGAGGATGAATGGATGACTATCCCATTTGTCCCCGCTCTCTTCTCTTGGTAGTTACTTGTGCTGGTAGGCACAGTGGTTAGTTTTCCCCATATATGTGTGTAGAGGGATGTAATAGATTCTGGTTATTCACACACATATATTATGGATATAGTTTCCTATGGACTACTATAGGTGTAATGTGTATAGGTTGTGATGGCCTGAGGATCCTTACTCAGTGTATGGGTTGTAATGGCTTGTGGTATAATACCCGACGTATGATACATATTATTCAGGTTGTGGTGGCTCCTAGAAACTACATGGTTACTTTTCTTACGTAGACTTGGTGGTTTTGTTGCACGAGGTGCATGTTGTGGTGCTTCACCCAGGTGTCTGCGGGCAAACCTTTTTGGAGAGAGACGCTTAGGACGTGTGACATTGGGGTAAAGCGGCAAACCAGTGGGGAAGTAGTAGCGGGGGGAAGTAGTAGCGGGGTACCCTTGATATTCTTTATTATATTATATACTCTTGTATATGTTACTTGGTGAGAGTAGCCATGGTGAGGTTGGGAACTTAGTATACCTGTTTAGGTGACGAGTTAGTTTCACTTGTTGTTCACTGTGCTTTAGCATGCTTTCTTTACTTTTTCATGAGAGGCTTCAGGGAGGATCCTACTGAGTATAATATTATACTCACCCAATGTATATATAAACTGTTTTTTAGGTCACTTGGAGCAGGTTGGAGATCAAGCTGGTTTCTACTAGCTTAGGGTTACAGGAGTTTTGCGGGCTTATGGTTGCTGTTGTTTTTACTTTATTTTGGACACTTTCAGTTTTCCCCTTCTAGTTGTAGTAGTTTTACATGACATTACATATGTGCACTTGGGATTTCTTTTATATTTCAGTTCTGAGTTGGAGTTGGTTGGTGTCTATCTTATCTCTCTCTTCCGCATGTGTTCTCTTAAAGGGTAATGCCTCCCATTTGTGTGTTTACTATACCCTCGATGCTAGTCGCCAACCTGGGGCCTACTGGAGACGAGACTCGGGGGTCATTATCTCCCTTCTCACATTGTTGGCCCAGGAGGGGTACACTTTGTTGGGAGGGGATCGTGACAATTATACACATAAAAATAAAAATTATATTTCACCTAAAATCATAAAAAAATTTAGGATATAATATTAAAAAATATATGTAAATATTTATATTTAGTTACTATAATAAAGTGTATATACATTTATCCTAAAGTATTCTATGATGTGATGGTATGTATTAATGAAAATAGTTTCACAAATTACCATAATATATAAAACAAAAAAATGATGGAAAGGGTTCCAAGGATAATGATATTAAACATACAAATACTTCTAAGTGGAAAACATAAGTTGATATTGTATAATTTGATGTTTTGAAGTTAATTAGTTTGAATATTTTTAAGGATTTAAACATTTGGGATATGATTCCTAAATCCCACCATTTTTCAATCATTATTTATTCATATATATTACTCACTAAATAGTTTATTTAAATAATTTTATTGTGTAGTATCTTAACAATGTGGAAGTAATTATATATAGATGTAAGGAGTTAAGAAAACCATCAAGTGTGTAGTAAACTTAAGACTAATTTTAAATTCCATCATATATTATATTATAGGCCAGTTCAGATAAAATGTTTTTTAAGTATTATTTATGATTTTTGGAATATAAAATTTATTATATAAGAGGAAATATGTTCATTATCTTTAATTCATATTGGAATCATATATATATATATATATTGAAATAAATTTATTTAAATTTGATAATAATTGACCACTGAAATTATGACTATGAGTTAATATAGACTGATGTTCATCATGGATTATTATGTCATATGAAACAAATTGATGGTTATTATGAATATGATTCATGTATGAAGATACAAAATATTCTCATGAGGCACAAAAATGTTTTATATGAACTAGATAACCCATCATGTATACAACATGGAGTATCACACACTATATCTTTGGTATAATAATGATGCATGGATCATTTTTAGAATCCCAAATAATATAGTTAAGTGAGATTCATGGCATGAAAACTTTCAAATTTCTATACCATTCTTATGAAAGCCTTAAGGATTAACTAATCAAGAAGGTTTGGTATGTTTCTGATCATGTTGTCTGTTAGAGCTCAACTAACATGGGATTTTACCACTCATTTGATGAGTATGAAATCAAGGGCCTCTATTCAGGTTTACTAATAAAAAATTCCTCCCTACCTAGATAGTACATATGATGTTATTATCTATAAGGGTGAGTTTACTGTGATGTTTTCTTCCATATAATTGAATGAAATGTGATGTATTCATTGACCAGGTTATTCTATACTCAGAGAGTTGAAAATTTATGAGCTATAAATATGGTATTGACCTAATTTTTTTCCTATGGTCACCTTATTTCTTATAAAATTTATTTTATGAGAACTCACACAAGCATATGTTGTAAATGGTGGATTCATGTATATAGATACACATATTTAGTAGAGATCGTGCCAAATATTTTTATATCTTAAGTAGCACTGATTATTTTTATAGGTGTTTATATTTTTATATTTACAAATCCAAATATTTATATTTGTTTTTGATTCTATAAAGTCCCATGGGGTCACACTTTTTGGTTGACTGAATGAGGATAGTGTTTGACTCAAAGAGTTTCTCAAAAAAAATTAGTTGATCAAAAAAGTGTTTTGTATTAGTATTAATAAGGTATTTTATATGATGTGGTACACGGTAAGGTCAATTATATCTTTAAAAACTGGTTTGTAACATATTCAAAAGTGTTTTGGATATGATTTCAAAAAATATTGTATATCAAATAATATAATATGAAATAGAATATGATATTTTTAGAATTTTGTGAAATTGGGTGCCTATAGTAAATATTCCCTAAATATCATTTTATATTCAATGAAATTTTCTATATCATATTCAATGATAGACTATATACTAAAGCATGTAAACAAGATAATATATTTTTCCAAATTGTACGATATAATTTTTTCATGTCTTAATTTGAATTTACCATATATAAGTAGTGTATAAATTTCTATATTATATATATTGGTATGCATGCCACTATCCTTGATACTCGTGATACTCAAACATTAGTAAGATGAAATTTATGGGAGAATAATTTAATACTGTGTTGAAAAAAAATTCTTGGAGTTATATTCGATGTATGAATTAACTCAAAATGTATGAGTTAATTCTTGTATGGTTGTGGAGAGTCCTCAAATGATTTATAAAGGGGAATTCACCATGATATGTGACCAAGTAAGACTCCTTGTTCCTTTATAAAAACTTCCATGCCTATTGCTATCATCTCCTACCTCCTTTACATCATGATGTGGTAGCATGTCATGGAGCATAAAGGATCTTTCGTGAATAGTGAGTGATTCATTATCCCATAGATACCTCTATATGACATATTTCTTTTGGTTTCCTCTATATTTATCTTCATCAAAAATGGATGAAGATTTAGGTTTTAGTGATCAATATATTAAGATACACATTTATATCTTATTATTTTATTAATCACATATGATTTTATTTATATAGCATGGTGTTCTTATATTTGGATTTCTGTTATCACTTCTTCTATTTCTAACAGGTGTTGATAGATACTTCCAAACCTAGAAGATTGTACATGTGTTCTTGATGGATAATTGATGAATATATCATTTTTTACCACCCCTATCCTCTTGTCTTATTATTTAGAATGAATTTGAGGGTGTCTCTTACCTAAGAGTGGATAATTGAAAAGCAATGCAGCCTAAAAGAAATGATGGACCACAATAAAGAAATGAGGTGGGGTAATCTCAACGTGGTATTGGAATGGAATATTGTGGGGTGGCCACACTATATGATGATTATATGAATGTAGGGCTAGTATTGATATTAGTCATTGGGGATATAGTGAAACCAATCATCATGTGGTGGATCTGGGACATGGTGTGGGGTCACAACTCCTGGTCAGAGGTGGCTAAGCCTTCAGGATGGGCTGCAGATGGGTATAGAATTTTGGGCTATCCTAGTATATCAAGACCCTGGTAGCAAATAATAATCGTGTATCCTACCTAGAATCCATTTTCCCAATAGTACCATGTGGTACAACCTAACCCATTACTATAGAAGTGGTGGTTTGGCCAATTTGTCAGGTAGGCATTACGGGTCGGGTACTCCTAATCCAACCCAACCAATGAGTAGTGGCACCATGAACTTTCTCATTGTATGGTTAGTGTGGTTAATGAATGTTCTATTAGTACCCCCCCCCCAGAGTTCCATGTGGCCAGTCCGGAGGCTTCCACGTGACTCGTTATTCTCCTCTGTGGATTTTTTGGAACATTTTCACCATAAGATGGTTTTGAGAGCATGAATTAAATATTTTGAGTATTTTACCACATATATCATAACGACGTAGTCTATTTAGTCACTATATGTCATTTACAAATAGATATATGATTTATACATGTATAGATGATTTTGAGGTTCGGGCATGACAAGTGGAGTTTGACTTGGGGTTCAGTACTCCATTGGCTTCACGTTGACATCTAGGTGTGGGTCCCCTATACTATTATAGATCTCATAACTCCCCAAAATTTGTGTGGAACATGTTCTCTTCATTTAACTCATGGATTCTATAAACCCTTATTCCTAACAAGGTGTGGGTCCTCTATAAATTCTCCTGAGTTTATTTCTCCCCCGATCAATATTTTATGAATCTTCGAGGTATAGGTACTCTATTTATAGATTTAGATACTTATTGTTTCAGTAAACATTTATGATAAGAATCAGGTCCTTCATTAGGGGTTCATAAATCCTTAAACCAATCATTACTTTATAATTAAGTGGGTACCCCATTACATTTTAGGATAATATTTTTTTATATTTTCTAGGTAATTTTTATCATGGTTTCTCATAATGTAAGACCCCTTATTTAGCTTGGTTGTTGATAAGTGAAACTCTATGTCTCATGTTATCTACATTGGATTCATATCTGGGTTTTTGGTTTAATTTTATTTTTTCCTTTAGTCAGTTCTCCACTACCTTTTTAGTTTTGAGATGACTATGATTTGTATTGATTTTTTTTTCTTTAGGGTATCTTATTGGGTATATATATACTCACAAAAATATTAGAAATTTTCCCAAATGTTTAATGTCTTATGAAAATGACTGATAGTGTTGTATTGATTTGGGAAGATATGGTATTGGTGGACTAAGAAATTTTTTGGAACCTAGAGTGGCTTGTTATAGATGATGGTCATGGATGTATATAGTAATTAAAAAGATCAATTGCCTCAATTTATTTAGGTTATTTATTCGTTGATAATGTTGGGAATATCTTTCCCCCCATTACATTATGGTTATCTACGTGATACTCCTATATATATATATCATAGCATGATGCATGCATTTTAATATAATCCATTTGGTTATTTATCTGGTATTACAATATTTTTAACCCATGTGGAAATTAATGGTTATGTATAGGTACTTTAGGATAAGGATTCCCATCATGTGTGATATGCATGTTTGATGATATTAATTATCCCCTATCTCATTGTAGATGGGAATGGGGTTACACACTAGGATTACATCAGTAAGATTATATTGGGATCTTAGGGAAATGGTCAGAATGAATCTTGAGATCCTCTTTTAGGATACAAAACCAAGTGTTTGTATAGTGGCTGGTGTATCCAATCAACAAGACTCTTATAACTCTTTTATTAACTTAGTGGTCTAATACACCACCTATAGGTAACAAATAAATGGTGCATATATCATGTAAGAGTTTATCACTTATTTTTATGTACTTATATATTCATATCCCTATATATTATTTAATAAATATTTTTATTTAAATAAAATAAATGATTTTGCCACAAATGTAGCCAACCAAGATCCAGAGGAAAGTCTATGAAGTGCTTGGGTCAATTATTAAGACTCTTGTTACAAAAAAAAATTGAGTGAAAATAATTCTCTCTAGTGAAAAGACAACTAAATTTCCCCACCAGGAAAATAGGGACAATATCCTCTAGTCACTTTACAATGAGAAGAACAACCTATAGCCTAGGAGGATATCCCTTCACCTATTTAGAATTCGTTCATTCTAGTGGGGAGGGATGAGGATGCGGATCGAATAATTTTTCCTTATATATTTTAGCATTTAACACCTAATGGTTTTACTATATATTTTCCATTAAAATAAATACTATATTTAATATATTTTTTCTCACACAACCCTGAACTAAAATGAACTACAATAAATTTTATAGAGATAAAATATTATAATAAAAGATAAACATTAATGCATTAAGAGAATATAATATGAAACTTCCTTAAGAAAATTATGAGTGGAATTACTCTATAACTAAATATAAATACCAAAAATATGAAACCCTTTTCACCATGTTTTTCCATAAAGATAATAAAACTAATTATAATAATGGAAATATTGAAAAAATATAAATATAATAGACATTTTCAGAGATAATTATATAGGATGAGTGATGTTAGTGATGTTTGGAAAGATATATATTGGAATAAAATAAGAAAGTTATATAAATTTTATCATTGGATATATGGTCATTAAATATATACTAATTAAGCATATGAGCATCCAATAACTATATAGATGTTTTCTAACATTAGTAATAAATTTTAAGTAATTTAATTCACAAATAATAAACAATTATTCAAAAACAAAACGATTAAATTAATTATTTTTTATAAAAATATATTTTTTATACATTAGAGATTATTATTAGTTTTAGTATTATTATTGAAAACTGGTTTTATGTATTTAAAAAATTTTAGGAAATATTTTAATACTAATGGATTGAAAAAATTAAATATTTATAAGTTGAATAATTAATATCATTTGGATAAAATTATTAAATATTAAAATATATTTTTAATGAAATTTTTTTTAGTATTGTGTATTTTTATCTTAATAAATTAAATTTTTTATTTTTAAAGTGTTATTATAATAATATTATTCAATTTTTAAACATATATTTAACACTTATTTAATTTTTAATTTATATTAAATGGGATTAATAACAAATAACGTTTAAAAAAATTATAAAAAACAGTTTTTTCTTTATATATTTTTTCATGTAAAAGTTAAATTTATCTAATTTATAAATTTAATTAGATTCAATAGAGTCCAAATTTTTTATCATAAAAAATAAATTTAGTAAGATATCTAATTTCTTTTTAAGGTGAAAAAATAAGTTATTAAGTTAAAAATTGTGCTACCACTATAAAGGTAAAATAAGGTAAACAGGTTTAAACTAAGTGTTAATGTCTTAAAATATAATGAATCTGTATTGATGAATTGTGTGTTTGAGTGTATTCCTTACCTATATCTATTATTTTTAAACATTTTATACACTTTCATTTTAAAATTACACCCTTATACATTGAAGAATGAATATTTGTTAAAATACAACTCAAAACTCGCCTATAAAAGGACTCTTACTCTACCCATACAAAACCACACAAAACATTTTTTTATATCTTTAATATATAAATATTTTTCCTATTTCAAATTTTTCTTATACATTTTTTATTTCTTTTCAATAAGGATTCTAAAATCCATCATTTTTATGGAACCCATGTGGAGAAGAAGCGAATTCATCAAGTATTAATGTTCTTCTCTAAATCATTCAATTACCCTCTCATATGGAATCTTTAAAAGTATATTTTTCATATGTAATAATTTTTTATTAACATAATTATGAATTTTTTAAAATGATATTATTATTATGAAACTATAAACTTTTATTTGTTCACTATTATTGAATGTTCTTGTTTGGGTTGGTTCAACCACCTACATTAATTGTGTTATAAAAAATCATAATTTTCCTTATTAATAAGTATAAAGATAATAATTATATTAATATATGATATTAAATATTTTTTTATTTCATGAATATGGATTCGGAAGTGTGAAATAAAAAAATATCATCATAAAGTAACTTGTTATTATCGATAAAGTACATGAAATTGTTCATCATGGAATCTATTATTGTAAAACATGACTATACATTCCATTAAATGAACATGGTTCTAAATAAATCATTAGAAAAAAAATAATTCCACAACCTCAATTAATTTTTTAATGATTAAATATTTATTAAAGTTATAGGATTGGAAGTAGTATTATGAAACTTGTATGAAATAATCAATATTATTAACATCTGATGATGAATATAAATAATAACTAATTTATATATATATATACAATGAATCGATATAATTGAATTATATAAAAGGAAATTTTTGATAATAGGTTTTTTAAATAAGTTATTATAATTATTATATTTATTATTTAGAAGTATAAATATAATTCTTGAAAGTTGAGAGTAAATGTGAAGGTTTTTATTCTAATCTCATTTTGAAATAAAAATGTTCTATGTTTAAATTCTGATTTGGGGAAATTTTATATTCATTATATTCTAAACCCCATAAATTTTATTATCCTTTAGTTATTTTTTTGGTATAAATTTCTTCTTACTGTTTTACTTTTATTTGGTTCATAATTTACCGTAAGTGATGTTTGCAAGTGAAACTGGCCTTATCTATTCTTTTCAGTCATAAATCAATCTCCACCATATCTATATTATTTATATTGTTTTATATATATATATACTATAATGATTTCATAAGGTAATTTTTTAAAAATACATCACAAAATTTTAAAGGAAATTTTTTAATGGTTTTATGCATGATACATTTTCAAATGACATCAACTCTCATTATATAAGTGTGAAATGATTCTTCCTTTTTAACAATTTATTCATGAATGAAATGTAATCCTTATATCTATTATATTTTTTTAATATTCCTTTTTAATTTTTTATTTTTTTATAAAATTAATTATTATTTTACTTGTTTTGTAAAATATTTTCTTTCAAATAAATGTTATATAAAAGAAATATATATTTTTTATTTTTTCAAAGGAACTATTTAATTCTATTATAAAGTAATATATATATATATATATACCTTTATGTTAACTTATGTGTCTCTATGGATATGATCGAATGATACAAAACATGTACTCTCTCTAGGTGTATTATGATACTTTTTTCAAGAAATCTTCATGAAACTCATTTAATTCCCACATGTTAATTAAGGAATGGTAGAATCATTAATTTCCTCATGTCCTTATGGAACACAGATTCATCATCTATAATTTTGTGATGGTTGGGACTATTATAGGCATACAATTCATTGTATAATGTTTTATATATGATGGTATTAGTATATGACCTGAGCGGTTATCCCAATTACAAAGAGGTTATGGGAAATGGGTGGTTACCCAAGATTACTATGTTATGAGAAGGTGGTTAGCCTAGTACTATATGATATAAATGTATTAGTTATTATCCTTGACATATTATATGAATTTTATGATTATGTTTTTTATTATTTCTTGTTCCTATGTTATGTTATCATATCTCCTGACAATCAACTCGTTTTTCACTCTTATTACTCATGTCCAATGTTATGCCAAAGACTTATGTCGTGACTTGTGATTTAAGATATATTATTTATTTTATTAAATTCACGTATGTTATAACCATATATATAAAGAAACAAGCCTCTAACATAAATCACTATGATATTTTTAATATAAATATCTAATTAAAAATTCCCCTAAATCCTGAGATGTAATGAGTTTGGAATACTGGGTGCATAAAACATTGACATGAAACTAAAATATAAAAATCATTATTTTATTTTCCATAGTTTTATCCCAATTATATTTATACTTATAAAATTATATTGGATAATCTAGGGAATATATAAAGAAAATGGGAGAGCTACACAAGCCATTAAGGGAATATGAATGATCAGGAAGCATAACATATGAGTCAAAGGGGATAATAAAGTATCATAAAAGACCAGGATTGGGAAAAATCATATAGAGGAATGAAATTAATAATATTTAATAATAATATCATGGAACTATAATAATTCGGTAGCGTCATGATACATTAAATCAAAAGCATAAGTCACGGATCACTATTGTGACATCAAAACATGGTGCACGGTGCTTTATAATGGATTAGGTTTAATCCTCAGTCCCATACATATCATCTCATGAGATATAAACATTACCCAATGCATTAGAGCACTATCTAGCCCCACCAAAAATAAAATATAAATTTATATGTGTTAAATACAATGAAATCAAACATAAATCATAAGAATAAGTACCCATGGAACGAAATGGGTCACATAATTTTTGTCTCAAATCATAATCAAAGTATATATAATAATGATTAAAAATAAAAGAATGAATTAAATATTTTTGAGTATTCAGATTTGGATAAATATAAATATGTTTGAAATAATATGTTTGTTTAAAGAAAATTCCATGGGAAACAAAGGAGAAGTAATTTTTGAATTTAACTTCTTTAGTGGGGTTTTGAGAAAATCATAAAGAATCTTTAATGAATAAAAGTGTGTCATATTTTAAATGTTATAAAAAGTGAACTATGAGGGTTATACCTAAAATAATTATTATTTATATAATACCATTAATTATTAAAAAATCATGGATTGGTTTATAACATGAAATATGAAATAGGAAGTTCCCTTAAATCGGGTTTACATAAAAGAAATATTTGGGAAGAGAACTTTAAGATCTTTTATATTCCTAGAAAATAAAGAGGGAATAATCCTGGTATATATGTTAGATAAATCTATATATATATATAATTTAGGATCATTCTAGTGTTAAATATATATATAAAGTGGTCTAGAGAAAGAAATGGTATATCCCAAATAAAACAGGGTGGTTTAAAGCGTTCTCTTACCTTAGGTCCAAGTTTCCTCTAAACTTTCAATTAATATCCTAAATAATAAAATTAAATTATTTAAAAATTTGATTGAGATCCTTCTTCAAATATATTTGATTAATTATCAAGATTTTATGTTATTTTATGGTTATTTAATTAAGATGTCATTTGTGTTTCTACTATTCTAAGTACATTCAATTCATGGTTCCAAAGTAAGATTAATTTGCATGTAATTAGGATTATTTTTATGATATGGGTTCATAAATTAATAATTATGATGAAATGTTTTTAATTTCATTAATTGTTTTTAAATGGTTTCAAATTTCAAATATTACTTAAAATACACATGGTTCATAGAGTATAAATAGTATCATTTTACGGTTAATTAACTTATGTGATTTTTTCAACTATGGTGAAGTAACATGGTTTTATTTAACCATATATCCATTTATACACTTTATAATATGAGAATATATATAATATATAGATTTAGATAATTTTTCACCATAATAAATTTATTAATACTTGCCTTTAATGTGGTGGTTATAAATAAATTATATGGTTCTTGGAGGTAGTAAACCGACCATATTGATAACAACATCTTCATTTTAGAATGAAATGAGAATGTAAAGACCCCAACCCAGTATCTAGGAGCTATTGGTTACTTTATAATATTAATAATAGATACAAGTGATCATATTCTAAAGGAACAAATAGTTCATTAGTCTTGGTAAACTATATACATACTTTAATCTCACCATAAATATGAAAAGATAAAATAAAAAAACACAGTGAATGTAAATATTCTACATCATGTAACTCATTCAATGATTCCTTATTCATATCATAAGGAAAGGAAAAAATAAGGGGTATCTAAGATTCTTATTCAGGGGTATTTATGTTGGGTTATATATTTATTAAACAAAGAAATATCAATATGGGATGGTAAATAACTGAAAACAATTTCTATTAAATCAATTACTTGAGTATGAATAATAATATGGTAGGTACAAATAAAGATCAAATTATGCCATATAAATAATCATAGGATATTGAAACATATTCATATATATTATTCAAAATAATCACATATTAATCAATAAATAATTTCATAATGATGGAATACATAATTTCAGACATATTAAACTTATTATCAAGTCCTTGCACCATGAAATCTAGAAAAATTATCAAGTCTTTGTGCTAATACATCTACAAAAATTGGTAATTCCATGGAAAAATACCAAATATTTTATGCCTTATGATTCCTACCAATTAAATTAAGGGCTATATAATTTTATTCCCACCAATCACATAATAATTCAAATGAATTTATTGTATGAATAATCAATAAAACATAATAAGGAATCCGTAAAAATCAATAATTATATGTGTTAGAAGAACTAGAATATGGAATGTCAATACTTTACTAAGTAAAAATAATCAAAACCCATCTAAAAAATATTTTGGATGGTTTATTTTGATTATATCCTTGGTATATTATAATATTTAACAAATTATATTTATATAAATGAAAATAATTTAAAAATATCCCAGGAAAATTTCATGAGGAAAATACCCCTTTAAAGTTTGAAATCAATTGTTTAATGACAACAAATTTTAAAAATATTATAGAAAATAGTTTCATTGAAAATTACCATGTAAATTTTAAAATTAATCTTTGAAATATTTAATGGTAATTATGGCATGAAATTCCATCCATGTTGTATAAGTTAAAAAAAATCCTTTCACGCTTTTATAAGAAAAGTCAAAAAGTATCTTGTTCAGAAAAGGAAATGATAATTCCTTTTAAATAATTTTATAATTTAAAACATGGGAAAATATATTTAATAAATCATTGGGGAATATTAAAAATATTCTTTAAAACATTATAAAGAAAAATCGATATGGGAGAAAAATTTACTCAACCATGTAGAAAGAAAAATCAGTTTTCCTTAAAAATAATATTTCAATATCTTGAGTACTTAAAGAGTGGAAAATGAAAGGGACAAATTTAATTTATAGAAATAAATATTTTAGAATAATATATAATTATTTTAAGATATAATGATAAAATAATTCCCCCAGTGAAGACTTTAACATAAACAATGATGAATAATGATAAGATTGTGAAATAAACTCTAGTAACAAGTTCGACATCCTTCATACGTGTTCAAAAATATACTATAATAAATATATATTTATTATAAATATATTCTAGAACCATCATCATATTTATTATACCATATATGATTTACTTTTCTACTTTTCTCTCCAATTTATTAATAATTCATTATTAAAATCATTATTCTGGGTGATAACTACTTTGGTTTTCATATATATTTTTGGTTTGGTAGTTCTTTCATTTTAACATTTACCATGGTTTTATAATCTACATAATTTTAATAATTATATAAATATCAAATATTTTCATAATATATATATTGTGTATTATACATAAAATATAGAGATAGAAAAACAATTTCACTATTCATGGAGACGGTATGTCGTACGTTTACCTGAATGGTGTTTTCTCTTTTCAACAGATGGAAAAAAATAAAGGTAAGAAATAATTCATATTTAAAATATAATTTTTATATGATATATATATTAATTATTAATTAAACATAACATTATTACCGTCCATAAAAATTGGAAATGAAAAACTGATCACATCGCCTCATGGTAGTGGTGGTCCACATGTACGCATGAGTGGTGTTAAAATTTTCTAAAGATAGGAAGGTAAGAAGGTATATAATATATTATAACTCCACAATAAAAATTATTTAATAAATATAATATATACACATTAAACCCATTATAACACTCATCTATAATAGACAGTGATGAAGAATGAATATTATCACTATGTTGAGATTGTAAGATATATTTACACGTAAGCGACACATTCATTTACCATTTGATGGAAAATAGGGTGGATAATGGTGGTTTCGTAATCATATTTAAATTTTTTCATATTGAGGATATTAAATTTTTTATCTTATTATAAATACAATTGATCTAGTGTAGGTATAATAAGAGATAAATTGAAATAGTTCAGGTAAAATGATTATCTCTTCTTCAAGAGACCTCTTTTAGATACATTCTTAAGGCGCCTAGGGTTGGAATTTTGGGAATAAAACCCCATTATACTTTGTATAAAGATGTTTATATGTTTCATGGGTATGTATTGGTCCATCTAGGTTTCTAAAAATGGTGTATAGGATAGACGGAAGGGGTTCCATTTTATACAGGAGGGGAAGGACACAATTTGTATTACTAAAACGATTAAAATATAATTAAGTCATTCTCATGAGAAATGCATCTAAAAGGATATATATTGAAGTAAAAAATAGAATAATTTCAAAATAAAATCATCCAATGAAATATATATAGGTTTTGGTTTCATTTTAAACCTTATATTTTTTCATGAACCCCTTGGTTAAATAATTTTAACCATAACTATGGTATTGTAATTTTAATATTAAAGGGTTAGAATCTTTTACATATAAGGTGATAATTGGCCCATAAATTTAAAAGGGATTAAATTTTAAATAATATTTTTTCTACCTTGTCCTATTTTAATATATTTATGATTTTTAGACAATTCCATAAAATATTATTTTCATAAAATATCATTAATTTTATTTTTGACACTATTCATTAAATTTTGATTTGAAGACATCAAGAGAAATATGGAATTTGAATATAATACTCCAAAACAAAACTAATATGTTCTATTGATTTATAAAATTCATGTAACACTATAACTCATTCAAATTATATTACTTTTAAAATTTTCAATATCATTTAAATTAATATTCTATTAATTGAAGAAATAATGTGTTGGTGTTGTGTATGAATTTAATATAATTTTATAATCACTAAAATTTATAAATAAATTAAAATTATGAAAATGATTTCATTATTATAAAAATAACAATTAATATTGATTACAAAATTCTATTATCCCTATGTGAACACATGGGAGATATTTAACATCCAGAGAGTGACATTTTGTATCTCTCATTTCATTAAATATTAGATTGGTCATTTTAAGGAAAAAGTATCCCATAAAAAATATATTTAGAGAATAAGGTTATAATGGTTTAATATAATTCATCTAATAATAATTAATATTAAAAATGGTGACCTTAAAACATAGTTTTAACCTAGGTTAACACATTTTACCCTTCACTTAAGAGATAAATTTTACAACAATTACTATTCAAAATGCCTAAAAATAAAACGGGATATGTACCAAATTTGGACCTCATGATTCAAAATATGGAATAAATATTTTTTTGATTTTATTTCTATAAGTGGATGAAATTAATTTATGATAAAAACAAAAAAATGAAACAAAATTATTTTTTTAGAAAAAAATGCCTTTTAAGTATGAAAATGTTTTTATACCAAATTAAACCTTAAAATAGATTCCAATAAAAATAATATGGTTATTAATAATATAAGAAATATAATTTTAATTATAAACCACTATAAAAAAAATTAATTTTGTAAATTCATGAAACTAAAATACAATTTTCAATAAAAAATAGTATTTTTCATATTCACTGAAAAATAAATATTTTCATAAAAATCCAAAAAAAAATCACTCTATGATAATGTCGATGTGATGATGAAAAAAATTATATAATTTTTATCAATTAAAATTTATAAAACTTTTTGAAGTAAATTATACTATTCTCTCACAAAAAGAAATAAAACCCAGTTTTTATGAAAACATATTTTTAAGAATAAAATATCTTTACTACAATTTGATTGTTATTCCCTATGTATTAATAAATAAAATTATGTTGTGTAGGTATTATGTATATATATTTCATATAATTTTTTTAATATTATTCATACCCATCAATTCAACAGCTAGTTTATAATGGTAATATTTAAATAATAATATTTTTTGATTCATTTAAGATCGATGTTGTGCATTGTATACACTGTTGAATATAATGTTCTTTTTAAAATCTCAAGGTATCACAGTATCCCCCGTTTAATAAATAAAAACCCTCATAAATTGATATTTTTCTTGGTAATAAATGGTATTACATTTGAAAATAACTTTGTTGAAAATATGCAATGTAAAAAGGGTTTATGAAATGTCCACTTAAATGGAAATAGTGAGAAATACTAAGTTCATTTGGAATAACACAAAACCTAGATTTCAAATAAGATAACATTAATAGAAGTGAAAATATGGAAATAGAGAAGAAAAATAATTCCCAATGATTAATGGAGAGTGATAAAGAGTATTTTCAGGTGAAAGTTAACTACCACAAAACCATAAATCTGTGATGGGTAAAAATACCATTGATTCATTGTAAATGGAGGTAAAATCATGAAATTTTTATTTTAATATCCTTTTTGTATTTTTTAGGGATTAATTTAATATTAAAATATAGAAAACCCAAAAAATATATTTACATGATATCTTTTTATTTCATAAGAAAAATTCCATCCTTTGGTTGTGATTTAGTAAATTTTAAATTTATCACTTACTCCAAGAAATAAATATTAAGGAAAAAAATTAATTCCTAAAAAACTAAAGTTTACTTTCCTCCAATGGCCTGAAGGCCTTCATGTTTTATTGATTTTTGATAATCCACCTTTCAAGGGGTGAGGTGGAACCCTTACAAGGCTCGTAGGCTAAAGTATTACATGGCATGTAGGCCTTAGAGGAATTCATTGCCCGTAGGCTTCAAACATTACATACAACCCAGACTAACTACTTAGAACTTCTCCTCCCTAGAATCTTCATTGTGAAATTAGCTCTCCGCCTTTGCATGGCTGTTCGGCTAGGCATTCCCGTGCATGCATAGGCTTGTCTTGATGGCAGGTACCATACCCTCTCATTCTTGCAATCCGTTTAGATTCTACTGTGGTGAAAGCTTCTTTCTCATCCTCTTTGTAGATTTTATTCCTTGTAGGTTGTCTGGTTTGAATCTTCATATAAAGGTGGCCCAAAGGCCTTGAGGTGGCCCTAAGGCCTTACTGACCCGAAGGCCTAGGTGGACCGAAGGCCTTACAGGACTCAAGGACCAAATCGGTGGCCTCAAGGCCCAAACGAGGGCATATTCCCGACTGCTACAGTGCCAAATAGTGACTTCTACAATTCCCACTACAGTCCCTGCTACAGTACTGCACAGTTCCCGCTACAGTATTGCTACAGTACCCCAGAAGTTCTGCCTCTGCCTGGATTTGATCCCTGGTCGCTTGGATGCACTTAAGGAGTCCTTACCAACTGGTCTAAGGATCATGTGAAAACTAATGTTTACTTTTAATTGGCCATAAGATCCATAAAATAATGAAATGTATTTCCATGTGTCTCTAAATATTTTCCATAACAAACTTTTTTTATATAAGTTATCTAATATATTATATTAATCTCTCATACCTCAACAGTAACATCCAAAGTTCAACTTAATCCATTCCAAAAATATTTAACCATAAGACCCTTCCAAAATATATTTGAAAAAATTAAAAATACAAAAAATAATATAATGATGGTTACTAAATTTCCAAAAACCAACTTATCATTATTTATCCAAACATCATAAAGTATCACTAATTGTCACAAACCAAAAATGTGAATACCTTGGTCACCATAAAACCTCAATGAAAAGATAAATTCTTCCAAAAATTAATTGTACCCATATTATTAAAATAATATCACATATTATCAAATATATTCCATGAATCCAAAAATGTAGTAAACACCGTCATAAATTAATTTTTCATAAAATCACTAATAATTTTCATGGTCACCGATACTATCAATTTCAATCATCTCTTTAACCCAAATAAACTTTATTAATTGAGAATTGGGCACATATTAAGTGGTATCTTTCCCTTATTAATGTTTTCTTCTAAAATATCAAAAAATCACTTTTATTGGTTATCGGTACCATTAAACATATATTTGTAAATACTTAACAAAAAACTACTATAGAACAATCCATATATGTTTCCTAATTTTTATAACTAGGACATCATTGAAAAAACACTTCTACAACATAATTTATGAATCCCAATACATAAACACATAAATTATTCCACTTGAGTTGTATAAATTTTATAATCTTAGATTACTCACCTTAGCTTCATCTATGGATAGTTCCCTTGATGTTTGGAGCATTGGTTGGCATAGTGTCTCATCTTCTTATAGTTAAAGAATTATAAATTAATGGATTATTCCTCGTCCATTCATATGTGTGAATGATTACCTTTTTCTCTACACTTATATAAAACCTCTTCTCTCTTTTAGATAGTACCTTTATGTTTCCTACCACAAGTATCACGTGTTTGAGAATCTTAATTTCTCTTCTTCCCTTCATCCATATTTTTCTCAGAAATCATCTTATTCTATGATTTTCCTTTGAATCCATAATAAAAAATTATAGATGATTTTCACCTATCAATCATTCAAAAAAAAATCTCTTATAATATGTATTGCATCACTCGGGTCAAATCCTTGACGATGGTACCTTTTTAGAGTTGATTGTTTGTAATTGATTTTTCTTTTGAATGGGGGGTTTGTTTATAGAGTTTAGGTAAAATAATTGATTGATAAAATTTAATATAAAAATTTAATAAATATTGGGGTGATTTCATTATTAGGGATGTAATATTATGATATCTTTTATCTTTGAAAAAAAATTATTTAATTAGCACTCATTTCACAAGATGGTATCAATCGAAATTCCAATTTTTGACTTTAATCCAAGCCTTAATGAGGGTTATAATTGTCATCAATACTTATTTATATATGTTTAAATATTTTGTTAAAGCATGTGTGTTTATGGTTATAGTAGTCCATTGAATCCACATTTCAAACAAAACATGTTATTAATCCATTACATCTCTTGTTTGTCATAAACAATATTAATTCAAATAATGTTAAACGAGAAAAATATCTCAATCATGTAACATCCCCAAATTATGAACCACCCCAATATAATATTTACTCATCCATTGATATGGTTAGTAATCTATTTGAATATTCTTATGTTTACGGTTTATAAAGATAAAAAATAATGGGATAAGAAAAGAGTGGTTCGTTGAACTCAAACACAAAATGTGAAGAGAGGTAAATATGTGATTTAGACTGAATAATAAAGTCATAAAATAGAAGTGTTTTAAATGTAATTTAAACTATTTTGATACCATTAATATTATATAACATGATTTGGATGATAATTATAGATGATTATGATGAAAATTTGATTAATATTCAATTGAAATGAAAACAAACTTACACAATTACAATTAAAACTAAGAGATAACAAACATGAAAATAAAATAAGAGGAGAGGTATCTATTGTTGAAATAGAATTAAGAAAATTCATCCCAAACCCTTTTAAAGGCTATAGTTATTCCAAATATCCTCATTAAGTGTTGATGTGCCAACTCCTTTTAAGGTGAGAATGGTTGTCTATTTATAGCCAAAGGGAGTGGACTGTTTTCATTCCAAAGATTCCTATCATGTTAGCTCACCATTTTGACAATTCAGATAGACAAATTTGGAGAAATATTATTCTTAAAAGTTTAATATATGAATTTTGAAAGTAAACCTTTCAAATTTTTATGCCATTGGACTTTTTGATCCAATGTTATGTCTCTTTTCCCAAACCATACTTTGTTGTATAGTTTTGAGTTGAGTTTTTACTTGGTCTAAATGTGAATAAATTTATGTATATGAATATTCCATAAATTATAAACCATTTATTATAAAAAATTGGAGTCCAACATCTTGTATTTAACACCACAAAATTTTATCTCAATTGATCAATTGGATTGGGATAAAAGTCATAAAATGTTGTCTAATTTAAATTCCTAGACATAATTTTGGGCAGGAATTCAAAGCATCAGTTGGGCGCATTTTTTAGATTTGGGCCTTCAAATTTTTATCCAATATTTTTTTGGATATTCAAGAACATATTTTTTTAGTTTTTTAAAATTTCGTCTTTTAGATTTAGCCTATAAATTATATCTTCATGGCTGGTCTAGTTTTCATCCCAGATTCAATGGGTCATCTCATGTGGTCCATATAACCCTTTATATAGTCTAATTGGCCTAATATACATATTAATTATTTGTAGGAAATTTAATTATAAATACTAAGAAACAATAATAAAACAATTTTTATAATTAAGGTGATATTTCTAATTAAAATAGTAAACTAACTCAAATTTGAATTAATTCAAATAATTATCAAAAATTATATTTAGTATTAAAACATGGGTATTTCACAAAAATTATTCACTTTTACATGAAAATCACTAAAGGGTGTATAAAAATTTTATTAATATATAAATAGCATCAAATAACTAGATAATTATTTCTCTATCCTGATAGCACATGATATTATATCCTCATTTGTTGAGAATATTTGGGGGACTTGTTCACTTCAAAGGATTATCTTCATCCCATAAAAAATGTTCAATATTACTCTATGGATTATATATGTAGTCTTAAATATTCCTTTCTAAACTTATAAACTTATATTTATATATAGAAAAATTTTCCTCTTCCTTTTGTCTTAAGCTCAAAAATTATCTCCCTATATTCACTTGTTGTTCATGTGGAAAATATTTCTCCTAGAAACATACTTTAAAATCCTTCCACTCCATGATTAATATATATTCCTCATCCTTATTCTTTTTAATCAATAATGACCATTTATCCACACCCCCAAGAGATGATAAACTACCACAACAACCTTTTCTCTTTCATTATTTCCCAAAGAAAGAAGCATATTTTCTAAGGAACATATCCATTATTCAACAACAAATGGATTCATGCTTCTATTGAATAATTGAGTCTTATATCACATGAAATTTTATAACATTGTTATAAAAAAATTATTTGTAGGTTTCTTCATAGGGTAATGTTTATTATAATTTTTCTAAGTCGGTTTCTTCAATATAGTTATAATTTTCTTAGTTCGAACTCAAACTCTAGCTTTATTATCTTTACTCTGTGAAAAATACATACATATATTATTTGCATTGATACAGTTTCCATTCCTTCAACTAAGAAATATTTTTAAACAATGAAATACACAAGATAAGATCATAAAAATATTAATTATAATATATAATTTTTAAAATATTGAAACACTTGACATAAATTGAAATGTGTATACATAGCTAATTAGAGAATCATAATCCTGTTTTCTCTAAGAATTTTCTCATATACAAATACATTCAAAAAATTCATATTGTTTTTTAAATAAAAGTTAAATTAACAAAATAAAATCCCTTAGGAGTTTCAAACTAGTTGAATAATAAGTTAAAATTCACCGTGCACTAGAATGATGACCATGATATACTTGAAAACTCTTTTAGGGGTTATTACCCCTAGATTCATCTATGCTAATACCATGTCCACTTTTAGTGTATATATATATAGATATTTATTTCTAGGAAACCCAATAAATCTATACTATAAAAATAGTCGAATGTTATCATATACATATACTTATCCTCAGAGTCAGATATAGGGATATGTTTCTTAATCTATGTTTTTCTAAATATAATACCCAGGGTTTTGGTTAAATATCCTTTGATACCAACAATAAATACCCCAAACCTAGTAGCCTAAAGATGGTGGTTACTTTATTACTTTTTCACTAGATATAAGCAATCTCATCCTAAAGGACCAAATATTTTAGTAGTCTTAGTAAACTAGATACATACTATAATCACAAATTACATTGGAAAATATAAAATAAAAAACATAGTGAAATTAAATATTCTACATCCATGAAATCATTCATTGATTATTTCATCAAATCCTTGGGAATGAAAAAATAAAATTGAGCTAATATTATCATTAATGGTTACATACCGTAGAAGATATCATGATTAAATAATCCATAATAAATATGAAAAGTTAAATAACTAAAAACACATTCCATTTAATAAATAACTTGGTAATGAAGAATAATATAGAAGTTTTAAATAAATATAAAATTATTCCATATAAATAATCATATGTGATTGAAACTTATCCATGGATATTATTAATAATAATCACAACAAAATCAATTAACGATTTCATAAATATGGAATGCATAATTCTAGACATTTGAAACTTATTATAAAGTCCTTTAGCTATGACATCTAGAAATACCATCAATGCATCATGCCAATAATTTTACATAAATGGGTAAGGCCTTGGCCAAGCACCCAATCTATTTTGTCTCATGAGACCTACCGATTCATCGAGTGGATATTCTATTTTTTGCCCCAAAATTCACTTAAAAAGCTCAACACATTCATAATATGAATAAAAAATTCAACTTAATTAATATACCTTAAAAATTAATAATTGTATGTATCGAAAGAACTAGCATATAGAAGGAAAATACTTTACCTAGTAAAACTAATCATAAACTATCCATAAAAATATGTTATATCATTTCATTGTAGTATATCCTTAGTAAATCATAATATTTAAAAAATTATATTGATATAGATGAAAATACTTTAAAAATATCACTGGAATATTTTTTTGAGAAAAATATCCCTTCTCACTTAGATATCACGTATTTAAAATACAAAATTTTTAAAAATATTACGGAAAAAAATTCTCAAAAATAAAAATTGTAAAATTGTAAAATATTCTTAAAAAAATAGTGGTAATTATGGTGGGAAATTCTATTCAACCCCTATAATATAAAAAATATCTTTCACACTTTTGTAAGAATAATCAATAATTACATTATTTGGAAAATAACAAAAGATTCCTTTTAAACCATTTTTTAAAAATCATACATGGGTAAAAAATTACGTTAAAAAATAATTTGTGAATAAAATAAATATTATTTAAAATATTTTAAGGAAAATATGTAAATAGAAGAAAAATATTCCTGATCGAGTAGAAAAACAAAGTCAGTTTTCCATAAAACATTATTTATGTATCATGAGTACTTAAAGACTAAAAAATGAAAGTAATTTTGTAATTTCCATAAATAACCATATTATAAGAACATAAATTTTTCTTAATATATAAATATCAAATAATTATCCCAATAGATAATTTAACATAAAAAATCCCCAATAATAAAGAAATTGTGAAATTAACCCTTCCCTTAGGCCTAAATTCATTCATATGTGTTCCAAATTCATATTTAATAAATAAAAATTTATTATTAATATATTAAAATACCTAAATAATATATATCATACCATATATTATTTACTTATATATTTTTATCACTTTTTTACTGATAATTCTTTATTAAAATCATTGTTTCGGGTGATAACTAATTCTTTTTTAACATATTTTTTAGGTCAGTAGTTTTGGTCCTTATAGATTGATATTGATTCTATAATCATCAGAATATTATAATAATATAAATATCATATATATTCTCAATATATATGTAACACTCTATTACCTTCTATTGTATGCCTTGTCCTTTTTTTAGCTTCTTTTTTATTTTTTGGGGGACTTTATATAGGGAACGGGGTGAAGCACCATCTTATGGGAATTTATTCATTGTGTAAATTGATTACACATCATGTAAATTTCTCATTAAAGATATAATGAATTTGGTTTATGATATGAAATTGTTAAATCAGTTTTTTGAACAAAATTTGATGTGTTTTTCTGCATCATTTCACATTAAGGGATTATATGACATGAAAGGGATACACGTTGTGTATTCCACTGACCCGGAATTTTAAACCATGAATCTTGGATAGTTTAATTTTTTCTACATACACTAATTCCTTCTTGATCTAGATCCGTCCCTATGTGATTTTGGAATTGTCCAATCCCTCAGGATCATTTGTTCAGCAACTGATCTTCATGTTTCTTGTGGGGAATCTCTCCGAGTAAGCAGTCTTCCTACCTCTTCCATTCTCTCTTTATTTCCTCCTTTTATATTGATAGATCATATTAATATTTATGTTCCTAAACTATGTGTTTTTTAATTTATATTCTAGTCTGATTTCCTAGATCTATTGTTCTTTAATTTTCCATTAGCGAGTCCTATTACGGGGTGTTGTTTTCTATTATTCAAGGTAGGAGGTTCTATATTGGATAACACCATATAATTTATCCTTTATTTTCATGATCTGATTTAAATTAATTTCAATTGATTTTTTATATAACAATTTTATTTTAATTGGAATTGGTATTTGATTTGACATGGAATTTTTAAAAAAACCAATTCCAATGGAATCAGAATTTGGGGAGTAATTTGAAATTGATGGAAATTTTGAATTGATTTTATAATTTATTTTTGAGAATATCGGCTTAAATTGAATTGATAAAAACCTATGATTGGTTTTTTTAAGTCTCGAATTGATGAAAATCCCATATTTTGGTTTTGAAATTAAATTGGTATTTTGAAAATGAAAATGGGAAATTGAACTGTGAATGATGACTGAATTAAAAACAAAATGATTTTTACTTTTTCTATTGCTTGATTGAGTATATGTGATCCTAGTTATTTAGAGAGGGTTTTTTTGGCACCATTATGATATGATAGTAGTTTATTAGCAACAGATTGATGATTACAACTCTAATAAAAAACTATTTAGGCAGATCATATCCCCATTGGGATGTTTATGATTCATATTCATCCTGGTCCTAAGGGATGTGTGTGTACATTTTTCCATGATAACTATTATGAGACGTGTGATAAACCTATAACTAGAAACTATTATACCATGGGGCAGATGATCAGGGTACTTATTGTGATTATTTTGTGTGTGTGTGTGTGTGTCATTGATTATGAACTACTTTATTCATACTAGTTTATTAATATAAACTATTTTTTATAATGTGTTTATTTAATCCATGATTGAAATTTTTTCCATCACATGAAATGAAATAATATTTTGTTTTATATATGAAAATGTACTTCCATACCTATTTTGTTTAATTTTGAAAGCATGATTTGGTTTATTGTTATGGAATCTTTTTATAGAACACTTGGTGAGACCTTACTATGATTTTTTCTCACCCACTACCTTTGCCATCGGGTGTTTGTATATTTTCTTCACCCAAGTCCGTAAAAAGGGAAATAACCTCTTGGAGGAAGTTGGTGTTCTTGATCCTTTAGTCTTGAGGTGTTGATACCTTCAAGATGTTTGGGTTTTATCTTGTCAAATTTAGAGTACTTTGATGATTTACTCTTTTGGATTTTTGATATACCTGTTTTGTTTTGGGTATTATCTCCCTTTGGAGTTTTGAGTATATTGATATGTATCTTTATTGTCATGACCCCCTCCCCACAAAGTATACACCTCCTAGGCAGGAAATGTGAGAAGGGAGATAATGACCTCCGAGTCCCGCCTCCAGTAGGCCCCAGGTTGGCGACTAGCACCGAGGGTATAGTAACACACATATGGGAGGCATTACCCTCTAGGAGAACACATGTGGAAGAGAGAGATAAGATAGAAACCAATCAACTCCAACTCATAACTGGAAATATAAAAGAAACCCAAGTGCACAAATGGAATGTCATATAAAAGTACTACAACTGAAAGGGAAAAACTACAAGTACCCAAAAGAAAGTAAAATAGTTGTAACCACAAGCCCAAACAGCTCCTGCAACCCCAACCTAGTAGAAACCAACTTGATCTCCAGCCTGCTCCAAGTGACCTGAAAAAAAGTTTATATATACATAGGGTGAGTATAACAGTATACTCGGTAGGATCCTCCATGAAGCCTCTCTGGAAAAAGTAAAGAAAGCATGCTAAAGCACAATGAAAAACAAGTGAAACTAACTCATCACCTAAACAGGTATACTAAGTTCCCAACCTCACCATGTCTACTCTCACCAAGTAATGCATACAAGAATATAGAATATAATAAATAATATCAAGGGTACCCCACTACTACTTCCCCACTGGTTTGTCGCTTTTCCCCAACGTCGCACGTCCTAAGCATCTCTCTCTAAAAGGCTTGCCCATATGCACCTGGGCGAAGCACCACAATCTGCACCTCATGCACCACAAAGGATTTCCCGCAGACACCTAGGCGAAGAACCACACCATCCTCACAACCAAAGGTAACTAGGTAGTTTCCGGGAGCCACCACAGCTCGCATAACGTGTATCATACGTCGGGTATTATACCTCAAGCCATTACAACCCATACACCGAGTAAGGATCCTCAAGCCATCATAGCCTATACACATTACACCAATAGTAGTCCATAGGATACTATATCCAGAATATATGTGTGTGAATAACCACAAGCCATTACATCCCTCTACACACATATATGGGGAAAACTAACTGCTATGCCTAACGGCACAAGTATCTACCAAGAGAAGAGAGTGGGGCCAAAGGGGGTAGTCAGCCATTCATCCTCCCACTGGAATATTGGGGAAAAGACCCCCCCTGGGCTCAGAATCCCTGGGGTGTCAGTTTCCCTTACCAACAGGGTGGAGTAGCGTATAGAAACACAAAAATTATAGAATATATTACAACTCACAACCACACTATGGGCATAACCTAGTCTTAGACACATCTTCAGATAATGTCTCTCGGACTCCGGGCTGCCACTTCTAAGACTAGGTATCCTATAATCATACAACCATTTAATGAGCTTTATTAGATTACTTCATTCCCTTTTTATCAATTCCACTGTATGTTAATTAATTCTTTAAACATTAATTAACCATGAACAAATCCACATTAAATTTCATTAGAATTACACCCAAAGTCAATTGTTCCTTCAAAAGATTAAAACCTCATCATTATGTTCTAGTGAATTCCAACCTCGTGGTTTAACACCATTTAATCAAACATTCATTATAGAAAAACTTTCCCATATTCCCAGGCATTCTAGAAAAGAATTCTATGGTACTAACACAAAGGGGATCAACACAGTGAGTACATGTACTACCCATCGAGTATTTGTTGCCTATAGAAAGAGAATAGACCCATCCTCCATAGAGAAGCTAAACACAGAAATCATGTGGCATACCCTTCACATCTTCGCCTCTTTCGGAAGAAGGGTAATCAAGACCAGATGCCTTGATAAGTGGGGAAAAGTAAAGCAGACAAACAACCAAAAGAAACAACAATCATCCCACAATCACATCCATCCCATTCAATCATCCTTGGTGTCCTCCACGTCACCCACATGCATAAACCGATGTATCTCACCACTTTAGGCGTCATCCGCTACCACAACCAAAAGCCCTCTATCCCCCCACATATCACAACAACCATCCAGGATCACATCACAGCACAAGCAGCAGGAAAGAAAACATCACATCAATTGGGCTCTTGGCCATTTAACAATCAAGACGGTAACTCAGAACCCTTTAAAAAATTATCAAACAATAAAATTCTTTAATCTATATTGAATTAACAGATTTATAATCTGTTGGTTCCAACATCGTGAACCTAAACAGTAACGTATCACAAAAGATTAATCATGCTTACTACGCCAATTTGATTAACATCAAATTACAACAAGAACCAGATTAGTTTTCATGCCTCTTTATCTTTATCCAAAAAAATATCAATTAGTCCCGGTTTATGTTCTTTACCGATTTTTATCAAGGACAACAGCTAAGCAAAGTAATCATAGATATCACACCATCTATCAAAACAAGAGGCAATAACATACGATCGATACAATTTTTTTATCCGGTTCAAAATATTTATTAATACAATTCCATTTTCATCCGGTGGGATTAAACATGATAACAATACCATTGCACGTAAAAGAAATAGAAGCAACGAATCCCTTACCACCAAGGTTTTTGACGAAAACCACGACAGTTGAAGAACACTCAAGAAACCCGGGTCGATTCTCCAAAACCCGCCTTATATCTCTTCTCCTAGAAAGATCAAGACCAAAGCTCATCACATTTGGCATCCACACCCTTATATCTACCCATTAGGGGCATAGATCTAAGAAACCAAGTGAAGAGGAGGATTAGATCTAAGTATATCTAAGGAACCAACGAATAACGAAGAAGAACGATCACATACATCAATAAATCGGCTTCAATTCATCAAGAGAATCCTTTGGATCGCCTCCAAAACACTTGGGATATGTTATCCTACCTTCAAGGAAGGGTAATCCCGAGTTATGTCCGCTTAGGAGCTTAAAAGAACCATTTAGAGGCAATACAAGTTAGATCCACAATTTTAGGATCAAATTTAAGTGCACGCACGATTTTCTTACACAGTTAGACAAACCATGCGCTAACTGTGCAGTTGCTACTGCCTCGTCAAACACTCCTCACACAGTTAGGCTGCACAATTAGACAAACTGTGCGCTAACCGTGTGTTAGCCACTGCCTCCAACACCAACCTCACACGGTTTGGCCACACGGTTTAGACAAACTGTGCGCCTCCCGTGCGAAATCTATAGCCCTTTAGTTTTACTCAAAAGTCCACCCAAACGCACCCCCAAGTCACCTTGACCTCTTGAAACACCTCTAGAACCACATTTCCACAAATTAATGGACCAGAGAGGTCCGGTCCATTACATCAAATACCTATCAAAACATTCTCGTCCTCGAGAATCCAAAACCCACATAAAGAGAAAATGAAACAGGGTCTGAAAAACCACCCAACGAGATACCTCTCAAAAGAGAGCAAGCCACCAAAACAACAAAGGGAGCCATATCATAAACATGAAATTTTCATAACCACATAAGCTACAATGATACATGAAGAGAGTCAAGCATCAAACAACTCTGGGTACTGAGCACGTATTTGTGACTCATGTTCCCAGGTACTCTCCTCCAAGCCACCGTGTCACCACAAGACATGAACTAAAGGAATATAACGCCCATGCAACACCTTCTCCCTGTGGTCTTGGATCTCCACAGGTCGTTCTTCAAAGGTTGCATCATCAACAACATCGATCTCTCCCCAATCGATGATGTGAGAGTTTTCATGAAGATAACGACAGAGCTATGATACATGGAAAACATCATTTATCTGACTCATCTGAGGGGGAAGTACTACTCGATACTCCACAGCTCCAACACGAGCTAACACCTCAAAAGGCCCAACAAACTGGGGAGAAAGCTTACTTCCACATCCAAACCTCTACTGCCCGTGACGGGGAGTCACCTTCAGAAACACATGATCCCCAACATTAAACTCTAAGGGCCTCCTTCTTTGATCGGCATATGATTTCTGACGATCTTGCGCTATCTTCATCCTATCACGAATCACCTGAACCATCTCTGTTGTATTCTGCACTAGTTCTGGTCCTAGAATTGCTGACTCTCTGACCCCAGTCTAGCACAATGGAGAACGGAAAGGCCGGCCATACAAGGCTTCAAACGGCGCCATACCGATGGTGGAGTGAAAACTATTATTGTAAGAGAACTCCCCCAAGGGTAAGTGCCTCATCCATGAACCTTCAAAATCAAGAACACAAGAGCGTAACATTTCTTCAAGAGTCTGGATGGTTTGCTCTGTCTGACCATCTGTTTGAGGATGAAAAGTAGTGATAAGGCATAGTTGAGAACCGAATTCATGTTGGAGACCTCTCCATACTCTGGAGGTAAAATGAGGATCTCGATCAGAAATGATCTTCCTAGGGACTCCATGAAGTCTCACCACCTCCTCTAGATATTATCTCAACAAAACTTCCACTGAGCTCGACTCCTTGATCGCTATAAAGTGGGCCAATTTTGTTAAACGGTCCACTACCACACAAATAACATAATGTCCTCCCAGAGATCGAGGTAAACCAGTAACGAAGTCCATTGAGATTTCCTCCCACTTCCAATGAGGAATCTATAATGGCTGAAGAAGACCACCCGGAACACGATGTTTGGCCTTCACCTTATGGCAGACTAAACATCGAGACACAAACTCCGCAACTGCATGATTCAGCCCAGGCCACCAAAACTGACTCCTCAAGGCTCGGTACATCTTTGTCACGCCAGGGTGTACCACTAAATTTGAACTATGAAACTCTCTAAGAACCATCTTGTGCATCTACAAAGGAACAAAAATCCTTTCATGATACAACACTTGGTGTTTTTCATCTTCAGTCCAACCATCAGGGGCCTCACCACAAACAACTCGGTCTCTCCAGACTTCCACCTCTAGATCCCCCAACTAAGAATCTTCTACCTTCTACATCAGGGATGACTATACCGTTGTCTGAAAAAGACAATCACTACCCCCAACTTCTCCCATATCAAGATGTAATGATGACAGTTCTTCTATTACTCTCCAGGAATCACCGGATTCACACACAGCATCACTATGTGACTTTCAGCTCAGTGCATCAGCTACATCATTCCCTTTCCCAGGTGTATACGATATTTCGAAGTTGTATTCCTATAATAACTCCATCCACCGACGCTGTCGTAAGTTCAAGTCACACTGGTAGAAAACATACCTCAAACTCTTATGATCGGTGAAAACCACAAAGCGCTCACCAATGAGATAAGGTCTCCACAACTTCAGAGAAAACACCACGGATTCCAACTCAAGATCATGGGTGGAATAATTGTGTTCATGGGGACGTAACTTCCGAGACCCATAAGAAAAAACTGACCTCTACTGCATGAGAACACAGACTAACACCAGATGTGAAGCATCGTAGAAAACATCAAACTGAACTCCTTCAGCTGGAAGACAAAGGACTGGAGCACTTACTAACTTCTCCTTTAGATACTCGAAAGCTACCAGGCACTGATCAGTCCATATAAATTCCTGGTCCTTCTTGGTCAAAGATATTATAGGGGTTTCAACTCGTTAGAAATTGGCTATGAACCTCATGTAGTATCCTGCGAGACCAAGGAAACTTCGCACCTATGACACTGTCTTGGGGGGTGCCCAAGACACGACTGATTTAATCTTCAATGGATCCACAGCTACTCCCTGTTGGGACACAACATACCCCAAGAAATAGACTTCTCAAGCCCAAAACTCACACTTCAACAACTTCCCATACAACTGATGTTGGAGAAGAACTCCCAAAATGGATCGTAGATGCTCTTCATGCTCCTCTTTAGACGTGGCGTACACAAGGATGTCGTCGATGAAAACTACCAAGAACTTTTCCAGGAACTCACGGAACACATCATTCATCAATCCCATGAATACAGCTGGAGAATTCGTCATTCCAAACGGCATTACAACGAACTCATAATGCCCATGACGACAGCGGAAAGCAGTATTCGGGATATCCTCATCCTTCACACGCATCTGATGATATCCTGACCGAAAGTCAATCTTTGAGAACCAACTTTCACCCTTTAGTTGATCGAATAAGTCATCAATCTGTAGAATAGGATAGCGATTTGTTATTTTCGCTTTTTTTAAGCGATGATAATCGACACACAACCGCAAACTGTTGTCGGCCTTCTTCACAAACAAAACTGGTGCACCCCATGGTGACACACTTGGCCGAAAAAAACTGCACTGTAACAGACCATCGATCTATATACGTAGCTCTAGAAACTCATAAGGGGCTATCCTATATGGAGACATAGAAATAGAAGACGCTCCTGGATGTAGCTCGATCCCAAACTCGATCTCTCGTCGAGGGGGTAATGCTACAACCTCTTCTGGAAAGGCATTAGGGTACTCCTCTACGACCCTAGGAAACGCCAACTGTTGAACATATAATGAACTCAGTATTATCTTAGCCATCATAGACGATAAGGATGGGACACGCCTATGACCCACCTGAGGATCTCTCTCACCAACAAACACCGCTTGTTCTCCATCCGCACCAAATAAAATGACCTTCTTCCTAAAGCAATCCACGATAACCTGCATCGAATACAACCAATCCATGCCGAGGATGACATCATATGGTTGTATTCGTAAACATAGGAAATATTCCCAAGAGCGGTGTTTCCCCAACATTAGCTCACAGTTTCTACATACTTCAAACAAGTCATCTCAACCTCCAACTAGTGTAGTCAACGCCAAGGGCATTGGAAGCCTCTCTACCTCAAGTCCCAAAGCATGGAAAAGGGTAGGTGATATGAAGGAGTGTGTCGTTCTTGGATCAAACAAGGCATACACCAAGGAAGAAAACAAACAAAGGGTACCTTGAATGACATTTGACTCATCTAGAGCTGGTAACGCTAGAGAATGAAGCTGACCACGACCTCCACGGCCTCTCTGACCCTGATGAAGACCAACACCATGGTCGCGCTCTACTATCTGAGGACGGAGGCATCATGGGGATGTCCTCTACCTGCCCCATCTACCCTCTGGTGATCTAAAGCTGGTGCAACTAGCTGCTGTTGCCTCGGCTGGAACTGCCTCAATGAAGGAACCTGAAGTGTAACACATGGTGCACGATGACTGCTCTGAAAGGTCGGGCACTCCCGCTACTGATGGCCATGACCACAAAAAGAAAAGCAAGTGCCTGATCCCTTGGCATAGTCCTGAGAGTTGCTGCCTCCATAGAAACAAGACGTGAAGGGCTGGGACCTACCCTCGGCTGAACGAAAACTCTTTTGCCCTGAAAACCGGGAACCTCGGACCACAGCTCCACTTCATGAGGAATCATGTCGTTTCCCCTCTCATGATGATCTGGTCCTGGCCAAAGTCCTCTCAAAAACCTCTGCCCTCGCAAGCACATCAATATATTCCTTCAGCATAAATGGGGTGACCTGGCGCTGGATCTCTAGATGTAAAGACTTCTTGAAATGCCTTGCCCTGGCCTCCTCATCTGGTAATAGGTCTGAAGCATATCATAAAAGGTTCCTGAAATTGATTCCAAAATATCAAATAGTAGAGCTCCCCTGTCGAAGGGTAAGAATCTCCTGGCGACTGGATGCCTTCACAGTCGAAGAAAGGAACTCAACTCTAAACTTGTCTCGGAACTCCTCCCATGAGATCGATGACTCCTCACAATCCCTAAGGAACAAGAACCACCACTGCATTGCTGCTCCATGCTGCATCTTCATAGCTAAGGACACCCAGTGCTCCTTCTGAGCATGGATCAAACTGAAGCCTATCTCGACCTCCTCCAACCAGTCCTCCATGACTGCATCTGAAACGGAGCCCTCATACTTCTGCAGACTCTGGCACTGAAACTCTCAGAGTGTCTTCCTCCAAGTGTCTTCATCGTCAACCTCTACCCTTCGGCGACCTACTGGAACAGCCTGCTGGACGTTTTCTGCGCAAACCTGACGAGGACGTCGACCTGGAGCCATACCTATAAAATAACAACCATAAGAGCTCCTAAAACTAGAATATGGAAGACTCAATATTAATTAATTAGTTCTTTTCTTTCATTAATTTTAGGTTATCCTATCCTAAGGTCTACCCATTCAAACACAGGCACAAAGAAAAATGATGCATGATCATTTCCTAGGTCTCTACCCTGTAACTAGTATCACCTTGTTTAGTAGCCATTGTAAACTTAAAGGTTCGTACATCAGATCATAGGGGGCCCTAAATGCCTATGTCTCAGCCGGTATATAGTATTTACCTCACTTGCTAAACATGAATGACATTTTTTCCCTACCAACCCATGCAACCTCACATGTGACTAACTCCAAACTCCATCCTATCCATCAACCAGACCTCTGATACCACTCTGTCA
The DNA here is from genome assembly GCA_963277665.1 of Viscum album. Classification (NCBI taxonomy): domain Eukaryota; kingdom Viridiplantae; phylum Streptophyta; class Magnoliopsida; order Santalales; family Viscaceae; genus Viscum; species Viscum album. The sequence continues at coordinate 695,735,017 of OY728131.1, forward strand.
CGACCCTCTCTCCACAAAGTGTACCCCTCCTGGGCCGGCAATGTGAGAAGGGAGATAATGACCCCCGAGTCCCACCTCCAGTAGGCCCCGGGTTGGCGACTAGAACCGAGGGAATAGTAACACACAGATGGGAGGCATTACCCTCTAAGAGAACACATGCGGAAGAGAGAGATAAGATAGACACAAATCAACTCCAACTCAGAACTGGAAATATAAAAGAAACTCATGTGCACAAATGGAATGTCATGAAAAATTACTACAACTGAAAGGGAAAAACCACAAGTACCCAAAAGAAAGTAAAACAGCTGCAACCACAAGCCCGAACAGCTCATGCAACCCCAAGCTATTAGAAACCAGCTTGATCTCCAACCTGATCCAAGTGACCTGAAAAATAGTTTATATATACATAGGGTGAGTATAACAGTATACTCAGTAGGATCCTCCCCGAAGCCTCTCGTGCAAAAGTAAAGAAAGCATGCTAAAGCATAGTGAACAACAAGTGAAACTAACTCATCACCTAAACAGGTATACTAAGTTCCCAACCTCACCATGGCTACTATCACCAAGTAACTCATACAAGAATATAGAATATAATAAATAATATCAAGGGTACCCCGCTACTACTTCCCCACTGGTTTGCCGCTTTTCCTCAATGTCGTATGTCCTAAGAATCTCTCTCCAAAAGGCTTGCCCGCAGACACCTGGGTGAAGAACCACAATCTGCACCTCGTGCACCACAAAGGCTTGCCCGCAGACACCTGGGAAAAGGACCACACCACCCTCACAACCAAAGGTAACCAGGTAGTTTCTGGGAGACACCACAGCTCGCATAACGTGTATCATACGTCGGGTATTATACCTCAAGCCATTACAGCCCATACACCGATTAAGGATCCTCAAGCCATCACAGCCTATACACATTACACCTATAGTAGTCCATAGGATACTATATCCATAATATATGTGTGTGAATAACCACAAGCCATTACAGCCCTCTATACACATATATGGGTAAAACTAATCGATGTGCCTAACGGCACAAGTATCTACCAAGAGAAGAGATCGGGGCTAAAGGGGGTAGTCAGCCATTCATCCTCCCACCAGAATATTGGGGAAACCCCCCCCCCCCCAGGGCACAGAATCCCAAGGGTGTCAGTATCCCTTACTGATGGGGTGGAGTAGCGTATAGAAGCACAAAAAGTAGAGAATATATTATAACTCACAACCACACTATGGGCATAACCTGGTCTTAGACACAAATACAGCTAACGTCTCCCAGACTCTGGCTACCACTTCTAAGACTAGGTATCCTATAAGCATATAACCATTTAAGGAGCTTTATTAGATTAATTCATTCCCTTTTTATCAATTCCATTGTATGTTAATTAATTATTTAAACATTAATTAACCATGAATAAATCCACATTAAATTTCATTATCATTACACCCAAAGTCAATTGTTCCTTCAAAAGATTACAACCTCATCATTATGTTACAGTGAACTCCAACCCCATGGGTTAACACCATTTAATCAAACATTCATTACAGAAACACTTTCCCATATTCCCAGACATTCTAGAAAAGCATTCTATGCTACTAACACAAAGGGGATCAACACGGTGAGTAGATGTACTACCCGTAGAGTCTTTGCCACCTATAGCAAGAGCATAGACCCATCCTCCCTGGAGAAGCTAAACACGGAAATCACGTGGCATACCTCATGAGTATTCACCTCTTTCGGAAGAAGGATAAGCAAGACCAGCTGCCTTGAGCAGTGGGGAAAAGTAAATCAGACAAACAACCAAAAGAATCAACAAGCATCCCACAATCACATCCATCTCATTACATCATCCCTGGTGTCCTCCTCAACACCCACATGCATAAACGGATGCATCTCACCACTTTAGGCATCATCCGTTGCCACAACCAAAAGGCCTCTATGCCCCCCACATATCACAACAACCATCCAGGATCACATCACAGCACAAGCAGTATGAAAGAAAACATCACATCAATTGGACTCTTTTCCCTTTAACAATCGAGATGGTAACTCATAACCCTTCAAGGAATTATCAAACAATCAAATTATTTAATCCATATTGAATTAACAGATTTATAAACCATTGGTTCCAACATCAGGAACCTAACCAGTAAGCTATCACAAAAGATTAATCATGCTTACTACGCCAATTTGATTAACATAAAATTAAAACAAGAACCAGATTCGTTTTCATGCCTCTTTATCTTTATCCAAACAAATATCAATTAGTCCCGGTTTATGTTCTTTACCAATTTCCATCAAGGACAACAGCTAAGCAAAGCAATCATAGATATCACACCATCTAGAAAAACAAGAGGCAATAACATACGATCGATATAATTTCTTTATCCGGTTCAAAATATTTATTAAGTCAATTCCATTGGAATCCAGTGGGATTAAACATGCTAACAATACCATTGCATGTAAAAGAAATAGAAGCAATGAATCCCCTACCTCCAAGGTTTTTGACGAAAACCACGATGGTTGAAGAACGCTCAAGAAACTCGGGTTGATTCTCTAAAACCCGCCTTAGATCTCTTCTCCTAGCAAGATCAAGACCAAAGCTCATCACATTTGGCATCCACGCCCTTAGATCTACCCATAACAGACGTAGATCTAAGAAAACAAGAGAAGAGGAGGATTAGATCTAAGTAGATCTAAGGAACCAACCAAGAACGAAGAAGAATGATCACATACCTCAATAAATTGGCTTTGATTCGTTAATAGAAGCCTTCGGATCGCTTCCAAAACGCTTGGGAGAGGTTCTACTACCTTCAAGGAAGGTTAATCCCAAGTTATGGCCACTTAGGGGCTTAAACAAACCATTTAGAGGCAAGAAAAGTTAGATCCACAATTTTAGGATCTAACTTAAGTGCCCGCACAGTTTTCTTGCACGGTTAGACAAACCGTGCGCTAACTGTGCGGTCGCTACTGCCTCGTCAAACACTCCTCGAATGGTTAGGCCACATGGTTAGATAAACTGTGCACTAACCGTGCGTTAGCCACTGCCTCCAACACCAACCTCGCACTATTTGGTCGTGCTCTTTAGACAAGTCGTGCGCCTCCTGTGTGAAAGCTATAGCCCTTTAGTTTTCCTCAAAAGTCCACCCAAACGCACACCCAAGTCACCTTGACCTCCCAGAACACCTCTAGAACCAAATTTCCACAAAGTAATGGAATATAGAGGTCCAGTCTATTACATTTATCTTCTGCTATTTTGAGGAAAAATCATCCCCTCTTTTATCTTGTATAATGTTAGGTGTTAGTTGAAAACCCATGGGGATCGGGAAATCCCATTAGGATATGTCTGGATCAGATTGGGTATCGGGGTACAAGGATTTCTGGGATGTTCTGTGACAATGTAGTGTCATAAGTGTAGGTTTTTCATCTTTCCTTGATTTCAATATTTGGTTTGGGGTATCTTTTCAGTACATAGTAGGTAGTTACCAGTGAGTGTCTGGAAAACTCTCATTGTAATGAGATTTAAGTCACCATGGGTGTTTTGAGAAAGTTTTCTTTAGTAATAATTCTATTATTTTTCCTAATTTTGATTTTTAAAGGTTAAAATATAAATATTTTTTCTTATTTGATAGGATAAATTTCCCAATTTCTCTTATTTGAGTGTTGATTTGAGTAAACTTATAATGTCTTTGATGTTTTTTACTATTGTTGTGTAGTATCATGCCTCCAATAAGACATGTTAATAGGATCCATAAGGAATATTCTGATGAAACATAGTGAGAAAATATTCATGTGAACTATAATATTGTTGATATTATTATGTGTGATGTCTAAAATCTATGACAGGTACCTACACCCATTCTTGTTCTGTATCTAACTGTGTAACGTTAGAGGGGTGAATCATTGAATTGTTCTCAATAGTTCCCTCTCAAGAAGACACCATAATTCCAAGGCTCTAATGATTCTCAAGTGGCTGAGGATTGGTTGAGGAAGATAGAGATTTTGTATGAGTTAATGGAAATGATTTAATCAATTATGGTAAAGTGTTCCACCTTCAATCTAGAGGTTCCTAGAAGAATATAGTGGGACACAATGGATGTGGAGAAAAAGCATGAGGAATTGGAGTGGAATAACATTAAAGTTCTTTTCACTGACCATTAATATCCATATTCTATGGTGTTTTCTAAGGATGTAGATTTTTAAACTTGAGTAGGCTGATAAAATAATGATGGAATATATAAAATGATTTTTTAATCCTGTGAATTTTTCACTTGAGACTGTATCAAATGAGAAGATGAATTATTTATGGTTCATTATGTACCTTAAATGTTATATTTGTTCTTAGGTTTTATTTTTGAAGCTTTCCTCTTATACTAACATGATGGATATAGCATTAATGGTTGATCTTGATCTGGAAGGAAAGTCAGGGATGACGGGAGTTATATTTTCTCCTAGTTATTTTTTAGTGAGTTCTCATAAAGGAAAGAAGAATCATGATGAGTCTCATGGTGTTTCTTGATAGTAGGGTTCTTCCATAACTACTTTAGTTCTAGGTATAGATCCTTTTACTTACTTCCAATGTGCACAGCTTGGGAATACAAAATAGGTTTTCACTGAGGCACCCAAGATCTATACTTCTTATGGATGCTCATGTCACTTTCAAAAATTTTGTTATATCTTTTATACCCCACATATTTTCATGGTCTCATCTGCACAAAAAAAAGTACTTTGGTACAATAATAGGCTTCTAGATCTAATGGGTTTAAGCCATAGGCATCATGAATGAATCTTTTTCACTCAATGTAAGAGTCTCCGGAGGAAGATTATATAGTTATAGTTAATATGAGAGGTTTCATCATCATATATTCATATTTAGTGACTTCTTTATTTTATATTGGTGCATCTCATTCATTTATATTTACTCATATTGGGAACATTCTAAATCTACCTATGAAACTTTTATCATATGTGATGGATATTATGATTCCCCTCAAAATGAAGAGAGTGAAGGGTATTCATTATCCTATATGTTTTTTCTCATTATCAGATATTGAGATTACCTTTGATTTTCCATTTCTCAATATAAAACATATCGATGTAATTTTTGGGATGGACTGGATCATTGCTAAAAAATCCTAAATTGATTGTTATCTTTGATGGGTCTCCTTTAATTCACATGATGGGATGTGTCGTATCTTTCATGGAGAATGGGACCCAAGGTAGAGTAGAGTAGGACCTTGATATCTAGATTTTGGTAAATTCACATCAGTTTTCATGTTTGATCTAGATCTAGAATCATTGATCACTGATATCTCTTCAGTTTTCATAGAGTTTCCCAACGTGTTTCCATCTAATTTATCTAGTTTTCCACAAGCAAGAGAGGTGGATTTCACTATTGATTTAGTTCCTAGTACTCAACTAGTATCTATTACTTATAAATTCATGAAACCAGCTAAAATTAAATATCTGATGACTCATTAGGATGATCTTTTAGAGAAATTAATTATACTCCCATGTGTGTCACCATCGGTGACACCTATTATCTTTATTAAAAAATATGATGGAATAATTTTCATATGAGTTGATTAACAGAATTTAAATGGAGTTAAATTAAATAACAAGTATATATTTCCATGGATTGATGATTTGTTTGACCAAATAAAGGGGGGGAAGGGTTTTGAAGATTGATCTTTGATCTAGTTACCACGAGTTAAAAAAACATAATATGAAATTTAGAAAATTAGCTTCCAGAGCATGTATGGACATTATCAGTATATTTTCATGCCATTTGGTCTGACCAATTCTCCTAAAGTATTTATGGAATTGATGAAAAAGATATTACATTACTATATTCATATTTTTTTTGGTGGTCTTTGTGGATGACATCCTGGTTAACTCTTAGTCCAAGGAAGATCATGTGTGTTGTATGAGAGTAGTTCTGGAATTGTTGAGAAAAAAATAACTTTATTCCAAGCTATCAAAATGTTATTTCTATATTTTGGAATTGAGTTTATTTTTACATGTGCTCTCGAAACATGGTATACTAGTTGATCCTAAAAAGGTGAGATATGTTATGACATGGGAGCATTCGTGTAATGTTTTTGAGATTCATATCTTCTTGGGTTTAATAGGGTATTATCTCAAGTTCGTAAAGGATTTCTCAAATTTGAATTCTCTTATGACTTCTCTCACTTGGAAGGTAGTGAAGTTCACTTTATATTAATAATTTTGGATTTATTTTATTGATATGATACGTCTTTTAACTTTTTTACTGATGTAGACTATTCCAGATGTCAGGAAAGTCTATGTGGTCTTCTGTGATGAATCAAGTTTAAGATGGGGTGTGTTCATATATAAGGTGATCACATGGTAGACAATGGATCTTAGCATCTTAGGCCACATAAGAATAATTATCCAACCCATAACCTTGAAAATGTAGTTATTGTGCATGCACTTAAGATTTTGTGGCATTACATTTTTATATAAAGGTTCATAGTGTATTCTGACCACAAGAGCTTGAGTTATAACTTCTATCAAAAATATTTGAATCTATTCTATAGTTTTTGGATGGTTTACCTATAGTCTATTAATTTTGACTTCGCATATACCCTGGGGAAATATAATTTCCTTGAAAATGATTTGAGCAGGAAAATCCTGACCCAAGACATGAAAGAATTGTTGGAAGAGTGGAGATTTATGGATCTTTCTGAACATTTTCATATAAAATATTGGGACACAGGGGATGAGGAAATATTTTCTAGTATTCAGTTGACCTCCACTCTTCTTGAGTTTAATCTTTATGAACATTATCTTGATGTTTTTTTGGCCTTAGAGGCTCTCTTTATGTTAAGGATACCTTTATTGGGTGGTTATTCTATAAGGATGGTATTCTATGTTTTCAGAATAGTTTTTTGTGTCGTTACCCAAGAAAAAAGTTGTGATGGGGTATTTCTATAATTCCTAGTCGGAAATGTACCCAGGAACTAAAAATATTTTTTATGATATGCATCGATGATTCTGGTTCCCAGCTATGAGACGATACATCACTGACTTTTTTTCACACTGTTATACTTACTAACAAGTCAAGGTCGAGCATTAGAATCCATCAGGTTTTCTTCATCCACTTCCAGTGATGACTGGGAACTAGAATGAGATTTATATGGACTTTTTGTTTGGTTTTATATGTACCTATTGAAAAAGAATGCAATATAGTATGTGGTCAATAGTCTGAATAAATAGGATCACTCTATACCCATTCAATATACAACCAAATTTGAGGATATGTGAAATCTCTATGTTCGGTAGATTTTTTATTTTCATGGAGTTATATATGATATAATCTCTTGTAGGTGTTAATATTTTACTTCTATCTTTTGTAGAGGCCTCTAGGAGGCACTTGGATCTTTGGTTTGTTTGATTATGGTATGCCATACCCAAATGGATGGATAAAAAAAGAGAGCTATATAGATTATTGAAGATATTCTTTGTGCCTACATCCTCGATTTTGGTGGATCTTTGGATGATCATTTGAGAGTGGGTGAGTTTTCCTATAATAATTGTTACCATTCTATGATCATAATTGACCCTTTTTAGGCCTTGTATGGAAGGCCATATAAATATCTATTGTTTCGGTCAGACATTGTTGAAATTTCCATATGCAGATCGAGTTTGGTTCATGTGATGAAATAAAATATTTAGTTGATTTTTCAGAGGATGTTGATGGCATATATATGGTATAAATCTTGTGTTTATCATTGTCATAGACCGTTGGATTTTTTAGTTAGTGGCCATGTGTTCTTGAAAGTTTCACCCAATTTGGTACATTAACATCATGGGTGCAAGGGATTCCCACTCCTCATTATGTGGTACCCTTGCAGGTTAATGAGAAGGTGGAGAAAGTGGACTACCATTTAGAACTTCCACAACAGTTGACGTTAATACATAACAGGTTCCATTTATATTGGATACAAAAGTATATTTACGATCCATCTCATGATTTGATTTGGATTGATCTTGATGTTGAGACATATTTATCCATGATTGAGAATCAAGTCAATATTTTTTATTCTAAGAAATAGGTACTTTGTGGGATGATGAAACCTTTGGTCCATGTTCTATGGTAGCATGGTTCTGATTATCATGAGACATGGGAGCGTGAGGCACTGATGATAGAGTTGTGGCCTAACCTTTTTTATATTAAAACTTCTTGATAAGATTTATAGGGACATAAATATTTTATGGTGGGGAGGTGGTAACACCCTATAACCTTCTAAGGTATGCCTTATCCTATGTTGTTGCTTCCTTTCTATTTGTTTGGAGATTTTGTGTAGGGGAATGGGTGAAGCACTCTCTACTATAAATTTACATTCCATGTAATGTGATTAAAAATAGTTTAAATTTAAAAGGTATTATTTCAGGAATTTGGTTCATGATGTGAAATAGATAAATTGGGGTTTTGAGTAAAAGGAAACATGTTTCCTAGCGTCATTTCACATCAAGGGAATACATGACCTGAAATGGATACACATCGTGTATCCCCTAAGCTAGTATTTTAAACTAGGTGGATTGTTTGATTTATATTTTTTGTTCTATAACCCTTCCCATTGACCTAGATCCATCGATATGATATTTTGGAGTTATCCAATCCCTCAGGATCATCTGTTTAGAGATTGATTACCATAATGGTTTCAGGGCATCTCTTTGGGTATGTAGTCCTTCTTTCTCTTTTGTTCCCTCTTTCTTTACTCCTTGGAGTGTTATTTATCTTATTTGTATTGATAAATCTAAAAAAAATTTAATTAATCTTGATTCTATATTGAGTTCTTAGATCTTCTGCGCCTTCATATTCCATTGGTGAGTTCCAGTGAGGGTTTAGTTTTCACTGATTAAAGGTAGGTGGTTCCATATTAAGTTGCACCTTATAATTTAACCTTTATTTTATTGATTTGATTTAAATTTATTTCAACTGACTTTTAATAACCAAATATTATGTTAGTTGGAATTGGCATCTTATTTGAAATGTAATTTTTGGGGAAAACTAAAATTCCAATAGTATTGGAATTTGGGGCATGATTTTAAATTGATGGAAATTGTGAATTGTTTTAAGAATTTATTCTGAAAAGAATATATTAAATTCAATTGATAAAAAACCTATGATTGGTTTTGTTTTAAAAAGAATTAATTGATGAAAACCCCATGTTTTTTTTGAAAGTGAAGTGGAATTTTGAAAAGGAAAACTAGGAAATTGAAATGTGAATGATGATTGAATTTAAATGAAATTATTTTACCTTTTTCTATTTATTAATGAGCACATGAAATCCTGGGAGGTTATTGGGTTATTTGGGACAAGCATGCTATAATGGTAAATTTCTATAAATGGATTAACGATTAAAACTCTAAAAAACCAAGTTTGGTAGTTCTTATCCCTGATGGGATGTTGATGAGTTCTATTTGGTTTGATCCTTAGGGAATTTTGTACACATTTTTTCATGATCATTAATATGATATGTGTAAGGATCATATTACTAGAAACTATTGTACCATAGGGTAGATCACCATGGTTCTTATTGTGATTATTATATATATATGGCACTAATTACGAACTAATTTATTTATTAATGTTAATTTATAAAAACTATTTTACATAAATTGTTTGTTTAATCCATTTTTTAAATGTTTTCCATTACTTGAAATGAAACCATGTTTTGTTTTAAATATTAAAATGTACTTCAATTTCTATTTTATTTAAAATTGGTAGAATTATTTGATTTATTATTATGGTATCTTTTTATGGAACACTTGGTGAGACCCTACTAGGATTTTAGAACACAATCTACCCTTAACTTCGAGAATTTTTATATTCTCATATTTGAGATCTAAGAAAAGGGAAAGAACCAATTTTAGGAGTTGTATATTCTTGATACTTATAGATTGAGGTGTTGATACCTTCAAAATGTTTGGGTTTTATCTTGATAGATTCTGATTACATTGATGATGTACTATTTTTAGTTTTTGATATACTTATTTGGTTTCTAGTACCATATCCCTCTTTATTTTTGAGCATACTAACATGTATCTTTATATTCCATTATTTTCTAGAAAAATAATTCCCCTTTTATCTTGTATGATGTCAGGTGCTTGTCGCCAACACATGGGGATCAGGAACACCCTTTGGGCAATGTTAGAATCGTCTTATGTATCAATGTACCAGTGTATCTAGGCTAGTTTGTGAAACTATATATATTTAGATTTATCCATAAAAGATACACATAGAAAAAATAATTGCACCCTTTATGGAGATGGTAGGACATACGTACGCATGAACACTATTTTTTCTTTTCAGAATATGGAATGAAAGAATTATATATAATATTTTACCTTTAAAGGATCATTTTATGTTATAAATATCTTATATATTCATGAATTTTTTATCCATTGTTTAATCCATATAAAAAATGAAAAATTGATTAGATTGATTCATAGAGGTGGAATTCCACATGTACGCACAAGAAACATCATAATTTTAAAAAAGATTGTAAGGTAATAAGATAGATATGATATTATGACTAGAGAAGAATAATTACTTCATACATATTATATATAAACATCAAGCCTATCATAATTCTCATCCATAAATGATGATGTTGAAAAATTAATTTTATCGCAATATGGAGACGGTATTCCATACGTACGCACGAGAAATAATTTTACTTACAATTTTATAGAAAAGTGGGAGTATAATGGTGGTTTCATAATCATATTAACATTTTGGAATATTTTGGATACTTAATTTAATATTTTTTGATAAAAATAATAGATATAGAGGATTTATAAGAAGATATATATTGAAAGAGGTTGAGTAATACGATTACCTCTTCTTAGAGAGACCTTCATTAGGTCCTTTCTTAAGGAATATAGGATTGGTATTCAGGGAATCCAAAAACATATAGAACATGGAAAAAGATGTTTGGAATAGAAATGGAAAGGTTTTGGTTAATCTATTTTTCTAAAATTCATGTAAAGAATAGAGGGAAGGTGTGTCCTTTTATAAGGGAGGGAAAAGACTTGCATTAAATTAACAAAAAGATAAAAAAATAAGTAATTTTCAAGATAAATGATTCAAAATTGAAATATATTCAAATAAAAAGAGTCTAAGGTAACAATATTTTCATACAATGAAATTTAGATAACTTTTGGCCTCATTTTAAACCTTATCTGTTTTATTAACCCCTTGTTTAACCAATTTTAACTTTAACTGTAGTAATGGATTTTTAATATTAAAGGGTATTTATTTTAACTTATAAGGTGAGTATTGGAACATAAATTAGAAAGGGATGGAATTTTAGACCATATCTTACCCCCTTGTCATATTTCATTATTTTTATGATTTATAAATAATTTAATCAAATATTATTTATTATAATATACAATTAATGTCATTCTTACACTATGCATTTAATTTTATTTTAAATACACAAATACAATGATAGAATTTAAATATAATCCTATAAAACAATAATAATTGATTATATTACTCTATAAAATTTTTGGAACACTATAACTGAATAAAATTGTCTAACTTTTAATATTTTTAAATCATTTACATTATATTTCTATTAATTGAAGAAATATTGTACTGGTGTTGTATACACAATTAAGTTAAATAAATAATCACTAAAATTTATAAATAAATTACCATCATGAAAATAATTTCAATATTCTATAAATAACTATTATGATTCATTCAAAAATTTATTTTATTCCTATGTGAATACATAAGAGATATTTAAAATCATGAGAGTGAAATTTCGTATTTTTATTTACTTTAAATATTATTTAAGTAATTTTTAGGGAAAATGTTCCTTAAAAATCAAAATTATATCCTAAGTTGGTAAAGGTTTAATTTCCTTCATTAAATAATAATTAAATTATAATTAGTGAAAATAACACTAATTTTGAATCTTGGTTAACCCAATTTACCCTTTACTAAGGTGATAAATTTTGCCACAGTTACTATGCATAATGCCTAAAAATAAAATGTTCCCATTTAACAAATTTATGATTAATGATTAAAAATATGGAATAAAATTTTCATGATTCAATTTCTATAAATTTCAGAAATTAATTTAACATAAAAAATCAAAACGCAATAAAAAATAGTTTTCCAGAAAAATACTTTTCTAAGTATAAAAAAGTTTTATACCAAATTCAAATAGAAAATTAATTAAAATAAGAATAATTTAATTTTATTAGTATAATAAAACTAATTTTACTATGAAAAAATTTTAAAACTTAATATAACTTTGTAAATTATAGAAAAATACGCAATTTTTTGATAAAAAAACATTATTTTCACAGTTCATTGGGGAAAACTATTTTCAGAAAAAAACAAAATAATTTATTAAAATATAATTATGACATAGTGATTAAAAAAATATAAAATTTAAAAAATAAAATTTCTTAAAGTTCCATAAATTAATTATAATATTCTCTCAAAAAAATAAATACAGTCGATTTTTGAAGAAAATGTATTTTGAAGAATGAATTGTCTTTACTAAAAATTGATTGATTATTTCCTAATAATTAATCAATAAATTTATATTTATTAGTTAATATTTTTTATTTAATAATTTGGGTAATACTATTTATACCAACCAATTCAACAGCTAGGTTATTTTGGTTAAATTTAAATAATAATATTTCATGGTTCGTTTAAGCTCGATGTTGTGTGTTGCATACACTATCGAACACTATGTTCTATTAAAATTTTAGGGTCCACATATAAGAGGTTAAATAATAGACATTCCATTAAAAATAAAATTTTATTATATTTATTATACTGGATCTATTATGTAATATTTTATGGAAGGTATTTAGAGGAGACATAAAGGGAAAATTATTGAAAAAGATGAGTAGAGAATATTACCTCTATGGATGTCATGTCTTAGATATCACCTTGAATAACCTTTAGATAGTATTTTGATGAGGCTAGAAGAGAAATGTTGTGGGGTGAGGATTCATAGGAGACTTAGGAATATATTTTGCAAGATCCAATTCCTATAATGTTTGAGGATAATTAGTGTAAAGGAGTTATATTTATAAGGGGGAGGGGAGTTTTTAAATATAATATTCCTTATATTATTAGTTTGGATCAAGAAAACCAATAGTGATGAATACTATTAGTATATAAAACTATTTATACATTTGAGTCAGAGATAATGGTTTCATACATCATTCATGACTCAATTATTCATTTATTTGACAAATAATGTTAGACATCGTATTTTACTGTATTTCACTGTTCATTAAAAATTCAACTATTTTTAAAAAGTACAAAAATTTAACCTTAATAAATTTTTGAAGTGTAGATTCCAAAAATGAGATCCATTTTATGAAAATAAATTTTTAAATGTAATAAAGTTAAAAAAAATTTGGAAAATTCTTATTTATATAAAATATAAAAAAATTATATTATGATCAATTTTTTGACCCCTAAAAAATTACCTATAGTATCATAAAATTATATTATCATTATAATGCAACATAATATTATTTTATAAAACTATTTTATAGAATTAATATTTCATTTAAATTTTTATATTTATCAAATAAATTTAAATAAAGTATATGTGTTTTATAAAAATAAAAACACTTATTTAACATTTTTAAAACATTTATTTATTTGTATTATTATATAAATTTGAAACATTTTCATTTTATAAAAATAAATAAATATTATTTTATTGGTAAATAGGTGAATATAATATTATGATGGTAATATTACTATTCCTAATTATTATATTACTATTTCAATAGTTAGATTCATAACAGATATATGAGTTCCCTACCTTAAATAAATACCACATACTTCATTCATTCTTCATCCACTTATATTTTCTCTCATGGTTATATATATATTCATGTAAAAATTGGATATTATACATTTTTCTTCATGAGTATGATAGTTCTATGGGATTGAACATATCTAAAGTGTTATATTATAGTTATATTATTTTTTATCTTTTTGTTTCGTTATAATGTTGGATATTTAAATGAGTATATTCATATTTTAAAAGTAATGTTCAAGTCAATATAACAAAATATTGTTGGTTCTATCATGTTGTATATGTTTATTATATAATACCACACTACTAAATATGAAACATGCTTAAATTCTGAATATAAATTCCATTATTAAAATTTGGGGTTGTTACATACACCCCCTAAAGAAATTTCACAATCGAAATATCTTCTCTACCACTTAGATGAAAACAGGTATGGGTAATTCTATGTCATTTGTTCCTTTAGTTCTTATGTCTCCTCCTCATACATATAATTTCATCATACCACATTGACTAAGGGATTTTTCTTGTTGCATATAAATTTGTCTCTACGATCAAAGAACTTCACCATCTTCCCCTCATAAGAGAGATCATTCTGACACTATACAACCTCAAATTTCAGTATATGTGGGGGATTTTTTATGTACTTCTTCAAGATGGATATGTGGAACATGTTATGTACTTGGGATTGGGTTGGTCAGAATGTCATTTAATAGACCAAAACTCTGATAAAATCCAGAATCTCAAAGGTGATAATTTATCTAAGACTTAGCTTTCCCTTTATCCCAACGCATAGGTGTCTTTAATCTCTTCCAATATAGGGATTCATATGAATATATTTTGATTCTTGATTAGAAACTATTATTTCAAGAGAAATAAAAAAATGTATATGTTGAACCCAGTTTCCTTTAAAGTTCATTGTAATATATTTCAATATATCATCAAGTGTTTGGATTTTATACTCATATTTGACATTATTCTGAGAGTGATAGGCCATATTGAAGTTCAATTTTGTGTTTAGAGTATGTGGGATAAATTTACAAAAAAATTAAGGGAACATAAAATCTCAATGGGATAGAATTTATAGTGGTGTTTTATGATGCCGCATCAATTATCTAATTCATATCCTTAAAAGTTGATATAGTGAAATGTATTCATGAATAATAATGAATTGAACAGACTTTGTAAGATAATTAAATATAACCCATATTGAATTATTTCATCTGGATATCTTTAAAATACTTGTGACAAAACTAATGGTGATGTTTTCCCATTTTCATTTAGGTATGGGTAATGGTTTCATCATCCACTTGAAATTTGGTCTTTTTATTCATCACGTACTGATATACTAGGCATTATTCTGCATATTCCATGATTTCCTTCTTCATATTGTCCTAAAAAATAGTTCTCTTAGAGATCCTCATATATCTTAATGTCGTATGGTTGGATAGAGAATGTTAAGCTATGTAAATCATTTAACATCTCCTTATTTATCTCAGGATTTGATGGTACAAATATTTTTCACCCAAGTCTTACAACTCCTTCATCAATTTAAAATTCTAAGGACTTCCAATTTCTTATAGCTTCTAACTTCTTTTAGATTCCCACATTATCTGTTTGAGCATTTTTTATTTTCTAGAATGGATTGTTGAGAAATCCTTTGATCCAGGTAGGATGTTTCTCCTTACTTTATGAATTATAGGTCCATTATTTATAAGTATAATAATATTGGGTCCCTCCCAATCCTTATAATTGATATGGTTTCTGGATCCTTTCAACTTAGAGCATCTACCACCTTATCACCCTTCCAAATATGGTAACTGATTGAGAAGTCATAGTCCTCAATCTTATCTAACCGTATTTCCTAGAAAATACTATGTAATTTTTATATTAATATATATTTAAGTATATTATGATCTGTATATATTTCACACTTATCCCCATATATATAATTTCACAAAATCGTAAATGAAAAAATTATTGTTCCCAACTCCGGATCATGCATTGGATAGTTCTACTTATGGAATTTGGATTTACTTATGGAATATTCTATAACTTTATCATTTTTCATCAGCACAAAGTCCAATCCATTCTTTGAATCATCACTACATTCAAATAAATTTTCCCCACATGAGGGTAGTGTGAAAAATTTTAAATTGATAAGCCTCTTTTTTAATTCCTTAAATCTCTATTTGCATTTATTGGTACAGAAAAATTTCAATCCCATCAATTTTATATTGGTTTTTTGGGTTTGAAAATTATGATAAGTTTATCATAAATCATCAATAATACACACTAGTCTAATTAAACTTTGTAACTCTATCATATATGTTGGTCTAGGCCACTCCTCAACCATCATTTTCATTTAAGGATGCATATATATCCCTTTTTTGGTGATGAAAATCCCTAAGAATGATATTTCCATCATCAAAAATAAAAATTTACTATACATTTCAAATAGTCTCTCCTTGTGAAATGTCATTATTATAGTACTCAAATGCTCCTCATGTTATTATTTACTTTTTGAATACATCATAATATCATCTATAAATACTACCATATATTATTTGAGATAATATCTAATGACTTTACCAATTTTATATTCTCCTAGATAACTCAACCTCCATGTTTTAAGGTGTAGATGCAATAATTCTACTAAATTTTCATAATATGAAATTATTTTCAGAATAAAAATCAAATAATATGGTTTCCATTAATGAATTAATAAATAGTGTGAATGTGACCACATCATTATCAGGGTCAACCTCAATAGTATTGATAACCTATGACCGTCTTTTCTCTATAGGCCCTAGAGGTAGTTTTCATTGATTATCTCAGATAACCATTGGTATAGGGAATTGTGTTACATGATGGTTGTGTTATTTTCAGTTGAAAATTCGACTATAGGTTGATGGTTGATACCAAAATATTAATTTCTTTTATAGATTTAGTGCTCTTATTCATCTCCCTTTAGCATTAATTATCCAGATTCCACTCTTATTTTTACTTGAAGCATCTTCATGTTTCCTTGAGATAGTTTTTGAGATTCTTCTTCATGAACTTTTAACACATGGGAAGTTGGTATTTCATTCATCCATGGGATTTATCCATTGGTCCTCCGAAATTAAGCTCTATTTTTACTCAATTTATCTCCATCACATCTAACCCACTGGGAATTACCAATATCCATATCAACCATAAGGGCACAATAGAATCTCTCTTCATACCTACCAAAGTCCTCAATTGATAAATATTTTTGTATAATCATCTTTAATATTTAAAATATATGGTGTACATTATATTTAGTTTTGATGAAAAAGACAAAGGCATGCTATCCAAGCCTTGTGAAGAGTTCCACATAAGCCCTGATAGACTCATATTATTTTTGTTTCAATATAAGGAAATATATTTCAATTTTAAGGTTGATAGTGTGGGGAAATATTTATTATAAAATGTTTTATAAAATCATTCCCATTCCATATATATAAGTTCCTCCTTAGGCTTTAGGTTCTAGATCAGTTTCCACTACTGATCGGCTTCTCCCCCTATGTGATAAATAGAAGGTATGACTTTCGCCTATTCAAAGAATCAACGGAGTTAATAAATTGTTCTATGATGAAGGGATAAAAATATATATGAAAATTAGGAGGCATTTATTTCATAAAGGATATAACATCACCTATATCTTTCTTAGGAAAAGGAGCATATCCTACATGATTCATGTTATTATTAAAACTTTATTCAAAAAAGTCAGTACTTCTATAATTCTTCTAGATTCAACTCCCATCAGGATTGGAATCTCATTAAGGAAATCATTAAATTACATATCAAATTGGTTACTGGCATGATTCTCCTTATTTCATGATATTAGCTAAAATAATGGAAAATTAAGGATGATAATACAGAAACTAATAATCATAAAAACATCAACATTGAATATAGAAGTAATAACATATAAATGACATATTTATCCTAACAAATGATTCTCAAGGTTTCAATCTAGGTTATCAATGGTAATTTTCCTATTAGGTTTTCTAACCTAACAATATATTCAAATCCTTTATTATTATTCATAAAGAGATTGTGAATTTAACAAGGCATATTTATCAGGAGTGTAAAACCAACTGTGTATTTATGAATATTTTTCATACAATAGGTATAGGTCAAGTTAATACCCAACTATCCTTTTCAATATTATTACCCCTAGGTACATCTGTGTTAGAGCCACATCCACTTATAGTATCAAGAAATGGATTTTATTTCTTGGAACCCACTTTCTTTATACTTTAACATAATATAAGGGTGCTTATTACATATATTCCTAGGGTTTTTACTATTATACTATTATCCTAATCCCAAAAATAACTAAGACTTACTCTAATACAAACTATAGTGACCCAAATCTCTTATACATATTATTATATTATTTTTAACATAAATATCCAATAAACACAACACTAGAATCTAGAGGCATTGTGTATTTAGAAGACTAAGTACATAAAACGTCCGTAAGAAACTAAAAAATACAACATATTTATTTTAGTTTCCATATATGTCTCTAAATTCACATTATTATTCTTAAATATAATAGGATAACCTGATGAATACATAAAAAATAGGGTTGATTTATAATGACTATTAAGTGAATAAGAATGATAATAATCATACCATATGAGTCAAATGGAATAACATGATTCATAAAAGATAAGGCTCTATAATAATCATATGGAAAAATTAAATAAATAATATGGAATCATATGCTAAAGGTATTATAAGAATTTGGAAACCTCATAATATATGACATAACAAGCATAATTCAAGGAATATTTTCAAGACATCATAAAATTGTTGACTAAGTCCCATAATAGATTACGTTTACTCCCTAATCTCATACATATTATATCATGAGATTTTAAAATTAACAAATAAATTATATCTCTATATATGTGCACCCATAATAACATGTACATGCATATGTGACCCACATAATGAAATTAAGCATAATTGATAAGCATAAGAAATGTCCATGGAAAAAATTAGGTTACATAATCTTACAACAAATCATAATCAAATGATATATCATAAGGATTAAAAATAGAATAATGAATTAATTACTTTACATGTACATATTTTAATAAATATGCATAGTACTGAAATATAGAGTAAGATTAAATAGAATTTCATGTGAATGGGTTGATAAATAATTTCAGAATTTAACTTCTTTAGCGAGGATTTAAGAAAATAGTAAGGAATATTTAAAGATTGTAAGAACATCATATTTTTCATAAACCCGTAAATGAACCATGAGGGATATAATTAAAATAATGAGTATTTATATAAAAAAATTATGGTTAAAAACATTTCATGGGGTTTTTTATAACATGATAAAAGAAATCGGTGGTTCCCTTAAATCATGTATATATAAAAGAATGAATTGGGAATTTAACTTCAAGAGCATGTATATCCCCAAAAATTAAATGGATAATAATCTTCATACATATGTAAGAGACATATATTTATAATTTATAAGAATTTCGTAATGTTATATTTAGAGAGAAAGTGAGGTGGATAGAGTAAAGTAAAAACCCAAGAATAGAGAGCGATTCAAAGAGTTCCCTTACAAGAGGTTTGGATTATCTATTCACTTTCACTTAATTTTACCAATAATCAAATAATAATTATTAAAAACATGTTTGATAAAACTATTAAAGTATATTTGATTTATTATTAGTATTTTATTTATGTTTAGAGTTATTTAGTTGAGATATCATTTCTTTTTCAATAGTCCCAATGTCATTCATTTCATGGTTCCAAGGTTAGATTAATTTGTACGTAATTGTGAATATTCTTATAGCATGGTTAAATAATTATAGATGTATTGATACATATTATTAATTAAATTCCTAGTGTTCTAAATGGTTATAATTTTCAATTAGTATTATCATACACACTATTTATAGGGTATTAATATTATCATTTTACAGTTAATTAACTTAGGTGGTTTTTTTACCATAATGAACTTACTTGGTTTTAATTATTCATATGAACACTTATCCATTTCAGAATATGAAAAAATATTTAATATTCTTATTTATATAAAATTACACCATAATAAATGTATTAAAACAATCCTTGAAGGTGGTGGTTAAAAAAAGTGTTTTGTTCCTATATATGGTGAACTAACCATAATTTGAAGAAGGTTTTCATTTTATAATGAAATAAGAAAATTTTGTATAGTGGATATTCCATTAACATAATAACAGTCAAGTTTATTTATTATAATAGAGTAATTATGGCATATTGGATGGAAGGGATGTGGATAAGGATAAAGTGGAAAATTATTGAAAGAGGTGAGTTAAGAATATTACTTATTTGGATGTCCTCTCACATGAAAAAACAAAAATCACCTTAAGATGGTTTTTTGAGGATACTAGTAGAACTAGGATGTGTTAAAGATGATTGTGAAGATAGTTAAATTGATATTTGGTAATATCTAAATCCAAAATGGTGTGAGTAGAAGGGGTGGTGAGGGGTTATATTTATAAGGTGAAGGGAGGAAAGTTTTTTAATATAATATTCATTAGGTTATTATTTTTGCTCAAGACTACCAATAGTGATGAATATTTTGACTATATATAGTAATTAATTCATTTTAGTTTAAGTTAATGGTTGATTAAATAATTAATGACTCATTTATGTTGGATCTGAATCTACAGATTATACACAAGAGGTGGTGAATTGTGCCTTTTGCAATTTTTTCGATAACTCTTTTCTTGAACGAGTTCTGTCCTTTATACTTTATCAGATTTGATCGTGCATCGGAAAAAGTAAAATCAAGAATACAAAGATGTATATTGGTTCGGGGAACAGAAGGCCCCTAGTCCACTCCACCAACGCTCAACACCACGAGCTTGGTGATTTTCACTATCTGGTCCTCTTTTCCACAGACCGGTTCACAACTGAGTACAGGTAGTTGACACCTTTACAATCCAAGGAAAAACAAAGCCTTCTGGTTCAAACACGAACCTACACAACTTAGAACGAGAAGCTGGTTACTCAAGAATAAAAATAATTTCAGAAAAAAATTTCCAGTTGATCTTCACAATTGCAACAGAATACAATTGACAGTAGATGGATCAAAGTCTCTAGAAATATTGATCTTCAAGACGAAGCAGTTCTGATTTGATCCGGTTGTAGTAGATATAGAGATATAGTTCACAACCTCAGCATAAGTATATCCATAGTAGATATTTGATGTAGAACAGGTTAATCTTCTATCAAGTTCCTTCTTCTTGAACAAAAAGAGCTTTTACGCTCCTTTTGAATCAGCAGATCAAACGTGAATAGTTGAAATCTCTGTTTTCCACCTTTTTCAACAATAGATCGATCACATACTCCTGTACCTGGTGTTTCAGAGAGAACATATATAATAAATCATATCTCATGCACATTTAGATCCATAAAAGTCGCCTTCTGATTCGTGATATTCAAAAATTTGAATTTACAGAGAAGTCGTAACTTCCCTTAAGACTCGGCATAAAAAGCTCCTTTTAATTCGATCTTAAATCCATTAATAAAACGGCTTTGAATCAGTAAAATTCATATTTTAAAAATGACTTTAAATCCGACTTGAAATCCGCCTAGAAATCAGCTTACTGATCGTTGCACATAAATATCGTCTGTCAAAATTTCTGACGCCAAACATAAGGTTGATGAAGTGGCCTCCAAACCTAGGGTTAATAACATAGTCTTCAAATGTAAGGTTAACAACGTAAGGTTGAACACAAACGTAGGGTTGACAATGTAAGGTTGAATACAAATGTAGGGTTGATCATCCATACTTTTTCTTCAACACTCAAATGTACGGTAAATGATCCATACTTTTACTTGATCCATACTTTTCCAAGAACATATGGTTGTTTACAAAAGTAATGTTGATGAACCATACTTTTGAGAAACAAACGTAACGTTTAGAATTTATGTACGGTTCTCCTTTTATACTTTGCTGATAACCAAAACGTAGGGTTCCTTCCTAACGTACGGTTCTTCTTCCATACTTTGCTGAAAACATATGGTTGTTTAACCATACTTTTCTCTTATCACAAAAAGTATACATGTTTTTCATCCTTACACTACGTTTATCCACGTAGGGTATGAACAGTGATTCTAGAACGTGCTAAAGCAGATTCCGCACTATATTTATCTACGAAAGGTATGAACAGTGATTCCAGAACGTGCTAAAGCAGATTCCGAATAAGTAATAAATTCTCGTTATTTCAAGAGTAAAATAAATTAATAAATTCCTGCAAAATACTAAATAAAATCATTAGAAAATAACTAAGGGTGTTTGTGAGCATCAAAATTATCATAAAGAGACAGAGTATTATTTTCAATAATCTCCCCCTTTAAATAACATTAACATGTATTGTTGAAAACAATACTTTTCTCAATAATATCCCCCTTTTTGATGATCAAAAAACCCATAAAATAATTAAAATTATTTAAAAAAAATTAACTTTCAAAATTAGTTATAAAGTTTTAAATAAAAACTTCTTCGCCAAAAATATAATTATAAATACAAATTTCTCATTTAATTTTCTCCCCCAATAAAATGAATTATCCCCCTTAATAAAAGGTTTTAATGTTGTGTTTATCCAAATTCTCCCCCTTTTTGTGATATCAAAAAGAATGAAAAATCATGGATTTTAACACTTTTAATATTTCACTGAACTGTTAGTAAATTCTATTATGAACTGTTTATCAATAATTAAATCTGGAGTACTAACATACTAAAAATAAAGTCAGTAAAACAAATAAATAAAGAAACAAATAAACAATGAATGAAATTTTCATTCAAAAAACAGCAGTATATGTAAAATCCCAAGTAAGTAATTAATAATAGATATTTTTATCTATGTCTATTAATGATTAAGATAGTGTTTTAGAGACTTAAAATGAAAATAAATACAATCTTATGCATGGAATACACTAATATTCTTAAAAGATTTTCTTACTGCCTTTTGATGGCAAACCCTTTTTAAATAAAACTTTTGACAATTTTATAATCTATGTTTGTCAAAATAAACTTATTCTTTATGATTGGGACATCAAAATTTACTTTGTGTGAATTTTTGGTATTTTTCTGACAATGTTCATTTTTTAATGAATAGTGAAAAATACTGCATTTTACATCAAAACTGCTTTTTAATATAATTTATTTATATGATTAGATTATCTTTTGAATTGGTTTTAAAGTTAAATTATAATATATTTTTACCATTTAATCCAATGGTGGTCATTAGGATTAATTTCACTTTGGAATTGGGCATAAACTAATGCCAAACTTTTCATAGATATTATTTCAAAAAAAACCGCTATTTGTTTTGACAACGGGAATTATTTTTAAATCAATTATTGCAATTTCTGTGTTTGGAATTTTGTAAAATGGATTACATATTTGGAATCAGAAGGTCCAAATTATGTAATCAAGACTCTTTTGTTTTTGGACATTATGAATAGTAACGATGGTAATTATCTTTAATTATCTTGATTAATGAGTTATCAGGTAGTTAAAGATAATAAAATTATATCATAATAATACAAAAATACCACAACATGTGTCCTAAGGCTACTTGTTGTCTCATGGACGACCATGGTATGCCTTGTGCCAAACTTGGGGGCCCCATGGAATCACTTTTGTGAGAAAGTGACTTTTTATCTTTTTATTTTTAAAGAATGTTAAATGTGACAATGATTATATCACCTAAGTAAAATATTTTTAATTTTGTCTAAATAAATGATCTTTTGGACTATAAATATTCATTAGAAATATAAAAAGATTTCCTACATCATGATATTTTTTTTATAATTTTTATACATTAAATATATTAAATTATTTATGACATCATGATGATGCAGCGATTACCTCATTAATAAAGGATTTAAATAAAATGGAAAGATAATGTAAAATCTAAGACCTACACATGTCCAAAACCTATTGTATGGGTTTATTTAGAACCCTTATCACCTTAACCTCGAATTATATCAATGTGGGACCTTTTTAATCTGAAAATCATTTTCAAATAAAGTAACATTTCTTTACTTTCCAAGAGTGCCCCTCCTCTCCTCTTATAAAAGGCCCCCACCTCTACCTACCTACCCACACTCCCAAAGCCTTTGGCTTGGCCAAACCCTGCCCATTTTGTCTATACACATCCCTCTCTTACTCCTTGAAGCCTAACTTTGGGAAGAAGTCTTCCCAAGTAAGCCTTTGAGCTCAAACCAAAGGGAGTTACCTGATTTTAAGGTAATGTCTTCACTTGAGTCCTTTTGTTTTATTTTGCTTCTCCAACCCCCTAAACTCTTTTATTCATTTATTTTGTAACAACTCTAGTATCTTCAATATACTAGTATGTTTTTATAAGAAGTATTCGAGCTACACTTACACACACCTACATCTAATGGTTAAAGGACATACTGTTTCTGTGGATGGTGAATTTATGCCTCCCGAAACGATGATTGTTCAACATTATTTTAACACCTTCAAAGGTGGACATTAAGATGTCACTATATTTATATATGATATATAATATGTTTATGTTTTCCTTAAGCTTCTGTATTTTTCATTTTGGGCATACCTTTATGGTTTCCATTATGGGTAAACGCGATATCTTCATTTAAGGAAGTGCAGACTAACGCCCCCTCAAAGTGATTTGATTCGTTAAATACCATATGTGGGACGTATAAAGGATGGAATTATGATATTATATATGATATTATACTGAAATTATAATATACCTTTATATAATTATGATTCCATTCTATAAAATACGAAATAGAAATGAAAGTAGCGTTCATGCGTACGTACGGCTTACCGTCTCCATGAATGGTGAATTTCATTTGTTACCTCTAAATGATTATGTAATATTATAAATGCATGTATATACTGGATATATATGATATATAAATCATGATTATAATTCTGGATATAATGGATAGATGAACAACTTGTAATTATAAAGGGTTTATTTTTTACTCAAGTACCAATGATCGTTAAAACGACCGTTATTAACTTAAATAATTACATAGTGTTCATGACATGGAAATAAGTGATATAAAAGGAATAATGAACTTGAAAAAGGTTCTTAAGCAAGTAGAAATTAACTCAAGTTTATTATTCAGGACATTAAAGAACTATCGAGTCAAGTCGGACCCGAGGTATGGGACTTCGTCTCAATCTCCTTTCATTGAGGCATATTTTGTTTTATACACAACCTTCTTTTATATGGTGTATAAACCCCTTTGACTTTTACGTTTATTCAAAAAGGAATCTTTTTTTATACGAAGCGTTTACTAAATGACAAAAGGTAATGTTTTTGTCATACGTATGCGGCGACAACGACTTCTCCGCCACCGTGACCATTATTTGAGTTTCGGCTTCCTCTACAAGCCATGCCTTTTTTTTAAAGAAAAATAAATACCATGTTTTACTTTTCTTTTATTTTGGTATTGAAAATGGTTTTCATAATGTTTTTATATCAATGTGTTGTATTGATATCTTGTGATTGAAAGGTGGAAATGTTATGTTTCCTTTATGCATGTTTTATGTGATACGATTATGTTGAGGTTCTTGGGCATTATTATGAAGACAGGTGGTTTCGTGATAAACTAAGGGAGGGTGAGCCCGATATAGCTCTCCAATGCATTGGGTAACGCGAAGGAGTGAAACATTAAGGTTTCTCTGAAGAGATTTAGGGAATATACTGTGATGGGTATTCCAAACGTAACCAAGAGGGTTACTCCCTACGTAAGAATGTTATGAATGCCTCAAGTTACCTTTATGTCTTATGATTTCTATGATTTATTCATGATTTGATTAGGTATGTTAAAGTGCCTATGTTTTATGGGTAAAGTATGATTTCATTATTATGTATATATATACCCATGTTTCCTTTCCATATTTTTATATCCCTTACTGAGCTTTTTATGCTCATCCCAAGTTTTTTTTGAAATGTTTTTCACAGGTCAAGGGAAAGGTATATGGTATGATGATAGTGTCAAGGAAGTGTCAAGAAAGAATCCATGTTTTATTTTAAATATGTTTCCATTGATGGGAAAGAAGAATACTATCTTTATGTAACCACTTTGTTTATGTGTGGAATGTAATGAAAGTTTTATGATCTAATTCTCTAAAACTCTAAACCCAAAAAGATCATCAATGTGTAATCTTGTAATAACTCAAGATTAAGTAAGGTTTAAAGCTTGGTCCTTATAGTTGGTATCAAAGGTCGGTTTAGATAACTTTAGGAGTTAGAATTTTATTAAATGATTATCCAAAAATATTTTTTTTATGGTTAAATTTAAGTGATATAGTATTTGAAGATTACCATGTTGCTTCATTTAAGACATGTTTGTTCAGAATGGTTTTCTGCAGAGGAAATAGGGAAGCAGTGCTAGGAAGTCATGCAGAAGGAAATAACCTTCTGAATCAGCATCCTGAGATGGTCGGAATTGGAATTGAACAGTTTGTTGTAGTAATGGCGTAGTTGACTCAAGCGATAAATGGTGGTGGTATCCATGCACGAGATCAGCCAAATCAACTGCAGAGGAACATGTCAGTGGTGGAACATTTCATGAGGCAACATCCCCTATCATTCAGAGGATCATCGGACCCTGTTCTAGATGAAGGGTGGATTAAATCACTAGAGAATATTTTCGATGTCATGGGGTGTTCATACAATCAAAAGGTTAGTCTTGCTATTTACCGTTTGGAGGGTGAAGCAGATCAGTGGTGGTCGATGGTTAAAAATATCAGGGACGCTGATGAGATTGATGCTCTTGACTGGGATGAATTCAAAGGTATGTTTCTTGAAAAGTATTTTCCTAAGGTTGTTCGACTTAGGATGGAAAAGCAATTCTTAGAATTGAGGCAAGAGGAAGACTCAGTGGCTACCTATGAAGAAAGGTTCACTTGATTGGCAAGGTATGCTCCAAATTTTATCCGAGACCTTGATAGTAAAATCAATCATTTTTACTCAGGATTAAATCCAAAATATTGAAGGACATTAGCTTCTCGCGAGTTTAAAAGTTATGAAAAGATTGTTTGATGTGCTGATAAGGTGGAAATGGAGTTTTCCGATGATCAAGTGTTCTATAACAACCAACAGAAGAAGAGACCGAGGTGGCAGGAGAAAGGAAAGAATTCTTCAAAAAAGTCTGATGGTAAGAAATCTAAGTTTCCAGTTTGTGATAAATGTGGAAAAAGGCATGCTGGGGAATGTCTTCTGAATTCTGGAAAGTGCTACCGATGTGGTAAGATGGGACATAAGGCTCGTGATTGCACTGAAAAAGATCAAGGTGAAGGTAAGACCAAATTTGATTTACAGTTAGTGAAATATTTTAAGTGCAATGAGATGGGTCACTATGCAAACGAGTGTCCGACAAAGAGCTTGAGTGATGGGAAGCAGTTAGACTACAAGCAGAAAGGGGTGGGGAAATCCTTTGCAACTACTTCAGAAAATGTCGGGCCATCAAATGAAGTTGTATCAGGTACTTTGTTTGTTTTTTCAGATTATGCCAGTGTGTTGTTTGATTCGGGGTCTACACATTCTTTCATCTCTGAAAAATTTTCTAGTAAAATGGGAATACCATCTCAAGAAATGACTCCTGAAATTTTGGTAAAAACACCTGGGGGAAATGTTGAGGCAAAAAGAATTTATAAGAATCTTCCTATCCTTATCTGTGGAAAGAACCTACTTGAAAACCTTATTGTTCTACCTCTAGTAGAGTTTGATGTTATCCTGGGTATGGATTGGCTCTCTATTTACCATGCTAAGATTGACTGTAGAGCTAAAGAAGTTTCTTTTCAGAAAGACTTTCAGTTTTTGTACAAGAATGAACCCTTACTGTTGATAACTTATCAAGAGGCCATGAAACTTGTAAAAGATGGAAATGAATGTTACCTTGCACACATCGTTGAAAATAAAGGAACTGTTCAGATTAATGATGTGCCAGTGGTAAATGAGTATCCTGGTGTTTTTCCTGATAGTTGCCTGGAATAATACCAGATCGGGAAGTAGAGTTTACTGTTGACTTAGTTCCTAATGCTAAGCCAATTTCAAAACCCCCTTATCGAATGGCTCAAATTGAACTTTTAGATTTGAAGGAGAAATTGCAAGATTTATTAGAGAAAGGTTTCATTCGACCTAGCACATCACCATGGGGTGCTCCTGTTTTATTTGTTAAAAAGAAAGATGGTTCAATGAGACTTTGCATTGATTATAGAGCCTTGAATAACATCACTGTTAAGAACAAATATCATTTGCCTCATATCGAGGATTTGTTTGATCAGCTCTAGGGAGCTCAGTATTTTTCAAAGATTGACTTGAGATCGGGGTACCATCAGCTGAAGGTAAAGGAAGCAGATGTTCTGAAGACCGCGTTCTATACAATATATGGCCATTATAAATTTGTAGTAATGCCTTTTGGGCTAACCAATGCACCTGCTGTATTCATGGACTTAATGAATAGAATTTTTCATGAGTTCTTGGATAAGTTTGTGGTGGTTTTCATTGATGATATTTTGGTGTTTTCTAAAAGTAAAGAGGAGCATGAAAGACATTTAAGGGTTATCTTGCAAACCTTAAAATAAAAGAAACTGTATGGAAAATTCAGAAAGTGTGAGTTTTGGTTGCAACAAATTTCTTTCCTTGGTCACATTATTTCTAAAGATGGGATAACTGTTGATCCTGCAAAAACAAAAGTTGTGGAAGACAGGCCAAGACCCACAAATGTAACTGAGATTCGTAGCTTCCTTGGTTTGGAAGGCTATTACCGAAGGTTTGTTAGAAATTTTTCATGGTTATCTAGTCTAATGAATAAGCTAACTCGGAAGGGTGTTAAGTTTATCTGGACAAAAGAATGTGATGATTTTTTTCAAGAATTGAAAAGAAGATTGGTGAATGCTTGTTTTGGCACTACCTTCCAGGAATGGTGAGTTTGTTATATACAGTGATACTTCATTGAAAGGACTTGGTTGCGTACTAATGCAGAATGATCAGGTAATTGCTTATGTTTCACGACAGTTGAAAACTCATGAGGTAAATTACCCTACACATGATTTGGAATTAGCTGCTATTGTTTTCGCTTTAAAATTTTGGAGGCATCATTTGTATGGAGTAAAGTGTGAAATATATACTGATCACAAAAGTTTAAAGTATATATTCACTCAGAAAGATTTAAACATGAGACAAAGGAGATGGCTGGAATTAATCAAGGATTATGATTGTACAATTCATTACCATCTGGGAAAAGCAAATAAAGTGGCTGATGCTTTAAGTCAAAAAAGTAATGCTTCATTAGCAATGTTGCGTTTGGAACGTGATCCTTTGGTTAAGGATTTGATGAACTTTGGCATAGAAGTTGTTGGTGCAGGAAGTTCTTCTGTTTTGTTTCAGGTATCAGTGAGATCATCTCTATTAGATAGAATCAAGCAAGCACAGAATCAAGACAGTGAGTTGCAGAAAAAGGTAGAGCTGGTTCAGAAAGGTAAGTTTCATGAATTCAACATTGATAATGATTGCGTTTTGAGATTTGGGAAGAGATTGTGTGTGCCTTGTGATTCACAGTTGAAGAGAGAGTTGTTATGTGAAGCTCATAGTTCTCCGTTTTCAGTTCATCCTGGCAGTACTAAGATATACAGAGATCTGCGGGAGTATTACTGGTGGGATGGAATGAAAAGAGATATTGCTGATTTTACTGTGAAGTGTTTGACTTGTCAGCAGGTTAAAGCAGAGCGGTGGTTACCGAAAGGGATGCTTCAGCCTTTACCAGTGCCATAGTGGAAATGGGAGAATATATCCATGGACATTGTTGTGGGATTACTGAAGACATCTCGAGGTAATAATGCAATTTGGGTTATTGTTGATCGCTTGACTAAATCTGCTCATTTCCTTGCTATAAGAGATACTTTTTCCCTAGATCAACTTTCTCGTTTGTATATTAAAGAGATAGTTAGGTTACATGGAGTTCCTCTCTCCATTTTATCTGACTGTGATCCCAGGTTCACTTCTAACTTTTGGAAAGGCCTTCAGAAGTCGTTGGGTACTGAATTAAATTTTAGTACAGCTTTTCATCCTCAATCATATGGGCAGTCAGAATGAACAATTCAGACCCTAGAGGATATGCTACGAGCTTGTTCGATAGATTATCAGCGAAGTTGGGACCAACATCTTTCTTTGGTTGAATTTTCATATAATAACAGTTTTCATTCCAGTATACAGATGGCACCATTTGAGGCGTTATATGGGAAGCGGTGTCGAACTCTAGCTTTCTGGGATGAAGTTGGTGAAAGGAAGTTGCTGGGACCAGAATTGGTAGAAGAGATGGCAGAAAAAGTTTAGCTGATTCAGAAACACATGAGAACAGCTCAGAGCAGGCAGAAGAGTTATGTGGACAACAGGAGGAAGGATCTCTCTTTTGAGGTAAGTGATCATGTTTTTCTCAAGGTTTCTCCATGGAAAAGTGTGATGCGATTTGGTAAGAAAGGAAAGCTGAGTCCAAGGTTCATTGGACCATATGAAATTCTAGAGAGAGTTGGATCAGTTGTATACAGAGTGGCATTACCTCCGAGTTTATCTCAGGTACACAATGTTTTTCACGTTTTTATGTTGAGAAAGTATATGCCAGATCCATCTCATGTTTTGGGTCCAGAGGTAGTTCAGCTGGAAGAGAACCTATCTTATGAGGAACAACCAGTCCAGATTCTTGACCACAGGGAGCAAGTGTTACATAATAAGGTGATTAATCATGTAAAGGTTTTGTGGAAAAACCACATGATGGAAGAGGCAACATGGGAATCTGAAAATGCAATGAGGGATAAGTACCCCCATTTATTCGATAAGTAAATAAATTGTGGGGACGCAATTTTCTAAAGGGGGGAAGGATGTAACATACCACGTAAGTAATTAATGATAGATATTTTTATCTATGTCTATTAATGATTAAGATAGTGTTTTAGAGGCTTAAAATGAAAATAAATACAATCTTATGCATGGAATACACTAATATTCTTATTAGATTGTCTTACTGCCTTTTGATGGAAAACCCTTTTTAAATCAAAATTTTGACAATTTTATAATCTATGTTTGTCAAAATAAACTTATTCTTTATTATTGGGACATAAAAATTTACTTTGTGTGAATTTTTGGTATTTTTCTGACAATGTTCATTTTTTAATGAATAGTGAAAAATACTGCATTTTACATCAAAACTGCTTTTTAATCTAATTTATTTATATGATTAGATTATATTTTGAATTGGTTTTAAAGTTAAATTAGAATATATTTTTACCATTTAATCCAATTGTGGTCATTAGGATTAATTTCACTTTGGAATTGGGCATAAACTAATGCCAAACTTTTCATAGATATTGTTTCAAAAAAACCCGCTATTTGTTTTGACAACGGGAATTATTTTTAAAACAATTATTTCAATTTATGTGTTTGGAATTTGGTAAAATGGATTACATATTTGGAATCAGAAGGTCCAAATTATGTAATCAAGACTCTTTTGTTTTTTGACATTATGAATAGTAACGATGGTAATTATCTTTAATTATCTTGATTAATGAGTAATCAGGTAGTTAAAGATAATAAAATGGTATCATAATAATACAAAAAGACCACAACATGTGTCTTAATGCTACTGGTTGTCTCATGGACGACCATGGGATGCCTTGTGCCAAACTTGGGGGCCCCATGGAATCACTTTTGTGAGAAAGTGACTTTTTATCTTTTTATTTTTAAAGAATGTTAAATGTGACAATGATTGTATCACCTAAGTAAAATATTTTTAATTTTGTCTACATAAATTATCTTTTGGACTATAAATATTCATTAGAAAGCTAAAAATATTTCCTACATCATGATAATTTTTTTATAATTTTTAGACATTAAATATATTAAATTATTTATGACATTATGATGATGCAGTGATTACCTCATTAATAACGGATTTAAATAAAATGGAAAGATAATGTAAAACCTAAGACCTACACATGTCCAAAACCTATTGGATGGGTGGATTTATAACCCTTATCACCTTAACCTCTAATTATATCAATGTGGGACCTTTTGAATCCGAAAATCATTTTCAAATAAAGTAACATTTCTTTACTTTCCAAGAGTGCCCCTCCTCTCCTCTTATAAAAGGCCCCCACCTCTACCTCCTTACCCACACTCACAAAGCCTTTTTCTTGGCCAAACCCTGCCCATTTTGTCTCTCCACATCCCTATATTACTCCTTGAATCCTCACTTTGGGCAGAAGTATTCCCAAGGAAGCCTTTGAGCTCAAACCAAAGGGAGTTACACGATTTTAAGGTAATGTCTTCACTTGAGTCCTTTTGTTTTATTTTGCTTCTCCAACCCCCTAAACTCTTTTATTCATTTCTTTTGTAACAAATCCAGTATCTTCAATATACTAGGATATTGTTATAAGAAGTATTAGAGATACACTTACACACACCTACATCTAATGGTTAAAGGACATACTGTTTCCGTGGATGGTGAATTTATGCCTCCCGAAACGATGATTGTTCAACATTCTTTTAACACCTTAAAAGGTGGCCATTAAGATGTCACTATATTTATATATGATATATAATATGTTTATGTTTTCCTGAAACTTCTGTATTTTTCATTTTGGGCATAACTTTATGGTTTCCATTATGGGTAAACGCGATATCTTCATTTAAGGAAGTGCGGACTACCGCCCCCTCAAAGTGATTTGATTCGTTAAATACCATATGTAGGACGTATAAAGGATGGAACTATGATATTATATATGATATTATACTGGAATTATAATATAACTTTATATCATTATGATTCCATTCTATAAAATACGAAATAGAAATGAAAGTAGCGTTCATGCGTACGTACGACTTACCGTCTCCATGAACGGTGCATTTCATTTCTTACCTCTAAATGATTATGTAATATTATAAATGCATGTATATACTGGATATATATGATATATACATCATGATTATAATTCTGGATATAATGGATACATGAACAACTTGTAATTATAAAGGGTTTATTTTTTACTCAAGTACCAATGATCGTTAAAACGACCGTTATTAACTTAAATAATTACATAGTGTTCATGACATGGAAATAAGTGATATAAAAGGAATAATGAACTTGAAAAAGGTTCTTAAGAAAGTAGAAATTAACTCAAGTTTATTATTCAGGACATTAAAGAACGATCGAGTCAAGTCGGACCCGAGTTATGGGACTTCGTCTCAATATCCTTTCATTGAGGCATATTTTGTTTTATACACAAACTTCTTTTATACGGTGTATAAAACCCTTTGAATTTTATGTTTATTAAAAAAAGGAATCTTTTTTTATATGAAGCATTTACTAAATGTCAAAAGGGAATGTTTTTGTTGTACGTATGCGGCGACAACGACTTCTCCACCGCCGTGACCATTATTTGAGTTTCGGCTTCCTCTACAATCCATACCTTTTTTTTAAAAGAAAAATAAATACCATGTTTTACTTTTCTTTTATTTTGGTATTGAAAATGGTTTTCATAATGTTTTTATATCAGTGTGTTGTATTGATATCTTGTGATTGAAAGGTGGAAATGTTATGTTTCCTTTATGCATGTTTTATGTGATACGATTATGTTGAGGTTCTTGGGCATTATTATGAAGACGGGTGGTTTCGTGATAAACTAAGGGCGAGTGAGCCCGATATAGCTCTCCAATGCATTGGGTAACGTGAAGGAGTGAAACGTTAAGGTTTCTCCGAAGAGATTTAGGGAATATACTGTGATGGGTATTCCAAACGTAACCAAGAGGGTTACTCCCTACGTAAGAATGTTATGAATGCCTCAAGTTACCTTTATGTCTTATGATTTCTATGATTTATTCATGATTTGATGAGGTATGTTAAAGTGCCTATGTTTTATGGGTAAAGTATGATTTTATTCTTATGTATATATGTACCTATGTTTCCTTTCCATATTTTTATATCCCTTACTGAGCTTTTTATGCTCATCTCATGTTTTTTTGAAATGTTTTTCACAGGTCAAGGGAAAGGTACATGATATGATGATAGTGTCAAGGAAGTGTCAAGAAAGAATCCATGTTTTATTTTAAATATGTTTCCATTGATGGGAAAGAAGAATACTATTTTTATGTAACCAATTTGTTTATATATGGAATGTAATGAAATTTTTATGATCTAATTCTCTAAAACTCTAAACCCGAAAAGATCCTCAATGTGTAATCTTGTAATAACTCAAGATTAAGTAAGGTTTAATGCTGGGGACTTATAGTGTATACATGACAATGATGTACACAGGAATCAAGGTTTGGGTAAGATAGGCAACAGGGTTTATCTCCTCTGGATTGCAGACTTGATTTCTGTAAACTGCTCCTGAATTCTCTTCATCATCCCATCTCCAAGATTGATAATGAGATCTCTGTTTTCTAGAGTCATATGAATATCCTCAATTAAATTGACTCTGAAAAACTCATGCATCCTTTCCTCTTTTTCAAAAAATACTAACAGCTTCTCTGATAACTGATCTAACAGAATTCTGATTGATGGCTCACTAGATGTTAGTTGATCCACTAAGAACTTCTGATTGTCCAGCAACACTAACAAAGGAGTACTGTTATATTGGAGATCTTGTATCCTGTCATTCATGTTGCTCAATGCAGTTGTGATAGCCTGAAACCTTCTGATTAAATCAGGTAAAGTACCTGATCCACTAACAGCATTATTTGCAACTGATGCAAATTGGTTCTCCATAAACAACTTCAGATATGATACATCTAACTTCATAACCATTTCAGATTTCAATTGTGTAATAGTAGTCAGCATATCCTCTTTAAACATTTCAACTTCTTGCCTTGAAACTGTACACTCCTTCAGTTTTTGAAACTTCAAATGTTCTAAATCTAAGGCATTTCTCAGAGAAACATTCTCAGATTCTAACTGAGATACCTTTTTGTACAGTTCTTCAACTTCTTATTTCCTTAAATCAGATGCACCTTGTGCTTGATTTACATTATTAGGTTGATGCAGTAGTACCAAAGGCAATGATTCAACATAAGATTTCTCTTTTTCTCTGTCCTGAGAAGGATTTTCCACATATTTTTCCTTAGAGTGTTCAAACTCCTCCACAGAAAAATCCTCTTGAAGTACCTCTGTGTGAGCTTTAGAAGCATGCTCATCACATTCATCTGCATATTTTTATTCCACTGGAATTTAAAGAACAATATTTTCAGAAGTTTCCTGAGGTCTGGCCACTTATTCACCAGGCACTGCCTCCATCTCTTGTTCCTTTTGAAGTGCAACTTCAACATTAGCTACAATCTGTTCCTGATTTTCCCTTTGAGTTTCTTCTTGAGCTCCTGATTCCTCTACTGGATCTGTTCTCTCAGTAACATATTCCATGGTCTTATCAACAACATCTTCTCTCACAAAAGAATAAGAAAATAAAGCTTCTATTGTAGTTTCCAAATTAGTGGAAGTGACTTCCTCATTTACTGGTCTTTTTCTTCTTGATTGAAGCCCCTCCTGGATTCTGTCTTCCTCAACATCTGCCACTTCAAAGCGAATCCTTCTTGCTACATTGCTGACTCTGGATTCAGCTTGTCCCTCATTGGGCTTAGCAGGTTGAGCCTGAGCACTCTCTGAGTCATCCTCAGCTCCTACTGGAAAAAGTTTTCCTTTAATTGTGCTCCATAAATATCCAACTTTCCTCAAAGTTCCAGAATTAAACGTATTATTGTGATGACAGTTAACTCTAGCATCCACTAATCTCCCCATTTCTTTCTTAAACAACAGTTTAGAAATAAATCTACCAAAAGGGTAGAAATTTATCCTGGCCTCGCTTTGACAGCAGTAACTGAGATACCTTATCATGTATCTTGGAAAGTTTAACTTAATATAACTTAACATAAGAAACATTATATACATATCAGGGTACAAAATCTTCTCCATTTCTTCCATCCGTGGAGCTATTCCAATCTGAATAAATTTGACCAAAATCTTCTAATCACACTCCAAATCCTTGACAAACATTTTCTTTATTGTCTTGGTACCAAAAAGAAAAGACATGACGTATTCGGATTTATGCACAGAATCTCCTATATTCTTCAAGTTGAAATGAAAAACTCCATCATGAGGGCAGTTGAGAATCTGACTAATCTCTACTGATGATATTGAGAAATACATATCCTCTATTTTAGCCATCAGACTGTCCTCGGTATATCCCAGACTAAACTCTACAGATTTGTAGAAGTATCTAAGTTCTACTTCATACAGAAATTCCGTATTTTCACTGTTGAACATTTGTTCAAGATTCTGAAACGACAGCGCTTGCTTCAACAACAGATTTGTCTGAAATAACCAGTCGAGATCAATTACCTTGTCCTGTAATATTTTTCTTCCCTCAATGCGTTGTCTCTTGGCATTGCTTGGCTCGGCCTCACTGGATCTTTTAGTCCTTACCATTTCCGCAAGATCCACTGAAGGTTTGAAGGTTAGGGTTTCAGAAGTTCGAAGGTTAGGGTTTCAGAAGAGGAAGTGCGATTTTCGAATTTCAAAAGGGTTTCGATAGAAGTGAAAGGTTTTAGAAGTAGAAAAGGCTCTGACAACCTTGATTCCCATGTAATCACTAACCATTACATATATTTAAAACAAATAAAGTTTGCATATGATGAAAGAAAGAAAAACTTAAACAGTATTCAACAAAATTTACATAAATAAATAAAAGTAAATAAAAATAAAAAATTATTTAAAATTAAATAAACCTAGCTCCCCCATAATAAAATCAAACCTTTCAGTGGGAAGTGGTTTAGTAAAAATATCTGCTAATTTAATTTCAGTATTTATAAATTCTAAAAATATATCTTTTTTAATAACATGATCTCTTAAAAAGTGATGTCTTATATCAATGTGCTTAGTTATAGAATGACTAATAGGATTTTTTGAAATATTAATTTCACTTGTATTATCACATAAAATAGGTGTATTATTAAAATTCAATCCAAAGTCCATAAGAGTATTTTTCATCCACAACACTTGTGCACAGCAACTGCCAGCAGAAACATATTCTGCCTCAGCTGTTGACAGGGCAACTAAATGTTGTTTCTTACTAGACCATGATACTAAGGACTTTCCTAAAAAGTGACATGTACCTGATGTGCTTTTTCTATCTAATCTACAAATTCCAAAGTTAGCATCTGAATATGAAATCAAATTAAAATCAGAAGTTTTATGATAAAGAAGAGATTGAAAAACAGTTCCTTTTAAATATCTAAAAATTCTCTTAAAAGCAGTTAGATGAGATTCTTTAGGATTTGATTGAAATATAGCACAAAGATATGTTGAATACATTATATCTGGCCTACTAGCAGTAAGATATAACAAACTACCAATCATACCACTATATAACTTGTTGTCAACTGATTTACCAGTTTCATCCAAATCAAGTTTTATATTAGTACACATAGGAGTTGTAAATGGCTTGCTGTTCTCAAGTCCAAATTTCTTAAGTAAATCAGTAATGTATTTACTTTGATTTAAAACATTTCCAAAATCTTTTTGAAATATTTAAAGACCCAAAAAGAAATTTAATTCTCTCATCATACTCATTTCAAATTCTTCTTGCATTAATTTTGAAAATTCATGACAAAGAGTTTTATTAGTTGATCCAAAGATTACATCATCAACATAAATTTGAACCAATAAAACATTATTTTTCACAGTTTTCTTAAATAGTGTTGGGTCTGCCATACCAACAGTAATATCATTTTTCAAAATAAAATAACTTAATCTTTCATACCAAGCTCTAGGTGCTTGTTTAAGGCCATAAAGAGCTTTAGTAAGTTTAAAAACAGAATCAGGTTTTTGAGAGTTTTCAAAACCAGGAGGTTGCTCAACATAAACTTCCTCCATTAAATAACCATTTAAAAAGGCAGATTTAACATCCATCTGAAATAATTTAAAATTCATATAATATGCATAGGCTAAAAGGATTCTAATGGCTTCTAACCTAGCTACAGGTGCAAAAGTATCATCATAGTCTATTCCTTATTCTTGATTATATCCTTTATCTACTAATCTTGTTTTATTTCTAGTTATTGTGCCTTGGTCATCCTGTTTATTTCTAAAGACCCATTTGGTTCCTATTATAGGATAATTCTTAGGTCTTTCCACTAATTCCCAGACTTCATTTCTTTTAAACTGGTTTAATTCATCTTGCATTGCTATTATCCAACTTTTGTCATCTAAAGCTTCTTCTATAGTCTTGGGTTCTTGTTGAGATAGGAAGGCAGAGAATTCCACTAGGTTTTCTAAGTTTCTTCTAGTTTGAACACCAGTTTCTAGGTTACCTATTATAGTTTCTAAAGGGTGATTATGTAGGGTTCTAGACTGTCTAGGTAATATATTTAAAGGTTCTTCAGTATCATTTTCCTCTGAACTGGACTAAATTTCTTTTATATCATTTTCAAAAACATTCTTTAAATTCTCAAGTCTCATGTTATCATTAGATTCAAGTTCATCCATTTGTTCTGTCCTTTTCTCAAAGGGATCAGATTCATCAAATTTCACATGAACTGATTCTTCAACAATCCTTGACTTCTTATTATAAACTCTATAAGCTTTGGAGGTAGCAGAATATCCTAAGAAAATACCTTCATCGGATTTTGGATCGAACTTACCAAGATTATCCTTGGTGTTTAAGATATAAACTTTGCATCCAAAAACTTTAAAGTAATTTACTTTAGGTTTTCTGTTATTCCATAGTTCATAGGGTGTCTTTTTCAAAATAGGTCTAATTAAAACTCTATTAATTATATAACAAGCTGTATTCACAGCTTCTTCCCAGAAATATATAGGTAGGCTATATTCATTTAACATAGTTCTATCCATTCTTGAATAGTTCTATTTCTTCTTTCTACAATCCCATTCTGTTGAGGTGTTCTTGGTGCAGAGAAGGTGTGTTTAATACCCATATTTGTGCAAAAGGAATTAAATTCTAGATTCTCAAATTCTCCACCATGATCACTTCTCAATGAGATAATATTGAAACCTTTTTCATTTTTAACAAATTTGCAGAAACTTTCAAATAAAGTAAAATCTTCATTTTTAAATTTCAAAAAGAAAATCCATGTAAATCTTGAATAGTCATCAACTAAAACATATACATATAATTTACCAGCTAAGCTTTCTACTCTTGAAGGTCCAAAAAAATCCATATGAATAAGTTCTAGAGGTTTAGATATAGCAACCTTATTAACAGATTTGAAGGATGATTTTTGTTACTTGCCAAGTTGACATGCATCACAAAATCTGTTAATTTCAAATTTGAGACTAGGTAAATCAGAAACTAAATGTTTCTTAGATAACTTATGTAAAATATATACATTTCAATGACCAAGTATTCTATGCCAGATCCAGGATTCACTTACTTTAGCACTCAAGCAGTTTACTTGTTATTTACACAAGGAATTTAAATCCAAAGTATAGACATTTTCAGTTCTTGGTGCTTTAAATTTAAACAGTTTATCTTTAGAAACAGTACAGCAATTGTTAGTAAAATCCACAGTATATCCATCATCACAAAGTTGAGAGATACTTATCAGATTGTGTTTTAGTCCTTGTACATAAAGTACTTTGTTGATTAAGACTGTTTTTGGATCTCCAACTGTTCCAATGCCAATGATTTTTCCTTTGGCATTGTCACCAAATGTGACAAGTCCTCCTTCCTTTTGAGTGAGTAAAGAAAAATTCAACGAGTTTCCACTCATATTTCTTGAGCATCCACTGTCCATGTACCATATATCTTTTCTTCTCTGGTGACCTACTACCTGCAAAGACATTCAAACAAATTGCTTTGGTACCCATATTTTGTTGGGTCCAAGAGTGTTAGCTAGAAATGATCTGGGTATCCAGATTTTCTTTGTTCTTTTAAAATTAGCTGAATTATATAAGTCTTTTGAAACATAGGCTTTCTTAATACCACAAATTTGAGGTTGTCTTAAGAAACAGTTTTTAGCTATATGTCCCTTTGTCCTACAAAAATTACAATTAACCTTTTTAGATCTAGGAATAAAATAATTTTTATATAGCTTTGGTTTTTCTCCTTTACTGCCAATTCCAAATCTCTCCTTTTTAATGGCAGTTTTTCCAAGAATTTCATTTAATGAATTATCTCCTTTTGTAAAAACCAATGCAGCCTGTTTGTAAGATTAAACTTCATCCTGCAGTGTTTTTATTCTTGATTAAAAATTAATATAGTTAGTGTTAATCGAATTGTATTTATCAGTTAATTCCTTATGTTGTTTCAGCATTGTATATCTTTCATCTGAAACGGCTTTATGTATATTTTTTAGTGACTTATGTTTCTTAAATAGTGAGTCATATCTTTCTTCAAGCATATTGTAGTAAGCTGCAAGTTTTTCATTTGTGTAGCTTGATTCAGAATTTGATTCATAAGAGTAATATGAGTGCACCTCATCAGTTTCTGCCATGAAACACATGTTTGCCTTTAGATTGACTTCTTCTTTCTCTGAGCTTGATTCAGAAGAGCTAATAGAGTCTTCAGATACACTCCAATTGGCTTTCATAGCTTTCTTGTATTTCTGCTCAAAGTCATTTCTTTTGAAGAATTTCTTCTTCTTTGCATCCTTCAATTGTGGGCAATCTGGTCTGATATGTCCCATATTTTTGCATTCATAACATCTTAATTCCTTATTATCTCCCTTAAAGGATTTTTTGAAGCCTCTTTTCTTACTGTAGAATTTTCTAAATTTTCTGGCTAGCTAAGCCAGTTCTTCATCTGAGTTGGATGAGTCAGAGCTTTCTGATTTAGCTTTGACTTATTTGCTCTTCATCTTTATATTCTTTTGTTGTAAAGTTACCTTCAAGTCAGTATATTCTCTTTTGATAATCACTTTATGTTCATTAGCCTCATATTGCATTTTATCTTCATACATCATCAGTGTACCAATCAGCTCTCTCATAGTTAGATCTTTGACAGGAGTTTATTTTCTGATTGAAGCAGAAATACCATTCCATCGAGTAGGAATTACTCTCAGTACTTTTAATGCTTCATCAGCCTGATTGATAGGTTCTTC
Organism: Viscum album; assembly: GCA_963277665.1. Taxonomy (NCBI): domain Eukaryota; kingdom Viridiplantae; phylum Streptophyta; class Magnoliopsida; order Santalales; family Viscaceae; genus Viscum; species Viscum album. Next base: position 695,776,026 of record OY728131.1, read on the forward strand.
TAGATCTATTATGTTATTGACAATTTCTGTCAACCTCCCATTCATTTGGGTAATGATCTCACCTTCAACCATTCTGAAATTATCAAATTTTAATTTGGAAATTGCATATCTCATTTGTCTCACATTGTCTATTCCTTCATATGCCATAGCTATTGTTTTACACATCTCATATGCTGTCAGGCACTGAGATACTCTGTTAAATTCATCTGGTCCTAGACCGCAGATAATTGCATTCATAGCTTTCAAGTTCATATCGTACTCTGCTTCTATAGCAGCACTCCATGTCTCAGGATTTTCAGGAATTTCATAAGGAGTCAGAATCTTTGAATAGACTCTATATCTGAGGTTTTCAGATATATTATCATGCGCGATTTCCAGCAATCATAGTTGTCTCCATTAAAATATGGTGCTCTGACCATCGACATCCCTTCTCTTGTATCAGTCATGATGCTCTGTTGTATAATCCTTAAATGCTTCTAGCTTGATAAGGCTCCATCAGAAGCTCCACCTCTGATACCAATTGTTGGATCTGAATCTATAGATTATACACAAGAGGGGGGTGAATTGTGTCTTTTGCAATTTTTTCGATAACTCTTTTCTTGAACGAGTTCTGTTCTTTATACTCTATCAGATTTGAACGTGCAGTGGAAAAAGTAAAATCAAGAACACAAAGATGTATAGTGTTTCGGGGAATAGAAGGCCCCTAGTCCACTCCACCAACGCTCAACTCCACGAGCTTAGTGATTTTCACTATCTAGTCCTCTTTTCCACAGACCGGTTCACAACTGAGTACAGGCAGTTGGCACCTTTACAATCCAAGGAAAAACAAAGCCTTTGGGTTCAAACACGAACCTACACAGCTTAGAATTATAATCTGGTTACTCAAGAATAAAAATAACTTCAGAAAAAAATTTCCAGTTGATCTTCACAATTGCAACAGAATGCAATTGACAGTAGATGGATCAAAGTCTCCAGAAATATTGATCTTCAAGACGAAGCAGTTCTGAGTTGATCCAGTTGCAGTAGATATATATATATAGTTCACAACCTCAATAGTAGTAGATCCACAGTAGATATTCGATGTAGAACAGGTGAATCTTCTATCGAGTTCCTTCTTCTTGAACAAATAGAGCTTTTACGCTCCTTTTGAATCAGCAGATCAAACGTGAATAGTTGCAATCTCTGTTTTCCACCTTTTTCAATAATAGATCAATCGCATCCTCATGTACCTGGTGTTTCAGAGAGAACATATATAATAAATCATATCTCCTGCACATTTAGATCCATAAAAGTCGCCTTCTGATTCGCGATATCCAAAAATTTGAATTTACAGAGAAGTCGTAACTTCCCTTAAGACTCAGCATAAAAATATCCTTTTAATTCGATCTTAAATCCATTAATAAAACAGCTTTGAATCAGTCAAAGTTGTACTTTAAAAACGACTTTAAATATGGCTTGAAATCCGCCCAGAAATCAGCTTACTGATCGTTGCACATAAATATCGTCTGTCAAAATTTATGACGCCAGACGTAAGGTTGATGACGTGGCCTCCAAACGTAGGGCTAATAACATAGTCTTCAAACGTAAGGTTAACAACGTAAGGTTGAACACAAACGTAGGGTTGACAACGTAAGGTTGAATACAAACGTAGGGTTGATCATCCATACTTTTTCTTCAACACTCAAACGTACGGTAAAAGATCCATACTTTTACTTGATCCATACTTTTCCAAGAACGTGTGGTTGTTTACAAAAGTAATGTTGATGAACCATACTTTTGAGAAACAAACGTAACGTTTAGAATTTACGTATGGTTCTCCTTCCATAATTTGCTGATAACCAAAACTTAGGGTTCCTTCCTAACATAAGGTTCTTCTTCCATACTTTTCTGAAAACGTATGGTTGTTTAACCATACTATTCTCTTATCACAAAAAGTATACATGCTTTTCATCCTTACTCTATGTTTATCCACGTAGGGTATGAACAGTGATTCCAGAACGTGCTAAAGTAGATTCCGAATAAGTAATAAATTCTCGTTATTTCAAGAGTAAAATAAATTAATAAATTCCTGCAAAATACTAAATAAAATCATTAGAAAATAACTAAGCGTATTTGTGAGCATCAAAATTATCATAAAGAGACAGAGTATTATTTTTAATAATCTCCCCCTTTAAATAACATTAACATGTATTGTTGAAAACAATACTTTTCTCAATAGTTTATTCTTATACTTAACTTATAATGTTAAATATCGCATATTGTCATATTTCCCTATTCACCAGAAATTCAAACTATTTTATAAAAATACCAAAAAATCACCTGCATTATTTTTGGATGTTTATATTCAAAAAATTGAAACCATTTTGTCAAAATAATTTTATAAATATTGGAAATTTAATTTTTAAATAAAATCTTTATTTATTTGAAAATTATCAATTTTAATATTATGATCAATTTTCAAACCCATTTTAAGATTTCTTATGGTCTTATAAAATTATATTATCGTTATAAAAAACATAATATTATTTTAAAATCCCAATTTATGGAAATAAAAAAATTAAATTTATTTATATATTATAAAAATGTAAATAAAACATATATGTTTTTCAAAAAACTGAAATCTTATTTTATCATTTTTAATACATTTATTTATTTGTATCATGAGATACATTTTCTATATATTTATTCCATAATAAAATGAAATATTAATTTGTTGTTTCATAGGTGATGATACCATTCTAATAGTCATGTTACTATTCATAATGGTAAGATTACTATTTCAATGGTCAGATTCGTTATTTTCATAAGGGTACGCTACCATATATAAATACCTCATTTTATTAATTCTTCATTTAATTATATTTTCTCTCGTGGTTATATATATTTTCATTTATAAAATATATATTTCATTATTAATATTCAATTTCATTTATACAGTGTTTTCTATGATTTCGATCATTCTAGATGATCAAACATATAAAAAATTTCATTTTATAGATATCTTATTTCAATTTCAATTCCCACTATATTGTTTGATATTTTATTGAGTATATTTATACTATAAATGTAATGTTCAAGTCCATATAACAAAATTTTCTGGTTCCTTCATGTTGTGCATATGTTTTATATAATACTACATTACTAAATATGGAACAAGTGTAAATTCATATGAGAAATTCCATTAATAAAATTTTGGGTCATTACAATGCACCTTGATTATGTTCACATAACCAAATGCTCATCTTATGATCACTTGTGATCTTTAATTGATATATCTTATGTTTAAACTCACTAAGAATCATAGATCACCCTTTATAATAATTTAATTCCCTAGGTTGTTGAAAAATTATTATGTATGATGTGTCTAAAAGGGTATCATGTTAGAATATTATTTGTGGGAGATTTCATAAAATAAGTTTTTATGTATCTAATATCCAAATACACTGAACATGTAGGCTATATGGTGTGATTTATTGTAATATTTATTGAGTATTCATGTAATTTATGTACAATGCATGTATTTTTTTCTTGAGTATCCTCACACTGACAGTAACCAACCATGCACTAAGGTGATCCTAGACCTCAGGTAGTAAAGTAAGGGCATGAGGTAATGGTTTGGGTGTTCATCATTTTCTAGACACCCTTATATAATATGTTAGTGCTATAATACATCCTTATCCATGATGTAGTTAGTTACCGGTATAATTTCATCAACTAGATCCAAGGTGAGGAAACTCTCCCATGGATAGAGTTCTATCATCTCATTTATAAGTATTTCTACTTGGATGTGTTGAGGTTTGTATGTATCCAATAGATATTAGAGTCATAAAATGGTATCATATTAGTTTATGAGTATTTTTTAGGTTAACTAACCTCAATAGTTTATCCCTCTATATGATTTATGACATATTTATTTGATCATGGATGTCTAAGTGTGGCCTTCACAAAGTGATCTGAGTCAACTTATTCTGCTTTTTATTTCCATATATACTAGCGTTCTAGAGAGGGACCTGGGGATTGATATATTTTTTTTAGGATATAAAGTTTACAAAATCTAGTAGAAGTTAACAAATAGTTTATTCATAATTGACAGGACATCAGTTGGTAATGGGTTCGCAACATCGGAGGAATACCTATGTGTGGTCCCAAACCTGGTGATCAATGGTCTAGGTGTCACATATAGAATATATCAATACATGAGACATGATTTTCTACACCTATGGATGATGATGTAATATTTATCAGGAGTACCCAACATGAAGTGTAGTAATGGGTAGAGAAATGGTATATGTACTCCCACGTTATAGACAACAATGCAATCAAGGACCTCACTGAGGAGGACATTGTGGTCCTTGAGGAGGTGGTTATGGTAAAGGAGTTTGTTTTTTTAAAGGTTTGGGATGAAGCCTTATTTATTATTAAAACAAAGCAAAGACCTCTTTAACTGGGTATAGGGAGACCCATTACATTGCCTGAAGGTCCAGTGGGTATTTATCCCATTACATGGCCCGTAGGCCCATTTTTTTGGCCCAAAGCCCATTCTGTGAATAGTACTACTACTGTCACACCCATGAATTTTTTTTAAATTCATTACTCATTTAATTTCCATTCCCGATTTTTTTTGGGGTTTTACCACTCGTTTTGGTGAAAATGGTGGGTTTTGAAAATTTGGGTCAAACCGTGATCCCAAATCCAGATTTAAAAACAAATTTTGATTCTTCTATAACTCCTTCAATTTTTAATATTTTATACTCATTCCACTTCCCAATTTGCATAACCTAATATATTAAAATCACCATATCCCTTGGAACCACATAGAAATCCCAAATCATGATGGATTTGGGTTTTTAATTAAGGTAATGGGTCTGCCCGTAAGCCCATTTCCTGCTTTAAATTATTGTTTTAAAATTTCAATATCTCATTCGTTTTTTACTTTTTTTTGGTGATTCAACCTCCCAATCGAAGACAAAAACCTCATCCTCACCCCCTATATCTCGGTTTCCTCTTTGGAGCTCATATACCCCGCTTATTTGGACGATCTTTCTCAATCTTTCTCAAATCGACCAGATTTGATGAGGTAAAATGAATCTTTCATAACTCCTTAAATTTTCATCCTTTTTCCCCCATTTCAGTCCCCACATGATCTAATATGACTCCTTCGGACCTCCATATCAGTTTTGGGTACTTGGAGATTCATATATTGGTGCATTGGGGCTGATTTCTTCAATATATTTCAAGTAAGGGAATTCCTTCTTGGTTCTTTCCATCCTCTTTTAGTTTTTATTCCTCTTTATTGAATTTCCTCATGTCCAGAAGTTGGGGTTATATCCTAAGGTCTGATTTGGTATCTTTTAGGTCAATTTTTGGTGGTCTAGTTCTGGATTTATATTCCTTGTGGTGCGGCGGTGGTACGCTTAATGTTTCGCACCATGTTTTGAGGGTTTCGACTCAAAAGGTAGGTGATTCCATATGTAACCATTTTATGATGAGTTAGATTGCTTGGTTTGTTAATTTAGTATGTTTATAATCTGTTTTTTGTGGTTTTAAAACTTTTTTTTATGAATTTGGTTATACATTTAATTTTTAGTTGTATTTTAGCTTGAAATTGGGTACTTTTCATGTGTGACTCTTGGGGTAATGTTTGGGTTTAGTTTATAACATATGAAAGTGATTTATTAGTCTTGAAAGGGGCTACCCATTCTGTTTTGTTAATTCCTTATTTTCATGTGGGCCTTGAAAAGAGGTTTTTGAATGAGTTTAAGGTGTAAAATCGTGTTGTACTTTTTGAAGGTGATTTATGAAAACGTGTGTTTTTCATGTGTATCTTTGTGGTATTATTTGATGTATTTTTATAACATTTGGGGGTGGTTTAATAATTGTTTTAGGGATGAAAAATTCTGTTTTGGATTGGTATTGGTATGATTTTGGTTTTGAATGAGGGTTTTGAAATGGGTTTAGTGTGCAAACAATGGTTATACCTCTTGGGTTTGTTTTATAAAAATTGCAAATGTTTTATTTGGTTAAACAAAGTTGGGAAAGGGTGTATATATACTGTTTGGGTGAGTGTGTTTGCCTAATGTGGGTTTTTGAATGGTAAAGTGGTGATTTGAGATGTTAAACATTTTTAGAATTTTTTATAAATTGCCGAAATGTTTTACTAAATTGTGTTTTGTGTGCGAAACACGGGTGTGGGATATTTCGTGTGAGTTTATTTATAAAATGAATTGTGAAGGTGAGAAGGGTATTGTGTGACATGTGTGTGGGTTGTTATGTGAGTTGAATATCTTTTAATGGTTTTATAAAATTGTTTAATGGATTTGTGGAAGTGTTAAAGAAATGTGAAAAGTGTTGTAGGAAATTTGGAGTGAGTTTAATTTCAAAATGCATTTGAATGAAAAGTGAAATTTGTGACTTTAGTGATGTACATGGGGGTGTTTGGTTAATGTGTGATGTGGAAGTGATATTTGCATGTGAAAAATATATTTCTTGGATTGTGAACTTGTTTGAGAAAAATGGGAAAACCCAGGTATCTAGGTGGGTGGACGTGTACTAGTATGCTAGTGAATTCGTGGGGTTTGGCCTCAGTTTCACTTAGCAAGATTGACGCTTACAACTCTAACTAAACTATGATGATGATCATTGGGGACCACTAGGTTATGGGTATGATCCCTACTAGTGGCTCGTGCATGAGAACGAATATTTTTTTTGTGGTTACTCTCACCGAGATACGAGGTACCTGGGACCCACAGCTAGCTAGTGCCTAGGGGTTATTTCCTATTACTTGTGCTCATTAGATCCTTTGTACTTACTGTCGGTATACGGTATTGTTGGCTTGAAAATTCAGTAGCTTTGTTAGTTATTTTAAAATTGTTGGTCCTTTAAAATTAGCCCACATGAAAACTATTTTCATTTATTATTTCATCCTTTAGAAAATTATAACAAGCATTTCTTATTTACAAAACTTGCAATGCTTTTTGTCATGAAATGTTTATCACATGGAATCTCTTAGCGGTGGTATCCTACTGGGATTTATCTCACACCCTAATTACACCTTTGGGTGTAAGTAGACTTGCTTATTTTATGTCACAGGTTTGGGTACATGTTTTATGCCATTGGTTCTAGTTTTTATCGGTCCATCGTGATGCAGTTTCATGGAGATGGCTTGAGGGTGGTGCCTCTTTCCATGTGGAGGTTCTTGGGCTGTCTTTTCTTGGGTTTGTACCTTTGTAATGGTCTTTAAACATTGTTTAAAATTGTGTAATTCATTTCTGAATTTTAGTAAAATATGTTTTGGTTTGAAAAATCCAGATTCGATTTCCTGGATTCATTTGTCGTTTTAAGTATACAAACTCGGGTAAATCGTTCCCAATTTTTAGTTTTTGATACCCAGGCACTTGTTCCATCCCGTGGGGATCAGGAATGCCCTTCGGGCCTTGTCATGGGCCAAGTTTGGTGCCAGTTTTGGTGGCGATCAGATTCGGTTCGTGACAACTACAGTACCCACGCTGCTACAGTACTTCACAGTATCCACCGCTGCTACAGTGCTCTTCCGCCACTACAGTGACCTGTCTCCACTATAGTGCCCGGGAATTCCATGAATGACTCAGAGATGGTATCCAAGGAAGAGACCAGATGAATGTGATAGAGTCTTATCATTAAGAAGTGACTGACATGATATTAGGTATAATCAGTGTCCACAATATATGGAAAACCATAATCATAGTTACTAGAATGATCCATTCCTTTTGGTATTTCATCACTAGATAGAGAGTCATAAAATAGCAGAGATACATTCTCCCCACCTATACTGTAAAATAACCCTACAGGTAGCCATCATATGCTAAACCACTTCAGCATGTTATTTGACATATCACTTAGTAGGGAGAGGTTTTAGTGGTAACTTTTAATCCTAAGTATGTATTCTATATCTTCAGTTCATGCTTATATAGATTGATACCATGGGATATTGATGCATTTCTCGAGGGGATCTTTCAACGTTTTCTTTCATTGGTGAGCAGGACCTTCAGTAAAGTTAATTATTGTTTGTGTGTGGGAATTTATAGTCGATCACCAATATATTATTGATTATAGTTCTATATATGATGGGATATTTAGATGACTATCTTCTTATAGTTTTGGAGAATTATATGGATATTTTTAAAAAGTGTGTTCCAATACTTTCCCTTTATTGAAGGATTGAATTTTATATTGATTTTCACACTGGGAACACAATGATATCATCTATAGCATATCATATAGACCTAGATGAGCCTAGGGTGACATGACCCGACCCACCAAAACCCCTCCTGATCTGGTAATAGGATGAGTTTTCCACCCCAATCTCGTCTCCATTAGGACAAGGTCTAGTGACTAGGACTAAGAACACAAAATTCACATGTGGGATACCATTTCCTATATAATGTCTACCAGATATACATCACCATCCAATAAAAAATATTCACAACCACGAAGGATATTAATATATATCTTACTAGAATAAAAATATTAATGAATAAATCTACTAAACATCCTAGGGTATATAATATAAATTAAATTATAAGAGGGGAAAATACAAACCTACTATCCTAGGATATCACCTAATCTTGAGAACTTCGTAAAAAGGGGATCACCATATCATAGTAAATTTATCTATGCACTACTAGCTACAAATCCCACTAGCTCGACTAATCTTTGTAACTAAAAGTTGTTCTAGCTCCACTTTCTCCATTCCCACTAATATATCCATCACCCAATGCTCCCTCATCATAGAAACTTATGTTTGGAAACAAATCCCATGCATGGTTGAGTATCACAATACTCAGTAAGTCCCCCCATCGAAAACATAATTGGAAATAGGATTGTAGGATAGCATAAAACTAGGGAGTTAAACCATAAAATCACCCAATTAAACCAAGTTACAAAACATTATATAGGTAACAATCCATTAATTCACTTCCCAATACAACCTAACTCTATCTCATGATATAATACTAGGGATAACCCAAAAATTCAGCTCATTCTATGAAATAAAGACTCCACACATAATTACTATAACTTAGGAGAAAATTATTCCCAATTAATAAACCTTGGAGAAAACACCTCTCGTCTCATTCATGATAGATACACAACATGAGTTATGGGTAAACACCTCCCTGTGCCACCGAGATGTGGAACATGAAACAATATCAGTCTGCATGAGGGGGAAATGCAACCAAAATCACCACATCAAACTATGGTAATCTATTCAAGAAAATACTATACTGAATGTGGCCTTCAACCACATGTAAATAATCATACACTCGCATTATCACTCGTATGAAATTTAGTGGAGAGTTCAAACTCTATAGTGGATCTTTGTTCCTAGAACAACACCTCTAGCCACAGAAGGATCATATAAACATTTGTAACCTGATTCAAGAGTCTTTAAGATTATCGAAGATAAGGACCACACCATGAGAGTGATATGACACTGGTGGGGGTTATTTGACCCCTAGATGAGTAACCATCATCCCATCCCATGGGGTAGTTCCCTTCCTCATCCCACCTGATTGAAGAAACCTCTTCATATATGATTGGATCTGAAAATGGAGTTATGTGATCTAGCTATTCTAAATAATGAGTGAGACAAAACAACCAAAAAATGAATCCCTTCCCACTCTTCCCTACTCTAATATAGTGGAAAACCCATAGGGTGAAACCTGGTTCACCCTGTCCACTATAATACCTCAAGAAACCAAACTATCCATGAAACTTGAATACCACCACAATCGTATCATCAGTGCCATGCCACAATGGGGGACCCATGACTCGCCAGTGAATGTAAAATGGAAGATGGGGTTTCTGAACCCAAGGAGGGCCTCAAGCAACACCAAATTCCATGATTTTTCAAGGAGACTACTATCTCCATCCATAAATTAATTAACACATTCCTCAAAGAGGGATCTCTAAGAAACCATTGTTTTAAATGGAGGACTGATGCCCCACACATTTATGGGAGTACTAACTACATAAATTTAATGGATGACTAACATCTCATCCCCTGAAAAAATATTTAGAGAGTACCCACATCCCTTCTCTATACTACTCTCACCACATGAACATCAGATTCCATAGTCCTCTGAAATGGGACCATAGATAACTCTACACTTATAATAAAGACTGGCCATAAATGATTATATGAAAATATAGAGAATGACCACCCCCCCCCATCCTATAATCCAATCCACATACACTAACTCTAACTATAGTTTTCATGAGAAAGAGGAGAAATCCATTTATGTTCCACATATGATAATGATTCCCTATAGGATACCATATTATATAGAGGGAACCTTAAAGTACTAGTGTGAACACCTTCATTTTCTTATTTCCCATCCTATGGTAATATATAACCATTGATGAACACATATAATAGAAATATATAAATACAAGCTTGGATTCCATACATTGTTATTTGAATAATACTAAGTCCTCACCATGCTCTCATTTTCTCTACATCATCCATTAGCTCTCATCATCACTACCACAGGCCTGAGATCTAAAATTACCCCTCAATTGTCTCAAAATGGACTCTAATACTTAATAGAACACCACCATCATGTGTTATATAGATATTAAATTAGAATGAACTACCCAATTTTATAAATCTATATTATAGTTGAGAAAATATTTAGAACCCCTTCTAATGGGAAAGTACACTATGTGTACCCCCAACATCCGCTCTGGGCTTATACATCATCCTGTCTATAGATGTATTTCCATTGGACATGGCATGTCCTAAGAAAACATTATGTGAAACCCACAAATATTATCATTTCATGTATCCTATCTCAATTCATTTTATGTAACCTAACATGGCCTGTACTTTAACATGGTATGTACCTCACACTAGGTGTATTTCTATGTACATGGACACACCTTGAGTCGTATACCAATAACCCTACATAGTATGTCCATATATACAAAATTTCATGTAGACCTCATATTCAACTTTTATCACTCTAAATAACTACATGATGTTTCTTTGTAAACTAAACATAGTGTGATTGTTTTTTCTTAATAAAAACCCAAAAAAATAACATTAAACACTTGTTTAACCCTAAATCACACCATAACAGAAGTTAAACCATCCATCAACTACAAAAAATAAAATTATAGATGGGTAATTATATGAAAGTGAATATTAGGAAAAAATAACAAATAAGAAGCCTTTACTCATGGTGAATCATTGGATCTTTATTATCAAATCTATGCTCCATCAATGTTGCACCTCGATCCATCTCTAATTAACCTCCTCAAATAAATAATCCTCTCTATCCCTCTATCTCCCTTCAATTAGAGATTTTAGTGGGAGAGGATTTCACTATCTCTATCTAATGTGAATGTATAGGAATAATATTTTTTAGGAGAAATAAAAACTAAAATTAAATCTCAAATAATACCCATAAAAATAGACTCACCTGGGGCTCGAAATCTGAACATAATTTATACCTAACAAGTATAAATCCAGAAATTCTAGGCTCAACCATGGTTTTTAAATTTCCAACCAGGGATTTTTTTAGTATATATTGATGTTTTAATGTGCAAGAATAAATAATATTTATTTAATATTTATTAAATATCTCGAATAACACACTCACATTGAAATCTCACTAGATTTAATTCCAAGTGTAAAGACCACATCTTAAAAATATTGGAACAATAAAAAAAAGTCAAAGTTCATTTTATATGGTAAATTACCAATTTACCCTTATCAAGTTCTTGAAGATTTTAAACAAAAAAAATAGAGATATTTATTCAATATGGGAAAACTGGGGTCTTTACATCCTCTCTACCTTAGAGATATTTTGTCTTCAAAAATGAATATACCCAAATGTCTCTACAAGAATTCCATAAACCATCCTTGTGGATGGATAAAACAACCAAGAATGTTCCCCTATTTGTTTTGAGGGTCCATAAATGTACTAACCCCAAATTTATAATCGATATTTTTCCTAAATAAATGTTTGTTAAATTATATTATATAATATTATACACATAGAACACATAGAGAAACCAATAACACTTTATATCATTATTGGAGATCATCACAATAGTCAAAAAATAAATCCTTGAAAAATCAAAATATTACAATGGGATAAAATTAGAATATAAGATATGTAGAGTTGTAAAATTTGGAACATCCTTATCTACTAAAATTTCTACTCACATGAACAATACTATGGAAAATAAACAAAATATTAGTAAATCAATCAATGTTTTAGAAAATTAAAATATTTTACCTTGGGAAAAAGTATAGTGAATGATTTATAAATTAATTAATAGGTATTTATTAGAGATAATATGATTTTTAGACTAGTAATATGACCATTGGAATAGTATTGTAACTGTTTTGAATGGTAACATGAAGGTTGGGAAGAGTAACTCGACCATTGCAATATTAATTTTAAATAAAAATAATAAAATTTTATATAAATATTTATTATCATCGGTAATTAAATAAAATATAAATATTTTAATTCCATATAATAATTCCTAAGATTAAAAATTAAAAGATATTATAATCATTTTTTTAGTAAATTGTATTTCATTGTATTTCGTTGTATTTCATAAAAATCATTATTTTTATATTAAAATTTTAAAATTATCTATGTTAGAGAACTATTTTCATAAAATGAATTTAATTTTTAGAAACATAATGTTTAAATTTTCTATGAGTGATTTTATGGAAATTTTCTTGAATACATCAATTTTGGTGAATAGTAAAAAAACCTATTTTTCCTAACCAATGTGTTTTAAATGACAATATTCATGATGTAACAATAACCTAATCAATTTTATAATTTTATTGTCAATAAAAAATTGTTTAATAATTTAAATAATCCCTTAAATTTAATTTCCAAACATAAAAGGTTCACTTTAAATAAACATTCTTTTTCTATTTTTCCTCTTTCCCTTTTGAATACACGAATAAATTTGAATTATAATGTGTCTGAAAGTCATAAAATCATGTTATCTAATTAAAATTTATTTAATAGTGTTATAAATTTTACTATTACAAGGATTACATCTGAAATTATATTTATTCAATACTTTATTCTAAAAACACACTTGTACTCAAGTATAAATACCCCATCTTCTTCCCCTTAGAAATCCACTTCACTTACACCTTCCAAATACAAATATCTAACTAATTATCATCTAAAAATACCTTAATCATCCTTATGGACCTTCTATAGTAATAAAACTCCATAATTTCATGAATTTAAAGATCATCAAAATGGAACAACTTTAAGAATGAGGTAATGTTGTTTGGTCTTTTTATTTCATTTTACTTTTCAAATTCTTTATCCTCCTATTATTATCTAATACAAACCTTCTTTAAAAAAACTATACAGTATCTTAAAATTATATTTATAATGATCATATTCTATAAATTTTTTATTTATAATATAAATAAAAACTATATATCTCACACCTCTTCTTTGGACAATATCCCATTAACAGTTGGCTAACTAGCAATGAGAAGGTTTCCAACTCTGTAATTATCAAAACCACTAGGGATGATTATAATAAATTATTCATTATATTTAAATTTATAAATATATTTAGTTTTAATATTTTTGTGCTAATCTTAAAAATTCATACATATCATTAATTCATGATCACAAAATCGAAACAATCTGGTATATTTAATGGAAAATACGATATCAAAAGTCTTCACTATTGACAATGTGAATTAAGAAATATAATAGAAAATTTATAATTGATAAAAAATATAATAAATTAACATAATTCAATTATATTTTCATGTTTTAATAAACCTATGTTTATTATATAGGTTACAGAAAAGTGTAGAAATAAATCAAGTTCTAAATTGAGGGAATTATGAAACCAAATGTTATCATTTCAATTATCCCCTAACTAAAATTATTTTATGTATAGATATTCCTATAATTCCCTAAAAATATATTTTCACTATTATTTCACTTTTCTTTTCAGGGATATACATGTTTCTACCTTGTTAAAATAATTTCTAATAAAATATCAATGAATTTTTAAATAGGATTTATTTATTCAAAACTCGTCTTTGACCCCATTGAGTTGTTTCTCCTACACTCAAGAATGATGATGTTTTATGCCAAAATATGATTTACATTGTTTATTTGGGAACCCCAAATGTTATTCATTAAATTATTATTTATGACACCCTTATGAAACTCATTCATTTATATGGGTTTATTTCATGAATATGAATGTTATATGTTCTCTTTACACATGGAATGCATAGTTATAAGAATTTTATAATGTGATGGGTGGACCTAGAATTAAATAACCCTACAATACATTCTTTAATTTGATATATCTCATTAGATTATGTGTATAAATTTTTAACATGATAATAGCTTTTTTCAGATTTATGATGTTATGATTTATGAACATATATTATGTGTGAATATGATGTTAGCTTTGTTCACAACTATGTGTTTTATTTATCAAATATGTTATGATGTTTCATTATTATGAATATTCTATATTTAATTACTTTATCAAATTTTTCCCTTGTGATTGTGATTATTATACTATGCTTATGATATGATAATGGTGAATATGCTCACCCATGTACTATTTATTCATATCCCTTATTCCTCCCATGTTATTCCTCCCCTTACTGGGCATTTATATCACCCCTTTATTTGATTTATATTCTCATGTGATAATTTACTAAGGATAAAATTATAAATTTGTGGAGGATAAAGAATAAGGATTTAGGTAATGTTTAATTTTTACTATGTACAATTGATTTATGAGCCTAATTTTCCTAAGATACTAGAACTTCATATCCTATATTATATCACTATTATGTTATTTAGCTTTAAAATAATGTAATAGTATTTTATGAAAAAGTCAGGTCACTATTGTTGTTGTTAGATAATAGTTTATTTAATTTGGTAATTATGATTAGAAAACATTAGTGATACCCCAAGGGATAAGTTTTAGTTTTAATGGAAACATATTGAAGTTTTAGTAATATATAAGAGAATATGGATTATAAGTAATAAAATCCTTATCTATATACTACATGTTGATATGGATATGGAATTGATATACCTAGGGATAATAACCATAAAATGGGTGGATTATGTACCAACTCGATTTTCACCTAGTTCACGATAGAGGCCTTATTGCACACCTAGTTTGACACTCTCGGGGGATATGCATTAGTTGATTACATACTCTACACTAACTATTATGAAGGATATATAACTAAATTAATACTTTCTTTTCAAGTTAGAGTTTGATTAAATTAAAATATCCTAGAGGCATCATCTGATTAAAATGTAGAAACTAAATATCCCATAAGATATGAATTTATAATTAATTTTTACATGAGAATAAATTATTTTTTCATGATGTATTGACTTTTGTTTTGTACAATATTTTTTTATCATATAAAATGGTGGGAAACTGAATAAACCAAACCAATAACCCATGTGTGGGACAATTAAATGATTGTCCAAATGAAATTCCTAATTCAAAGGGATGTGTAGTTCAAAACATCATAAAAATGCTTATCCACATTTCTCTAGATATAAACAATAACCCAAACCATTTGTAACATCCACCTTCACCCATAAAGGATAAACTAGAAATAGATTCCTTTATGCAAAAGAGACCACCAACATTTAGTGGGTCTTCTCATCCACTGGTAGTGGAATAGTGGATGAACTCAAAGTAAAATATATCTTTCAATGATACACTATTATAAAAATGATAATGTTCATCTAACGGTTTATCATTTAGATAGAGGGTCTTATCAATGGTTAGAGTTAATAAAGAATATGAAGCTAAAAGATGAAATAAATAAATGGATTGGAAAGACTTTAAGAAGATATTTCTTAACAAGTATTTCCCTAAAACCATTTTAATATAGATGAAGATATAATTCCTATATAATAATAAAAAATGGAGTGAATATATCATGTATTTTAAGAAATATTTCACAAATATTGAAAGATATTACTTGGGTTTTATTATCAACAACAGTAGAAAAATTGATAGATTCTATGTTGGTTTAAAACCACACCTTTAAACGAATTTGGATATCCAAGATTTTGGGAGTTACAAAGTATCTTTTTATGTTCTCTCTATGTATATATGGATTATAGATAATGGTACCATTGAGATAGAGATAAGAGGAGAATAATGGAATTTCAAGCTGGTGGGTCAAATAAAAAAGGAGGATAGAAGATCCGAGCACCCAAGTGTTAATGATTTGGAAAGAAGAATCATGGGATTTTCTTTAAAGGGACAAGGAAATGATTCAAGGGTGGGAGATAAGGCAACCAAGCTCATGAATGTTGAAAATCCATGAGGAAGCTAGAAAACATGATGGAGGAAAGTAAGTCACCTCCCAATGAACCACCCATGGTTCAATGCTTCAACTATAAGGTATAAGGGAGATATGAAATCTATTACACTAAACCAAGGGACTTTAATGTAATGACCTAAACTATTATAAATAAAATTCCAATTTTGATTTAATTAAATGTCTTACAAGTAATATGGTTGTAGAAAACACATGCACTTATTTATATATACAATTTTATTTAAATTACCATTATGTATATTTAACATTGATAATATAGTCATTGAATAGTGATCACATGATTAATATAAATATAGGATTTAACAAATCCAATCGAAACAGAAAAAGGAAGTGATGGCATCAACTAGTAGGATCATACCCTGTTAAGGCCATTTATCAGAGCTTCTAAGGGAGATATCATTTCTGGTATTTTTCCATGACCAATCCTAAGCTGATATCTAACAACTTAAGCCTCAGTGAAATTGTTTATAGGATAAGTTCAAGCTCATCGAGATCATGGCCCAAACCATGTTTCCTGAACCGCACCATGAAAGTCAAACCATCATGCACCTTACTCTTAGATAGTATGCTATTGTATTAAAGGTATTTGTATCAAGACCCTATCATTATGAGTATGTACATTATTTTTATAGGATAATGAATATATTTCTATCCTATTATTGTTACTTTATAAATAATTTTTGTTTTGATAAAATAATACACAAATAGTGTTTTTGAGTTATATTAAATTATGGAATTTATTTTGATGAATTGATGGATTTTTTAAATAAATAATATTTTAATAAAATATTATTATTAAATAATTTTTCTAAAATTGAAATTATTATATAATTTTTATGATGTCAAATGTAAATTTTATAAGGGTTCGAAAACTGTTATTTTCAATAAAACAAAACATTTTCAATAAATGTCAGTTATTATTTTAAAAGTTAAAATTAAAATCTTTAGAAATTATTTAGGTAAAATGAATATTATTTTTGGAATCAGAGTGTCAAAATTATCTAATGGTTAATTTTTCATAATTTTCTAAGACAGCCGAACATTCTGGTAAAATTTAGAACCATATAAATATAATTTTTTATTTATGACATCATAATGACACGAATGTGATTTAATAAGTAATATAAATTGGATAAAAGACCAACTAAATGTTTTTCCATTAAAATAATTTGATTTTAAGTTTATTTTATTTATTTTACAAAGTCTTTGTGAATCTTCTGATACTTATGATATATTTTAGGGTTTTAAAATCATTTATTTAATAGTGTGACACACCTCCACATAATCAAGATAATTATTTTATTAAGTTTGGCCCTTTATGTTTTAAAAGAATTTAAAACACTCCCATTTTGAAGAATACATGGTATGATTTATGTTTTTGAATATTTTATTATGCAGAGTCCAAAACTAAAATAATAAATAAACCCTCATCTTTTCCTATATAACCCACCCAAGATCCCATTTCTCTTCACTCAAACACATTTTAGCATGTCCATAATCTTCAATACACCCTCTAGAGTCCTCCCAATTCCCCCCAAGATCTCAATAAGTCCATCCCAAGACATTGGAGTCACACATTCAAGTAAGGGACCTTCATATCCTAAATTCAAATTAAAACAACTTCTTCGAAATTAGTTTTTTAGTTTCAATTTAATATATTTAAATTCATTTATAATAATTACCTTACTATTAAATTTATTTTATTTTAATTAGGATTCATTTATCCTCCCTCATTTTTACCCTTACCTAAGTTGTTACTATGCCAAATTTCCGTAAGGGATCCTCACTTTCTCTTCTTTGTTCAAGTTTCTTTATGAACTTATGAATTCTATTTACATTTAATAATTTTGGGACATTTATTTTCATATCTCTATTACTGGCCATTAGATATTAAAATGATAAGATATCCCTTTCTCTATCATCATCCATTTTTATGAATTTTTATGTAACATCGTTATGCTGCCAAAATTTCACCATGATTTTTCCTTGCCAAATAAATTATGTCGTGAATACCATACCCATTTTTCTATCAAGGGTATTCTCTTTTATGCACATATATATATTTATTGGGGAATTACTTGTATGTATTCTACACTCCTTAATCATGGAATAAATTATAATAATGAATGAACTCATGTTGTATGATCTATGTGAAACACTTAAGCGTGAGAATGAAATTAATATGATTAGTGCACCTAGATAGCACTCCAATGCATTGGGAAATGTTTTGTTTCATGATACTTCATGTTGCAATAGTGAGTGAAACTGATTCATTTATGGGGCTTTTTACACCATGAGGACTTGATGGATTTATCCTTGAACTATGTTTATGATGTAATGTTTTATGTTTTTTCAACATTTCCCATGTTGTCTATATGATTATGATGTTATATCTTATATCATTGTTCATGTTTATTATTCATACTCTTTTTATGACTCATTGATATGCCTATTGTCTAACATGTATCATATTCTTCAATGTATTCCTTGTTTATTCCCTTACTAGGCATTATAACTCTCGCCTTTCTCAATAGAGGTTATACCTAGACCCACTCCTATCTCAAAATTCCTTTATAGGATGACCCTGATAGAACTTGAGGTGTTAAAGAAGGATCTACAAGTTAATTTATATAAAGGGTTCATACACCCTATTGTATCGCCTTTGGTTGAACCCTTTCTCTTTTTCAAGAAAATGGATGGATCAATGCAATTTTACATTAATTATCGGGTGATAAATAAGATCAACATAATGAATAAGTATCCCATAACAAGGATTGATGATTTATTTGATGAACATTGAGGATCTAAGTATTTATTAGTGGTGGATCTACATTTTTTACATCATTATATAAAGGTTAATAAGTAAGATATTCAAAGTAAGGGATTTTGTAAGATTTATGAACACTATGAGTTCATAGTGATTCCCTTTAAACTTACTAATTCCCCTAAAATATTCATGGATTTAAAGAATTGAGTATTTTGATACTAACTTGAAAAGTTTTTGGTAGTATATATTGATCATATTCTCATTTACACAATGATTAAGGATGAACATAAAAATCAACTAAGTATTATGTCAATAACATTATGAAAGGATAAAATGTATACTAAGTTTCCCATGTGTGAATTTTGGTTGTAGAAATTCACATTCTTAGGGAATGTGATCACAAGTGAGGATATTTTTATGGACCCCTTAAAGATCAACACAATTGAGGATTGGACTAGAACCTTAAGTGTTAGGGAAATCCATAGTTTTCATGGATTATCTGGTTACTATATAGAATTTGTGATAAATTTCTCATAACTTTCAAGACCACTAATTAGGTTAATATGGAATTTGGTAAAATATGTATGGATGGAAGAATGTGTGGAAAGATATAAGGAGCAAAAGAGGAGGATAATAACAGTGCATGTACTCACACTAACATCAAGTAGAGAAGGTTTTTTGATATACAGTGGTTCTTCAAAGAATGTATTTGGTTTTTTACACATGAATAATGATAAAGTGATAGTATATGCCACATATAAGTTAAAGATCCATGAAAAGAAATACCTAATGCATGATCTGAAGTTAGCAGTTTTGATCATTACATTAAATATTTATCGGCACTACATATATGGGGAGAAGTGATATATATATATCACAAGATTATAAATTATATATTAACAAAGAAAAATATCAACTTGGATCAATGAATAAGGTAAGATATGATCAAGGACTACGATCTCTCTATTCACTACCATCTTGAAGGGAAAACAAGGTAGACAATGCACTTAGTAGAAAATAACATACTAATCAATCCATGATGTATATTGGGAAAGACCATATATTTATGGATATGAAAGTTATGGACCTTGAAATCATAATGGTAAATAATTCATCCTACCTTTCTGAAATGATTTCACAACCATCTATCAAATAGAAGATCAAAGATGTATAAAGGGAAAATTTTGAGATTAAAAAATAATTTGAAAAAGTAAATGAATGTAAGCTTATAAATTATGAAACGGTGAAGATAGTTTCATTTATTTTGGAACTATAATCGCTGAAACTTAATCACCTGATATGAATAAAAATATATTACATATTGTTTATAGATCATCTTCCTCCATCCATCCTGAAAGTACCAAGATATACTGTGATATATGAAAGAACTTATAGTAGGATAACATGAAGAATGATATTTATTATAACAACTTAAAGTTATTAGTATGTCATCATGTTATGGTAGAGTGATATAAATATAAGGGTATGATGCATCCATTTCCCATACTGACATGGAAATGGGACAACATCACCATGGTATTTGTCACTTATCTCATGAAGACATCTATTGGAAGAAATTTGATATGCTTTGTGATGGATTGACTCGCCAAGACTACCCATTTCATCATCATTCAAGAATATTTATCTCATGTACAAAAATCTATTATATATGTAAAGGAAGTGAAGAGGTTTCATAGGGATCCACTTTTGATCATTTATGATCATAATCCAAGGTTCACCTCTAAATTCTGGAGAATAATTTAACATGTTTTGAGTACTGGATTGAATTTTAGTGGGACCTATCACCCAAAAACTAGAATCCAAAAAGAGAGGACTATTTATACACCTAAGGAAATATTGAGAGATTTCTCAATGTAATTCAAAGGAGCATGGTATCAATATGTCCCACCAGTTGAGTTCTCATGCAACAAAATAATCCACTCAATTATTTAAATGGACCCACATGAATCAATATATGAAAAGTGACGTATAAATACTACATATTGTAATAAAGTTGGTGAACAAATGATAATTGGTATCAGTTTTTTAATATAGATGATATAAAATGTCAAAGACATCCAAAATCATATAAAATATTCTCAGAGTTATAAAAAAGTGTTATATTGTCAATCGTCAAATCAAATAAGAGTTTAAAGTTGTAGACCAAGTTTTCCTTTGAATATCACCATGGAAGAGGTTAATGAAGTTTGTAAAAAAATGAAAGATTAACCCTAGGTACATGGGCCCATTTGAGATCCTTGATGGTATAGGAGTAGTGGACTAGAAGTTATCCCTTCCACTAGAAATGGCTCAACATCATAATGTGTTCCAGGCATCTCTATAGAGGAAGTACATAAGTTATCCCTCATGTTTACTGAATCCACGGTTTGTACAAATAGGGAATGACCAGTCTTCTAAGGCGTAGTTTGTGATTATCATGGACCGTAGAGAAAAATTTATACACAACAAGGACACTCCCCTTATAAAATTGTTGTTGAGTACCAATCAATATGAATAAGTGACATGGGAACCTATGGAAAAATGAAAGAGAAGTACACTCATCTATTCTCAACCGATAATATGATTTAATATTTTAGGGAAGAAATTTTTAAAGCGGAAAGAATGTAATGAACTATAATTTATATATGATATTTGTTTCATGGATATATGTATGTTATATTATATTATATAGTATTATACACATAAAACACATAGAGAAACAAAAAAATACTTCATTTCATTAATGGAAATCATTAAATTTTTCGACAATTAAACCCATGAGAATTCCAAATATTATAATAGGACAAAAAATAGAAAATATGGAAATTAGAATGAAAATTTTTTTATCATTCATGTCTACTAGAATTACTACTCCCATTAAAGACACTATGGAAAAGAAAAAATATATTATTAAACCAATCGATATTTTATAAAATTAAAATATGGAACCTTTGGGGTAAGTGTAGTGAATTATGTGTAATGATATAAATAGGTATTTATATAAGGTAATGTGACCATTGGAATAGTACAATGACCATTAGAAAAGAAATGTGACGTTTGTAAAAATAACTAGGCCATTGGGAATTGTAACCTGACTATTGAAATATTAATTTGAACACAAAATAATAAAATGTAATATAGATAACATTTATCTTGAGTAATTTAATAAAATATAAATATTTCAATTCCATAAAATAAATTCCAATATTAAAAACTCCATGAAAATATATGCATTCTTTTGAATAAATTTTATTTTAATATATTTCATAAAAAAATAAAATTTTAAAATTACCTATATTAGAAAATTATTTTTATAAAATTAATTTCAATTTTTAATCAAAAATTGAAATTATAAAATGGTGATTCTTTGTAAGTTTTCTTAATCACTTCAATTTTTAGGTGAATAGTAAAAATATAGTTATTTCATAACCAATATGTTTTAAATTTAATCATTCATGATGTAATAATTACTTAATCAATTAAAACATTTAGGTTTGAAAAAAAATTATAATAATTTAAATAATTCATGAAATTAAATTTTCAAACCTAAAAATTATTTTCCAAAGTCTAAAATTCTAATTTGTTCTGTTAAATAAACATTTTTTAGTTTTCACCTTCCCTTTTGATAAAAATAATAAATTTAAAATTTAGAGGGTTTTAAATTACTAAAATAATTTTTTTATTAAAATGTAAATCTTAATTTAAAAATTTTCATTATTAAAAGGTTTAACTTGGAAATTATATTTTATTCAATTTTTTTTCCTAAAAGTACACCTCTCGTCGTGTATAAATACCCCCTCTCCCTTTCCTAGAAAAATCACTTCACTTCCCCTTACAAAATCCAAATATAATATTAATTACAATATCATAATTCCACTATAATACTTAGGTATGTTTTTCATGAATCAAAATCCAGAATTTGATGATGTTAAGGGTTATAAAAAAGGAACAACTTCACGAAAGAGGTAATGTCAATTTATATTTTTATTTCATTTTCCTTTTCTAATTCTATATCATCTATTTATTTTGTAATATAAGCCTTCTTAAAGAAAATAAAAATTATGTTAAAATTATATTGATAATGAAAATAAAGTATAAATTTTTTATTTATAATATAATCACATATTATATATCTTGCACCTCCTCTTTGGATAATGTCCCATTAACGGTTGGTTGATCGCCCATGAGGATTTTGTGAACACTCTGATTATCAAAAACACTTTTTAATATTATAATAAATTATTTATAATATTTAAATGTATAAATATATTTATTTCTATACTTATAGAGTTAATCATAATAATGTATAAATTTCAATAAATCAAAATCATTAAATCAAAGAAAGATGGATGATTCTAAGGGAAAAATGATATCAAAATGTTTCACCATTAATGATGGGAATTATGAAATATAATCCAATTATTATAATTGATCAAGTGTGAAAAATTGATCCTAACTTACTCTTGATTCCATGTATTAATAAACTTATGTTCATTATATGAGTGGCAGAAAAGCGAAAAAATAAATCTGGATCAAGGGTATGGGGATTCTTAAACCCAACTCTTTATTTTAGGTTATATCACCTTTAAAATTATTTTTAGTATTTATATACATCTAATTCATTTAAAATTAATTATCACTATTATATCACATTTATTAATTGGTTTATACATGTTTCTACCTTATTAAAATTATTTCTAATCTAATTTATACAAATTCTCAAAAAGACTTTATTTCTAAAAAACACATGTTTGATTCTACGTGATTTGTTTCTCCTGCACTCAAGAATAAAGATGTCTTATGTAAAAATATGATTACCCTTATTCATTTTGTAACCCCAATGTTTATTTATTAATGTATGATTTATGAAAAATTTATGAAACCCATTCCTTTCCATGGGTTCATTTCATTACTAAAAATGTTAGATTTTCTCTTTCTATATGGCATGCATGATTATGATCATTTTATGACATGATGGGTGGTCCGAGAAATATATATACCTCCAATTCATTTGGTAATGTTATACAATTCATGATATTATTTTTATTATGCATTAACATGATTCTATTTTTTTATAATTATGATGTTATGATTTATGAACATAATATGTGTGGTATTTGACCACTATGTTATGATGTTTCATTATTATTCATACACAAAATTCCATGTATTCATCAAATATTTACCTCTTGATTATGATGATGACACTATGTTTATGATATGATGATGACTATTATGTTCACCCATGTACTATTGATTAATGTCCCTTATTCCTCCCTCATCATTCCTCCCCATACTAGGCTTTTAGATCACTCCTTTATTTGAGGTATATCCTTATGTGATTACATGTACTAAGGAGAACATGATAGATTTTATTAGGATAATTAAGAAGGATTTATATTATTTTTTTCTTTTATTAATACAAGTAATGTGTGATCCTAATTTTCTTAAGATATCAAACCTTAGGATTTTGGATTGTATCACTATTATGTTATTTATCTAAATAATGATATAATAATATTGTATGAAAAATTTGTGTCACTATGATAAAATCCATTAGAATATATAATTAAATTCAACTCAAGTAAACTTACCTTATCCTTCAATTATATCAAGGACATTACATCTGATATTCTCATTCCTTTAATGAGGATTCTCATGAAACTACCACAATTCACCTTCAAAAAATTTATTTATAAACATAAAAAAGTATCTTTTTTCTCATAACATAGTATACACATCAATTCTAGTAGTATTTTCTACCAAAAACCATTAATATCAGTCAAATATGGTTCATCAACCAAGGAATTTCCCTATAGGGGTGTCATGCTCCCCACCTTCAAAAGGGTTGACTTATAAAATTTTCATTCTGAGAAATTATATCCAAATCAAACTAAAAAATTTCACACCTTATAAATATTACTATACCACAGTATGGGGGATATTCATTCTTTCATAGTATCTTTTTTTATTATCCAAACTTTTCTAAATGAAATTTTCTATTTTAATGAAAAAATGCATTATCAAGTTATAAAGTTATAAAAAACACATACGGTAAATTAGTTATTTTGGAATGTTATATCTTATTGTATTTAAAAGACTATTAATAATTATAAATATTTATAATATATTCATTTAATTTTGATCGTATTAGTTATATATATAAATGGTTATGATAAAGTCTAATTGACACAAATGGGAGTGATGTCCTCAACCAGAAGGATCATGCACTATGAAACCCATTAATCAGAGCTTCAGAGGGAGATAGAATAACTCAGATTTACCCTTTATAAAGACAAAGACTATATTAAACAAATAAATCATGAATTAAATTGCTTATGGGAGAAGATCGAGCTCATCTAGATCATGGTCTAAAATATATATTTCAAACCACCCCAAGAAAAATATTACCATTGAACACCTAACCCTTAGGGAATTCACAGGTTTAATAAAGTGATATGTATCTAGACCCTAAGAGTAGGTATTCTTATATTTTATTTTATTTTAAAATGATTATATGTATTTATTTTTAATATTAACTCTTAAATGATTAGATAATGATTTTGATAAAAATTAGATTCTTGTATGATAAAACAAAATGTGTATTTTTTGGGAAATATATAGTTTCAATCAAGACACTTTTTTTATGAATTTAAGAATTTTTTAAATAAATTATATTTTAATAAAAATCTATAATTAAATAATATTAATTAAATATAAATGATAATATAATTTTAATAAGTCAAATATAATTATTATAAGGTAGGAAAATTGTTATTTTCAAAAAAACTAGTATTTTTCAATAACTAGTAATTTTTATTTAAAAGCATAAATTCTAATATTTAAAGAATTTTTTTTTGATAAATTAAACATTAATTTTGAAATAAACTCATCAAAATAATCCAACGGTGATTTTTTCATGTTTTTTAGAGACAATCAAATTTTCGGTTAAAAAAAGTACGATATAAATATTCGGTATGTATTATAACATCACAATTATCAAAAAGTGATGTGATATATTCCATAAAATCTATCCATAACCAGTTAAATATATCCCTTTAAAATAAATTGTTTTTTAATGTATTTGAAAAAAATTATGAACCCTTAATTAATTCCCAACATCCTATATTTATTTTAAGGTTTTAAAAACAATTCATTGTAAACATGACTCACTTACACATCATTAAGGATATTATTCTAAATATCTAGGTTCATAAACTTGTAAAATAATAAAAAAACTTCAATTTTACAGAATCCAAGGGTAAATCCATGGGTATTTTTTTGGTTTTGATTACATTATCATATAGTGTCCAAAACCTATGTTTGGAAATTAATAAAGATTGTCCTCCCTTTTTCTATATAAACCAACCCAAGATTCCATTCCTCTTCACTCAAAACCATTGGAGCATTAAAATTAATAT
Organism: Viscum album; assembly: GCA_963277665.1. Classification (NCBI taxonomy): domain Eukaryota; kingdom Viridiplantae; phylum Streptophyta; class Magnoliopsida; order Santalales; family Viscaceae; genus Viscum; species Viscum album. The sequence continues at coordinate 695,802,604 of OY728131.1, forward strand.
GATCATACCTCTATATATTCCTCCAATGGATCATCAAATCTCTTAAGATACTCCATAGATGCTTTTAGAAGTGCTCTGTCAAGGTAAGGGATCCTCTCTTTCTCATCTTTATTAAAGCACCTTATTTGTTTTATGCCCTTTAATTTCAAATTTTTCAAGTTTGGTTATGTTATTACATACCCATATTACTATAATTATGATTTAAAAGTGATTATATACCCATTTAAATATAATTTTAACCCTTCCATGAATCTTTATGTACCCCCATTATGCTGCCAAAATCATCATGTGATTTTCAATGCCAAATATTTTTATAGTGAATACCCATTCCCATTTCCAATCAATGATATTCACCTATATGAAGCTATTATTCATTGAATTGGGAACTCCATTTATGTGTATCACTCTCTTTAATTATGGGATTAAATTTTATGAAATAAAATCTTATGCTCTATGAAATATGTGGCACACTTATGCATTTACGTCATATGAAAGTGACTGGTGGGCCCGGAACTATATAGACATCTAATGTATTGGGAAATGTTTCAATTACATGATATGATATGTATGGTGCACATTATGATATCCTAAGAACAATATATAATGTTTTATGTAAAGACCCATAAAATTCAAGGGAAATTTTTTCTTAATTTTCTTTGGAATTTTACAAGAACGCGGTTTCTGACGGCACCTGATTCCGAGGCCCGGAATACCCAGAATCAATTTCCGAAGATCGGCTCGGGTACGTTCAGTGAACGAACGAGCGGGAAATTCTAACTTTTGACCCGGTGCTCGGAATTGAAATCTGAGGACACTGATGAACTCGTAGCGCCGATATTCGCTTAAGGAAACCTTTTCCGAGGTTGCGTTTTAGGCGGGACGGAAGTTAGTTTTGGGAAAATTATAAGAAGTTAAATAAAAATATGGAAACACTTTTTATTTTTTTTAACTTGTTGGTTAACTCCTCTCAAAGGAAGTTAGGGGTGGGACCCACACCCACTTAACCTCCCTTGAGAGGATTAAGTGTGGTGGGGCCCACACGAACCCTAACTTTTCATCTTCTCTCAAAAACTCCCTTTAACCCCTCTTTAAAAGTCATGACAACTTGTTAATTAATTTGGAGTTATTTTATTTGAATTTCAAACCTTTGAAATTCAATTTGTTAAGTGTGTGAATAAAATAAGACTCTAGCTTATTTTATTTGGTTAGATTTCTCTAGCCTCTTGAGAGATTTTGAAGCCTTCTTCTTCTTATTCTTCAAGCTTGACGAAGAACGCGAAGAACCTTTGAGCTCTGATGAAGAACGCCGCTCCTCTCTTCTTCGTAGCCGGTTGTTTCCGAAGATCGACGACGTCTTCCGTGTCAACGAAAGGGAACGCCGCTTCCTCCTCGGAATTCCTTCGTCGGCTTACGAAGATTCTACAACGACGTACCTCTTCGGACGTACCTCTTCATCAATGGAATTGACAAACGATTACCGCGATGCCAACCTCCGCGACGCTTGTCTTCCGCGGGTCGTTGACGATCATCGTTCTTGAACCGAGGTAGGGGTTGTTGTTGATTATTTATTTATTCTCGTTCTTGGTTCTAGCATGACAAATGTGAGGATAATTATTTATGTGATATCGTCTAACGAGAGGGGGGTCGGACCGCACAAACACGGCCGAATTCCCCCTCCTTTGTTCTTGATTATGATTTCCTTGTGTATGAACGAGATGGTGTGGTGTCGTCGCACCACGCGGAAATTCGCACGGTTGTATTGCGCGGCGCCGTCACGCCGCGCCGTGGAAGGATTATCATGAACGCGACGCCGTCGCGCCGCGTCGAAGGGAACCGAAGGCGCCGCGGCCAAAGCGGGACCGCGGCGGAGGGGCGTGATGCCGTCGCACCATGCCGGACGACGAACACCGCGGCCGGTTCCGGGCTGCTGCGAAACGGGAAGACCGGCGGCTAGCCGGGCCGCCGGCGTCGGAAGCCGGAAAGGGGACCGGCTTTGCCGGTCCCGTTAAAGAAAAACCGGCCGGCCAGGTGGGCCGGCCGGAAGGGGAAAAACCGGGGGAATTTATTTCCCCCGGCCATCTTGAATGCCCCCCTTTAAGAGGGGGGCCGGTTTCATTAAGGGGGGCAGGCGGCCCCCCGTTTTTCCAAATGGCAGGCCTCCACGAAGGGGGGCCGTTGATTGTCAAAGGCGCGGCTTAAGCCGTGCCGCCAGCTGAAGAAGTGGGGGCCTTGCCCCCCGCGCGTGGCACCGAGCGGCTCCAGGCCGCGCCGCCGCCGGCCGGGTCGGGTCGGCCCGGACCCGGACCCCCCATTTTCGAGACGACTTCAGTCTTTTAACCATAACTTGAGCTACGGACCTCCGATTGACGAACCATCAGCGGCGATGCGATCCTTGGATCGAGACGGTCGATTCGGTATATCGCACTCAAAGTTTCGGAATACTTTGAGTTCGGCCGGGTTGGTTCGTACACAAAACCAACCGGGCCCTCGGAGCGGAAACGCTCATATCTTGAGCTACGGACGTCCGATTGATGTGCCGTCAGCTTTGTTGAGTTCCTCTTAGTGAGACGGTTCTTTTGGCATATTCCGCCCGAGGTTTGGACGCAGGTGGAGTACGGTCGGGTTGGTTTTGCCTTAAAAATCAACCGGGCCCTAGGGACGAAAAAGCCAATAACTCTCAGACTGGGCGTCTGATCGACGCGCCGTCTGTTGCGTTGAGTTCCTGTTGACGATACGGAACTTTTGGATACATCAACTCTGGACTTTGTGACAGTTGATGTATCAGCCTCTCGGCTCGTGGAGCGGACCCTCCCGAACGAGCTTGCTGTGTGCGGGAACCCTAGTGCTGGCTGCGACTGTGACTGTTACTGCTACTGCTACTGTGACTGCGACGACGACAGTACAGAGATCCTGTGTGGATTCGACGACGACTACAGCACTCAGTGATCCTACGTGGATCAGTGCTACAGGTCCTGTGTGGGCCCGATCCTGTGTGGGTCCGATCCTGTGTGGGTTCTTGCGCTCAGCGGTCCTGTGTGAACCAGTGCCTACAGGTCCTGTGTGGGCCCGATCCTGTGTGGGTCTTTGTGGGGGTTAGTTACCTATCGATCCTTCGTGGGTCCGACGACTTAGATGGATCAGAGATCATGTTTATTGTCTTTCGAAGAAGTATACATGTGTGAGCTGAATCCTGTTGCTATCCTGTGTGGATTGTGTTGTGCTATCCTGTGTGGATTTCGTTTGCTTTCCTGTGTGTAATACGTTTACTTTCCTGTGTGGACTGAGTTGTACTTGGGCTCGGAGGTTGGAGCGTATTGGAATTGATGACTTAGGTATATGTATGGGAATATACCTAAGCAGTGTCGGTTTTTACTTCGTGTTTGTATCTTCCTTTTGTGGTTTATCCTTTGTGGATTTTGGGAGACCTTCGGGGGTCTCGGGGTCCCTACTGAGTAGCTTATACTCACCCCTGCACGGGCTATGCCCGCACTACGTTGTGTTGGCTGCAGACGACGGACAGCGTTGATCTTGGATGAGGCTTGTAGAGCAGGACGGTACCTGGAGGTGGACCACTGGGCGGGATGTGTTCAGAGCGTACGGCGGGACCCGAGGAGCAGTGGAGCTATCTGTACCCACCCTTCAGGTGGGATTTCCAGTGGACAGCTCAGTGTAGCAGCTTTTACTTTACAGTTGTTGTTTTCCCCTTTCGAGTTGTACTTTACTTTCAGTTTGGGTTTGTATACTGGCCCATTTACTTTTCCGCACTTTCAGTTGTACTCTGTTTTTACTTAGTGTTTACTTTCCGCTTGCTTACTCTGTGGTTCTTGTTTACTTTTCAAAGGCAATGCCTTCCCTTTTTACCGGGATTTACACCTTGGTGCTAGTCGCCAGCCCCTGGCCTATGGAAGGTGGGCTTGGGGTAGTCACGGCACAGACCCCGAGGGCGGGTCGTGACAAATTGGTATCAGAGGAGTTCGGTTCTACCGCGAACTCTGATCTTTTCTATGTGAAGCAATAATGTTTATCATATTGAGTGTGGTTATCAGTCCAGGGAGTCCAGTGTTGGTGCGGCGGCCAACGTATCCGTACACCAGGACCCTGACTTCTGATTTCCGACTTAATGCATGAAAACATTGATTGCGTGTGTGTTTCAAATTTTTCTTTGTGATTACTTTATATCAGCTCACCAGGTATACTGTTCTGACCGTGGCGCACCTGTTTCCTTTTCAGGATGGCCCCACGACGGCAGCCAGCTAGGGTTCCGAGAGTCGAGTGTGACGACAGCCCACCGAGCGACGAGGCTTCGGTGCAGGGCCCTTTGTCAGTAGTGGCACCGGTGGTAGCTCTACCCGTCGAGCCACCGATACTTCCAGCACCAGCCGCTGACGATGCACGTCGCCTCAGCGCACTGCATGAGTTTCAGCGCCAGCGACCACCCAGGTTTCGTGGGGAGACGGACCCCCAGGCAGCAGAGGACTGGCTGGAGGCAGTGGTATGAGTTTTTAGGCTAGTGAGGACACCTGCAGACCTCATGGTGATCCTCACTGCGAGCCTACTGCACGCAGCAGCGGGCTGATGGTGGAGCTTGATGCTCCAGGTGCACGATGAGGCATCTCTACTTTGGACAGACTTTGAGAGCCTCTTCCTCTCGGAGTTCATCCCAGCCACCCTTCGTGCGGTGCGTATCCAGGAGCTTCTTCAGTTGCGGCAGGGCAGCATGACGGTCGCTCAGTACTCGGCGAGATTTACCGATCTCTCGCGCTACTCGACCGACATGGTACGGGACCCATTCTTCCGGGCCCGAACCTTCGAGTAGGGTTTGAGACACGAGATCAGGGCATCGCTGATCTCCCTCAGCATACCCACTCAGACAGGAGTACTGGAGTGGGCCCTTTTGATTGAGATCTTCCTTGCTGAGTCTACACCAGCACCGAGACCCACCGCAGGGGGGCACGTGGCAGAGTCATCTGCAGCAGGAAGTCGACGGATGACTCAGGGGTTCAGGCAGACCAGACCTTCAGGAAGACGACCTCAGGACACTGTCTCAGCAGTGCGGGGCACACAGCGCGGAGCTAGTCTTTCGAGAGGCAGGCAGTGCTACTCGTGCGGCGTGCAGGGCCACATGGCTTGTGACTGCCCGACCCGCCATGCAGAGGAGCAGCAGACGGTTGAGGAACCACCTAGGCAGAGGTAGAGGTTCGACCGTGGCGGTCCGCAGGGAGCAGGCGGACGAGGTAGAGGAGCTGGCCGAGCAGCAGGTGGTGGGCGACGCTTTGAGGCTCTACCACCACCACCACCAGGAGGTCCACCCCGACCTCAGGGGAGAGCACAGCTTCAGGCAGCTGAAGCTTACGATCATGGAACTCCAGAAGCGGGTGGACTAGTGTGGGACTAGCTCCAGGAATAGAGGCCTTTTCCCATAATGCCTCTGGCTTCGTAGTTTGTGTTTCCTTGTGTCCTTGTACTTTGAGTTGAAGTATTAAATGACACTTTCTTTGGTGACTTTTTCTTTCTTGTCTTTTGTTTGTTTTTACTAAGAGGTGTCGGTTAAAAACTGTTGACTTGACCCTCACTTGTGAGATTCTTACTGGAGGAGACCCAGTGACCACACACTGATGCCGACAGTGTGACTCAATCCTTGGAGGCGAGAGTAACGGTTGGATCTCTTGGTAGCAGCGTCGAGGCCTTACGACGTCATCCATGCCATGAATTAACTAATCATGACGGGATTGACTGTATTAGGCAAGGAACGTGGTTCATCCAGGGGATGAGACCGGATTTCACTTTTCGGCAAAGGATAAATCTTTGCAGCTTTGTCGTACGTTAAGGAGGAAGGGGAAACCCTTCGTTTGGTCAGACACTTGTCAGCAGAGCTTCCAGGAGCTGAGACAGAGATTGACCAGCGCACCTATCTTGTGGTTGCCTGAGGAGGGAGTAGGGTACGTAGTCTACTGCGATGCATTAGGGACCGGACTCGGATGTGTTCTGATGCAGGAGCGGGCAGTGATCGCCTATGGATCACGACAGTTGAGGCCGCATGAGCAGAACTACGCTACCCATGACCTGGAGTTAGCAGCAGTGGTCTTCGCCCTGAAGACATGGAGACACCACCTGATGGGTGAGCGCTTTACAGTCTTTTCTGATCATCAGAGTCTCAGGTATATCTTCTCGCAGAAGGACCTGAACTTGAGACAGCAGCGATGGCTCGAGTTCCTCCAGGACTATGACTTTGAGATAGTCTATACTCCTGGGAAGGGGAACGTGGTAGTCGATGCCCTTTGCAGGAGGACGGGCATTCAGCTACTCAAGGAGGCAACAGAGTAGCTAGCCTCTTTGCAGATATCCTTCGTGGATAGAGATGGAGTAGCCTTCCTCCAGTCTCTCACAGTCACCCCTCCTCTACTGCAGCGGGTCAGAGAGGCACAGCATGAGGACGCTGACTGTGAGACACGGCGTACACAGATATCCTCGGGACAGACACCTGATGGTTTCTCCCTTGGAGCAGAGCACGACATCCTTTTCAGAGGACGTAACATGGTACCAGTCGCTTTGCGAGAGGAGGTGCTGAGAGAGTTTCACACTTCTCCTTTGGCGGTACATCCTGGAGTGGCGAAGATGTACCAGGACCTCAGACGACAGCACTGGTGGCCGGGCATGAAGAAGGTAGTAGCAGAGTTCGTTTCTCGATGCCCCACCTGCCAGCAGGTAAAGGCAGAGCATTAGGTACCAGCAGGCTTGGTACAACCCTTGGAGGTTCCGGAGTGGAAGTGGGACGGGATATCTATGGACATCGTGACTGGACTTCCACGCACTTCCAGAGGTCACGGCTCCATCTGGGTGATTGTTGACTGACTCACCAAGTCGGCACACTTCTTACCCATCAGAGAGCAGGGCTCAGTGGAGAGCTTGGGACGTCTCTACGTTCAGGAAATTGTGCGGCTCCACGGATTTCCATCATCTATCGTCTCCGATCGAGATGCTCACTTTAATTCCCGGCTTTGGAAGGGGTTACAGAAGGCGTTCGGGACGCAGCTACGTTTGAGCACAGCCTTTCACCCTCAGACGGATGGTCAGATGGAGAGGACCATCCAAACTCTTGAGGACATTCTCCGCGCATGTGTCCTCGACTTTGGTCATAGCTGGGAGGACCACCTGCCCTTGGTGGAGTTTGCGTACAACAACAGCTACCACTCCACCATCGGGATGGCACCGTACGAGGCATTGTACGGCCGACCTTGTAGGTCTCCTTTGTGCTGGACAGACCCTGGGGAGTCAGTACTTGTGGGACCGGAGATGGTCCAGGCCACGATAGAGAAGGTCCAAGTCATCCAGGAGTGGATGAGGACAGCTCAGAGCCGGCAGAAGTCATACGTTGACAGGAGGCGGAGGCCACTAGAGTTCGAGGATGGTGACCACGTCTACATGCGGGTCTCACCTCGACGTGGTATTCGGAGATTTGGCCGAGGCGGAAAGTTATCTCCACGCTTCATCGGACCCTTCCAGGTCCTCAGCAGGGTTGGCGAGGTGGCTTATCACCTGGCTCTACCACCTCAGTTGCACCGGGTGCACGACGTCTTCCACGTATCTCAGCTGAGGAGATACGTGCACGACCCGACACACATCATTGACCATGGGGAGCTTGACGTTGACGATGGAGCGACTTTTACGGAGGTCCCGGTGGAGATAGAGGATCGATAGGAGCGGGTCCTACGTGGGAGATCGATTCCTCTTGTGCGCATCAGATGGCAGCACGGAAACCTCTAGGAGAGAACATGGGAGCGGGAGGCTCAGATGCGTGCTCAGTACCCTCATTTGTTTCCCTAGTTTTTGATGTATCTTTGCGGGGACGTAAAGCCCTGAGGTGGGAGTAATGTAAAGACCTGTAAAATTCAAGGGAAAATTTTTCTTAATTTTCTTTGGAATTTTACAAGAAAGTGGTTTCTGACGGCACCTGATTCCGAGGCCCGGAATGCCCGGAATCAATTTCCGAAGATCGGCTCGGGTACGTTCAGTGAACGAACGAGCGGGAAATTCTAACTTTTTACCCGGTGCTCAGAATTGAAATCTGAGGACACCGATGAACTCGCAGCGCCGATATTCGCTTAAGGAGACCTTTTCTGAGGTTGCGTTTTAGGCGGGACGGAAGTTAGTTTTGGGAGAATTATAAGAAGTTAAATAAAAATGTGGAAACACTTTTTATTTTTTTTTAACTTATTGGTTAACTCCTCTCAAAGGAAGTTAGGGGTGGGACCCACACCCACTTAACCTCCCTTGAGAGGATTAAGTGTGGTGGGGCCCACATGAACCCTAACGTTTCGTCTTCTCTCAAAAACTCCCTTTAACCCCTCTTTAAAAGTCATGACAACTTGTTAATTAATTTGGAGTTATTTTATTTGAATTTCAAACCTTTGAAATTCAATTTGTTAAGTGTGTGAATAAAATAAGACTCTAGCTTATTTTATTTGGTTAGATTTCTCTAGCCTCTTGAGAGATTTTGAAGCCTTCTTCTTCTTCTTCTTCAAGCTTGACGAAGAACGCGAAGAACCTTCGAGCTCCGACGAAGAATGCCGCTCCTCTCTTCTTCGTAGCCGGTTGTTTCCGAAGATTGACGACGTCTTCCGTGTCAACGAAAGGGAATGCCGCTTCCTCCTCGGACTTCCTTCGTCGGCTTACGAAGATTCTACAATGACGTACCTCTTCGGACGTACCTCTTCGTCAACGGAATTGACGAACGATTACCGTGACGCCGACCTCCGCGACGCTTGTCTTCCGCGGGTCGTTGACGATCATCGTTCTTGAATCGAGGTAGGGGTTGTTGTTGATTATTTATTTATTCTCTTCTTGGTTCTAGCATGACAAACGTGAGGATAATTATTTATGTGATATCGTCTAACGAGAGGGGGGTCAGACCGCACAAACACGGCCGAATTCCCCCTCCTTTGTTCTTGATTATGATTTCCTTGTGGATGAATGAGATGGCGTGGTGCCGTCGCACCATGCAGAAATTCGCACGGTTGTATTGCGCGGCGCCGTCGCACCGCGCCGTGGAAGGATTATCATGAACGCGACGCCGTCGCGCCGCGTCGAAGGGAACCGAAGGCGCCGCGGCCGAAGCGGGGCCACGGTGGAGGGGCGCGATGCCGTCGCACCATGCCGGACGACGAACACCACGGCCGGTTCCGGGCCGCTGCGAAACGGGAAGACCGGCAGCTAGCCGGGCCGCCGGCCTCGGAAGCCGGAAAGGGGACCGGCTTTGCCGGTCCCGTTGAAGAAAAACCGGCCGGCCAGGTGGGCCGGCCGAAAGGGGAAAAACTGGGGGAATTTATTTCCCCCGGCCAGCTTGAATGCCCCCCTTTAAGAGGGGGTCCGGTTTCATTAAGGGGGGCAGACGGCCCCCCGTTTTTCCAAACAGCAGGCCCCCACGAAGGGGGGCCGTTGATTGTCAAAGGCGCGGCTTAAGCTGCGCCGCCAGCTGAAGAAGCGGGGGCCTTGCCCCCCGCGCATGGAACCGAGCGGCACCAGGCCGCGCTGTCGCCGGCCGCGCCGCGCCGCTGCGCTGGACCGCGCCGCCGCGCCGGACCGCCGCCGGCCGGGCCGGTTCGGCCCGGACCCGGACCCCCCGTTTTCGAGACGACTTCGGTCTTTTGGCCATAACTTGAGCTACGGACCTCCGATTGACGAACCGTCAACGGCGATGCGATCCTTGGATCGAGACGGTTGATTCAGTATATTGCACTCAAAGTTTCGGAATACTTTGAGTTCGTCCGGGTTGGTTCGTACACGAAACCAACCGGGCCCTCGGAGTGGAAACACTCATATCTTGAGCTACAGACGTCCAATTGACATGCCGTCAGCTTTGTTGAGTTCCTCTTAGTGAGACGGTTCTTTTTGCATACTCCGCCCGAGGTTTGGACGCAAGTGGAGTATGGTCGGGTTGGTTTTGCCTTAAAAACCAACCGGGCCCCTGGGACGAAAAAGCCAATAACTCTCAGACCGGGCGTCCGATCGACGCGTCGTCTGTTGCGTTGAGTTCCTGTTGACGATACGGAACTTTTGGATACATCAACTCTGGACTTTGTGACAGTTGATGTATCAGCCTCTCGGCTCGTGGAGCGGACCCTCCCGAACGAGCTTGTTGTGTGCGGGAACCCTAGTGCTGGCTGCGACTGTGACTGTTACTGCTACTGCTACTGTGACTGCGACGACGACAGTACAGAGATCCTGTGTGGATTCGACAACGACTACAGAACTCAGCGATCCTATGTGGATCAGTGCTACAGGTCCTGTGTGGGTTCGATCCTGTGTGGGTCCGATCCTGTGTGGGTCCTTGCGCTCAGCGGTCCTGTGTGAACCAGCGCCTACAGGTCCTGTGTGGGCCCGATCCTGTGTGGGTCTTTGCGGGGGTTAGTTACCTATCGATCCTTCGTGGGTCCGACGACTTAGATGGATCAGAGATCATCTTTATCGTCTTTCGAAGAAGTATACCTGTGTGAGCTGAATCCTGTTGCTATCCTGTGTGGATTGTGTTGTGCTATCCTGTGTGGATTTCGTTTGCTTTCCTATGTGGAATACGTTTACTTTCCTGTGTGGACTGAGTCGTACTTGGGCTCGGAGGTTGGAGCGTATTGGAATTGATGACTTAGGTATATGTATGGGCATATACCTAAGCAGTGTCGGTTGTCACTTCGTGTTTGTATCTTCCTTTTGTGGTTTATCCTTTGTGGATTTTGAGAGACCTTCGGGGGTCTCGGGGTCCCTACTGAGTAGCTTATACTCACCCATGCACGGGCTATGCCCGCACTACGTTGTGTTGGTTGCAGACGACGGACATCGTTGATCTTGGATGAGGCTTGCAGAGCAGGACGGTACCTGGAGGTGGACCACTGGGCGGGACGTGTTCGGAGCGGACGGCGGGACCCGAGGAGCAGTGGAGTTATCTGTACCCACCCTTCAGGTGGGATTTCCAGTGGACAGCTCGGTGTAGCAGCTTTTACTTTACAGTTGTTGTTTTCCCCTTTCGAGTTGTACTTTACTTTCAGTTTGGGTTTGTATACTGGCCCATTTACTTTTCCGTACTTTCAGTTGTACTCTGTTTTTACTTAGTGTTTACTTTCCGCTTGCTTACTCTGTGGTGCTTGTTTACTTTTCAAAGGCAATGCCTTCCCTTTTTACCGGGATTTACGCCTTGGTGCTAGTCGCCAGCCCCTGGCCTATGGAAGGCGGGCTTGGGGTAGTCACGGCACGGACCCCGAGGGCGGGTCGTGACATTTTATTAGAGTTTATCCTTGACTAATGTCTATAATTTCATGTTTTAAGTTGTTTCTACATTCCTATGTTGCCTTCATGCTATCGTGTTATATCATGCCTCATTGTTTACAATTATTATTCTCACCAATCGTATGTTACCTTAATATGAATCTTTGATCACATGTAATACTTTACCATATTTTATTCTTTATTTATTCCCTTGTTGGGATTTATAGATCACCTCTTTCATATGTACATCCCCAGGTTATCCAATGTAGTTTTATCATAATGATGAAATTTTAGCAGTTGTTAAAGAAGTTTTCAATAATATAAATGTATTGATATTGAAAATAGGTATTCTATGTGCCTAATATCACAAAAAAACAAGGCTTAATGGTCTTTTTTTATTGTATTATGTGTACATTTATGTAATAAATCATGAATTAAGTTGTAATAAAATATGGTTTTTCATAGTTGGTTTCAGATAAAAGGCTAGTTATTTTTTGGATTTATGATTAAGAAACCCTAGAGAAAGCCTTAGGGATAAGGATAAATATATTAAAACATACCTAAAATTTGAAAAATTATATATTAAGTGGTTTTAAATAAAATAAAACCATGTCTAGATACTACAAATGGATGTGGCTCTATCACATATTTATATGAGGGTAATAAACCCAAAAGGGTGTATTGAACTATAAATAATCATTAACTTGTGTATGAAAATGGAACTTATTTCACAACTTGTTTGAAACTCCTAGGGTATATGCCTTGGTAAATTTAAAATCTCTATATGAAGCTTTTTTAATGGAAAATATTCCAATAAGATTTTATGTTAGTAAATAGATCTTGTAAAACATAGACTGAAACCTAAAAATTCATAAGTAAAGGAATATTTTTCATTTATGGGTTATCCCTTCAATATTCATAGTTTCCCTTTTATACACTTAATAGTTTGAAAACTCTCATCCATAAGATTATTTTGGATGAATTAAATTATTAGAACTAGAATTAAGTAGTAAAAGGCATGCCTATGATTCACCATTCTTCATATTCATTCATATCATGCATGTTTAGTATAACTATTCAAACACCACCTCAAAATATGAAAGTTGAGTTGTCGTTGAAGATGGAAAATAGGTAAATTATTTCATACTAATAATATAAATCATCCCCTTTCTAGATATGTGCAATAAATTTCCAATAAAACCTTGTAATATTCCCCTTAGAGAAATGTAATACAATTATGGGTATGGATTCACTTTTCTTATATAAAGCCAATAAAAAAATTAAGAGAAGAAAATAACCCTTAGTATAATTAATCATCCTTCAATTATATACATGTTCAAGGAGGATTATGAATCTTCTTTGGTACCAAAATATCTCTCATGGATATTATTTCCTTTCCAGCAAGTGTATCTAGGTCAAATAATTGAGACTAAAGAAAATATCATCCTTGATGACTTTCCCATTCTAATGTAATTTTTTGTTGTGTTTCTTGAAGAATTGTCTGGTATTCCCCCAAGTCGTGATGTTGAGTCAGAAATCATGCTCATACCTAGATCTTTTCCAATATCCAAGACTCCATAAATAGTACTTATTATTGAACTTTAAGAGATGAAGAAACTATTATATGAGAATTTGGGTAAACGGTTTTAACGTCCAAGTGCTTCACCATGGGGTGAACTGATCCTCTTCATCAATAAAAAGGATGGTTCAATGATCCTCTGTATTGATTATTATAAGATAAAAAAGATCATGATAAAGAAAATGTATCACATAACATGGATTGATAACTTTTTCAATCAGATATGTGAAGACCATTACTTCTCTAAGGTGGATATTTTATTGGGATATTATCGTGTAAATGTGAAGAAGGATGATATCCCAAGACTAATTTTAATACAAGGTATGATCACTATGATTTCATATTTATTCCATTCTGACTCACTAATTCTCGAGCTATCATCATGTACTTTAGGAATATATTTTTTAAGTATTCCCCAAAAAATAGGTGGTAGCCTTTATAGATTATGTTATTCTCTACTCCAAAATCAAGGAGGAACATGAGGAGAATTTAAATATTATACTGAAGACCATGTAAAAGGAAAATTTATATGAAAAGTAAGTTATATTTATGTTTTTGTAGGTAAAAGTAACTTAATTGGGGAATTTTATCACCAATAAGAGGATATATTTGGATCCTTCAAAGACATAGGGGATCAGATGATGTCTCCAAACAACATCTGTGAGGGAAACTCTTAGTCCTCTTGAATTGTGAAACACCCTGATATTTTAAAATTGAAACATCATTTTTGATAACATGTATGACATGAAACACCAATATTAGAAGAAAATATAACATCATTAAACTTTACGATTTATTTCTTTTTAAAAAAATTCAATTTCTTTGATAGATTGTGATGAACACAACAATAGGTTTAAAATAAAATACACTATTAAAATATTATTTAAACATGGACCTTATTACCGAGTTGTTATGTTGGTGTGTATGAGTAGTACTAACTATATTATGAAAATTATATAGTTTATAAATGTATAAAATAAATTATATATATATTTAATTATTATAAATAACATAATAATCATTTTATAGAAAAAGAAATGAATTCTAAAAAACTATTTTTTTTAAAGAAAATGGTTTCATAGATTCTTAAAAAATTATGATAAAAAATAATTTTCAGCACTTAGAAAATTTATTTGATAAAATGAACTTAATTTTTTGAAATCATAATATCAAAATTATATTAGGGTGAATTTTTTTTTACTTTTCTGAAAAGTTTACTTTTTTGATAAATAGTAAAAAATACTGATTTTAATTTGAAATCATCATTTTAATTTAAATTATTTAAAAAAGATAAATTATATTTTAAATTAGTTATATTATATTATAATAAATAAAATTTATTTCATTTGAATCAATTTCATATAGAATATTAAAACCTTCCATACTTATTAAAGTTTTCTTTTAAAAAACCCAATTTTTCATTGTGTCAGTGGGTTTTAATTTGAATTTAGTTTTCCACTAATATGAATTGAACTTGGTATAATTTATTCCATATTTGTAATCAGAATAAGTTATATTTTACAACATTTTTAATTTAATTTTTCACCATAATGAATAGTAAAAATAGTACAAATGTATTACCACAGTTAAGGTAAAAATGGGTTTTTCTAGGGTAAAATTAAAAATATAAGGGTTAAAATGACATATAAACTTGTCTAAAATATATTTTATATCCATATATAAACATTATACTGTATAATTATCAATAATAATCTACTTTTAACCCATTTTTCATGTGAAAAAAATGGGTACTCCGTTTTCTTTTCAAATACTCTTAAGTGTGCCACTCACCTCACTTATAAAAGGCCACCCCCTCTCATTTATTATGCACACATTAAAACCATTTGGTTCAGCCAATACCTACCCAAATAACTTCCCATATTAAATCCCCTCATCCTAGGATACTTTTTTTCATAAATCCATTCTTGTAATATTTTAGGTATAATCCTAAAGGGGTGGTCTGAGAAGAGATAAAATTCCTAACTATGTGTTCTTGTTTTATTTATTCTTCCACGTCCTTAAAATATTATTAATTTAAGATTATATAATAAAAAAACTATTTTAAAAATAAAAATATTTTATTATGTTAGTAGAACTCCTCTTACCTCAAATGGGAAACAATAATATCGCTCGTGTGTACAACTAACTACTGCTTCACGAACCGATGTTAATTACTTTCCATGAACACCTCTAACAGATGGGTATGATGTTGGATATAAAGTGTGTATATGATATTTATAAAAAAATTATAACTGTGTAATTATTTTATCATATATGCCTTTTTATTTTCCATTTTTCATGGGATATGATAACATCACTCATGTGTACGATGGACTACTGCCTCGCAAAGAAATGTGATGTGTTTTTAACTAACGCTTTACATGGAAGGTAATAAGGATAAAATAATGAATATATGTTATATACCTGACATAAATATGATATTAATTACATATTTATCCTTATAGAAAGATAATATATCATTTTTATTCTTCCATTTTTACTCACTGAAAGATGATAACGTTGTACGTGTATATGTGGACTACCACCTTCACGAAGCGATGTGACTCTATTTTCATCACCACACCACATGGAAAATATATATAAGTATATTTAAATAAATAATATGGTATTTTATATGTTATTATCATTTTGGGATGATAAAATATTACTAACCCCTTTTCCAAAATGATCATTGAAAATGGAAACGTTACTCGTGTGTACGTATGGCCTACCATCACCATGATCGTAATGTACATAATTTATCAAAATCATCCTTCATGATTTGTCTTAAAATTATAATTGATGTATAAATTTTAAATTTATATAATAATTATTATTCTGGATATGTTTAAATAATGACCACTTAGACCAATAGTCAACCTACCGAATTCATTTTAGAAACATGAGTCAAATATCAGTGAAACATTGGACGTAATCATTATTGATTAACTAATTTTATATAAAATAGTAATAATTAAAATAAAAGGAATAATAAAATTTAAATGTTTCTAAATATATTAACTAATTTATATAAGTTTATTTTTTGGAATATAAAGAACGTATTTTATGATTCAGACTCAAGTTAAGGGACTTCATCTCAATTTCTCTTCATTGAGTCATATTGTAATGTTGTAAAAATAAAATCTTTTATATGATCTATATACCGACCCATTGAAATGTAATATCATTATTAATTAATAATTCATGATATTTTAAATTTTAATTTTAATTATTTATTATAAGGGTATTTTACTTTAAATTTACCAAGTGCTAATGAATTTTATAACTCAATTTCTTTTTATTAGGTTATATTACCTTTTCATTTTATTTGATATTATAAAATTATTTATGTAATTACTTTTGAATATATTGTTTTTTTTTAACTTATCTTATGTGTATTTACATTTTATACACATATTCAAATCATTGATTAATTCTCACTTCAACGTTTTTATCATTATAATGAATTTAATCTCAAATTCATGTTCCATTGATATGTATTTGTTTATATGAACCTATTCAATTTTATATTATGTATATACTACCCCTTTCATATATTTAACATGAATACCTATTTATTCATGATGGTTAATGTTTCAATTCATGTTTATCCATATTATTTTTATCATGTATATGAATATACCCTAAATCAGATACTATTCTTATATATGGTGTTTACTTTAAGAAATATTTGATTAACTGAGGAAATATTGATAAATATGTGTTCTTTACACAATGTGGATATATATTAATAAGGTAGATTATTTATTAATTAAAAGTATTAATATATATTTGAGGAATTATTTGGATATTCAGTGATAGGTGGGGCCTAGAATAATAAATTTCCTTGATGAATCAACAGGCCTCATGAGAAAAATCATTTGGCCATATTAAATAGTTCTCTACCTATATTTATATATTGTATTATGAATGGTCATGATGGTATAGGTATCATGTGAATAATAACATGAAATACAATGATTAATAATTTTCTTTATTATGAATTTAGGTATTATTATCCATGAGATTTTCATAATGATATTATCTCTAGATGCATTTCATTCTTACTTTATTGAATAAATGTCATTTATTTTCCATTATTTACATTTCCATATTTTTACTCCTTATCTTATCATGATAGTAAATTTATTTAAATAGAAAGTGTGTCCATTTATTAACCTTTCCATGTTTATTATTATTATTATTGATTCATTATAATGTATGTTATACTAAATCCTTACTGAACATTTGATCTCACCCTTATTTTGTTTCCTTTCCCAAGAATATATTGAGGAATACTTGGAATAAGTTCAAGGATGAAATTTTTTTTCCATTAGTATGATTTATTTTCTATTTCCCTATATAAAATTAGTATCATGTATGTACTTAGTTCTCCAAAAATACTAAACTGATCGGTCCTTTGAGATTTAACCCCTTGTATCAATTTCAATGTAATAAAGAATTCATGCACTCTGATTTATTGGAGGTGGGGTCATTATAGTTTATATCAATGAATGTTTAGTAGAAATAATTGGAACTATATTTTGAGAACATGGATTAGGGAACACAAACCTATGATATAATATGAGGATATGTATAGAATAACCATCCATCCAATGGCTCGAATGCCTTCATTTTTTTATTGATTTTGATAATCCACCTTTCAAGGGGTGAGGTGGAACCCTTACAAGGCCCGTAGGCATAAGTATTACATGGCCTATAGGCCTTATAGGAATTCATTTTCCCGTAGGCTTCAAACATTACATACAACCCAATCTAACTACTTGGAACTGCTCCTCCCCAGCATCTTCATCGTGAAATCAGCTCTCCACCTTCGCATGGTTGTTCGGCTAGGCATTACCGTTCATGCACAGGCTTGTCCCGATGGCAGGTGACATACCCTCTCATTCTTTCAATCTGCTTAGCTTCTTCTGTGGTGAAAGCTCCTTGCTCATCCTCCTTATAGATCATGTTCCTCGTAGGTCTTCTGGTTTGCATCAGCACTTAAGGTGGCCCGAAGGCCTTGAGGTGGCCCGAATGCCTTACTGACCCGAAGTCTTGGGTGGCCCGAAGGCCTTAAAGGACTCGAGGACCAAATCAGTGGCCCGAAGTCCCAAACGGGGGTATATTCCTAGCTGCTACAGTGTCAAACAGTACTTACTACAGTACTACACAATTCCCGCTATAGTGCCCACTACAGTACTGCTACAATAACCCAGAAATAATGTCTCCACCTGGATTTGATCCCGGGTCTCCCAGATGCACTTATGGAGTCCTTACCAACCGGGCTAAGGCTCATGTGCATATGTATAGAATAACATCCTAATGTTTTGGTAAGAAAAAGATTATGTGATTTTTCTATGAAAATACATCCCTATCTGGATACTACAAGTGGAATTTCTTCTGTCATAGATGTACCTAGTGGTAATAACACTAAAAGGGGTGCCTTGGGATTGACCCAATAATTATCTAGTTTATGGAAACATACCTTAATGTGCACCAAGTTTGATACTATTGGGTGATATTTTTTTAGATAATTCACATATTCTTTACAAACCATTATAAAGGGATTGAAAATATTTTTATGATTTGAAAACATTCACAATGAAACAATGTTTATGATTATAATACAATCTATGCATAAATTTTTCAATTTATGTTAAAATTTTCACTAGTGTTGGGATTATTCATTATATTTCAAAATGTAATGTCCTAATATTGTGTGTTATATTTTTTTATAAATGGATATAAGCAGAAGGAATGAGAACTGTATCAATGAACATAATCTAAAGAGTGATAATGGTTGTTTCCTTCATGGGATTAAAATAATATTTTGAAGGAAACTAGTCTCCCAAACTTTCCCATCATATTAGGATATATTATCATACGATATCAAGATAGAGAAATATTTCTATAAGTCTTATGACTTCAAAGGGAAACAAGATAAGAAGATAATAATAAAGATAAAATAGATAAAGGGAATAGGGGAAATAATTATTTTCTAACATGTGATTCTTATGAAAAGAAACACCATGGTACATGATAAAAAGTAAAAGGTGTTTCTTCAAGTTTGGAGAAAAAGTCCACCATACCCATGATTTAAAGGGAAAGAAAGAATTTTCCAATGGTCAATGCATCCAATACAAATATACTAGGATCTACCCAAATAAATTCCCCAAGATCCAAGGGATTATACCTCAAAAGAATCTAAGGGATCAAGTTCATGCTTGTGATATTGGTACAATTGAAGTGGAATTATTAATGTGATTGTGTATTTGGATCCAAGAAATATGTTGTAAAGGTATTTTAATGATTATATTCTCATTATAATAATCATTAAATGTATAAGGATTATATTTTAGTATAATTTCTTAATGGATTTGAGAGAAAATGTTGAATGGTAACGATAACCAAGAAAAGTGATTCAGTGACATGTTGAACCTCTCGGAAAACATGTTATTGAAGGAGGATAACACTTAATATGTTCCTAATGTTGAGAAAATAATGATATAATTATTTGATAATTTTGGTGGCCATGAATTTGGCCAGAGGTTTGATGGTTTATGTCATCTTTCTAGTCATTTACTACAAGTATTGATTTATGGAATATATTCGACAATATGAGATGTTATTTTGGAAATCATGCATGTTTTAGTTAAGATTTTATAGTGATAAAGGTATTCATATATTTAGAATTTTACATTAAGATCCACTTTATATTTTTGAGGGAATATATTATTGATTTAGTGATTATCCTTCTAAATTTGTTCAGACATATTTTGGATGATATTTAAGGTTAACTATTTATGTAATGGATTAAGTTAAACTTTCGGTGTTATTGGATAAATTTTTATAAACAATTTGGTTTTAGTAATCATAGGAGGAATAGATTGTTACTCTTTTATGGATCTCATGATCTTTTAAAAGGTAATTTTAGTACTTTAGGCATTAAAAAATCATTTTGGATATTCATTTTATGTAGTAAGAAATGAAGTGGAAAAATATTTAAGAACAATATAAAGATGAAATTAAGACTAAGAAATTTAATTATATCAAGTAATTATATTTTTATATGGATTCAATATAGATGGCAAAGGAATTACTTAACACTAGGAAATGATCTTGAAATTGAAATGTTATCCTAGTAAATTCAATTATGATGAATCATATAGTCCCTTAACTCATTATAGATTTATGGTTTCTTGGTCTTAAAACTTATATGGATCACCCACTTTCTTGTGATAAATGATCTATATCACTCTATATTAATCATGGTGCATTAGTATTCTCTTCCATATCAATGTTTTTATTTCCCACCAATGTTCTCTTACTTAGAAACCTAGTTATGTGATTATTTTTAGTGACCTTTATACTTTATATTATATCTTATCAAGATGATGTTTTATTAACACTTATATTCATGTGATATTACAAGAAAGGTATTTTCCAAAATAAAACCCTTTATTACTGAGATAAATATTAAATTAATAAGATGCAATTTATTTAAGGGGGTAAAATGTAACACCACGATGTTTTAAAATAGGAAAATCATGTTTCATAGAATGTATAACATGAAATACCCATCATAGAATAGAATATAAAATCATTATATTTTATGATATATTTATTTATAAATAAATTCAATCACTTCAATAAATTTTGATTCATGCAACACTGGGTTTAAATAAAACTACTATATTAAAATATTATTTAAATATAACCATTATAACCTTACTGTTAAGTTGGAGGGTATGAATAATACTAAATAAATTATGAAAATAATATGTTCTATACATGTATAAAATATGTTAAATATATATCTATTAATTGTAAATAAAATAATAATCATTTGAAAAATAATAAATGTTTTCTGAGAAATAATTTTTTAAAGAAAACAATTTTCTCGCTTCTTACGCAATTCTGATAAAATTCATTTGTGATACTTTTATAAAAATTATTTGATAAAATTATCTTCATTATTTAAATTATAATATAAGAATTATATTAGGGTTAATTATTTGTATTTTTCTAAAAAGATTCACTTTTTGATGAATAGTAATAAATGATGTTTTTTATTTGAAAACTACCTTTTCATTTAAATTATTTAAAAAATTAAGTTATATTTTAAATCGGTTTTAAAGTATCATTAGTTAAATAATGATATAATAAATACAATTTATTTTAATGTAATCAATTTGATATTTTATTTTGATATTAATACCTTCCATACTTATGAGTATTTTCTTCTTGAAAACCTATTATTTCATCATGTCTGTGGGTTTTATTTTAAATTTAACTTTTACACTTCAATGAATTGAATGTGGTAAAATGGATTACATATTTTAAATAAAAAAATATCTTCTAAAAATGTAAACTTGATTTTTTACCATAATGAATAATGAATAGAGTAAAAATTAATTACCACAGCTATGGTAAAAACGGGTTTAATATGATCATTAAACTAAAAAGATAAGGGTTAAAATGACATAAAAATTTGTCTAAAATGTATTTTCTGGTCATATATCAACCTTATAATGTTTAATTATACATAATAATCCATTTTTGACCCTTTAGGCATGTGAATAATGTGGTTACACTATTTTATTTTCAACAAATACAATTGGGGCATTCACCTCACTTATAAAAGGCCACCCCTCTCCTCTCTTCAACACACCTTCATACCCTTTTGTTTCTACCAATACCTACCCAAATAAATTCCCAAATTCAATACCCTAATCCTATAAAAAAACTCATATATAAATTATATGAAGACATTAGGTATAATCCTAAAGAGGTGGTCCGAGAAGAGGTAAAATTCCCAACTATGAATTTTTGTTTTATTTACACTTCCACCTCCTTCAAATATTCATAATTTATGATTATATAATGAAACCATTATATCCCATATAATAATATTTTACTATGTTAAGGTAATTACATATATCCATATCCACTTCACTCAAATACGAAATGATAACATTGCACGTCTGTACGGTGGACTACCGCCTTGCAAATCGATGTGACATGTTTTCCATCAAATCCTCTCATGGTTGGGTATGATGATGGATATAAAGTATATATATTATATTTATAACATAATTATACCTCAAGAGTCATTACATCATATATATACCTTCTTATATTACAATACCTATGGGATATGATAATGTCGTTCATGTGTACGACGGACTAGCACCACGCGAAGCGATGTGATTCATTTTTTACTAATTCTTCACACGGAAGGTAATAAGTATAAAGTTAATGAATATATATTTTTATAAAATGATATAATTATTATATTAATGACATGTTTATTAGTCTAAAATTATAATATACAACTTTCTTTCTTCCCTTTTCACTCAATGGAAGATGATAACGCCATTCACGTGCATGTGGACTACCGCCTACATGAAGCGATGTGACTCTCTTTTCATCACCACACCACATGGAATATATATATATATATAAGTATATTTAATTAAATAATATTTTATATATGATATTATTATAATGATTTAATGATAAAATATTACTTATCTTCTTTCAATAATGATCTTTGAAAAATGGAAATGTTGCTCATGCGTATGTATGGTCTACCATCTCAATGATTATAACATACTTAATTTCTAAAAACCATATTTTATTATTGGAAATAAAATTTTAATTTATGTATAAATATTATAATTAGTTCATTAGTATTATTCTATTTATTTTGAAATAATGACCTCTTAGACTAATAGCCAACCAACCGAAGTCATTTTTGACACATAAGTCAAATTTCGTCCGAATACCCGATATAGAATTAAATGATTAAGTAATTTTATATAACATGTTAAAAAGTGAAATAAAAGGAACAATAAACTTAAAATTGGTATTAATAAAGTAAATAATTTAAATATGTTTACTATTTAGGAAGATAAAGAACGTACATGATGTGTCAGACTCAACATAAGGGACTTCATCTCAATTTCTCCTTATTGAGGTATATTGTAATGTTATGCACCTAATATATTTTATATGGTGTATATAAATCCCATTTGACATGTAATATTATTATTCCTTAATAATTAATGGTATATTATGTTTTAATCTAAATTATTACATCTAAGGGGATTTGATTTTAAAATCAACTTGTAATAATTTTATAACTCGTTTACTTTTCATTAGGTTATATTAATTTTTCATTTTATTTGAAATTCTAATATTATGTATATAATTTTAAAACCTTTATATTTTTAGGAAATTTATTTTTAAAAAAAATTGATTTTTTTGGTAGCTTGTGTTGCATGTAAAAGCAAGCTTAGATAAACCACAAAATAATATATATCTGTTATAACCAAGCCATTAAATTGGGGGGAATAAATATGAATAAATAAATTATGAAAAAAAAAGGTAAAACTAAACATGAATTTATTGGTAAGTGATTATAAAAAATGATCATAGAATATTTAGTAAAATCACTTTATTCTTTGAAAATATGTTTTCAACAAAAATGAGTTTTTTTTTATTATGAGTGAATATTAAATTTTAGAAGTTCTTGAAAATGTATTTAAAAAAATAATTTAATTTTTTAATTTATAATGTCAAAATCATCTTAAAATTATTTTATTATAATTTTTTGAAAACATTTATTTTTCAAGGAATATTGGAAAATACTAATTTTTATTAAAAACTGTATTTTCCATTAAAGTGTTTATAGGGTGAAATTATGTTTTGGAATAGTTTTAATTTTTAATTAGTTAATTTTGATTTAAAATAATCCAATTATTTTTAAAAAAATGTTTTTATACATTAATTTTTTATAAAAACATTTTATGTATTAAAAGGGCATTTTTTCGAAAAACAGTTTTTCATGGAATTTTTTCAGATTTATTTTAAACTAAATTCTAAAACCTCAATGTTTTTAATTTTATAAAATATATGAAATATTTAGTATTAAAAATTTCAAAATTTATTAAATACTTCTCTTTTAGTTTTTTTCCAATATGAATAGTAACCTTAATAGATTTTGTTACCATGATAAATGGTAATTTGGGTAATTTAGGTAAAAAATAAAATGGTAAGGACTATAAAATGAGCCTATAACTTGATAAAATTTTATTGAATGAATTTAATTCATCTAATAATGTCTAAGTATCTAAATTAGGTTGTTTTATAGACACATTTCCATCAAAATGACTTATATATTATTTAAATAAAAAATGTCACTTTCTTTGTCTTAAATATCTCTTATGAGTCCATATGGGGAAAAAATAGGTTATGGATGAATATAATTTCCCATTTTTAACTTAATAAACTTATTTTCATGATATACATTTATTTATAACTTTTGGGTCCACTTGTATGAGATTATGGTGTTTATAATATTTTATTTAATGAGAAGTCAATGATGTCTCCTTCATATTATTAATAATAATATAATTTTTAATATGGTATTATCCAAAATATATCTTTGTCTATAAATATTATTTTGAACTCTAAAATATATATATACATTATGGAATTTTATTTTTAATTTTAGTGAAGAAATGAGTATCTTAAATAATTACACAATGATGATGCGGTAATTATTCAATTAAGGAAACAATCAAATAAATAATATTAAAAATATTAAAATAGGTATAATTTGAATTAATTAAGGTTCTACATGAATTTTATATACTATTATTACATATTTGGGGTGTATTAAATTATTTTTTTTGAAGTTATCTTGTTTTCATTATTTTATTAAAGTCAATATAATGAATAGTGTCAAAATTGACACTAATGATATTTTATCCAAATAATATTTTATTAAATTATTTAAAAAAATAAAAAACCTCAAAAATACAAAATTATTTTGATATGGTCTAAAATGTCATAATTGGTTCATTTATGGTCTAATTCACATCAAATAAGTAAAAACTAAAACATTTAAAATTGAAAAAGTTATCACCGTAGTTAAAATTAAAATAGATTAAGGGTTAATTAGAATGATAAGGTTTAAAATAACACAAAAATTTGTCTAAAATCAATTGGATGATAAGATTAAAACCTTATCCTATCTTATATTTGATTCAATTTCCATTTTTTGGAATATTTAATAGAAACATAATTTATTATAACTTAATCTTTTGAGAAATTCCAAAAGTTCCCCACACCTCAATTATAAAAGGACACCTCCTCCCTCACTTATTTAGATCACATTGAGCCTTATAGATAAACTGTACCCTTCCAATATCTATTCTAAATTTCACTTTCCAAATTCTATAGGTGTTGGTGTTCTCAAAATACCAACCATGGATCCCTTCAGAGGGGATCCAAAGGAGACATTTCGAAGAGGACGTAATCTCTCTAACCGATCACTTTATTTTTACTCTTTGTTACCTCTTATAAATCTAAAAAATTTATCATAAAATAATAAATTAAGTATCCTAAATGATCAGAAGTTTTATTTTTATTATGAAAGAACCATTATAAACCCATTTTCCCTTCAAACAAGAAGTGAAAGTATCGCTCGTGCGTACGAACGGCTTGCCGTCTCCACGTAGCGATACAATTCATTTTTCATCACTATATTTTATGGATTGAAATTATGATGAGTTTTATGATTATATTATATATATATATATAAAATAATTATACTTCTATAATCATACTATTATTTCAACCTTATCATCATCCAATCTTATGAGAAATGATAACCTCGATCGTGCATATATATGGACTACCATCTCCAGGATGCGATTTGATTCCTTTTTCAATTATATTTCACATGAAAGGTAATAAGGATTATTTTTATGAAAATATATGATATATGTAACATAATAATGATTTTATAAAGGTTTATTATTATTTAACTTTCTTTTATTCCATTAGATGAAATACGGAGACAGCGTTGATGCATACGTACGGCCTATCATCTCTATGAATGGTGTAACTCAATTTTCTATCTCAAATTTTTATAAATGTTTATAAATATTTATATAATGAATATATATGATGTTTAAAACATTATTAAAATTTTTAAATTTTTGTACCACGATCAAATTAAACGGGTTGGGACTACCAAACTGAAACATTCTTGGAAAACAAAGCAGTTATCACTTGAAATAGTGATTTTAATAACAAATTATTAATAAATGGGTGATAATGTATTATAAATAAATAACACATGGTATTATTGAATTATTTTTATGGAATAGATGTATTATAAATTCATAATTATTATACAGTATGTATAAACATGAACAAGGAAAGAAAATAATTGAGGTAAGTGAATTCTTAACTCAATTTCCATTCATTGGGTTAAACTACCATTTTATTGATTATTTCATGCTATGATTATGTTTGAAATGATTTTTTATTATTATACATTGTATTTAAACTTTTTATATGTGTATATATAGTGAATACACATAATAAATTCATTTGGTTAATTCTCACTTGAATGGTTTCATATTTTTAAGGGTTTATTTCACAATCTCATCATTATTTGAGATTGTTTATGTTTAAAGTATCCATTTGGGAAAATATTTCTTCTATGTCAGTGATTTATTAAAATTTTAAAAAAAGGTTTTTACTATTTTTTAAAATTGTTTTTACCCATGTTTTATTTTTTTACAAAATGATTTTAAAAGAATCATTTTTTCATTTTCCAAACATGGTACTTTTTGACTTTTCCAAAAAACAGAAGTAATATTTTTTAAAACTTATATGACATGAGAGGATTTCCATATTTCATGACACCTTAATGAAGGACCCCAGAACACCCTGAGAGGGGAGGTGTGAATCAGGGTGTCAACTTTTTCTTTTTAAAGTTGTGGATCTTGTTCTCACGTTGGTAGGAACATGTTAAATCTGTCAAACAAATGAAAGTAGGGAGTTGACACATCACTTTTACTTGGTTCACCACAAAGGGATACGTCCAAGGAGCATATTCCGACAGTGTGTAGATTGTACAAAAATCCACTAATCTTCACTAGTTTAAGGATTACAAGTTTCGGTCACAGACACTCTGTTCCAGGAACACTGCCTTTACAAAGGTTTAGGGAACACTCACTGCATCCCTTGGATCACTTCCGTCAACTCCCCCAAGATCACTACTTTGAGATAAGTCAAACTCAGTTTATCGACTTGAAGGTCTCTTCAATAGATTTTCATTGAAGCCTTTGTCTCTGTTCAGCATGAGACACTGCTTTTCCTCATAAAATGAAAAGGATATTTTCCTCATGAAAAAAAATGAAATGGAAAGGATATTTTCCTCATGAATTATTTCAAGTGATCTTTCAAAATAATTTTCCATCTAAGATAACATTATTTTATGTTACTTATTCTTTATAAGGGTTATGATTCAAGGATAATATCCTTATTCTTTCTATAGTTGGTTTATGTTTATGATATAATGGTATTTATGAAACCCATTTCTTTTCTATGGGTTATATTATGATGAAATTTTTATGAAGCCAATTTCTTTTAATGGGTTATGATATGATGAATTATTTTTATTAATGTGTAACACATATATATGGTTTTCATTATGTGATAGTTGGGAATTATATCTCTCTCCAATTCATTGGGTGATGATTTATCTCTCATGAGATACACGGAACTAGAATGGGGAGTGACCTCAGTTCAGCAAGGGACTTTTTCCACCATGATAGTCTTGGGAGTTAACCTTGACTACTATGATTATTTGGGGAGTTAACTCATTCCACTATGATAGTCTTATAAAATAGCATTGACTACTCAGGAAATGATTTTCTATTCTTAAGTGTTTGCAACAATTCCATGTTTTTATGCCAATTCTATTTTCTCATGGCTCATGTTCTTGTATGATTTATGTCTTATAAACTAACAAGATTTATTCCATGACTCAATATTATGATATATATTATACAAGGTATGATTTTAAAAAGTTAGGTTCATGTTTTTATATCCTTATGCTTGTGTTTTTCTTGATATCTCCCTTGTTTACCCTTACTAAGCATTTAAGCTTGTCCTTTTCTTATGGTTATTCTCCCCATGATATGAATAAAATATTTAGTAGGTATTTTTATGAAGAGTACTAAGTTGGATGATCTTTATTGGAAACATTGAATATATTTCACCAGACTATAATTTTTCATTTTAAATTTCCAAAAGCACTACACTATTATGGTTCCCAGACATGTGTTGGAGTAATGTAATTAATATTCATTTAAACCGATGTAATTTCCATGTATGAAAATCTTGGGTCATTATAGTAATGAATTTTGAATATATTATGTTTTATTTCCACCTGTCTTATGTGTATTTGCATTTCATACACATAGTCGATTCATTGATTAATTCTCAATTAATTTTTTTCATCATTGTAATAAATTTTGTCTCAATTTCCATTTCAATTGAGACATATTAGTTAATATGCACCTATTAACTTTTATGTGGTGTATATACTCCCCCTTTGATATATTTAACATGAATACATATTTATTTAAGGTGGATAATGTTTCAATTCAATTCTATCTATATTATCTGTATCATATATATGAATATTTCCTAAACTATATATCATTCTTACATATGGTTTTTACTTTTAATTTTATTTGATTAAATAGGAAAGTATTGATAAATACATCTTCTTTACTCAATGAGGATATTTTTTGATAATCCATATTATTCATGAATTAAATCGATTATTTGATATATGAGGAATAATTTAGACATATAGTGATGTGTGGGGCCCATAATTATATAGCCCATCGATGCATCAACACATATCAATAGACAAATTAGTTGGCCAAATTAAACGAGTTTTTACCTGTAGTTTTAAACATCCATGTGAAAGGTTTTGACAGTAGAGGTATCACGTTCTTAATAACATGACATCCAATGATTAATCATTTACTTTATTAAGAATTCAGTTATTTTTTCCCATGATATTTTCACAATGATATTATCCCTAGATGCATTTCATTATCAGTTTATTGATTAAAGGTAATGTATTTTCATTTATTTACTCTTATATATTGATTATGCCTTATATTACCATGATATTCAAGTTATTTAAATTTCATATTTTTTAAATTATTTACCTTTCAATTTTGATTATTCTTATTGATTCATGATAGATTCTAATGTGCATAAACCTTACTAAGCATTTAATCTCACCCTTATTTTGTTTTATTTTCCCAATATATGAAGATGAAATCTACGAATGAGTTCAAGGATGAAAAATGTTTTCCATTACTATGGTTTATTTTTTATTTTACTATGTAATATGTGTATCTTGTATTTACTTGGTCTTCCAAAACTACTAAACTAATCTATCCTTCGAGATTTGAACCCTCGTATCTATGAAAATGTAATAAAGAAGGCATGGCCTCTGGGTTACTAGATTTGAGGTCGTTACATATAATTTGGGTACTTTTTTCGATTTTTTAAGAAACTTATCATTATTTATAAGCCCTCTAACAAAGATTACTCGAAAGGGAGTCTAGTTTTTTAGTAATGATTAATGTGGGGAAATCTTTAATGATATGAATAGTAGGTTAATCACTACACCTATGCTCAAATTACCCACTAGTGGGGAAGGATTTTTAATCTATAGTGATGCTTCCAAAAAGGGCTTGGGTTGTGTACACATGAAAAATGAAAAAGTGATAGCCCATGACTCACTCCAATTAAATATCAATGATAAGAACTAACAAAATTGTTATCAATAATTGGATGTGGTGATCTTTTCATTAAAGATATGAAAACATTACCTCTATAGAGAAAAGTGTAATGTATATATGATTCATAAAATCCTCTAGTATATATACACATAAAAGGTGATAAATATGCAACAACAAAGGTGGTTAGATGTGGTCTAGGATTATGACTTTTCAATCCATTGCCATCCAAGTAAAGTAAAAAAAAAGTGACATATGCTCTGAGTATAATGGATCCCACAACTCTATCCATAATGGATCCCACAACTCTATCCATGATGAGGAATTCAATGAATTCAATCATCATGGACATGAAAATGATGGAAATGGGAATAATAAGATGATATATATCCTATCATTCTCAAATAACTATACAACCATATATTATTGATAGGATCATAGAGGATCGGAAGGATGATGAGTCCCTACATAAGAACCTAGTGAATACTCTGTAGTTCAACTTTAACAACAATGGATTTATATGTTTTGGAACCTAGATATGTGCCCCATCAAAACCAAAATTGAAGAGTGAACATCAGGATAATGTTCTTATATCATCCTTCTCTATTCATCTAAGAATCTATAATATGTATAGATATTTTAAGAAAAACTTGTTGTGGGATAACATGAATAGGGAGATTGTGGTGTTTTTTTCTTGACTATTGGTATGCCAACAAGTTAAGAATGAGTGACAGAAGTCCAATACAATGATGTAACCATTTACCATACTAGCAAGGAAATAAGAAAACACAACCATTTATTATATATTAAGACTCCCAAGGACACCTAAAGGGAATAACACCATATGGGTAGTAGTTGATTGCCTTACAAATATGGGACATTTCATTACTATCAAGGAATATTTCTCACTTGACTAAACCACCAATATATACATAAGGGGAGTGGTTTGAATGCATATTGTTATACTCTCTCTTGTATCTAATGAGATCTAAGGTTTTTCTCAAGGTTTTAGAGAGTTCTTCAGTAAGCATTGGATAAAGAACCGAGCTTCAGAACTAATTATCACCTCCAAATGGATTTTTAGTCTGAAATAGCTATTAAAACTTTATAATATATGTTAAGATATTATTCATTGAATTTACAAGGATACTGGGATGACAACCTCCCCCTTGTGTAGTTCTTATATTACAATAGTTTCCATTCTGGCATTCAAATGGAACCTTATGAGGATCTATATGGGAAGAGGTTTCAAACTCTGACATTTTAGGATGATATTAGAGATCAAAAGTTTATGGGACCTAATCTTATTGAAGAGATGATAATAAAGGTAAAATAATTCAGCATCATATGAAATATACACAAATTTGACAGAAAATCTACGCATAAAATCATCAATGAGATCTCGAGTTTACGGTCAAAGATAAAGTGTTCATTAATATATTACCAGGGAATAATGTTATGAGTTTTGTAAGAAGGGAAATCATAGTCCTAGATACATCACCCCCTTTGAGATCCATGATTCATAAGGAGTCACGGCCTATTAACTAGCACTCCCACCTAACCTATCTCAAGTACATTGTGTGTTACATGTATCCCTCTTGAGGAATTAAATACCAAACCCCTCAAATTTATTGAATATATGGGTGGTAACATTACAATAGTTTCTCCCTTTTTATTATATTTTATTTTAATTAAACAATTATTATATTTCTCCCTTTTTAATATTAATTATTAAATTATTAAATATTGAGTTTGATAAAAATTTGACGCTGATATGATGAAACACTATGTATTTTTTGGGAAATATATTGTTTCAGTCAAGAAAACATTTATGATTATTTTTAATTTTTTTTGAAATAAATGATATTTTAAGAAAAATATATTATTAAATAATATTTATTAAAAATAAATGATAAAATTATTTTACGATGTTAAATGCAATTGATAGAAGGGTGTGAAAACTATTATTGTCAAAAGAATCAATAATTTCCAATAAATAGGTATTTTGATTTAAAAATGTAAATTCTCATATTTAATATTATGGTTTATATTTCAAAACAGAAACGTTGTTAAATGTTTGATTAAAATAATTCTTGTTTCTCTTGATTATTTATAAAATAAAATAATGTTTTATAGGGAAAATGAGAAATGTTATTAATGAAAAACACTGAATTATAATTTTTCATGCGTATAGATAAATAAAATAAATTAATGATACTTTTATATGTTAATAATGAATGAAAACAGTATGAATATTTGTTTTTTTCATGAATTAATTATAAAATAATTATTTTTGATAAGTTTTCTAGGAATGTATGCAACACAAATAATGTTGTAAATAACATTATTATAAAAATTTGATGCATAAGGAATCAGAGTGTCACCCTTGTATGAATGAATAACACAAAATGAAGGGTTGTATTATCATTATATGAGGGAATTATCCACAAGACAAAGAAGATGATTCATTTTATAAAGATTCAATAAAAAAACATTCACATCAATTCACTTCCTAAAGAGATGATGAAGAGATCACAAAAGAGAAAATTATATGGAATTAAATATTAATCATAACATTGTTTTTTTATATCAACTATTTTTTAATATAATGTATCTTAGGATATTTATGAAACTACAATCTTGAACTTAATAGTTCACAACGATAAAAAGAACCCAATTGAAGATCTTTGGTGTTGTTGGAATGAATATAAAAATTTAATGGTAGTTTATTTAAGGATATCATACTTCTAAAACCAAGTAACCAATAATTCATTATTATTATTTTAGAAATTTTGAAGGATTAAATTGTTTCCACTACTCATACTGGTTCAAAGGAACTCATTTTTATTGAAGTTTCATCATGTTGATCCAGTATCTACTTCATATTACATACAATGGTAACATTTTTTATTCTTTTAATGTGCCTATTTTTGGGAACTATGAAGATTTCATGAAATTTTAGAATACATAGCCACTGGTTGTGCCTCAAATCATAAGGAAATCTCGTATATGCTTACTTAAACCAAAATTATTTACATTGTTTGTTACTTGTCTAATCTAAAATACCACATGTGATTTATAATTACTATTTTAAAAAATCAGGGATGAAGTGATTTATTCATACAATTTAAACAATGTAATTTCGTTTTTTACTCTGGGTTTGAAATTTTTAAGACAGTAATAATGTATTTGATCCTTTCAAAAGTGAGGATCATTGTGCATATCCACACTCCTCAGCATTTGAGTGAGTGAAAAGTGGAGTTTGGATTTACCTAAGAAACTATGAAATTCTTATACACTCATGTTTATTTTTATTGTTTATCATCATATGCTTATATTTCCTATATTACACCCACTACATATTCTCATGTTTTATAAAATTTTTGTATCATAGTCACGGCCTACTTCTTTATATACTACTTTTTCTGATTATTTCATTTCACTTGTTTTTAGGATTAATAATTCACCCCTATTCATTTTACATCATTGTCTGGGAAATAAGATAATTTTGTATCAATATAAGGGATATGAAACTATGTGATGTTTGATATCTATCATATATAATGAGATATTGGTGTATGTGTAAGGATATTTTTAGTTTAGACGCTATATGTATAGTATATTGTTGATTATAGATGGCTGATGAATAACTTGTTGAATTTTTTTATACCCAATATATAAGCAATGTTAGTAATCTGATGAATAAATCTCATATAACTATTTATATGATGTTGTGTGTTTGTCCTAAGTAGGGGTGTAGTTAAAACATATAGTATCATTGTGATATGATGGAGAAATTTTAGGGGTGATTATAGTTGCAGTGGAGAGAGTCCCTGGTGGTGGACATTTGGTAACTATTAGAGGCCCTTTCAGTGGATAACTTCACATCCATTATGGTATAGTAGTGGTATGATTATAATTGTGTTTGATATTTGATTTATGGTTGTGGAGATGTAGTTTTATGTGGTTATATTCCTCGGGGTGGAAACCCAAAAATAGTGAGTTTCCCATCAAGTGGATTATTGGAAACCCATTATATACAATAGTGAGGTCCCTATAGGTGGAAAAATTTAGGATGTTTTAAATTGAGGTCCTTGTGGGTACAGAACTACTTAGTTATTGATTGAAAAAAAAATGAGGAATTTTTTTCTAGTATTTCTATAGTGGAGATATATAAATTGGTTCTGTAGGAATATGTTTTAATTTAGAATAAGAAATGGATATATGGAAAAGTATAAATATGATTTGATGGTCAACATTAGGATAGTGATGAATGGTTTTTATTATTTTCTTCATTATAAATGCATTAGTATGCTTCATTCAAAGGTTTTCATGAGTTTTAATAGGAGGAACCTATGGAAAATATTTATATACTCACTCCTACTTTATATAAATTTTTTTAGATTATCCGGAATAATGGTGTGGTGGTGTTGGAAAAACTTAACTCTGGACATGGGAGACTTAGTGAAGGTGGTGTGTTTCAGTATACCTTTTCTGAGGTATAAAGAAGATATACTAACCTATGGTTATTTTTTCTCCCTAGGATTAAATTTTTATGGCATGAAATGAATTTGATATACATTATTCATTTATAGTGGTTTAGTTTTTGAGATGTTATTATTATAGTGGTGTTGGTTTTTTCATTAAAATCTATAATGCATTCTATATTTGTGCATTGACTCTGTTGGAGAGCTTGAGAAATCCATATATTTATAATCATTACCATTCAATGTTTGTGACAAGTGGGATTTTATTCACATAATGTTATTATCTCCCTTAGTTGTTCAGAATGATGAAGTTATTGGATTGATCTTTTTATCTATAGTGGTTGTTAAGAAAGAGGATGTTATTAGATTTTTGTTTTCATCTTTCTTAGAAGATGAAAAAATATTATTTAATTCATGTCATTATCAATTTTTAACTTCAGATAAGAGGAATTTAACCTATGTTCTATCATCCAAACTCATATAAGTTAAAGGAGGTAAGGTTAAGGGCCATGGTGTCCTAGTTATCACATAGTGGACTGACTTATTTTTACCGAGTTTACAAGATTTCACCCAATACATTCATCTTGTGTAGACATGTAGACTATGTTTTGGGGATCTAGGTTGGGTATAGGATTAGTACTCTAGTTATAGTGATTTTGGGTAGATTGTCAAAGATGAGGACTAATGAGATTAAAAATATAGATGATTCTAACTATAATGGATGTGATT
Source organism: Viscum album (assembly GCA_963277665.1). Classification (NCBI taxonomy): domain Eukaryota; kingdom Viridiplantae; phylum Streptophyta; class Magnoliopsida; order Santalales; family Viscaceae; genus Viscum; species Viscum album. The sequence continues at coordinate 695,837,289 of OY728131.1, forward strand.
TTATCAGATTTAAATTATTTATTTTATTATTTTACTGGTATATTATAGATTTTTGACATAGGGTGGACTATTTATTCATGTTAATTATTATATATTTCATTACATGCGTACTATTTTTCAATGATTCTATTTTATTTATTTTATTCATCATGATGTGATGTATTTCACTATTTGAGAGTTATTTATTTCATTATATTTTTCTTTTATTTACATTATATTATATAGGCTTAAATACCCCTAGTGATTTATTCAACATTTAGTGATCGAGGAGCATTGCAATGAAGTGATATTTTGGTTTTATATTGGAATAATTAGGATCATGTCATAATATTACAAAATAACATATATATTTCTCTATAGCTCATAAGTAAGAAATTATATCAATGTATTCATGAGGTTCTTTGGCCTCAACCAAAAATTTTAGTAGTTGAATTATACCTCTTGAGGTCCCAATTTCTAATAGAACGCGTTAGGATTCCCATTTATTTTTTAGACAATAATTGAAAAAATTGTATCCAATTATATATGGTAAATTTGTATAGGATCCTATATTGGTGTTTCAACGTGATCCCAGCAAACTAAATTAATTATAGCATCCTCTTCTTCATTAAAAATTGTGAATTTGAGTAAGAAATTCATGTAAATATAGTAATATAGATTTAAAAATATTTTGAGTGGAATTTAAAAAAATCAATTCCATCTTCATGTATTCTTTAACAATTCTCTCAAGTTAATTTGTAATTATAACACCACTTTATCAGGATCAAAAGTCAAAGGATCATTGTAATTTGTAGTTAAATCAAAAAAATAATTTCAAACTCCATCATCTCATATTCAATAAGTAATAAGAGACCATTTTTATTTATATACTTTAGAGGTGTGGGATCTTCTTTATTTGAACGGAGGGAAAACACTATTTATTGAGTCTCCAAATAAAAGTTAATTTTCCTAATTACACTATTAGTGATTTAAAATTTTATCACGTGTATTGAAAAATTGTATTAATTAAGAACCATTGAGTATTGGTCCATTTCTCAATTTTGAAAAAATTTCTATACAATTCAACATCTTATTCCACACTCCTATTAATATCATATTTAAAATCTTAGAAATAATATTTTCCTTATAAATCCATGTGCACACAAAATTAGTCTAACCATAATACCATGTTATCCTCTATAAAATCTTTTTCTTATTGTGTTCATCATAAATATCAATCCATTTTCAAACAATATAATAATTAATTACAATAAATATTTACTGATTTAAAAAGTTTTAATGAATTATAATAATAGTATACACATGCACCTCCATCAATTAAAATATAAACTATGAATCAAAAAATTAAAGAATGATAAAAAAGTAAGGTCTTATGGAATTTTTTTTATTTTTTAATTTCAATATATTTTATTGTTTGCTTATATTTTATATTTTAGTATTTTTATATGTTTTTCTAAAAATAATCACAACATAAACATAATATCTATGAAAACAGACGTCATTTAATCAATATTTCAAGGTAAATAACTGAGCACCCATGTCATTTAAACATAACATCAATATTTCAAGGTAAATAAGTGAGCACCCATGCCATTTAAATAACTGGATAAGGCATAATCAATATGGAAAGGTAAATATCTGAAAACACGCGCCATTTAATCAATAAAATGAAAATGAAATGAATCTATAGATAATATCACAATGAAAATATCATGGATAATAATAACTGAGCTCTTAATGAAGGTGATTCTTAAAAATTGGGCATCATGTCTCAGGCACATGATACCTCTAATGTTAAGACCTTTCATAAGACAGGCTAACCTACAAGTAAAAACCTGTTTAATGCTAGATTAACTTGATTGTATCGTGGGACCTTTCGATGCATAGAGGGGATATATAATACTAGGACCCACCTGTCACTACATGTCCAAAACATTCTTTATATATTGAAAAAACAATTTAATTCAAAGTAATGTTCCTTGTCATAAAATATATGTATTGAGTAAAGAGTAAAAGTTTATCAATATTTCCCCAGATAAAAAAATGAATTTAAATATAGAGGACCATTTTTAGAAATGATATAGGGTTTAAGTAATAATCATAATATTTACATTTATGGGAAATTTAATGTCCATAGGAAAGTGAATAATTCAAGGAAAATTTAATGATTACACAAATGAATCAAGGAAGTGAATTTCAATATTATCTTTGGTCAAAATAAATCATAAATCATACAGAGGAAGAATAAGGATGGTATTAACATACACCCCTTGTAATAAGAATAAAATATTTTTGTCATTGATGAATAAAAATACACAACAATATTTAAAAGCATTCTTGAGGAAAATGTCCTATTTATTTTGAAAAAAAATTGAAAATCATTTTCTTTCAAAATCACTTTTCAAACAATTTCTTTAAAAATGTCATCATAAACTTGAAAAGGAATATTAAAATAAATGATGGTAATTATGGTGGGTAATTTCATACATTCCATAAAAGTTAAAAATAATATTCCTTTTTCACTGTAAAAAAGATTTGAAAATTTCCTTGTTCAGAAAATGATAAGAATATTCCATTCACATTTTTGATAAAATATAAACAGGAATTGTTTTGAAAATGACACATGATTCCTTTGAAAAAAAAATAAAGATTAAAAATTGGTATTTTTTTTAATAAATCATTTTGAAATGGTTAAAAACATTTTTAGAAAACGTGGTTTTGGAAGAAAATAGATTTTCTGACCGAAGAGAGAAATTATTTTGGATTTTCTTAAGAACATTTTATCAATTATTTTAAGTACCGAAGAGTGTAAAAAATGGTACTATTACTTGATAATATCATGAATAACCATATTATAAGAAAATATAAGGGTTTATTAAACAATGATAAAATAATTTCCTTCAATTGAAATTCAAGAATAAACAATCTCAATTAAAATGAGATTGTGAAGTAAACCCTTACAAAGATCGTAACATTGAAGTGAGAATCAACTAATGATTTGATTATGTGTATCAACTATAAATCCATATAAAACAAGTGTAAATATAAAATTAAATAATCAAGTCATTATACATAGAATATTAGAATAATAACAACAATTAGGAAGAAATATAACCCAATGAAAATAAATTGAGTTATGAAATTATTTACCAATTGGAAACTCTTATGTCAAATCCACTTGGAAGTAATATTTCAAATTAAAACTCAATATACCATGAATTATTAATGAATCATGATATTACATGTCAAATTGGAATTATATATGTCATAAAATAAATTTTGTGCATAAAATTACAATATTCCTTAATGAAATGGAATTGAGAAGAAATCTATTACCTTAAGTATCCTTTCAGTTGATTGTGCATTAACTCCTATACAGTGGTTTTAAACATGTTATTAAATTATTATAGAACTTTATTAATATTTATAATATAATATATTGTCTTTTTATAACATCTTATCACTCGCTCATTAATAATCTGTCATTATTTTCATTGTTTCGGGCGTTAATTATCATGTCTTATCATGCGTGTTTTATCCTGAAATATCTAGTTCTTGCGCATATTATATAGTTTTATCATCTCCAAAATAATAATCATGACATAATTATCATGTTTTTACATCAATTTTACTTTTAAAACTAATCATGAATGATGGTTATTAAAAATGAAGTATGTTACGATCATGGAGACGGTAGGTCGTACGTACGCATGAGTAACGTTTTCAATTTTCAATGATCATTATGAAAATGTGGTTAGTAAAATATTACCTTTTTATAATGATAATAATATCATTATATCATATTATAAACTTATATATATTTTCTTTCTAGAATTATAAATATATCAATAATATCATAGGTATTTCATTAATATCACATATAATCATTAACTTTATCTATATAACCTTCCATGTGAAGTGTTAGTGAAAGACTAAACACATTGCTTCATGAGACGGTAGTCCACAACCGTACACACGAGCAACATTATCATATCTCTTATGGAATGGAAGGTAAAAATTTATATATGATATAGTGACTAAAAAGGTATAAGTATGTTATAAAAATCATATATATATATACTTTACATCCATCATTGTACTCGACCTTGATAGGTGGAAATAGAAAAGTGAACGTCATCGGTTCGTGAGGCGGTAGTACGTCGTACATAGGAATGATGATTTCTGTAACACATTTGATGGAAGAGGGGAGTGATGTAGGTTATGAACTTATTATAACAACATACAAGTATATGGAAGATACTGAGTACATTTTATCAGCGTGGTTTAAAAAATTAAGGATTTGTAGAAAGAAGTAAAATAAAGACGCTCGTTGAAGAACATTTCCTCTTCTTTGGGTATCCTCATTAGGTTTGTAATAAAGCCTTCAAATGATAGATTTATGCCCAATAAGGCTTCAAATATAAGGAGGTAAGATAGGAAGTGATTTTGGAAGGGATTCACCGAACCAAAGTGGTTTGATGGTGGGAAGTGGAGAGGAGAGGGGGTGGTCTATTATAAGTGGGGGGAAAGGACACACTTGGTATTTTTGAAAAGAATTGAGTGCTCTCGTGTTTTTTATGTGTCACAAGGGTAAAAAATGGACCATTATCGAACCTTAGAGGTGGAAGGGTCAACATATGGACAAAAAATAGTTTTTAAACAAGTTTATAAGAAATTTTAACCCTTATCAATTTAGTATAACACTCTGGTAAACTCATTTTTACCTCAATTATTTTAATTAATTTTTACTACATTCACTATTCATTTTTCTCAAAAATTAAGTTTCCCATATTAGAAATTATAAATTATTATGATTCCAAATATTGAATCCATCTTTCCAAATTCAATTCATAAAATTGGAAAATTTTAATTTAAAATTAATCTCACATACATGATGAGAAAATGGGTTTTTAAAGTAAAAATATTTAAATTTTTATAATGTTTTTATATCTAAATTTAATATGAAAATGATTATAATGAAATAAATCAAATTAATTAATATAAAAAAGAACTAATTTTACTTTAAAATCAATTCAAAATATGATTTAATATTATAAATTATTTAAATGAATGGGCAGTTTTCAATTAAAATCCAATATTTTTCACTATTCATCAAAAAATAAATGTTCTCAGAAAAATCCCAAAAATTCACCCTAAGATAATTTTGATATTACTATTTAAAATATTAAGTTTATTTTCCATGTAAATTTTCTAAAATTAGTAAAAAAAATAATTTTAAACTATGTGCACAAAATGTGACTAATCTGTCTTTTAGAAAAATTGCAGTTTTTTCAGAAAATATTTCTTTTTCTTTTAAAATATTCTTATTTTATTACTAATCCATATATAACTAATAAATTTTTTAAACTAAATATTTTCATAATTTAGCTAATCCTATTCATACCCTCTATTCTAATGACTAAGTAATAACTATTATATTAAATAATAATATTAATATTATATTGTTGTTCGGTGAAACTTGGTCTTACATGTCACGCAAGCTATTAAAACAACCCATTGTTTCATGCTTCATAAGTTATTGAAGAAATTGAATTTATTCTAAAATAAATATATTATAAGTATTGGTGTGTTATATTCTCTTCTAATCTAGGTGTTGCATGTAACATACATTATTGAATAAAATATTATTCTTTTAGAATTTTGTGGTGTTACAAATAATATTCAATGATATATATATATATAATAACAATATTGCTCTACACTAAACTATTTAAATAAATGTTTCAAATCAAAAGTTTCGAATCAATGATCACATTTGGAGCTAAACAAACAACGGCTGAAAATTTAACTTAATTTCATTAATTTTATTATTAGTATGAATTTAATTATTTAATAAATATGGGGTATTAAAAACCATATTCATCTTGCTATTAATATTTTAATATATATTTCTTTAAATAGAACATTATTCATGTATTCTAGAAATTGAAATCAGTGTCATTGAGGGATAGTGGCCATTTTCCCCCCCATTTACTGATGGGTGCCAATTATTTCAATGTTATAGAAATGTAGAAGAGAAAAAATTAATTTATCTTGTGTTTTCAAAAAAATTTATGTTCTTAAACTCTAAATAATCACAAAAATATATTCAATGGAATAAATATCATGAAATTAAAAGAAAAAATATATTTTTTTAGTGGTTCTATTGATTTTACCCACATCAGGGCTTTTTTGGTGTTCTTTTGGATCAAGGGATTCCACAATGATTTTTTTTTATTAAAAAAATTTATATAAACATAAATAAAGATATAAAAACCCCTTATAATGAAACCAAAAGTAAATATGACATAAATAAAACATTAATATCATGATTTAAATAATACATCTCACAAACAATTGCACAACTGAAATACTGAAAGGTTTAGTATCATGGAGATTAACTATATAAATATTGTAATTTACTATAATTGTGATCATTTATCTATAGTCATTCTACTCTATACCTTTTCTTACATATCTCAAATGTTATAATCATCTTCATAAGATAGGGAATGGAAACATAAGAAAAGGGTGAGTTCAGACAATGACTAAGTGAAAAAAAAACATATCATGAAGTGTTAGATCCAAAAAATGAAGAAGTTTATGAGGACTTAAATATCTTAGAAAAATAATTATATCATATATGATAATCATAACACGTGATAAATAAACATAAGAACATAACTAGAACATTATGGATTGTAAAATGTATGACTTGGATCAAAATACATATCAATAACGAAACATTTGTGAGAATGAAAAAAAAGTGGAGAACACATTAAAAATATAGCGTAATCAAAAAAAATTAACATGACTTGGTAAACAAATTGAAAATGTGGCACAGCCATAAAAATAGGATTTATTATTCTTGTGAACCATGCTACCCTCCAACCCATTCATTCGTAAAATTTAGAGAAGTGATAAACTCCATTACACTCACCCTTTTTGAACCTAGCTACTTGCAAATCTATTAACACGTGAAATTGTGAGTAGAAATGAACCCCATCCCACTCACCCTTTGAGAAGCTAGCTACTCATTAACCTGTTTTCATAATATTTCTATCTCATGACATGTAATCCTTTACCCAGAGTATTTGAGTGGGATATAGGACTCACCCATCACGTAATCCATACATTTTTGTGCCACTTGAAAACCAAACACTCGACATCTCATAAAGAACCCATGGAAAAAGAATGGGTTTCTTAAAACATTCAAAAAATGACATAAAATGAACTTAAGAAATCATAGAATATCAAAACAATAATTTTCCAAAATAAATCAAATCATAATAACTTGTAAAGGATGATAAAAATGTCACTTAATGAATGATAAACCTTTGAGGGTAAATATAATTTAAAACAAAAAATCAACAATAAACTTTTAAAATATGGATGTATAAATTATATGAAAAATATTTTTTTGAAGGGAAAGAGAAGACATTTAAAACCTTATTTACAAATAAAATATCCTTCAAAATGCATAAGGGTTTCAAAAAGGAGAAGCTAAAATACTTTTATAAATTTTAATTTTAAAATAATCTTTAATAATGATGACTTGAAAATACATAATTATTTAAAAAATGATAAGTGAAAATACATTAAAACCTTTTACTTTTAAAGGAATGTAATAGTTTCATGAAAATATATACTGTTTTCAGAAAAGAGAAGTGAAAATACTGTGAAAATATTTTCTTTTAGAATCATTAATCATGGAATCTTGAAAATGGCATAAAGTTTATCAAAAATGTGGAGTGGAAGATAAAACATTTGATTTTGAATGGATTGAAATCCTTTTGAATATTTTGAAATTCCTTCATTGAAAACTCCACATCATTAAAAAAATAACAAAGCCATTATTGTAAAATGAATAAAGTGGTGTAAAAGTATTTTTGGGGATAAAAACATATTTCATTTCCATTATTGAAAGGAGAACATTGGTGGGAAGTAAAAACATAGATATAGAAGAATAATCCATTAAATGAAATGGGAATTATTCTTAACATAAATGCATTTTCACAAAAATAGTACAATCATAAAGGAAATATTCTTTGGTTTGAAATGTTATTTTCCCTAGAAAAGAAGGTTAAAATACAACATATAATTATCATAGGATATAATAGATCAATGTTGAAAGACAATTGTCAAGAAGAGTGATTATGATCCAAGGAAGAAATTTGAGTCATGAAAACCCCTTACAACTTTTGTAACTTTTGAATCAATACCTCATGAGTGGTATATTTTTTAATAGAACATTGAATATCATGAAATATAAGAGTAACATGATACAAAATGACAATAGGGTAATATTTGCACCATTGAGAAGGAAAAAAGATGTGTGGCTTAAACATACTTCAAGGGATTCAAATTTGAGACAAAGAAACCCTTACGACCTGGGTAAAAAAATCAATAAAATCCCCATGTAAGGGAGAGCATGAAATTAACACTAGTGCAGAAAACATTTTTTACGTCGGTTATTTTTCATTTTTTACGTCGGTTTCTAGCCGACGTTAATACGAGCGACGTTATAAATAAAGTTTTTGACGTCGGTTATTTTAAAACCGACATCAAAAACATAAAATCGCGATGTTTATGACATCGGTTATTTTAGAACCGACGTGATAAATAAAATGGGAAGGGTTTATCACGTCGGTTATTTAACAACCGACGTGATAAAAGGCCTGGAAAATTGTTTATCACGTCGGTTCTTAAAAAATCGACGTGATAAAAGGACGGGGGGGTTATCACGTCGGTTCTTAAACAACCGACGTGATAAACCGGGGGGCGGAGGGTTTATCACGTCGGTTTTTTAATAATCGACGTGATAAACCGGGGGCGAGGGGTTTATCACGTCGGTTATTATATAACTGCCGTGATAAAACAGGGTGAGGGGTGTTTATCACGTCGGTTATTATATAACCGTCGTGATAAACCGGGGGGAGGGGGGTTTATCACGTCGGTTATTAAATAACCGACGTGATAAACCGGGGGGAGGGGGTTTATCACGTCAGTTATTAAATAACTGACGTGATAAACCATTTTCCAGACCTTTTATCACGTCGGTTATTAAATAACCGACGTGATAAACCATTTTCCAGGCCTTTTATCACGTCGGTTATTAAATAACCGACACGATAAACCATTTCCCAGGACTTTTATCACGTTGGTTATTAAATAACCGACGTGATAAAGCCAATTTTTTTAAAAAAATTGAATGCAGTCATCTGCTCTCCACCAGAATCAACCAGAAAACAAATCAAGAAATTGTACCACAAAAACAGAAGTAGATCAAAATTAAGCATGTACATTGATAACATATAAAACTTACCCCCTAGACAGCCCCCACCCTCATGTATACCCCATGGACAGCCCTCCCCCACCCCGTTGGAGCCCTCACCCTCATGTATACCCCCTGGACAGCCCTTCCCCACCCCATTGGAGCTCACACCCTCATGTATACCCCTTGGACAACCCTCCCTCACCCCATTGGAGCCCCCACCACACTCCTGAACTGCCCCCCGACCCCCGGACAGCCCCAAACACCCCTCGACAACCCCCCACCTGCCTGAACAGCACCCCCTCACCCCCTCACCCCACTTGACAGCCCCCACCACACCCCTGGACAACCCCCTCACCCTCATGTATACCCCCCCACCCCTGGACAGCACTCACACACCCCTGGACCGCCTTCCCACACCCCTGGACAGCCCTGCTACCCCTTGGACTGTCCCCCCACCCCACCGGATAGCCCTCCCAGACCGCTGGACACCCCCCAACCCCACTGAACACACCCCCACACCCTTGGAACCCCTCCCCCACAGACCCAAATCCATACCAGAAAAACCATCATAAGTAAACCAAAACAAGAAGCAAAGCAAAATTAAACATTCACTTATATAACATTCAAAACTTACACTGTCAACTTAAAAAAAACTAAATCCAACCTAAACAACTACCAAATACACAATTACAACGACAATATTCAAAATTACATTTTACATTACAAATAACTAAAAGTCAATCAAACCTGTAAAATAATTTGACCACTCCACTTGTAAGTGTTTGATGTCTTCAGCAGTATAGGGTTTAGGGTCATCAAAAAACTAAAAATGAAAAAGAAAGTAGTTAACATGTATAATGAATAAATCAAATTGAAATATTATGGAAAAGTTTAAGAGGAAATCGTACCAGGTCAAAATTCACAACTGTCCCAGTTGTTATTATTTCATACATAAATCTTAACATATAATATCCGCATTCGATGAGGTCTTGTTGTTCATGACAATTCTGTTTGAATGAGTGTAAATTCAATATATTATTTTTATGTAATAAATCAAAAAGTACAAATTATAAATGGATATTTACCTTCGCATTTACATATTTGATCTTTTCACCTCTTTTCTTTGTGTTTTTTCGAAAGTAGGCCCATGCACTGTTAGAAAATAATACAAATGGGATAAATTTAAAATTCATTATAATATATAAAACTATTGAGAAATTGAAACTTACTTTTCCAATATATTCTTAAAATTATCCCGCACATCACCATGGACGGAGCATGTCCAATAAAGGGCTTTCTCCCTTGGGCAAAAAATCCCTAACATCCAATGATCACTGATAAAAGGAAATTTGACGTTAGTGGTTTTTTATGTTAAAAGATAATTAACTCTTTGAGAGAAATGTGTTTCATACCTCTCACAAAAAGGCATCATCCAACATTGTGTGATTATATTCTTTTCAAATCTTTCAGCAATATAAACCATTCTTTGTTCCTCATTCAATGCACATGCTTCAGGGGAAATCAATTGAGGGTCCATGAATACATATACTTCTGTCAGGTCATTCCTCTCACAAATTTTATAAAGATACCTAATACAAAACATACATAAGTATACATTTTTAATAAATATAACGCGGGGAAAAGGTGTTAAGACTTACATGGAAAAAATTTGCACCACGTTGATGCCCAACTTATCTCCAGTAACAAGCTCCATGATATCAGTTTTTATAATCTCCACTCTTATTTCACGTCCACAAACATGAGCTTCCATTGGAAACTCATAATAACCCGACAACAAATGTGAATATCTTGACAATCTGTCAAGACCATTTGAATCTGTATCTTATGTCATAGTCATTTGTCTTTGTTGTTTTCTATACAGTATTTCTTTACCTTTGAAGTATTCCTGTAAAAAAAATTGAAAAATATATTAGTTTTCAAATGATAAAACAACTTTAATAAAAAAATAAAATAAAAGATATAACATTCATACCTCTATGGTAATGAGTCAAAGAAGTCTGGATGTCCAAATTAAAAAATGGCTGATACTCTGTCCAACTGTCGCCACCTCATCTGTAGGTATTGGTACCCTAGCCGATCTATCTATAATATCCTGTATAGTGACCCTCTGATTCTCTACCTCTAATTGTTGATGATGAATTGTATCTCCTATACAATATACCAACTCATATGCTACTATATGATGTTGAGAATCATCAACATACAACTCGCAATAAGTAGGAAGTTGCGGCGGAGGCGTAGGATAAAAAATGGGGTCCGCAGGCTGAGGTGGGGGAGTGGGAGCTACTGGCGGAGGTGGAGGATAAATAATGGGGTCTGCAGGGGGAGGTGGAGGAGTGGGAGCTGCAGTCTGATATTGTCTTTGCATTTCTGCAAACATAGACTGCACCGACTCTCTAATCTTGTCCTCCATCGTCGCATTAATATTATGAATTTCAGCCTCCAATGATTCTATTTTTTTTATAAACCCCCTCAATGTTAGAAGTTGAAGAACGTGGAAACACTTTTCTTACCGATACACCTGCCAGATATCCTCTTACACGACCAGAATGTTCGGGCCTTCCCAATGCTGTAAATAAAATATCTTCCCTCCCAGTAGCTGTAAATGTCCCCTCTGAACTCTGTTCCTCAAGAGAGTCCTGTATTAATTAATTGAACATTTCTGTAATGATTGAAATTATATGAAGAAAATAGTTAACTTAAATAAATAAAATAGATATCTTACAATCCTCTCAGCTACGATTCTCGATTCTTCCGAAAGATATTGCCCTTTTTTCCCTTCCGAGCTCTCTTCCATTTTTCATGTCTAGATGGAGGGGATGGAGGGGCCACCTCTCCAGAGCTTGAAGACTCAGCTCTTAGTTGTTGAAATTTTTCCGTCATCATTTGTTCTTCCAATAATGCATACCCTCCCCGAGATAAACAATGAGGGTATACATTTTTAGATTGGATCTCCTGATGAGCTTTCCTTGTTTGTTGTAATTTAAGAATAAGAAATCATTAACAAAACATTAATAAAATCATTTATATAAGAAAGTTTATAAAAGTTTACATTGCCCTTACCAGAAATGACTCTTTTCTTCTACTTTCAAAAAAATGTCTCCATGTGTCTTCATCTATAAAAGGATATATACGACATGGATTGTCATGACTCCTATGACCATAAATGAAATCAGATGAGAGGGTTGATTTGAAATCCCTCCATCTCCTGGCAGCCAACGATAAGCATTTCTTCATAACTCCTCCAGTGTCAGGAATATCAAATGTCATCTGATAAAGAAGAGGTTAAACATATTATATATACTAGAAACATTAAAAGAATAGTCAAACAATGACAAAAGATCTTACCAAAATCGTCTCCCACAACTGAGAGATAATCGTTTTATCCACACTTCTCCAATCATCAAACAGAATGCTTACTTTGCTCTTAGCCTGAGTTGCTACAAAACTCTTAAAATCTTTTGCATTCGGACCTCTAGGAATATCATCATCATCAAACTCAACGACTATCCTCTGATCCTGCGTACGGGCAAGTGATAATTTTGGTAAACGTGTGCACCCACGTTTACCAACCTTTGAACTCTTTGTCGTAATAGGAGCATGTGAATGTTCATCCCCAGAGGTATGACCAGCACTATGCTCCTCTCCAGAATCATGTGGTTGATCATCTGAATGATCTGTCATTATCCTTCACATCAAAAAAACAAACGTCAGTTCACAAATATACAAATTCAAATATTTTAATACTACTGTAATCAGAAAATAGAAAAGTGTACTAAGTTACATAATAGTAAACATTGGTAATATGGTAAGCATGTTAAACAATGGTAAAGATGGTAAAGATGGTCAAGATGGTCAAGATGGTCAAGATGGTAAACATGGTAAAAATGGTAAACCTGGTAAACATGGTAAACATGGTAAAGTAATTATCAGTGAACAAAAATAATAGATATATAATTCATGTAATGGTTATAAACATGATAAAGTAAACTAAACAAACTTACAACAAACAAAAACATATACTTATTTTATTTTAAAACATGTTTTAATAAATAAAAAACTTACAATATCTAACATTTATGGAAAAAATAAATGTAAACAAGAAATAAACATATGTTACCTGTAATTTTAGGAATGTACAAATGGATTGTTTTCCCAAATTCCTTCACTGTGATCGTTCCTTATGGCACAAACTATGTCTTCAACATGATCATCATTATGTTCTGTTAATCTTTCCATGGAAGTAGGGATCTCACATAAATCAGCATATTCATCAACTTCATCCTCACCAACATATTGTTTTTTCCCTTGTAAAACAATAGCCCACTGCATATCTGATTGATCTACTACATAGGAAAAAAAAATTCATGTGTTTCCATTATAAAAGAATCAGATGTGTCTTCCAATCTATTCAGATTAACAAGTGTCATTCCAAATTCATCGTGTCTGACACTGTTGTTACCATTAAACCATTTACAGTTAAAAACAGGAACTTTAATTTTAAAGTAATCAACCTCCCATATGTCTTCAATCACTCCATAATATGCACTTGATGCAGAAATTGGATTTTTGTCTTTAGCACTCGAAAAATGCATTGCTTCTGCAAACACCAATACACCACTATTTTGAACTGCACTTCTGTTGTCCTGAGCTTTCGTATGAAATTTATAACCATTAATGTCATAACTGGACCATGTTATCACATTTAAACATGGACCACCCACTATCCATTTTAATGTCTCTGATACATCTGATCTACCAAGCAAAGTCTTTTTAACCCATGACAAAAAAGTTCTGTTGTGCTCATTCAAAATCCACATTTCTTTCTTCTTTGGATGACATTGTTTCAACTCATTAATATGCAATGTGATATATGGTTGAGCATCAGCTATGTTATTCAAGATGTATGATTCTAACTTCTTCATCTGTTCAGCTGACAATGATTTGACTTTCAAGTCACGAATCCCCTTTCCCTCATTATTAACTCGTTCATGGTGAGATGGAGGCAAACCTATGTGTTGCGCCAAAGCCAAGTAGCACGTACAAAACTCTGCTACCTCCTCAGAAATATACTTTTCAATAATGGAGGCTTCAGGTCGATATAGATTTTTAACATACCCCTTTAATATTTTCATATACCTTTCAAAAGGATACATCCAACGAAGATATACAGGTCCACAAAGCTTTATTTCTCGAACCAGATGAATCATTAAATGCACCATTATATCAAAAAAAGTTGGAGGAAAATACATTTCCAATTGACAAAGTATAAAAATTGCATCCTTTTCCAAAATGTTCAAAGCATTCACATCAATCGTCTTGTTACAAATTGAATTGAAAAAATAACACAACTTCATTATAGTCTTTCTAACACAAATGGGCAATATTCCACACAATGCAACTAGTAGAATTTGTTGCATCATGACGTGACAATCATGTGATTTCATACCTATCAACTTCAAGTCCTTCAATGAGACAAAAAATTTTACATTAGAAGAATAACCTTGAGGCACTTTGGTATCATGAAGACACTGACAGAAGCTAATTTTCTCCCTCTTCGATAATGTATGACAAGCCGGGGGAAGAAATGTTCGTCTTCCTTTAGGAGTGGGAGCTAACTCCAAACGTATTCTCATTGATAGTAAGTCTAATCTTGCATTCAACCCATCTTTAGTCTTTCCTTTAATATCTAACAATGTTCCAATCAAAGAATCACAGATATTCTTCTCCACGTGCATGACATCAATATTATGTTTAACTTCATGATACCTCCAATACGGTAGCTCAAAAAAATTGACCTTTTCTTCCAAATATGTCTATCATTACCAGATTTCTGTGTCTTTCCCAATGTCACATCAAGGTTTTTCACCCTCTCAAAATACAGATCAGGGGATAAAGGTTTTGGAGCAGTATCAAATTCTTGTGAGCCATTGAATGCCTTTTTTAGTCTTCTATAAGGGTGTTCCATAGGCAAAAACTTTCGATGACCCATGTACACTGTTTTCCTCCCATGATGCAATTGACAATATGAAGTCTGTTGTTTGCAAATTGGACATGCTTTATGCCCTTTAACACTGTATCCAGACAAATTTCCATACGCTGGGAAGTCATTTATAGTGAACAGAAGCACTGCATGCAGTTGAAAATATTCCATTTTATAAGAATCATACACCCTAATACCATCAGCCCATAACAGTTTCAAATCATCAATCAACGGTGACAAGTAAACATCAATATCATTACCGGGTTGCTTTGGACCAGAGATCATTATACTCAACATGACATATTTGCGCTTCATACAAACTTCAGGAGAGAGGTTGTAAATTACCAATAAAACAGGCCATGAACTATGTGTGCTACTGAGGGTTCGGTATGGATTCATTCCATCTGTGCACAACCCTAGTCTGAGATTTCTAATTTCATTTCCAAATGTAGAATACTGCGCATCAATTTTCTTCCATTGTGGACAATCAGCTGGATGACGTATTTTTCCATCACATACCCTCTCTTCAGCATGTCATCTTAACCTTTTTGCATCATGTGAATTAGCAAATAAACGTTTGAAACGATTAATTATAGGAAGATACCAAAATACCTTTGAAGGTAGCTTTGTAATCTCTACACCAGCATGTGATTTTTCTTTCACCTTATACCGTGATGTCCCACATTTAGGACACTCTGACAGAAATTCATATTCCTTCCTATATATAATGAAGTCATTCGGACAGGCATGTATTTTCTTGTATCCCAATCTCATCGGGCATAATATTTTCTTGGCTTTGTAATGTGAATCTGGAAGATCGTTATCTTTTGGAAGAATGTCTTTCATCAATTGTAGCAGCTCTGTAAAACTTTTGTCACTCCATCCATGTTTCGCCTTCAGGTTAATCAATCTTAACACCGCCGACAAAACCATAAAATCTGTACAACCAGGATATAATGGTTTTTCAGCATCACCATATAGACGTGCAACTGTCGGTTCTATCTCAATTTGTTATGCTACAATATCGCGAATCATTTCTTCAATTCCATCAAAGTTACCATCTTGCGAATCATCATCATCAGTGACATTCCGTCCAGTTTCATCATGTCAAATCCAAGGGCTATAACTCAGATTAAAACCATGACAAATCAGATGATCTTTTATCTCTCTACTTTTCAACTTCTTCATATTCAAACATTTCAGGCATAGACAGAAAAAAATGTCACTACTTGGAACATTTCGTTTTGCAAATTCCAAAAAGGCATCAACACCTTCCTCAAATTCATTGCTCATTCGATGTGTCGTAATCCAACTTCGAATCATTATTACCTATAACAAATATCAACAAAAAATATATATTTTTAAGATAAGACAAATATATGTTTATATGAAAAAAATCATAATTTGAATGTAAAACAATTTAAAATATAAAACAAATATATGGGTATTTAAGAAAATATGCTTGAATATTATTTTTAAAACAAAATATAGTTAGATATAACAGTTTTAAATTTCATTGAATCAAAGAAAACCATGCCACCTACATAGTTGATAGAAAATTGGAGAAAATGGAGTAAACCTGAGAATCACCCCCCACCCCCCGGACAACCCCCAAAACCCTTTGGACAGGCCCCCACCCCCTTGGACAGCCCCCCACTCCCACCCACCCCCTTGGACCACCCCTGGACACCCCCCAACCCTCCGGACAGCCCCCCACCCCTCTAGACAGCACCCCCCACCCCTCCTGGACACCACCCCCACCCCTACCCCTTCAACACCCCCCTGGACACCCCCCCAACCCTCTGGACAGCCCCCCACCCCCCCCCCCGGACAACCCCCAAAACCCTCTGGACAGGCCCCCACCCCCGTGGACAGCCACTCACACCCACCCACCCCCTTGGACACCCCCCCGGACACCACCCGTTTCCACATCTTTGATATAACATATTTTTTTTTAAAACGTGACATTATTAAAAACGTTTCATGAAATATGATGAAGAGTCCAATCGTATTTCTTATGAAATTTTTCTTACTAGAAAGGGTCTTAGTATTGGATAGAATAATAAATAAAGTGGCATAAAACAACAATATAATCCTAAAAAATGCATATAATCCAGCTTAAATATTTGAATAAATGTGTTTGTAATCAACCATCAAATCTAAAAGGTGTATGAGAGAACAATTAGAGAAAAACAGGCAATGAGAGATCATAGTCATTGAGGGGGGATGGTGTCAAAGGAAACACAAAATCAAATGAACCGAGACCACTTTATGAAGTAATCCATGAAAAAGAAAAACCTACATCAAATAAAATCGTGAAACATCAAAAAACAAACAAATACCCATTTGAAATAGAATCTAGTATCTTGATTCAGAAACTCTAAAAAATAAATAAATCACAATCTCATTGATTGAATCCTGAATTTCTAAAATAGAACAATACACTGGTTTCACTTTGGTTGGTGGTGCAATTATTTGTTGTATTCGATCATCAATTAGTTTTGTGACATAAAATCAAAAAATCTTGTGAAATACATATAAGTAACATTCATTATTCAAGTTCACATTCTTTTTGTAAAATTACCCATGTCTATATTATCATTAATAAAAAACATTATCATTATTCTCAACTAAAATCATGAGAATTGTGATATTCCCATTTTTATAAACATATATTAATGATGTTATGATAGAGTTTATCATAACTAATAATATAAAAAATGGTATACTTATCTATAGTAGAGTCCTATAAGACAAAATGGATGCACGATATTTCTGTGACATTTAGATTTTTTAAAGGGATATAATGATGTTTAATACTTCCCAGAAGGGTGAAATTATAAGGGAGTTTAGTGTCTTCTAAAAATAAAAAGTGGGTAAAAGTGAATTTGTTTCCATTAAAGAAAACAAATGGTTTATCATAGATTTATTAGACTCTATGAGGGTGAATGATAAATATTTATTTTATTATGTTCCATTATAACTCGTGTAAATATTTATTTTAGTTCAATTAATGAATGATAAATGGTTTACATTAATGGTTTTTGTTTTCTAAAAAAATGACATCTTCAATATGGATGATTGATTCCTATTCTATGATAAGACACTCAACAAGGATGATTCACTATATATGATGATAATTTCTTTTAATTCTCTAGTCACATAAACATTATTGGTTATCCAACTACAAAATTGTTAGATGAACCTGAGCGTTAAATGAAATATAGGATAAAAGGAATGGATGAATCAACCATACCTCAAATTTCTTTTTGATAATGAAATTCAAACCGGTCAAATCAGGAAATATTCCAAATCTTTCCTTAATCGCGCCATAGTCCTTCAATAAATAACCCCAAATATGTTTCCAACATAGGAGGATTTTGAGTCATTAAATGCAAGGTAATATATCAAAATTTGTTTATAAAGAAATACAAAAACAAGACACTCAAGATAAAAATGAATGTCTGGTGCCAACGATATTCAAAAAGATGTAATAGGGTTCGAAATGGAAGAATCTAACCTAGTTTAAACAAAAAAATCGCAAAACATAAATATAGACTATCCGGGAAAAAAACGAACGAAATAAATTCGTGGAATGCTTACTTGAGTGTTGCGAGTTGAGATGATAGATCCGAGGAGACTAAAGATGATAAACGATGAAGCCAAAATGAGTTTAACGCAGGTCGATCGACGAGCTGATTAGGGTTTACCGCACGAGAGAGACGAGCCGGCGGACTGTCGATCGAAAAAACGTAAATGACAGTCCACGGGGCTTAAATTTTTTAAATGTTTTATAACGTCGGTTATTATATAACCGATGTTATAAACTATTTTTAAATTTATAACGTCGGTTATTTGAAAACCGACGTAAAAAAAACCCCCGCGCTTTGGTTTTTTACGTCGGTTATAAAATAACCAACGTAAAAAACTCGTTGATATCATGTTTTTTACGTCGGTTATAAACTAACCGACGTTAAAAAGCTACGTAACGCATTTGTTACGTCTGTTATTAAATAACCGACGCAAAAAACCACGTTTCAAAGATTCTCACGTCGGTTATATATAACCGACGTAAAAAATGGTGACGTAAATAACGTTTTTTGCACTAGTGTAAAGTTCAAATACCATGGATAAAAGATAATTCATGATATGTTATACCAAATAATTATTATACCCAAGTAATGAACCAACCCGAGTTTCCATCTCAACTAGCATAAGAACCGACCCACAACATACATGAAGGTCGTTCTCAATCCCCACGGGTTGGAGACTAACACCCAAGCATCAAACAACAACTATAGGAAACGATTTCTCCAAACCTGAATCAAACTGCATGAAGAATTTATAAAATGTGAATAAACAGTGGAATAAAATTAGAAGAAATATTTTTCATAACTAAAAAGAAATAGCGGTACTGATACAAATCAGCATCCAGATAAAACCAAAGTTATATGTCCAACAAAACCAGAAAGGACAAATAAAAAAACAAGTATTACTCCATGTGATTTTTGGGAAATCTCCTACCATCTCCCCACCAACAACCCATACCCAGGTAACATAAACCTCACCACCTCTCAATTGTGCCTTACCTTTTCCTGCATCAAAAGACAATATGAGGTCCACACACTGCCAAAGGGTTGTGCAAGGTGCCCACTAAACAGGCTCAGTAGGATCCCACCCTAGTGTTCCATATCAAGTCTCTATAAAAATAATCCCAATATTTTCATTTTAAAGGAAACATGGATATATAGGTTTTTAAGTAGTTGTATATCAAAAGAATAGTAAATATTAAACTTTTTTCATAGTTCTAAAACAAATAAAGTTAAAACAATTTCAAAGAATAAATTTGTATTTCTCAAAGAATATATAGAAAAGAAAAAACATTAGAAAAGAAAAAAAGATGTTAAATGGTCCAAGGATTACAATATGCAAGGCCACTAGAATACTCGTACCACAATCAATGACTAGTTCGCACTCAAGTCCTTGAAACATGGGCCTATAGAGCGGAGGAAAACCCCATGAGTGAACCCCCCCAAACAATGTCAAGATCAAGTCCCTGGAATTCAAGACTAAAGAGAATAGGATGTTACGGAAACGCTGGAAGCAACAAAGCATAAAACGATTCACAGGAAAGTAAAAGGAAAAAAACAAGAGGAAGAAGAAGATCTTGGGCACATAGATTTACATGGTTCGGAAAATGATCTATATGCCCACGGAGAGGCAGAATTTCACTATGATTTAGGAGCACAATTTACAGGGAGATTTCATAGTTTCAAGCACATACAAAACCCTATCCCAAAATTGGCTAATAAGGAAGAAAAAGTATTATTCCACCAACCGCATAGGAGGTTTGCTATGCTACAGTGAAATTTGGTAAGAAGTCTGCATCGCTACAGTGCCACGACCACCCAAGTCCAAGATACTACAGTGGTTGACAGCCGGAAGTCCGTGTCACTACAGTACTATTGACTCCAAAGTACGACATGTTGTAGTAGTCATGCTAAAAGTCTGCAATGCTACAGTGCCTAGTCGGTCTGTCATCTCTATTATAGTGGTCAGAGTTTCTATAGTACCCCAAAATTTGGGTCAGGGCCCTTTCGCCCCGGGAGTAGGGGCGTGTGTCCACTACAACCCCCAACGATCTCACCATAGAGCTCGACCCGCAGAGTTATGGCCTAGTGCGCAGTATGGGATGGAAGCATTCGGCCCAACCATCATCCAAAATAGATTAGGCTACATCAATCCAACAATCTCCCACTTGGAGCCTGAACCACTATGCTAACCTGCTTCAATGTCACTGACTAAGACAACTTACTTAATTTGAGCTTCTCCTCTTCTTCACTCACCAGTGCACGTGCTTTCCATTCATAACTTCAATTTCAAGCTTACGATTCATGATATTCCAGATGGTTTCCTTTGTTCCATCGTGGTGTCCTCCCATATTCTACCTCTCATCCTCCGTTCATCAGTGGATACCAATATAGGCACAACGGTGCCTCAACTTCTGTATTATCTTCAGTTTTATAAACATGTTTTCCGGATTGTTGGTTCCACAAATATTCTAAAATGTCAGCAACTCATCCTATATCAAACCTCTTATGTAATGATACTTCAACTGAATGTGCTTCATCCGGGAATGAAACATTGGATTCTTTGCAAGGTGTATAGCAATATGACTATCAAAATGCAATATATTCTCCTCTCGCTTTCTTCTCAACTCATATAAGATGTTCTTCAACCAAACCATCTCCTTCTCAGCTGTTGTTACAGCAATGTATTATGCCTTTGTGGTGGATAAAGCCACTACCTTCTACAATTGTGATATGCAACACACTGCAATTCCTCCACAAGTAAATACATAACCTGCGGTACTCCTCCTGTTATCGACGTCACCTCCAAGGTCACCATCCACATACCCCTGCAATGAATTTCCTTTCCCAAAGCACATAGATACTTCCTTGTTACCCTTCAAATAACTCAGTATCCACTTTACAGCTTCCCAATGTTGCTTTCCAGGGTTATCCATGTACCTGCTCATAACTCCCACTGCATGAGAAATGTCAGGTCGAGTACAAACCATGGAATACATCAGACATCCAACAACTGATGCATATAGAACTTTTGTCATGTGCTCAACCACTTAGGCCGTCTTCGATGATTACTCCTTTGATAATTTGAAATGGCCCACTAGGGGAATAAAAACTGGCTTTGCTTCCATCATACTGAATCATCTCAAAACTTTCCCAATGTAATCATCTTGTGATAACATCAAAGTTCTAGCAGTGTGTTCTCTCTTAATCTTTATCCCTGAAATCTTACTAGCTTCTCCAAGATCCTTCATTCTGAACTCCTTATCAAGTTGTCCTTTCAGCTCATCAATTCTCTGCATACATGATCCTATAATAAGTATGTCATCTATGTATAAAAGAACCATAATATATTCATCACCAAAAGACTCGATGTAGAAACATTGATCCATGCCACATCGTATGTATGAATTTTTAGTCATGAATGCATCAACTTTTTGTTCCACTACCTGGGTACCTTCTTCAACCCATACAAGATCTTCTGGAGTTTTCACACCGGGTCTTCTCAAACTCAACACATCCCTCTGGTTGCTACATATAGATTTCCTCATCCAGATCTCCATAAAGGAAAGTCGTCGTCACATCAAGCTTCTAAAGGTATAGATCTTTTGATGCCACAATGTAGAGAACCACCCAGATGGTGATAAGATTCACTACAGGTGAAAAATTTTCCGCAAAATCCACTCCCTCCTATTGAAATCCTTTCACCGCCAGTATTTCCTTGAACCTCCTCTTGCAATCATGTTCTTCCTTGACCCAGTATACCCATATGTTCTATAATATTTTATTCCCTTGTGGTATAGGTGTCAACTCCCAAGTATTGTTGTCATGTAGTGAAGAAATTTCTTCCTTAATGGCCAACTCTCACTTGCTCGACTCCTTCAACTACATTGCCTCTTCAAAACTTTCTAGTTCTCCACCATTAGTCAATAAAAAATAGTGTAATGATGGTGAATACCTCTGCATAGGTCTTCTCACCCTTATTGATCTTCTCAACTCCACTTGAGGACTAAGCTCCACCGGTTCTAATATTTCATGCTCAAGTACACCTTTAAGCTTCAATTGCTCTTTGAATTCTAATTCTTTGTTCTCATTTTCATCTTCAACTGTATGGTGATCCTTGTACATGACACATTCATTGAATACCATGTTTTGGATCCTGATGATCATCTTGTTGAGATCATGCCAAAAGCAGTAACCAAACTCCTCAACACCATAGCTAATAAAGAAACATGGTTTGGACTTAGAATCAAGCTTGTCTCTTGCGTTAGTATCAATATGTACATAAACCAAACTGCCAAAGACTCGTAAATGTGGAAGTCTTACCTCCTTACCAGACCAGATCTCCTCAGGTAGACATTCTCTCATTGGTAAAGATGGACTCCTTTTAATGAGATATGTCTCCATGTTCACTGCATCAGCCCCAAAGGTCTTGGGTAGCCCTGAATGCAGCCTCATGCTCCTGGCACATTCATTCAATGTCCTATTCATTCTTTCAGTTACACCATTCTACTGTGATTTTCCTGGGATAGTCTTCTCCCACCAAATTCCCTTAATTTCATAGAATTCACTGAACTCATTACTATCATACTCTCTAACATTATCAGACCTCAAGCATTTCACATTTTCTTCAAGCTCATTTTCCACCATGACCTTTCACTTCTGAAATATCTTAAACACATTATATTTTCTTTTTCGAATGTAAAATCATACCTTGTTGATTCATCAATAAATGTCACATAATATTATGACCCTCTGAGGGAATGTACTGGTGCAGGACCTCAAACATTAGTGTGTACCAGGTCCAGCTTCTCAGCCTTCGGTGTTCTTCCTCCTTTTGCAAATGATACCTTCTTCTTCTTTCTGAGGATGAAATCTTCACATAATCCAACTTCCACTAACTTCAGCTCTTGTAGCATCCCTTTTGTTTCCAGCACCTTCATCTCTTTCTCACTCGTGTAGCCTAGCCTATAGTGCCACAATTGAGAATCCCCAGTAGCATTTACTAATGCCACCATGTTCATGCAAGTCTTTGTCATATTGTATAGAGCGCCATTTTTTCTCCCTGAGCTATGAAAATAGCTCCCTTGGTAATCATCCAGGCACCATCAATAAACATGGTATTGAATCCTGCATCATCAAGTTTCCCAACAAAAATGAGATTTCTTATTAAACCAAGGATATACCTCATGTTTTCCAGAACCAACAAACTCTCACTATTGGTCTTGATCTGCGCATCTAATTTACCCACAATCTGCAAGGGTTCGTCGTCAGCAAGATGTACCTTGCCGAAATTTCCAGAAACATAATTGTTCAGAAAACTCATCTCTGATATAGAATGGAAAGACACCCCATAGTCTAAAATCCAAGACTCCATGGGATATCCATGCTCAACAGCAGCACATCATCAGTTCCATTAACCGTTGTATTTGCAATGTTGGTTTCAGGCGCTTCCGTTTATCATTGCACTCCTTAACATGTCTTTTCTTCCCACATGTCCAATATGTAGGACCGTCCCCCTCTGCCTTTTCCCGGCTCATTCCTCATGACTTTGATCGTCCTATGTGATTGTCTCGTTGCACATATCTTCCTCTTCCTTCTATATTAAGAGCAGAACCATAGAATCTACCTGGTTTGCTTCTTCAAATAACCTCATTGAGGATCAGGTCCCACACATCCTTCAGAACCAGCTTGGTATTTTTTGAAGAACTGCCCATAGCTATTACAGTTGCCTCCCAACTGTCAGGTAATGAAGACTGTAAAACCAGTCCACATACCACATCACCAAGAGCAATTCCCACAGATGTCAGCTGACTTATAATGGTGTTGAATTTGTTGGTGTGATCTGTGACAATTCCTCCTTCAACCATTTTTAGGTTGAACAATTATCCCATCAAGTGCACTTTGTTTGCCGCAGAAGGCTTCTCATACATATTCGAGAGAGCTTGCATCGGTCCAATCATAATCTTCTCCTCTATGATGTTGAACGTTGTATTTTTTTTTCCAATGTAAGACACACAACACCTAGAACCTATCGATCCAGTATCTCCCACTCTAAATGCTCTGTGTCTGTTGGCTTTAAACCCAAAAGCAGCAAATGCATTTTCTTCTAATAAAGATATTCTTTGATATACATCCTCCAGTAGCTGAAGCCAGTTCCATCAAATTGGTCAATCTTCACCTTGTCTTCTTCCATAGCCATCGTTCAATTCAAGAAATCCGAATTCAAACTCCCTTTGATACCAGTTGTTATGGAAATGCCAGGAGCAACGAAGCATAAAACGATTCAAAGAAGAGTAAAAGGGAAAAACAAAAGAAGAAGATCTTGGATACAAAGATTTACATGGTTCGAGAAATGGTCCCAACGGCCATGTAGAGGCAGAATTTCACTATGATTCGGGAGCACAATTTATAGGGAGATTTCAAAGTTTCAAGCACACACAAAACCCTAGCCTGAAATGGTATAATAAGGAGGAAAAAGTAATATTCCACCAACCGTACAAGAATTCCTCTATGCTACAGTGAAAGGGGTAAGAAGTCCACATCGCTACAGTGTTGCGGCCACCCATGTTCATGAAACTACAATGGCCAGTGGCTGGAAGTCCGCGTCATTACAGTACTGTTAACTCCAAAGTCTGATCTGCTATAGTAGTCATTCCAAAAGTTAACACTGCTATATTGTCCTATCGGTGTCAGTCGGTTAGCTTTTCTACAGTGGTCGGAGTTGCTACAGTGACCCAAAATTTGGGTTGGGGGCCTTTAACCCTTATAGCAGGGGCGTATTGCCCCTGCAACCCCCAACGAGCTCACCATAGAGCTCGACCCGTGGAGTTGCAGTTTGGTGCGCATTACGGGCCGAAAGCATTCGGCTCAACCATCATCCAGACCAGATCGGGATACACCAATCCAACATAGGAACACCCCATGAGTGAACCCCCCAAAAATAAAAATGGATGAAACACAATAATACACCTTCCACATATGTACCCAAGGCTTCACATGTGTTGCATTTATCATATCAATTTCAAATAGCTAAACATTTCAATAACAATTCTAAACAACCCTTTATTCAATCAAAAATATGATTTGAAACCCCATTTCTCAATCCATTTCATAATGCTTTGAAAATGCCTTTTCTCTTAACAAAAAAAGGGAACCCCATCTTTTATCACAAATCCATTTTCACACACAAATCAAATTGCCAATTGATTTATAAAACAATTTATAAAACTAAGATCAATTATGGTTTGTCCAATATAGGATAGAGACAGAACCACCTTCCTCAAAATCAGGCCACACACTACCTACAATGGGATCCACATGCCAGGAAGAATTCATAACAACAAATGGAGGCCCGAACATTGATTCCCACATCTCATAATCGAATTACATAAACAAAACTCTCAGTGTAGAGGATAGATCAAATAATACCATAAGAAACTCATACACCACACCACACCCAACACAAGGGATTCCCCCCATAAGATGGTCACACAATGTATCTTGAAGGGATGGAAAAAACTATCATCATATGACTAATAGATCCAATAGACACAGCCCAACACCACTACTGCAACTAAGAGTAACAAAGAAGCCAAAATTTCACACTTACTCGAAGAGAAGAAACAAAACCAAGCTAGAGATCAATCAACAAAAGGAGGAACTCAGAATAGCTGAGATCATTAAAAATCAATTAGAAGGGATGTAGGGTTCAAGGGATTCATCTACAGCACAAAATAAGAGGGAGTCACATGTGAGGTGAATAAAACCTACTAGGTGTAAGGAGTTTACATTGAAAATCCGGGATTAAAGGCATAAATTCCTCATTCTTCATGTTTCACCAAAAAATGTGTTACCTCGGGTTAATTTATCCAGAGAAACACATTTAAAATGTAAGGGTTTTTACTTATTGAATTGATTTTATGCCATAAATCAATTTTTATCGCTTGTTCCCAACAATAGATTTAAACTGTAAATTAGACAACTACAACGTAAAGGTGCCCTGTAGGCAGTACCCATCCCAAGTTCTGTAGAAACTCCCAAAACAGCTCATATGCCCCTTGAACCTGATGAATGAAGCCTAAAAACTTAAAAGAGAACATACCTTTTAACCAAGATGTTACAATATTCCCACCATAGGACTATCCATCCCATGGAAGTCATGTGGCTGAAGGGTTCTCCATAAAGAGGTGAGACTACTACTCCCTCACAAACGATTGAGAATCTAATCTATGTCACCATACCACTATAACCAATGGAATAGACTTCCCACAGAAGACCATTACCTTTGAATCAACAATCTCCATGGGTCACCCCAACAATATATGCATCTGACACTAACTTAATCTCTTCCTAACTCAGAACATGCGAAGGATCAATATGGCACTTCCTAAGGTGAGATATATGAAAAATATCACGGATACCTTCCAATTGATCCAGAAATTCCAATAGATAAGCAACCATCCCAAGATACACAGTGAATATAAATGGTATAACATATCATGGAGATAACTTTCCCTATTTTCCAAGTCGTTGGTGACCCAACCAAGGAGAAAAATTTAAGAAAACCCACTCACTGATGAAAATTTCCAAAGGATGATGTCGACGATTTTCATATGATTTCTACTGACTCTGAACTAAAATTAGGTTCCTATGTATATTCTAGATCCTCACCAACGTCTCCTAAACAATTCTTAGTCCACAGGAGATGCCTCGGACACCACTGTCCAACAAAGAGGTGACCTGCATGGGTGACCATACAAATCCGTGAAGGGAACCATTCAGATCGACTATTGATAACTATTATTATATGAAAACTCGACGAGGCCCATATGGATATCCCACGATCCACTGAAATACAAGATGATGGAATAAAGAATAACCTCTAGGATATGAATAAAACACTTTGTCTGGTCGTTCTTCTGTGGATGATAAGTTGTACTCAACCAGACCTGAGTCCCCATCACCTCCTGGAGACCTTTCCAAAATCTGGAAGTGAACCTAGGGTCCCATTCCTAGAAAATGATAGAGTGACCCCCATATAACCTCACGATCTCTTTCATATACATCTTACCTAGATCTTCAGCATTGGGAGTGTCTCTAATTGGAATAAAATGGGATGATTTCATCAATCGGCCAATCAC
Source organism: Viscum album (assembly GCA_963277665.1). Taxonomy (NCBI): domain Eukaryota; kingdom Viridiplantae; phylum Streptophyta; class Magnoliopsida; order Santalales; family Viscaceae; genus Viscum; species Viscum album. Next base: position 695,865,300 of record OY728131.1, read on the forward strand.
CACCCAAATAACATTATTCCATCATGGATTCCATTATAATAAAACAATAAAGTCCATGGAAACCTCATCCCATTTCCAAACCGACACTGGAAGATGTTGGAGCACACCAGAAGGTTTCAGGTGGTATACCTTTATCTTCTTATAGGTGTAACATTGGAACACGTAATCAGCAATGTCAGGATTTATACCTAGCCATCAAAAATTCCTTCTCATGTCATAATACATATTTTTAGTTCCCAGATGAATGGAACAAGAACTATGATAGTCATTCAATACTAAGTTCCTCATGGATTATGGGACAGCAAACCAATCCTCGAAGCAGAGAATACAATCATAAGGGAGAGACCAACCAGAAATGGTCTCCACACTATAAAAGGTTTCCCTAATTCCTTTAAACTCATCATCATGGTGTTGTCCCTATAGAATAGACTCAAGGAGGGATGATAATATCTAACCACCAGTCCAAACCATAACTGAATCATCCCCCTGAGTGTCCAAATGCATCTAAGTGAAGAGTCCAATCATGTTCTACTTTTCCTTCAATTCCAAAACAGCCTATGGTGGAATTTTCCAACTGATAGTGTTGGAAACGACATTACCCTTTCCTACGATATAGGTGATTTCAATGTAAAAAATATGAAGGTATTCCACCCATCGTATCTATCTATGATTCAAGTGTTTCTAATAAGAGATATAACATTGACTTTTATGGTCATAAAAGACTATAAATATATCCATAATAAGATAATGATGTCAACACTTAAGCGCATGAATAACTGCAAAAAGCTCAAAATCATGACTGGGGAAATTTTTCTCATGCGGATGAAGTAGAAGAGAGCCATAGGCCGCAACGTGATCATCCGACATAAGCACGCAACCCAGACCAACAACAGAAGCATCACTTTACACCACATATACAATATTGAACTCTAGTAAGATAAAAATAGGAGCTGATGTCAGATGTCATTTAAACTCATCAAAAGAAGTGTGATTTTTTGTGTAACATGTGAAATTCAACCCTTTATTGGTATGAGAAGTCAAAGGTGATTCTAATTTCGAGAAATCCTTGACGAACCACCAATAATATTCAACATGTACTAAGAAGCTATGAATCTCAAAGAAGTTTTGTAGCTCCTCCTATAACAATAGAACCTTCACCTTCTTAGGATCTAGTGATAAGACATGCTTAGAAATCACCTGCCCCAAGAAATTCAATTCTTGGATTCAAAAATAGAATTTTCATATATTCCCATAAAGTCAATGATTCCTCAAGATTTATAAAACCATATTCAAGTGGTTCATATTCTTATGATCTGATCTTGAATAAACAAAAATATCATCCATGACACTACAAAAATGGCATCAAGATACTGATAGAATATATGGTTCATAAAATCCATAAAAACTACAAGTTCATTAGTTAGACCAAAAGGCATAAAAATACTCATAATGACCATGTCTTCTCCTGAAAGTGGTCTTTAGAATATCGGCCCCCCATACCCTGAGCTAATGATTCCATGATCGAATATCAATCTTAAAAAACAACTTCACCCCCTTTAACTGATCAAAGAAATATTCCATACAAGGAAAAGGGTAATTGTTCTTAAGCATCATTGGGTTCAAATTCTGATACTCCATACACAAATGAAGTGAACCATCTTCCTTCTTGGTAAAGAGCCTTGGGGATTCTCACAACAAAACACTAGGGTGGAAAAACTCTTTTCTATATGATCATCCAACAAGATTTTGAGCTCTCTCAGATCATCTGGTTCCATATGATAAGATGGTATCAATATTGACTGCATACCCGACACCACATCAATCATTAAACTTTACCTACCACTCTGGAAGAAGAATTTAGAAGTTTTCTAGGAAAACATCAAGGGATTCCCTAACAACTAAAGGAAGTTCACCAACAGAATAAATGGCAATAGATTCAACTGCAATGGAAGACAACAATCACCTGGGTGAGGAGGTCCTGTACGACCAGACCTTGGATCCCACTCTCCCTAAAACATTAGAAAACTATGATTGGTGGTAAGGAATGAAACATTATAATGATAAAAATCAATCTCATCATGATGAGAAATAAGTCGGTTTATCCTAATGATGACGATAAACTGATTCATATCAAGAACTAGGATATCCCATACTAACTCTACATCGGCTATTTATAGAGGACAAGAGGGGAAATGAGACCCTTTCTCTTTTCTCTTTCCAAGAGGTGTTTTCAACTCCATAAAAAGGACATGGGATCCATTGTATGTTTTTAAACATCAACAATACGTGAAGATATAAATGAGTGTGAGGCATATGTATCAAGAAAATCAGTTGCTATAAAAGATGCAAAAAATATGGTACCTCTCACTATAATTATACCTGCATTAACCATCACCGGAAACTCATCCACTGCATATAGGTGCTTCACTCTTAAGTCCTATGGATGAAGCCCGGTAGACATTAAAGCTTCAGACTGCGTCATAGTTTCCATTGAAGTCGAAGATCCCTGGGAATAATGAGGCATATACATGGCCTAGATAACCTCTGTAAATCATCATGGTGGACACAAGAATTGCACATCTTCGTGGGGGTGGGACAAGAACATCATGTATGTCTGATCTTTCCACAGTGATAGGAAGTTAAGGGCACGCTATTGATTGTCACGGATGGTGTAGAGGACATCTGCTACTGAGAACCCCCCCCACTCTTTTGATGATCATGCACTTCATGTTCTTTCCTTATGTTCCACTGAAGCGACCACTGGGTGGAAGAGAAGGGGAAGAATGGTCTATCATCCCTGTCATGTTCATTTCTGTCATCATATCCCCATCAACTAGGTCAGCGTAGGTGGTAAGCGTTATCATATACACCTGCAATCTAATATCTGGTCAAAAACCCTATAGGTACTTCTGAGCTTTCAACTGATCAATTCTCACATCTGAGGAAAAATGAACCAAATTTGCAAACCAATTGGTGTACTCCGATACAAAAAACTCTCCCTACTATAAAGATAGGAACTCCATAGACTTTTACATCATCAGGGACTCTAGGTAGAATTTATAAAATAAGAGGGTCTTAAAACTCTTCTAATCCAAACCCACATACCTATCTACATGTACCATGAAATTCCACCATCGCTTTTTAGGACCCTTGATCCTAATCATCACAAACTTCCCCTTAATAGATTTAGGTGTCTCTAGGAATTCGAAGATATGATCGATCTTATCCATCCATTCCTCAGCATTTTGATGTACATTCATACCCTTAATGAATGAGGACTTCTCGTGTAAGAACTCTCGAGATTAATCGATGTCTCCCATAACTCTTGGTTGTGCCTCATCCACTAAATCCTGAACTCGGGGTATATTCTGGCCCACAACATGAACTACTTGAACAATAGCCTCTATAAGATTCTGATCTAGAGGGGTATTCCCTTAAGGAGTATCCACTGCACCCACCTATAGAACCTGTGGAAGAAGTCTTTGATTCATATTGTTGCACACCACAAATAGAGGAAACCGATCATACAATAGAATAATATCAATTTAAACCATATATACAAAAGTAGAAACTGTGAACAAGGTCAAAAATCAATCTAGGAGAAACACATCTCAACATCTCATGATAACTTGAGGCTCATCATGAAAAGAGCTATCTGGGAACTCATCGCAACCTTCCTCTCAAGTCCTAAAAATCCTATCTTATATCTACCAACATCCCAAGACTGAGCAAAACCATACTTTAATCCTAATTTGTAACAAAACGACTTGGGTTACCCTCCCATCTAGCACCTAAACCAACCCTCTATATACATGGAGTGCATTCCCGATCCCCACGGGTTGGCAACTAGCACCCGGGCATCAACCAAAAATTAGAGGGAATGATTTCTCCCAACCTATAACAAAATGTATGGCATATATATACAACTTAAAGAAACAGTGGAAAAAAACTAGAAGAAATTATGACATAACCAAGAGCAATAGTTGTAGTGATACAACTCAAAATCCAGGTAAAACCAATGGTACATTTCAAACAAAACCAAAAAGGACAACTAAAACAAACAACCACTACTCCATGTGATATATGGACAATCTCTCATCATCACACCACCAGTTACTCGTACCTAGCTAACATAAACCTGACCGCCTCACTGCAGCTCCTTGCCTTTTTCTGTATCAAAACACAATATCAGGTTTACACACCGCTGAATGATTGTGCATGGTATCAGCTAAATAGGCTCAATAGGATCCCACCCAAGTGTTTCATATCAAGTCATTACAAATAATCCAAATGTGCTCATTTTAAAAGAAACGTGGAATGATAATAAGTAAAGTTTTTTTAAATCAAAATCATGGTAAATACTTCCCTAATTCAATAGTTCAAAAATAACGGAAAGTAAAGCAATTCCAAAGCATAAATCCATATATATCAAAGCATGAATGTCAAAATGAAAATAGTACAAAACTAAATAAAATTGTTCAACCACAATCAAGCTAGAAGACTACTTATACCACAATCAAGGAATATTGCACACTCGTGTACTTATAAAATAGGACTAAGGAGTAGAGGAACACACCATGAGTGAACCCCCAAAAAACATAAAGATTGAGTCCCTTGAACACGGGCCTAGGGAGAACCCCATGATTGAACCTCCCCCCCCCCCTCAATAATAAAAATGAACGAGGCTCGATATTATACCTTCCACCTAAGTACCCAAGGTGTCTCGTGTGTTTTATTTATCAAATAAATTTCAAAGGGCTTCACATTTCAAAAACAATTAAAACCTCGTTTATTCAATCAAATACTTGCTTTGAAAACTCATTTTGCAATCCATTTCGCAATGCTTTTAAAATACCTTGTCTCATACCAAAACAAGGGAAACCCCATCTTTTATCACAAACTCATTTACACACACAAATCAATCATGCCATTTTATTAATAACAATTTATAAAACCAAGAGCATTTGTGGTTTATCCAATATAGGCTAGAGATGGAACCACCTACCTCAAACATTGGTCACACACTACCTGTAATGGGATCCACACAACAGGAGGAACGCAAAACAACAGAGGCCCTAGCATCGATTCCCACATCTCATAATAAAATTACGTAAGAAAAATAATCAGTGGAGAGGATAGGTCATAACTTACCTCAAGGAACTCGCACGCTATACCACACCCAACGCAAGGGCTAGCCCCAAGAAGATGATCACACAATTGATATAGAAGGGATCAAAGAAGAATCATTATATGACCAATATATCTCATTGACACACACCAACACAGCTGCCACAACCAAGCGAATGAAGTAGAAAGGTTCCACATAGCTTGAGAAAAGCAAAGTAACCAAGCCAGACAAAGAGCGTTGAACAGAGGAACTCAGAAGAGTGGAGATCTCCCAAAATTACCTGGAATGGAGGTCGGGTTTAATGGGTTTGGGTGAACCATAAAATAAGATGGATTCACATGAGCGATGAATAAAACCTATTGGGAATGAGGGGTTTATGTTGTAAAATAGTGATTTATGATGTAAATTCCCCATTCTACATGTTTCACTGAAAAAAATGCACTGCTTTAGGTTAATTTATCCCAAGTGGTACATTTACAATATAAAAAGGGTTTAACAACCTAAATTAATTTTATGAAGTAACCTGATTTTTACAGCTTGTTCCCAATAATAGATTTATATTGTAAATTATACTTTCATGACGTAAAAGTGCCATGCATGCAGTACCTATCCCAAGTTCTACAAAAACTCCCACAACATCTCTTACACCCTCAAATACTAAACAACAAACCCTCAAACATTAAAAGAGAGCATAATTTTTATCCAGTATTTTTCAATACACCACCTAAATAAAAATTGGTGCATGAACATGAACTGTGTCTCAATGAAGAGAAATTAAGATGAAATCCCTTACTACTTTAGTATTTTTTGGAATCAAAGGTCATTGGAAGCTAGAAATCCATATGTTCTATAAAAACCACGAATTAAATCATTTATTATGCCAAAATAAATTCTTATCCAATACATACCCCATAGAAATAAGAAAATGGTTCATAACCTTATGATATATCTCAATGAAGTGGAATTGAGATGGAAAACCCCTTACGGCTTGAGAAGCATCCTAATAAAACCCCTTGAAAGAGAGAAAGCTTAATGATAAAGTTCAATTACCATTAATAAATATAATTCAAGATATTATACATCCATTTTGTAGTATATATACCATTTAAATGACATTAGACATATAAAAGAACAAGTGTCACAAAGGAGGTTTTGAGACAAAAGCCATACATGTGCCTAAAAATGTTCTGCACTTTCCCTTAACTAGCTGAATAATTAAACTAATTCCATTAGATATATATTGAGGAACCTTTATCATCAATATTTAACTTGATAATGTCTATTTATTATCTTTTGGTGCATATTTTTAATGTAGTTTCTGCTTACGTCGGTCACATAGGTTTGTTTGGTTAATTTCTTCATAATACTTTTGGTTTATTGACTATTGTCAAATGTATTATAAAATAGTTTCATAACCTCAAGAATTGAAAATTATTATTTCCATTAATATTCCATTAGCACATAATTTATATAGTTATGTATTTCTCTCTGAGCGGACTCAATTTAGAAAAGTTATATAGATTATGTTTACTATAACCATTTATTGTCAATATTACTTATGGAATGTATAATATTATCATTAAATAATGTTAATGGTTTAGTAAATAACTCTTTTAATAAATTAAATACATGCTTAATTCCATTCATGTTAGTTGGTATGGAAAACAAAAGAGAAAAGTCGTCACATGGAGGTAGTAGTCCGCACATACACACAGATGATGATACTGTTTCCGTATAATGAAATGAAAGTATAAAATGATGTATCTTATCATTTAAAGAAACATTAAAATGAGAAAAATGTTATATTAACTTAGTTAATACTCTTTTTGAACCATCCATGAAAGGTGCTAATGAAAAACTGAAAGTGTTTTTTCGTAGAGGCGGTAATCCACGCACACGCACTAATGACGATTATTGTTTTTCTTAGTAGATGGAAGAAAATAAATAATGGTTGTACCATTATTATAATAACATATCAACACACTAATTATTTTGAGGTTATTATTATATTATCTTTATAATTGGTTTAGAAAGGAAATAATAAAAATGAAATGTTAAGAAAGATATGTTACCTACATTGAGACCTTGAGGGACTTTGAATATTATGTGGTGACCAAGGGTATTTGAGAATGAAAAGGAATTCAAGGAGAGGAAATTTTGGTATGGTTTAATGTAATTTTTGAAATATGAGTGTAGTTTTGAAAGGGTGGAAGTGATCCCCTTATTATATGTCAAGAGGAGACTTTCTCATGGAAAACAATGTTAAATTGAAAAACTTTTGTGATAAAATACTTTAACAAAGTTTTTGTATTTGTTGACAACTAACATTTTTATATAAGAATGTTTTTGTTTTTCAGGAATCAGACTCAATCCATCGCAATAAGTTCTATAAGAAAGTTAAAAGGTGTTGAATGTTCAAACCCAAACATAAAGGAGGATAAAAGTTATATTTTTAAGAAAGTTGTTTTCTAGATTCAGAGTATTGGACTGAGAAGCACCAAATGCTGAGTATCAGACCGAGAAGCACTAGATGAAATGGTTGTCAGAAAGATGAAGTTATTGATCGAACCCCCCATCGGTCTTAGGTCTATCGGTATGAAGTTCAAGATCCATCAAACTCAGCCTTTGTTAGAAAGTCATATGTTGCTGAGTGAATAGGTTGTAATGATGCTGAAGAGGTTTGTTGAAGAAAATGAAGTCATTAGTTAGAAGGTTCTCAAACATTCTAATATAAGTCAGATGATGCTTTACTAAACATGAAGTTCTCACAAATCATGAAAACTATCATGATAAAAGCTTTTGATGAAATGGAGGAATTGTAATGGTTGTATCAGTTACAGAAATCAAAACAAATTTTGTCAATGAGTAGTGGCTGAGGTTTGAAACTTGTCAATGTTGCTGAGTGGACTTATCATTGGACACACTTGATCTTAATGATGAATCCAACATAATGGGGATTCCTTCATTATGAAATATCCATTGGAAGAAGAATCTTTAAGAAATAAGAAGAATGTGTGAAGCTGATGAAGTTTGAAAAAGTTCAAAGTTGTTAAGGTGATTCATCGTCGAATACTTTCCATCATTATGGAAAAATCATCGTAATGGGATTTCCATCGTAATGAAAAAATCCATTATAATGGGGATTCCATCGTAATGAGAATTCCATCATTGTGAGGATTTCATTAGGCTAAAGCTGAGGAAGTTCTTCGTAATGAGTTGAAGAAGAAAGGCAGATCGTAATGAGATGAGAAAGAAAGGAAGATCGTAATGAACTGAGAAAGAAAGGCAAATCGTAATGAGCTAAGAAAGAAAGGCAATTCGTAATGAGCAGAGAAATAAAGACAGATCATAATGACCTGAGGAAGATACATTGTATTGAAGATGAGGTAGATACATTATATTGAAGATGGGGAAGATACATCGTATTGAAGATGAGGAAGATACATCATATTGAAGCTGAGGAAGTTACATCGGACTGAAGAAATGTTAGAAAGTCCGAGAAGGCTGATTATGAAGAAGAATTGAAAAAAAAAACTAAAAGTTTTATGAAGATTTGAAGAGGTCAAACTAGAAATTCAATTTTGCATAAATCTCAAAGAAATGTGAGGAGGGTTGAAGAATTCAATGTCAAAGTTTAAATGCGAAAGATTTTGGGAGTTTTGAAATATGAGGAAGAGGGGAATGTTTTAAAGTTTTCCGCTCTTGTTTTTCTGATTCGCCTATAAATACTTGATTAGATCATTTGTTCATTGTAATTTTCACATAAGCAGAAAAGGTTAAGCGCTGAAGAATTCGAATGAAATTTCATTCTGTACCGAGATCTCAGAAGAAGATCAGACACCTGGACGTTTTGTTTACCAGATAAGAGAATCGTATTGAGAAACTTTGTATTGAGTCAATCAGACTGATGAAGATTAGACTGAGTGTTTGAGAAGAGTTTGAGAAGTGAAGATTGAGTAAGGGAGAATCGTATTGACCTCGTCGAATTGAGATAATCGGATCCATCCAAATCGAATTGAGGATCCATATTAGGCTTTTATGGAGAAAATTGAACAAAGTCTTATTCTTTTGTTTTGGATCAATTGTTTTGTAACCCAACTTTGTAAACTGACAGGAGTCAGTATAATCTTTCCTATCAGGAGACAGAATGTGTCTGACTGGAGTTGGCACAAGTTGTATTCACTTCTTCATAATAGTGGATTTCCATAAACTCACGAGAGTGGTTATGGCAAGGATGTAGGTTCTCACAATGGGACTGAACCTTGTAAATCTTGTGTGTTTTACTTGTCTTCTTACTTTTACATGCATGAGTATTTATAAAAAGATGATAAGGAAATAAATCTTAACAGGTTACAAGGGTTAAGTTATAAAAGTGTTGAAACTTATAAAAAGTGAACAACTGATTCAACCCCCCCCCCCCCTTCTCAGTTGTTATTCGATCCTTTGAAACTTCATAAGTAAAGGGTAAGAATGGAGTGGCATGAAAGTGAGATGATTTAGGGGAAATGATGTTTGTAATACATATAAGTAGGACTTTACAATGTATCATAAGATGTTAAGAAGGTCCAAATGTCAATTTAAGTTAGAAAAATTCGAGCCACTTTAGATTAGTCATTCAAACACTTATTACTTTTAATTAAATATTAATCATGTCAATTATTTTATTACTAAAAAAATAAGTAGACCCTTATTACCAAATTTAGATATGCTAATTCTGAATTTATGATCCATTTAACCTAATTAATTTCATAAATATGAGAAATTATTATTTTAAATTAAATACACATAACAAAAAGAATAAATTTTAAATAAAAGATTGTTTTTAAATTTTAAATTATGTATAAGAATTAAATAAAAGAAATAAATGAAAATAATTTTAAAATTCTTATAAAATGTTTATTTAGTCCTAAAATATTAAAAATAGAATTCATATGTTCAATATAATATTTTAGATTTCATAATTATACCCTTAGAATATATATTTTATCAATTAAGTGATTTTATAAAACTTTAGGCCTTTCACATGTACTGATAATGTGATAAATGTCACCATTTGGAAAAAACTGTATTATTCATTATTCACCTAAAAATTGATTATTTTAGAGAAAACAAAAAAAAATCATATTCTATTTTTATTGTGAGGAATTTAAAAATAATTTTACTTTATCAAATTTGAATTCTAATTTTTTAAATTTAACATTTTTTAAATAAAATATATATCATATAAAGAAAATGGCATTTATTGAAAATAATTTTTTCAATATTAAGTCATATCAATTATTTACCTTTTGAAGGTAATAACTATTAATGGTTTGTTGGGCAAAAATCTCTCAAGGTAACATTGCAGCATTTTTGGGTTGATTGTGTTTGTTGACAAAGCAGGTTTCCATGGCGGATTGTCGAGTTCCAGAAAAAATGTTGACAATTCATGTTGACAAAGAACGATGACAAAGGAACGGATGATCTGGAGGCGGTACAAAAAGAGCAGTACAAGGTTGCACCGTTTTCCAGTGTTTGCCAAATTTTTGGGGTCCAAAATTTGGAGGTTGGTGACCATCGCGAAAAGTGGATATTCTTGAAGATCATATTTGAATATGGCAAAGGCATGAATTTCGCGAAGATAGGCTTCATGGATTGGATTTCGCGAAGACCAGAATAATGATGGCGGTGATTCTTCATGATTACGTCAAACTTCGCGAACGGCAGAGGTTGAAGTGCATCGCGGCGGTGAAGGGCTTTGCGAGGGAGCTTCGCGGCGGCGGCGCGAGATAATTGACGGAATGCTCCGCAATTACGACGAGCTCCGCGATCTGAAAATTGTCGTGGTGCTTCGCGATTTTGAGAGAATTTCGGCAGGAACTTCGGAGCTTCGCGATTAGAGATGACGTGGCGTTGACTTCGCGTGGAAGGTTCGAGGGTCGGTGGAATCGCCTATAAATAGAGGTCGACCCCCTCGAGAGAAGTAGAGAGAGTTTTCAGAGAAAATATTTTGCTCTCGGTTCGCGAAGGTAGTGTTCTTCGCGAAAGAGAGGTGTTTCGCAGTGGCTAATCTAGCTCTGTGAAAGGAAGTGCGCTTCGCGAGGCCGCGTGCTCTAAGGAGTGTGCTTCGCGAAGAGGCAGGAGCTCCGCGACGGCCTAAGCATTGTGAATGCTTGAGCTTCGCAAGAGTGCTTCGCGAAAAGGCAGGAGTTTCGTGAGGGCTTGTTTGAGCTTCACGAAATTGGGAGCCTCGCGAAGTAGGGTACTTTGTGAAGGTGTTTCCAAAGTGAATTGTCCAGTGGTTAAGAGGCAAATGGGTATTCATCAGTGGATGAAAGTTGGACTTTAACAGAGCATCTATCAACAGTTGAGGATGCGTGCATTCATGCAAATGAAGAGACCTACAGGTCTATAAACTGTGAGTGGATCCCTTCTAAGTGCAGTGAGCAAAGGAAGAGGAAGAAGGTAATCTTTTTTACCGGCAGTGAGCCAGTGAAAGAGAAACAGGGAGTGACCCTTGGGAAAGCAGTGAGCTGACCCTAAACATTGTAAAGGCAGTGAGTCTGGGCATAGAAGTGATCTAACCCGAACATTATTGGCAGTGAGCCTTAGTGGATTTGGTACAACGGCACATCGTCGTTGTATGCTCCTTAGACGTAGTCCAGTGAGGGTGAACCAAGTACAACTCTATGTGTCTGCCTGCTTGCTTCTCTGCATTGCATCTAAAGCATAATCATCAGATAAAGATAAAGAGAAGTGATCAACATAAACACATAAGAGCAAACAAAGTGACCCTTGTAATAAAGAGGTCAAGATCTAGTGGGGCAAGAAGAATTTTAGAAAAGAATATTCATACCCTGATTCACCCCCCCCCCCCTCTCAGGGTATATAGGCCTCTATTGGTCCTAACAATTGGTATTAGAGGGAAGTTTGCTTTTATCAGATTTGTCTGTTCTGACTTGGTGTAGTCGATTTGTGTGGTTAAATCAGTTTGCTCTTATCTCGGTGTGTCATGGCGAAGGGAAAAACATCAAAGAAGAATCAGAAGTCAGGTGATATCCCTCAGTGTGGAAGTGTTCATAGAAAAAGTGTGATTCAACTAAAAGAATCAAACAGCTTACTGAAGGAAGACCTGGATGACTGTGATAGGGAAAAGATTGATTCACTCAATCGTGATGTAGGAATGAGTGAAGTACATGAACATCAGAGTGATACCGAAACAACTGATGATGAAGTATTTAGAAGGAGGCCACCAGAAGATGTTGTCAACATGACAAAGAAATTTGATCGGAAATTGAATGAAGAAGTTAAATCTAAAGATATCAGGATCCAAGTATTGGAAATTGAGGTCAACAAGCTAAGAGGATTAAATCAGAGGCTTATTGATGTGGCTACTGACCTAAGGGAGAAGAATGATTCTCAAGGTGAAGAAATACAAAAGATGGCTAGAATGAAAGGAAAACAAAAGGCTGATGATTATGAAGAGAATCAAAAGTTAGATGAAGTTCAGAATCTAAAAGCCAGAAATGATGATCTAGCTACACATTTGTCTGAAGAAGTTCAGAAGAATCAAAGGCTACAACAAGAGAATGAATCTGTCTGTGAATATGTTGCTCAAGAAAAATTGAAAGTAAAGGAGCAGAGTGACATGGTGGATAAGCTGAAACGTGAATTAGAAGATGAGATGAGTAGAGGGAAGCTTCTCAAGAGAGAACTTGATGTCCAACTTTATTCAAAGGATATGAAGATTCAAAAGTTGGAAGAAGAGCTAGAATCAGTAAAGAAGGAAGTGGAGAAATCCAATACCAAAGGAAAGTCTAAAATGAAGGATGCATTGCACTTACTATTTGATTATCCTTCGACAAGTGATGATAAAATGAAGAACAGATATGTTATTTCTGAAGAGAAACAACAGAATATTTTCTCAGCTCAGAGACCATATAGTTTGGGAAAAATCGGTATTAGATTTGATGAATCCTCTCCCGTGTATGATAGAAAGAGAGTCGTGAACAATTCCAGAAGTGGAGAAAATATTGTAGGTGTTGGGGAGAGACCTAAGAGGACTGTTTCAAAAAGAAGTGACGACATGTGCTATTTCTGCGGGATTCATGGCCACACATCAAGCTTCTGTTCAGAGGCTCTGGAATACATTTCAGGCTGTGAAAATAGAAACTTTGATAAAATTGAGAATAAGAAGAAGCATCATGAGAAATCAGAGAGAAGAATCTCTCGGAGGAAAGCATTCATTAGATGTTATTACTGTGGAAGAATGGGGCACACCATGAATATGTGTCAGGAAGCTCAAGAGCTCAATGTCAGAAGAAGAACTCAAGCTACATCAACATCTCGACTGAGAGATGATGAAATGAGGTATGCCTTTAATGGAAGATGTTTCATATGTTATAATCATGGGCATTTGGCAAGACATTGCAGCAAGAAGAATGCGAGAAAGGAAAAGGAGCCGAGAAAGAGATTCTTGACTCCAATGATGCATCAAGAGAAATCTTACATTGGGAGACAAAGTGATAAGTTGGAGAATGGGCTTAGAGTCTCAGGGGAATCACATGGAGCTGAACGAAAGGTGTATCAGTCACCTCCTCTGTCACACTCACAACCGCCCTCTAAGAAAGAACAAGAACAAATCTGGAAGAAAAAGGGAGGAAACGCTACAGCTGTGAGTAAGAAGAATGTACGTTCAGTGAAGGACCTACCACCAATGCAAAGTAGTGTGGTGACTCAGAAGTATGATAAAAGAAAAATAAACAAAGAATGCATTGAAAAATTCTCATGTCGTGTGCCACAACAAGAGGTGGAGGAAAGAGGAAGATCCCTACAATGGAGGAAGAATCAAGGGAAATGGAATGTTGGTGGAACATCAAAGACGGAAATGTGTGCTGGTGGGTTTAAACCCCAAATGGCGAGAAAGGTCAGGCCTACAGAATCTACATATCATAAAAAGGCTCAAAATGTGGGTAATGAATGTCTAGTCATATGGCCAGAACAGTTGAAGTTGGCAAGGCAGCTAGAGGAAGCAATGAAAGAGTGTGATGCTCTGCAAGAAAGAATCAAAGGGTTGACCCATCAGGATCAACCTCAATCCTCGTCTTGAGGGTTCTAGAATTACCTCTCTCCCTATGTATATAAATGCTATTAACTGATGATTTAAGTGTTTCAGGTTTTAGGGAGATACGATCCAAGGAGAAGTGGCATCTAAAGATGCAAAGTGGAGAAGTGATATGCTTCAGAGGTTTGATTGACTCAAATAAATACATCATAATTGTTCATAAATAATATGAAATCAACCAAAGAATATCACCCAGGAGTGTCAAACCAGGTTTGCAGTTAGACCTGTTTATTATGCATCATGTGACAATTGAGTTAATACCCAACACAACATTTTTAGGGTTATTACTCCGAGCCTCTTCTTCTCTAAGAGTCTGCATCCACTTATAGTATCAAGAAAGGGATGTATTTCTAAGGATAACCAGCTACTCAAGAGATTATCAATATTTCAAGATACCACCATATACTTAGACTCATCTCTAGGGGTTTCACCAAGGTTCTCTAAAACTAGCACAAAAGATAACTAAACTGATCTCCAAAATAACTAAAACCTGCTATGATACCAACTGAAAAGACCAACAATAAACATGAAATAGGCAATACATTAATTTCATGATTTAAATAATACATCTCACAAACAGTCGCACAACCAAAAAACTGAAAGGTTTAGTATCATCGAGATTAGCTATATAGACATCATAATTTTCCACACTTGTGAACAATTTTCCATAATCATGCTCCTCTGGACCCTTTCCTTCATATATCACATGATAAAATCATATTTATAACCTAGGGAATGGAAACATACGAATGGGGTAATCACATACACTCTGTAAGGGAAAAACATATCATAAAATGTAAGATCATAAACATGAAGAGGTATATGAGGAAGACTTAAATATCTAAAAATGATATCATAAGACCATGGATAATAATGATAAAATATGATAAACCAATATCAAATTGCAATTAGAATGTTAAGGATGTGTAAACGTTATGACTTGGACCAAAATATGTGTCAATAACCAAACACGTGTGAGCAAGACATAAATGTGCGAAATATGTTAAAAATATTGAATACTCCTGAAAACTTAGAATGACTTGGAAAAAAACATGAAAATGTGGTACAATAATAACTATTGGATTTCTTATCTCTATGAACATGGCTACCCACCAACTATCACTCATAAAATTGTGAGTATAGCTAAATATCATCACACTCACCCTTTGTGAACCTAGATAATTGTAAACCAATTCAAACATGAAATTGTGAGTAGATGTGAATGTCATCACACTCTCCCTCTTAGAACCTAGCTTCTTGCTAACTTATTCTCATAACATTTCTATCTCATGAGATATAATTCTTTACCAAATGAAATATAGGGAGATATAGGTTTCGCATAACTCATAATACATACATTTGTGTACCACTTGAGAACCAAACATTCATTATCTCATAAAGAACTCGTGGAAAAAGTGTGTTTCTTGAAACTTATAAAAACATAACATAAACATAAACATAAGAAATCATAGAATATCAAAACAATCATTTTAAAAAAGAAATCATATTATAATAACATATAAAGGGTGATTGAAACATCAATTCATGAAAGATAATCTTTGGAGGATAAATAAAAGTGAAAACATAAAAGTTTTCAAAAAAAACTTTTAAAACATTTAACTATAAATTACATTCGAAAAAAAATTAAAGGGAGATAGAAGACTTTTTAAAAACTTATTTTGAAATAAAATATCCTTGCAAATACACAATGGTTTCAAAATGGAGAAGTTGAAATATTTGAAAACATTTTCTTTTAAAATAATCTTTAATAATAATGAATTGAAAAATACATAATGATTTCAAAAAGTGAAAGTGAGAATACATTGAAAACTTTAACTTTTAAAAGAACCAACAATAATGGAGACATGAAAAGACATAATGTTTTCAAAAAAATAAAAGTGAAAATACATTGATTTATTTTTCTTTTAAAAAGAATACCTAATCTTATAACCTAGAAAAATAAATAAAGGTTATAAAAATAAGGAGTGAAATATAAAATATTTGATTTTGAAAGGATGAAAAACCTTTTGAATATTTTGAAATGCCATTATTGAAAACCCAACACCAATTAAAAGGATAGAAAATCTTTTATTTAAAATGAATAAAGGGGATTAAAATGATATTTCAACATGAAAACAAATTTATATTCTATAAGGTAAAAGATAACATTGGTGGAAAGTAAAATCATGGATATATAAGAATAATCCATTAAAAGAAATGATAATTATTCTTAACTCAATTGCAATTTCACATAACGATAGAATCATAAAGATAGAATATTTTGGTTTGAAACGTGATTTTCACTATAAAAGAATATGGAAATAAAACATAACATGATCATAGGTTATAATATATCAATCATGAAATATAATAGTTAAGAAGAGTGATTACGACCCCAATGATGAAATTTAAGTGAAAAAACCCCCTTTACAACCTTTGTAACTTTTGAATCAATATCCCATGACAGGTATTGCATTAAATAGAAAAATTATTATCATTAAATATAAGTGTAACAAGATAAAAAATTACAATAGGTAATATTTACACCATTGAGAAAGAAACATGGTGTACAACTTAAACAAGGGATTCAAAATTGGGACAAAGACACCCTTACAACCTAGGCAAAAAATTCAATCAAAAACTACATAAAAGGGAGAGTATGGAATTAAACATAAAATGCCATAAATAAAAGGTTGTTCCAGATATTTTATATAAAATAATTAATCTAAACACACTTAAATAATAGTTGGTTCATAAATACGAACTACGACTCGATAAAGGGAAAATGGGAAGAAATCCCTTATGACTAGTTTTTTTTAATCAAAAGTCATTGGAAGATTGAAATTAATAGTGTTCTATAAATTCCACGAATTAAATCATGTCTTGTTCTAAAATAAATTCTTTTCCGGTATAGAAATCATAGAAATAAATAACCGATGCATAACATAAAAACTTCTCAGTGAAGAGGAATTGAGATTGAAAATCCATTACAACTTTGGAAACATTCTAATAAAACAACTTGAAAAAGAGAAAGAAAGATTTTGAAGTTAAAATACCATGAATAAAGATAATTCATGATATTTTATATCCAATTTTCTAAATATACACACCATTAAAATTAAATTAAGCACATAAAATAACTTGTCTCAAAGAAGGAAGTTTTGATATGAATCTCATGCTTGTGTCCGAAAGTATTCTGCACTCGCACTAAACTTTTTGAATAATTAAATTAAGTTTGTTAGATATATATCCAAGAACTTTTTTCATCTATATTTATTTTTTAAGGGTCATTTATTATCTTTTGAAACTTATTTTTAATATATCATCTTCTTGAATCAGTCACTCGAGGTTGTTCGCTTAAATGTTTCGTAATAATTTTGATTTGTTGCATGTTGTCAAAGGTGTTGTAAAATAAGTTCATAATATCCAAAATTTAAGATTATTATGTCATTTATTATTTCATTAGCACATAATTTATATATTTAAATAAGTTCTCTGTGAATGGACGTGATTTAGAAGTTACATTAATCTCTTTTTTAGTTGTTAAATTTACTATAATAGTTTATTTCTAATATTACTTATGGGATGTATAATATTATCATTCCAAAATTCTAATGTTTTATTAATAAACCCTTTTATAAATTAAGTACATTTTTATGTCCATTCATGTTTGTTGATATGAAAAAAGAAATATAAACATTATCATATGGAGGTGCAGGTCCGCATATACACACAGACGACACTTGTTTTCATAGAATGCAAGGAATGTAGAAAATAAAGAATCTTATCATTTAAGAATAATTAAAATTATATAAATATTATATTATCTATGTAAATAACCTTTTTGAACAATCTATAAAAGTCGGTGATGAAAAAGGAAAATCATAGCTTTGTTGAGACTGTAATATGCACACACACTAACGACGATTCTTGTTTTTCTTAATAAATGGAAGAGAATAAATAATGGTTGTAATATTATTATAATTATATATCAACACACTAATGATGTTGAGGTTATTCTTATACTATAATTATTGTTGGTTTAGAAAGAAAATAATAAGAAAGAAACATTAAAAAAGATGTGTTGCCTATATTGAGATATTGAACTTCCTATTGATGAAAACGTTAGATTTAAAGGACTTAAAACTATTTTGTGGTGACCTAAGGCATCAGAGAATGTAAAGGAGTTCAAGAAGATAAAATTTTGGAAACTTTTTAGTGAAATTTCAAGATGGGATTGTTGTATTGAAAGGATGTAATTGATCCCCTTTTATAAATGAAGATGAATTTTTCCATTAAAAAGGATGTTAAGGGTTAGGATTGGAATGGCATTAAAGTTAAAGTGATTTAGGTGAAATAAGGTTGGTTAAAATTATATTTGATTTTAATAAGGTATAAAGGTCATATTAATTTAGGAAAATTCAACCCATCTTAGATTAAACATTTAATCAATTATTACTCTTAATTAAATATTAATCATGTAAATTATTTTATTGCCTAAAATATAACCCTTATTATCAAATTATGATATGATGAATCTTAATCTAAGCTCTATTTAACCTAATTCATCTCACAAATATTATAAAATATTATTTTAAATTAAGCACACATGTCACGTAAATATTGTTTTTAAATAAGTGTTTTTAAACTTTAAACTTATGTATAAGATATATTTTTTATGGTTATTAATTTTCATGATAGTAATTTATTGATTATAAAAAAATTAAAATTTCTGTGTAATTAAAATCAATCCAAAACTGTATTTCACCATGAAAATGTTTAATTAAAAGAAGCAAATGGAAATAATTTCCAAATTCTAATAAAATGTTTCTTAAGTCCTTAAGTTTTTAAAATAGAATTTATAAGTTCAAAATAATATTTTATACTTCTTAAGTATACCATTAAAATATATATTTTGCACATTAAAATATTTTATAAATTTTAGACCTTTCTCATATACTGATAATGTGATAAATCATTGTTTTTACAAACTTTCTTTTTCACTATTCACTTAAAATTGATTATTTTAGAAAAATCTCAAAAAACACATACTAAAAAAACTTTGTTGTGAGGAACTAAAAAGAGATTTAGTTTATCAAATTCAAATTATAAGATTTGTAAATTTAGCTTTTTTAAAAGAAAAAATATATAATATAAAGAAAATGATTTTTATTTATGGTGATATTTTCAATATTAACTCATATTAATTATTTACATTTTAAAGGTGACAACTATTAATGGTTTACCATATTAGTGTTTATTATAGTTTTATTAATAATATATTCTTAATATGTTGTGATTTTTTTACGTTTGGTGTAAAATGTGACACATATTATAGAACATATTATCTATTTTGAAAGATCTGGAATGTTGGCATGTTGCACCCTATGTTTGGTAGCATGTATGAAACCTCAAAAAAAATCCTTTCATGCACAATAGTGTATAAGAATCTCAAATGATATATTTTGTGTAAACAACAAATAGAAATATAAATCGCATTCAAAAGTTCCCAATTAACCATTGATAAGTGTAAAACAAGCTTTTGAATAAAGGTTATGACGAAAAATATTGAAGAAACTATGTCTCAATATCCCTTACATGGAATTGTTGTAAATGAAGAATGAACTCTCTATTCATTATTTACCTACCAAATTTGATTAATAATTTTTTTTTTGTGCTATTGAAATATCACTGAAAATCCTCTAGGATACTCTTACGTGCGAATCTCTTTGAATTGTATATGGATAATCATGTTTTTGTAGCTAAACAATATTTAAAAAGTGGATATATTTAAAACTATTATCTTAGTAATTCAATAAAAACGTATTCAATATATTGAATTTCAATCTTCTGGACACTGACTTGTCATTTTTACATGTGTGTTTCATCAATTAATCTTACATGAAATTGAATTATTCCTCCAAAGACATGTCATTTCCACTAATAATGATGGAACTAAAACAATTTTATTACAATTTATGTCATAGAAATAATTTGGTAGTGTCATTAGTGTCTCAAACATACTCTATATGGTCCTAAAAGAGAAACATAATATTGGTCAGACCTTATTATGTTATATAGTTCAACCTTACACACACTACTTGTTGATCCCATGTCAGTTATGTATGTTCAACGAGATTTCCATCATCAAACATAGATTTAAATAATTTATATTTTTCTATTCATAGAAAATCATAAAATAAAAATGGTTTTAAAGTTGTTAGGGTGAAAAATCTTTGTGTAATAAACATTACACACAACTCTACAATTAATTTTCATAATGATCAACAATCAACTAATTGTGTTGAACAAGTTTTTTCTTAGTCTACAAAACAACTCCAACCATGTATATTAGTTTAATATGTAATAAGATGAATAATTTAATAATATTCTATTATAAATAAAATAAACATTACATAGATCGGGAGAAAAACAAATAAATCATCATAGCTCCATTGCCCTCCTCACCAAGGTACCCATTAACTGTTACTCTAGTACAATTGTTGAATAACCTTTTATTGAAACTCTAGGTCTTCATAAAACCCTTCATTGATCAATAACACTATATTTGAATTGGATATAATGATATGAATGTGTTTTTATGTCTAATATTTAAATATAATATAGATAGGAGGATCAAATGGATTACATAAGGAGAATACACCACATGGACATGAGAATTCTATGTGGTTCTCACAAACATGGGAAACGTCCACAACATGGTATCAGTGTGGTAGCCACAAAAAATCACTATTTAATATAATTTATTACTAAATCATACAAATTAGAAGAAAGGATTAATTTCCCTAAATTTTGGAAATCTCTAATTACCACCATTAAGCTAGAACTGCCTTTTTTTTATCTCAAATTTTGAATTATTCGCTATTTGGTTGTTTAATGAGGGTTGGGGTCTTCTGAACTCCCCCCCTCCCCCCGCCAAATGAGGGTTGGGGTCTTCTGAACTTCCCCCCCACCAAAATCCACCCCCATGCATCATAATATATCCTTCTAGAACCCTATATTTATTTTAATAAATTCAAAGGTGTAATATAATAGGATCCTTCCCCCACACAAATTTTATAACTAAGAATTTAAATTATTTTTCACTAGTGGTATATTTATTTCATAACTAATAGTAAAATATTTATGTAATTCATGGTAAAAATATTAACTTAATTATATAGAAAATTTAAACAGGAAATATAACTATAACCATCGACTACAACCATTTGCATGAATCTAAATTAAAACCATTAATTATAACAATAAATATAATTCATATCCATTAACATGATTCTCGAGTATGTATAGGAATGTGTATTTAAACCATGCCTCTAATAGACCATTATTTCAACTATCATAGTATTTTACACTAATTAAAAATTAATTAAATGAAATATGTCTCTAAATTTTGTGTTTCTAAAGGAATTTGAACAAAACGAACCTAATTAGTGAAGGGAGAGTTATTTGATAGTGAGGGAGGCATGTACAATTTTCTGCAACTATGTAC
The DNA here is from genome assembly GCA_963277665.1 of Viscum album. Taxonomy (NCBI): domain Eukaryota; kingdom Viridiplantae; phylum Streptophyta; class Magnoliopsida; order Santalales; family Viscaceae; genus Viscum; species Viscum album. The sequence continues at coordinate 695,887,041 of OY728131.1, forward strand.
TTTTATTTCAAAGTCACATACAACATTAAATATATATGATTTATTAAATAAAATATTTAACATGGATGCATAAATACCTCTTTAAAACCATAATAAAGCATAATGAAGTTAATTTCAAAAACATTGCAAAAATGTATCACTGAACTGATAAGAGTGATAATCTATCCACAAACTGGCTGATAAAAACATGATCATTTTCACTTTATGTTGGTTTCAACCTCAATGAGGTGTAATTAAATTTATCATATTCGTTAATATGTGAGTGAAACCACTTATATATATGTCATTCATTCAAACTTAAATTCTTATATTTTTTTTCAAAAAACTCATTTAAAGGTTGAGTGATAACCTGCACAAGAAACACAACAATTGCGCAAAGCAATAAACCTACTAGACTTACTCCATGGTGAAAAATTCTGACCCATTACAAATAAAATTCAGAGTATTGGAGTCATGAAATCTTAATAGGGACAAGTCAATTTTAGCAGGTTCCCCATTAATCTCCTCACGAGTAATGTCCTCATAGAACGAAGCCATGTTCTCCTAGATCTGTACATACTCATCCAAACTTATCGTGTTGATTGAAACCTTGAAGCAGAATTCGATCTTGGGCATTAATATAATCCAATTGTTTTTCATTGGTTATGAATTGTATAGTTCTTTCAAAAATCTTTTCCTTCTCTTCTTTCGGGGCCAACACCACAAATTCAACTTCCGTTATTTATTTAAGAGTACGTAAGCAATTCCACATTGGATCTTCAGTCACTTTCCTCCATCACCTCCTTAAGTGTGTGATAAGAACCAAGCCTAGGGATGGGGCAATTTCTTCTTCATTTTTTTCCCTATACTTTCTCCATTATCAAGTGGTAATTCGACACCCAAAGCCTGGCAAGGTACGGCAGGGCCCTCATTGAGGCCATAATTGAGATCTGCCGATCCATGATTTTTTTTATGATGCAGGATCCGTTGTTTCTACCACCTTCCTATCTCTTTCTTCATCAACAAACTGAGGCTGGACCCTAATTTTCTTGGGTTCATTAATCCCCTTATAAGTTGAGTTTCCATGGCTGGGCACAATACCCTTACATGATGATCTTATAACCATCTGTTTCGGATGCTTGGAATAGTCCTTACCCTGCCTTATTTTCTTCCCTTTATTGGCTGGATACCCACCCGAGTTTAACCCCCCTTTCCATTTTTGAAACCTAAACGGAGATAATCCTCAGCCAGTCTCAGATCCTCACAATCTGACGATTTCTGGGAGAGCACATCAGTACAATTCCCTTTATCCAAAAGTGTATTTATCTTAGAACCTTCAAGGCTGGACGGAATCAGGGAGGGATCCTCTGTCTCCTTCCTATCCTCACACACCTAGTGCTTCTGCTTCCTAGGATGTACAGTTATCCGCCACTCATTGTCCATATCACCCTTAAACCCTGAACCCAGACCCTTCTTGCATGTTCTGAACAGACCTCACTTCATGAATATTCTGAACCATAGACATCCCTGGAGAATGGTTTTCAGAAAAGACCTTACCACTAGATTGAATCTTCACCTGGTCCTTACTAAATCTATGTCCATCAGGTTCCACTAAGCCTCACCTATTACCCAAGGGAATTTCCGCAGCAAAAACATAGGACTTGTTCTATTGTTAAGATGGGCTCGGAGAGGTTACAACAAGCTCGGCGTTGTACCTAGTGGCCTCCAAAAAACGTGTCTTCATAGCTCTGTCAACATTGCCCTCCTACTAGGTCATTGCTTCATCCAAATCCTGGATTGTTACAGGAGGAAAAATAACATCATTTCTGCCAAGATCCTTACAATTTATTGGATTATCAAATATCAGAGTTGGGGACCAGGCTTATGACCCACTGATCCACATCTACAGGTTCATTGCAAGTGAGCCAGTTGGCTGCTGTTGGAGCTAAACTCCACATACGATTCAAAAATCACCACTCGCTTGAGTCAGAAATCACCACTCGCTTGAGTCAGCGTACCTTATAAATCTCAACACTCACAACCAAGTGAATTACATAAGAAGAATACACCATATGGACTTGAGAATTCTATGTGGTCCTCACAAACCTGTGAAACGTCCACAACATGGTATCAATGTGTTAGCCACAAAAATCACTATTTAACATAAAGTATCACTAAATCATACAAATTAGAGTAAGGGATTCATTTCCCTAAATTTTGGAAATCTCTAATTATCACCATTATGCTACAACTACCTGTTTTTTATCGCAAATTTTGTATTATTCGCTATTTGATTGTTTAATGATGGTTGGTGTCTTGTGAACTCCCCCCACCCCACCTCCACCCCTATGCCTCTTTATATATCCTTCTAGAACCCTATATTTATTTTAATAAATTCAAAGGTGTAATATAATAGGATCCTTCCCCATACAAATTTTATAACTAACAATTTAAATTATTTTTATCTTGTGATTTGACTATTTTATAACTAATAGTAAAAATTTTATGTAATTCATGTTATAAATATTACGTTAATTATATAGAAAATTTAAACAAGAGATATAACTATAACCATAGACTACAACCATATCCATGAATCGAAATTGAAACCATTAATTATAACGATAGATATAATTCATAGCCATTAACATGATTCTAGAGGAAGTATAGGAATGTGTATTTAAACCATGCTTCTAATAAACCATTATTTCAACTATCATAGTATTTTAAACTAATTAAGAATTAAAGAAATGAAATATGTCTCTAAATTTTTTTTCTAATGGAAACTGAACAAAATGAACCTAATTTGTGCAGAGAGAGTTATTTGATAGTGAGGAGAGGCATGTACAATTTTTTTCAACTATGTACTTTTATTTCAAAGTCACATACAACATTAAATATATATGATTTATTCAATAACATATTTAACATGGATATATAAATACCACTTTAAAACCATAATAAAGCATAATCAAGTGAATTTAAAAAACCTTGCAAAAATGTATCATTGAACTGCTAAGAGAGTATGATAATCCATCCAAAAACTGGCTGATAAGAATGTGATCATTTTCAACAAATATTATTGATCTCTTCACCATACTTGCATTAAGAAATTTATTACATTAAAATCAAAACATGTTGTTTGAAATAATGGAAATTTTAGGTCACTTTAACACCACCCATCTTGAGGATCCAACATGCCAGGAGTAGACCATGACATTATCAGATTTACATGGGCATTAAAGATGCCTTGAACATAGTGAAATAAACTAAGAATCATAAAAAAAAAAGATTTAACATAAAGACATCATATGTATTTAACACTACAAGTATAAATAAAACACTATAAAAAATCTTAATCAATCCATAAAAAAATATTTCTTTTAATTTTTAGAATTCTGTAACTACTCCTATCAAGTGATTATTGCTTGAATATAATGATCATGAGCTCCAATCCTATGAACCATGCTAACAACGGTTTCCATAAATTAAAATATAATAATTGAAAATTTTATCCAAATGATTCTAGATGGAATCTTTTAAGCATTGTGATTTTCTATTCACTCCTTCAAGGGAAATAAGGTCATGTGTTTACATAACAGGGCTTGAGTTGAGATATAAGGAATGGAAGGATATTCCTCTTTTTATAGGGGGCATTATTAAGTTGGTTTCAACCTCAATGAGATATAATTAAATTTATCATATTCATTAAAATGTGAGTGAAACCACTTATATATATTTCATCCATTCAAACTTAAATTATTATTTTTTCAATAAACTCTTTTAAGGGTTGAGTGAGAACCTGCACAAGAAATCCAACAATTACACAAAAAAATAAACCAACCATGCTTACTCTATGATGAACAATTCTGAACCATTCCAAATAAACATTAGAGTATTGGAGTCATGAAACCTTAATAGGGACCAATCAAAATTAGCAGGTTCCCTATTGGTCACCTCGTGAGTAATGTCCACAGAGAACGAATCCATCTTCTCCCAGATCTGTACATACTCATCCAAACTTATCATGTGTTGCTTGAAACCTTGAAGCAGAATTTGATCTTGGGTATTAATATAATCCAAATGTTTTTTATTGGGTATGAATTGTATAGTTCTTCCAAAAATATTTTTCTTCTCTTCTTCCAGGGCCAACACCACAAATTCAACTTCCATTATTTCCTTATAGTGTATAAGAAATTCCACATTGGATCTTCAGTCACTTTCCTCCATCACCTCCTTAGAGTGTATGATAAGACCAAGCTTGGGGATGGGGCAGTTTCCTCATTTTTTTCCCTATACTTTCTCCATCATCAGGTTGGAATTCAACACCCATGGCCTGGCAAGGTACCACAGGGCCCTCATTGAGGCCATGATCGAGCTCAGCCAATCCATGAAATTTTTATGATGCAGGATCCGTTGTTTCTACCACCTTCCTGTCACTTTCTTCATCAACAAACTGAGGCTGGCCCCTGATTTTCTTGGCTTCATTAATCCCCTTATAGGTTGAGTTTTCATGGCTGGGCACAATATCCTTACATGATGATCTTGTAACCATCGGTTTAGGATGTTTGGAATAGTCCTTACCCTGCCTTATTTTCTTTTCTTTATTTACTGGATACCCACCCGAGTTTAACCCCCATTTTTTGCATTTTTGAAACCTAAACGGAGATAATCGTCAGCCAGTCTCAGATCCTCACAATCTGATGATTTATGGGAGAGCACATCAGTACAATTCCCATTATCAAAAAGTGTATCTGCCTTATAACCTTCATGGCCGGATGAAATCAGGGAGGGATCCTCTGTCTGGTTCATATCCTCACAAACTTAGTGCTTCTTCTTCCTAGGAGGTACAGTTATTCGCGACTCATTGTCCCTATCACCCTTAAACACTGAACCTAGACCCTTCTTGCATGTTCTAAACAGACCTCACTTCATGAATATTCTGAACAATAGACAACCCAGGAGAATGGTTGTCAGGAAAGACCTTGCCACTAGATTGAATCGTCACCTGGTCCTTACTGAAGCTATGTCCATCAGGTTCTACTAAGCCCCACCTATAACCCGAGGAAAAATCCACAGCAGAAACATAGGACCTGTTCTCTAGGTAGGGGGCGCGAAGGGGTCACAACAAGCCGGGCGTTGTACCTAGAGGCCTCCAAAAAACAGTCGCTATAGATCTGTGAACATCGCCCTGCTACTAGGTCATCGTTTCATCCTGATCTTGGACACATGCAGGAGGAGAAATGACATCCTTTATGCCAAGATTCAAATAATTTATTGCATTATCAAAAATCAGAGTTGGGGACCAGTCTTATGACCCACTGATCCACATCTACAGGTTCGTTGTAGGTGGCCCAGTTGGTTGAAATCCGAGAAAAACTCCACATACCATTCAAAAATCACCACTTGCTTGAGTCAGTGTTCCTTATAAATCTCAACACTCAAAAAATCCCATAGGATTCGATATGTCTATTTCAACAGACTCTAGGAGTGATGGGGTGGCTAGGGGAACGGGACCTATTGTCAAAGCACATGAATCTACCAACCAAATTTCCTAACATTGCTAATATTGAAGGATTTTGAAATGAAAACGAAAGCCCTTGAAAGCTTACCCGAATAGGATAGGTCAGGGGATCTCTCTTCAAATAGAAGTCATAAGACCACTGGAAGAGAGAAAACCAGAAGTCGTTGAAGAAACGTGGGGTGGAGGACCAGGCAGGGATCAGATCTTCTCCCATCTCGAAAATGAATGAGGAGATGACGGAGGTCCAGAATGCTGATGAGCATGTGATTCTGCAAACCCCATGAGTCAGAGATGAACCGCATCGTGTGCCGCTTTCGCAGTTATACGCAATTTTTTTAAAGAAAACATTTATCGGTAAAAATATTTTAAATTTTAATCAAATCATTCTTTGAGTAAAATATCAAATATGTAATCCTTATTTATACATCAAAATAATCATGACTGTATAATATATTTAGTCATCCCATTTTACATAAAATATGAAAATTTATATATTTTGATATTATTAAAAAAATATTATATTAATAATTAAGAATTAAATTAAATTTTATATATTAAGTTAAATAAAACCATTTTCATTAGTTAAATTTAACATTTTTAGTTAAGGTATTGTGCACATTTTTTTTTACCAATTATCAATGCCATATTTTTTTTTTAATTTATAATTAAATTATCAAGTTCTTTACGTATTAATATGATTTAATTAATTAAACACTTTGTCAGTTGATCCATATTTTTATGGTTCATTGTATGATCTTATATGCATTTTATATTATTGTAAATAATTATAAACCTTTTTTATGGTCATAAGAAATTAGTGAATATTTGGAAAAACATTACTATTACCCGTGTTAAAGAAGGTTTATCCTCATCCAGTGATCTAATCTCCCACGTGAACACTAATACGCTCCATTTTTTTCACGACATCAATTTTGGGAATCTAGTGTATATTAACTCAACTTAACATAACTTGTCTCTAATTTCTCAATTCTCTGGGTAATTTGAGTAATAGTTAAAAACATATCATATCACTATCTTGGAAAAACAAATCATTGTCTCAGTCTTTCTCGATCAAAGATTGTCTTATTTTCCTTATTATAAGGGTGGAAAAATCAAATTTTAGTTATTCCAAGATCACTTCATGATTAGTAACAAAATCTAACCATCTTATATTTTACCAAATCCAAGAATGGTGTTAGAATAATGTAACATGGATTTTAATAAGTAGAAATCCATATTAGCCTCATATTGAAAGAAATATCGTTACTGTCAATTTGAGAAACATCAGCGGCACATATGATAATCCTTTATAGCAATAAGATTTATCTATATTACTAGTTCTCTAACTTATAATTTATAAGTGAACTCTATATCACATTTTAATTTTAGATAAACATAAATAAATGGTAAATGGAGTGTCATTACAAGAAATTATATGATACAAAATATGTCTTAAACCATTACTAAACGATTGGTTTTACATCACAGAAACCAATAGTCTCTTCACAATGAAATTTCTAACCAAATAATAAGTGAAACATGTGAATGCTCACGTGCATTAAAAATAACACCCAAAATTAAACTATTAGTAGGGATAGAAAAATCACCATTACCGCATATTAATTACTTACATTAGACAATGCCCAACTAACTCCTCCTACTCGACCATGGGTATCCCCCCACATCATCTTATATCTAACTCTATACCAAAAATATCATTATACCTTTAAACCATGCCCTAATTATCCATACTATTCTCAAGTCATACACCAAACTGTAAGGATTGGTGTCCTGAGAACCAACTGTTTTGTACTTTGATTACATGAATGTATACTTATTATATATTGCTCATTGTTCTGCATGACTATAATATAATAATGTCCTGAAATATTTGTTGCATTGATAAGGTCATGACAGATCCCCGCTATGATGAGAACCTTGAAATGCTATAACAATATTCTTAAATAAAGTTCTACGGTTGGATGACATACTATAATAGGACACATAGTATACAGACTGTCATGTGCGGGTACTCATAAGAATACGAGACTCTCTCTCATGGAGTTCGCACTTGGTAATCTCCAAGATGGGAGATTATGAGAACAGACCCGCTAGTAGTAATTCCGAATGTCTTGGTGTCATCAGACATTACTATCTACGAGCGTGTATAATGGTCCTTAGACTAGAAGATTATCATTAACTCATGTCATGACTCGCACACTTAGATTTGCTGACGAAAACCGTCACAAAGACAGTTGGCGGGAAGTAGGGTACGTTGGGTGCGTCACGAATGACATGTTGTTAATGGATAAGTTGAGGAAGGATTTGTCCCTTCCATATTTATAGAAGTATATATCTCGGGCCCTTTGATTGAAATAGAATTGTCGAACAAATTTCATGGCCATGGTGACACGACGAGTTTATTTCTGGAAGTCAAAAAATGACAGATCAAGCATATAGGTATATGACACTGCCATGAAACATGCCTGATGAGATATTGAGACAAAGGAATTAAATTACACAGTAAGCGTTCGTATGAGGTGACACGTCAATGCGACGTCAACTTCTTTCTCTTGGGTGTCTTGACCCGTTGCTAGACAGTAATCTTGGACTTTATGCAAGCCCGCCTAATGCCAATAAGAGAGAGGCCTAGAGGGTCACACACTAAGTGTATTCAAGTATCTCAAGTAGAATAAAGATTATTCCCATACATGGTTTAATAATTATTCAAGGAAGCCTAAATCATTTTAATGTTGGAGGAAGAATAAAATGAAAACAAGTACACGCCGTGTAATAATGATTACACGCAGTGTAGTTTTTATTTTGAAAAACTAGTACACGACGTGTATTAATGATTACACGCCGTGTAGTTTTTAATGAAAAACAAGTACACACCGTGTATTTATGATTACACACCGTGTAGTTTTTCCAGTCGGGATTTTGAGGAAATATCGTTTTATTAAATGATATTTATTATAATCAGCGTGAGCGCATGTCAAGAAATTAATGATTCGACATGGGGTTTTCAAAAGAGTTAATGAAATAAATAAAATGCATAACGCATTTATTTATTGTCATAACTCTACAACCTTAAACCCAATTATAAATATCCTCACAACCCCAAATCTTTTCATTAGAATCGTTGTGCACAACAATTCTGGAGAATTCTTTCAAGGCCGAAAGAACTCATTCCTCTAAGAACACTCTCAAGACCGAGAGAGATCCTCCTCCATCGGATCAAGACGATCTAAGGTGGACAACACAAGCAAATGTTTCTCCACGCTAGCACCCAGAGAATCCTTTGGCGACATCCAGAGATACGTGGTGCACGTGTGGATCACCGCTAGAGGAAGTCTACACTTGGATTCTACGACGCAACGACGAATCATATCGGAACGTGATCAGAAATATCAACGAAGAAAGAACGTCATAAAAGGTATTTCTTTTCAATCAATTAAATTAATTATAATCAACCTGTGAAGATCCTCATTTTGTGGTTTCAGGACCATCCTTCTTCTTTGTCTATTTTTGTGATTCGATCCGTGGAGACTGACGTTTATCGTCGTATTGATCCCGTATTGATCATTGTTAATGACAAAAAGCCAAGTGGGAACATCCACCCACGAGCTTCTGCTACGCCTGGAACCTTCAATTGGTATCAAATGGAGGTCACAACGTTGATTATAGTTATTTAATTTTTGTTGATAATTTATGCATTTATATTTAATGCAATTCAAGATAAATCATTCTATAAAACTAAATGAATGAGATATGTTCTTCCTCCTTCGTTTCTCGATTCACATCACGGAAATGAACTTTTAATTTTAATTTTGATTAAATTAAAAATGAGGAACTCATCCATAGGAGTCGCTCTTTTTGTTCGTACAACACAAGAATACACAGCGTATAGTGAAAACTACACGCCATGTACTTAGGTTCAATGAACCGGTACTGGTCCGCCAAACCACGCTGTGTGAATTGAGTATGCCTAAGTATTTATTACACCGTGTTGACTAGAAATGAACAGTGCGTGGAATCGGAATACACAACGTGTATGTTAAATCAACATGCCATATAGTCCGATCTGGCCCAGGTGAAACCGTGTACAAGGAGAAGCTGTGTTCCGCGTACACGGGATTTCCAGGCCGGTAACCGCATAACAAGGAAGTACACGCCGTGTTATATTAATCTGCACGCCGTGTACTCCAAAATTTCCAAAGTACAGAAAACACGCCAAAGCCCCTAGTTTGTACTTTGGATAAAGGGTGAAAAATACACGGCGTGTAGGCTATATTACATGCCGTGTACTTTCCAGAAATGGAATCTCACCAGGTTTCCTCCAAAAGTACAAAGACCTATACAAAAAATATGGATGGGAAGAATCTCAAGGAAATTCAGAAAGGAATTTAAGATAAATAATTGATTAATTATAAGATCATAATTAATTGAATTCAAGCGTGACTTATCTTTAATAAATAGAACGATTAAAATAATTTGAATGCTAAATATGCGTAAATGTCGTTGCATGCTATGGGTGATCATGAGCTAGACCAAAGACCCTTTGTATGTGTGTATGGTTTCATTTAAATTTGTTTAATTTAAATTCGTTGGTCTGCGAGCCTTCTTCCAATAAAATGTAGGGCCCACGTGCCCATGGTTTTTTTAATGTAAACCCCATGTAATGGAGGATCTCCCAAGCTAGTGGAGACGGTTCAAAATCTGAAGCTGAGGCGAAACCAACCCAAGAAGATGCAAAGGTGATCAAGTGGGAGCTGCAAAACACGAACCATCAGTTCAAGGTGTTTTTCCCTAGGCCAGGGTTATCTTATCAAACTTCTAGATAAGCCAACCAATAGAAGCTCATGATCAAGCCATCTTATTTTATTTCTGTCTGATTTCATGGTTTATTTATTATGTATGTGTTGTTGCGATCACATAATTAATGAAATAAACAAGCATGCAAAGATGGAATAAAATAAAGACCGGACTATGCATAAACATTATCAGAACATGGTTAATCACTTGAGCAAGCATCACTTAATATTAACAAGCATGTGATAATGCAAAAATATGCATAAAGAATAAAATACCTTAAATACCATATTAAATCAGACCAAGCCTTCTGTTACTTGATTAAGGGAAAAACTTAATAAAACTATGTGTTTGATCAACCCTTTTTGGGACACTTACTTTTATAAAGGAAGCTCTTATGAAAGTTTCGGGTTGACTTAAACATTTTACATCAAGAGGAGTATCCCTTGCTATACTTGTTGTAAAATGGAGTCAAGTGTTGAGGAAATCCAAGTCAGGATTTTAGGATTGGGGAGTCCACTCAACAGATCAAGGAACTGTAAGCTCACATTTGGCAAAGACTTGCCTACCTAAATACCTTCAAATAGCTTGACCAACCCTTGTTGAGGTTATACGAAGGGGAATATGGATCCTTGCCACTAGAATTTCAAAGCAACTAGACATTCTGAGTTCAATGGTGAGGGTCATTGGTACTTGATGAAATAGTGGGAGACTTAATAAAAATTTATTATTTCTCATAAAATGTAATTGAGGAAGTATTGATAAATCTGCTCTTTTAATTTGTAGAATCAATATGAAAAACACATCAACCACCTTTTTCTGCGATCAATTCTAGATAAAGACAATATTCTCACCGGCAGTAACTTTCAGGAATGGTTTAGGCGCCTTCAGGTTATCCTATGCCATGAACGAAAGTTTTACGTGCTGGAGTCCTCACTTCCTGATTCGCCCGCCCAAGGGGCAAGTGATAAAGATTTCCCAGTCTATGATCAACATTTGAACGATGCACTCAACGTTCAATGTTTGATGTTATCATCAATGTCTAGTGATCTCATGAAGTCTCATGAAGACATGAATGCCTATAGCATGCTCGAGCACCTCTGTGGTCTATACCAGGAGAGAGAAAGATATGAAAGGTTTGAGATCTCCAAGGATCTATTTCAGAGCAAGCTTGGAGAGGGTGCCTCAGATAGGCCTCATGTAGTCAAGCTCATTGGCTACATTGAGCGCTTGAAGGTTCTAGGGTTTAAACTCCCCGAATAACTGGGTATCGATCTCATTCTTGCATCACTTCCCCAGAGCTTCTCTAACTTTTTTGTAAATTTTAAAATGAACAACATTGAGAAGTCTTTATCTGATCTCCTCATCCTCATTCTCCAAGTGGACAATGATATGAAGTGTGAAAATACTTTTGTCCTTATGGTGAATAAAAGGAAAGGGAAAGTGAAGAGCTTTAAGCCCAAATATTCTTCAAGTCCTTCCAAGAAAAGGAAGATCAAAGGGGAGGCAAGAGAACATGATGTTTTTTGTTTCGCATGTGGCAAGAAGGGCCACTGGAAGAAAAACTGCACCCAACCAAGGAAGCAAGGGGAAGCTTTAGGTGCACTTGTTATTGAATGAAATCTATCTGTTTCTACTAATTGAGTATTATATATATCTTTTGGTGCTCACATATGTATCCAAATACAAGAACCAAGTAGATTCAAGAAGATTGATCAAGGGGAGGTAGACCTACGAGCATCCACCGAGCCAGACTTGCTGCTGTAGTTGTCGGGGACTACCACCTCACATTGCCTACTGGGATGGTCTTGGTATTGAAAGATGCTGTAACCCAAAACATTATATCAGTATCCAGATTAGATACTGATGGATTCATCTTCAAATTTGGAAATGAATATTGCTACTTTTATAAAGATAGAATTTATTTTGGTAGGGCACATTTATATAACGACCTTTATGTGTTAAACTACACAAACCAAGTAATGACAATCGATGACAAAGTTAATTCACATGACTCATACCACACCCAACTTTGGCATCACCGGCTAGGTCATGTGAATGAGAAACGTTTGACAAAATTACATCAAGATTGGTATTTAGATTCTTTTGAACTAAAACCAATTGGTGTATGTCATGCGTGTCTACAAGGAAAAATGACTAAAGCCCCATTTAGTGGGAAAGGTGAAAGGGCTAAAGAGATTCTAGAATTAGTTCACACATATGTGTGTGGGCCATTTTTGGTTGAAGCAAGGGGTGGGTTCTTGTACTTCATAACTTTTACTGATGATTTTAGTAGATATGGATATATTTACTTAATGAGGTATAAGTCAGATTATTTTGATCAGTTCAAAGAATACAAGAATGAAGTTGAGAACCATCTTCGTAAGAAGATTAAGAAACTCCGCTCAGATAGAGGAGGAGAATATCTTAATTAGGACTTCATTGATTTCTTATGGGAGTTTGGGATTCTATCTCAACTCACTCCTCCTTACACGCCTCAGTGGAATGACATAAGTGAAAGGAGAAACCGCACCCTGTTGGACATGGTGAGATCAATGACTATTCATGCGAGTCTTTCATTATCCTTTTGGGGATATTCATTACAAACAGCAACACACATACTAAACCAAGTACCAACTAAATCAATAAATGGTATTCCATACGAATTATGGAGTGGACGCAAAACCATGTTATCGAATTTACATGTGTGGGGTAGCGAAACATTTGTTAAGACCTATTCAGGTAACAAACTTTCACCCCAAGGTACAAAGTGTATCTTTATAGGATATCCCAAGGAAACAAGGGGATATTACCTACACAACCCCTCAGATAAAAAGGTTACAGTGGAAAGACACGCCATATTCCTTGAGAGGGAGCACATCTCCAAAAGAGATAGTGAGAGAGAGATAGACTTCGATGAAGTCAAGGCTCAAGATACACAAGAGATGGTACAAGAACATATTCCAAAAAGCCCCGTGGAAGAACAAATCTGTTCCAGAGACACAAGAACTGTGTAGGAGCACGAGAGAGGTGAGAGAACCGGAATGATATGGTTTTCTTATCACCGAGGATGGTGACTCATTATTGGTTGACAATGATGATCCTCTTACCTACAAGGAAGAAGTTGAAGGCACAGATGTTGCCAAGTGGCAAAAAGCCATGAATTCTGAAATGGATTCCATGTACCAAAACCAAGTTTGGATTTTGGTAGATCCTCCAGTTGATGTAAAGCCTATTGGTAATAAGTGGGTATTCAAGAAGAAACTAGACATGGAGGGGAAAGTCAGCACCTATAAGGCATGAATGGTTGAAAAATGTTTTAGACGGCGTAAAGGAATTGACTATGATGAAACCTTTTCACCGGTTGCGATGTTGAAATCCATTAGAATCCTATTGGTCATTGCTGCTTACTATGACTATGAAATTTGGCAAATGGATGTCAAAATAGCATTCCTTAACGGGAACCTCCAGGAAGATGTCTACATGACACAACCTGAAGGGTTTGTGACTCCAAAGGATGCCAACAAGGTATGTAAGTTGCATAAATCTATTTATAGATTAAAGCAAGCATCAAAGTCATGGAACATTCATTTTGATGAAGCCATTACGAAATTTGGATTTGTTAAGAACGAATGTGAGCCTTGTGTCTTCAAAAGGTTTAGTGGAAGTTCATTTTTTTCCTAATAGTATATGTTGATGACATATTACTAATTGGAAACAAAGTACCTGTCTTACAGTCATTTAAGGCATGGTTGAATAAATGCTTCTCTATGAAAGACTTAGGTGAGGCAGCATATATTCTTGGGATCAAGATCCATTGTGATGGATCCAAGAGAATTCTGGGCCTGAGTCAAAGTACATACATTGACAAGATACTAAAGAGATTCAGTATAGAACAATCCAAGAGGGGATTGTTGCTAGTGTCACATGGCATTCATCTTTCCAAGAAAATGTGTCCTCAGACACATGAGGAAAAAAAGAAAATGGAAAGGATCCCTTATGCATCCGTGATTGGGTCAGTTATGTATGTTATGCTATGTACAATGATAGATGTTGCTTACGCATTGAGTGTGGTAGGCAGATATCAAGTTGATTCAGGAGACCGCCATTGGATGGCAGTCAAGACTATCCTTAAGTATCTGAGGCATACTAAGGATATGTTCCTGGTTTATGGAGAAGATGAGGAACTAGTCATTAGAGGACATGTAGATGCTAGTTTCCAGACTGATCAAGATGACATGAAGTCACAGACTGAATACGTCTTCAGTTTGAATGGAGGTGCAGTGAGCTGGAAGAGCTCAAAGCAAGGTGTGGTTGCAGATTCTACAGCAGAGTCTGAGTATATCGCAGCTTCTGAGGCAGCTAAAGAAGTAGTATGGATGCAAAGCTTCGTCCCAGAGCTGGATGTAGTACCTAGCAGTAAAGATCCTATCACACTCTATTGTGATAATACTATAGCGGTGGCACTTGCAAAAGAGCCAAGGTCACATCAGCAGACACAACACATACTTCAGAAGTATCATCTCTGGAGGGATTTTTCTCAGAGAGGTGAAGTTGCAGTGTGCAATATTTCCACGAAAGACAACGTGGTGGACCCCTTGACTAAAGCCTTGAATCAGTAGAAACATAATCATTATGTGAGGTCTAGCGGACTAAAAGTTGTAGGCAGTTGGCTCTAGTCCAAGTGGGAGTTTGTAAGGGTTGGTGTCTTGAGAACCAACTGTCTTGTACTTTTATTACATGAATGTATACTTATTATATATTGTTCATTGTTCTGCATGACTATAATATAATAATGTCCTGGAATATTTGTTGCATTGATAAGGTCATGGAAGATCCCCGCTATGATGAGAACCTTGAAATGATATAATAATATTCTTAAATAAAGTTCTACAGTTAGATGAAATACTATGATAGGACACATAATATACAGACCGTCATGTGCGAGTACTCGTAAGAAGATGAGACTCTCTCTCATGGAGTTCCCACTTGGTAATCTCCAAGATGGGAGATTATGAGAACATACCCGCGAGTAGTAATTCCGCGTGTCTTGGTGTCATCGTACATTACTATCTACGAGCGTGTGTAATGGTTCTTAGACTATAAGATTATCATTAACTCATTTCATGACTTGTGCACTTAGATTTGCTGACGAAAACCGTCACGAAGACAGTTGGCGGGAAGTAGGGTACGTTGGGTGCGTCACGAATGACATGTTGCTAATGGATAATTCGAGGAAGGATTTTTCCCTTCCATATTTATAGAAGTAGATATCTTGGGCCCTTTGATTGAAATAGATCTGTCGAACAAATTCCATGGACATGGTGACACGACGAGTTTATTTCTGGAAGTCAAAGAATGACAGATCAAGCATATAGGTTTATGACACTGCCATGAAACCTTCTTGATGAGATATTGAGACAAAGGGATTAAATTACACAGTAAGTGTTCGTATGGGGTGACACATCAATACAGTGTCAACTTCTTTCTCTTGGGTGCCTTGACCCGTTGCTAGACAGTAATCTTGAACTTTAGGCAAGCCCGCCTAATGCAAATGAGAAAGAGGCCTAGAGGGTCACACACTAAGTATATTCAAGTATATCAAGTAGAATAAAGATTATTCCCATACGTGGTTTAATAATTATTCAAAGAAGCCTAAATCATTTTAATGTTAGAGGAAGAATAAAATGAAAACAAGTACACAGTGTGTATTAATGATTACACATTGTGTAGTTTTTATTTTGAAAAACAAGTACACACCATGTATTAATGATTACACGCCGTGTATTTTTTAATGAAAACAAGTACACGTCGTGTATTTATGATTACACACTGTGTAGTTTTTCTAGTTGGGATTTTAAGGAAATATCATTTTATTAAATAATATTTATTATAATCAGCATGGGTGCATGTCAAGTAATTAATGATTCAACATGGGGTTTTCCAAAGAGTTAATGAAATAAATAAAACGCGTAACACATTTATTTATTGTCATAACTCTACAACCTAAAACCCGATTATAAATATCCTCACAACCCCAACTCTTTTCATGAGAATCATTGTGCACAACAATTCTAGAGAATTATTTCAAGGCCGAAAGAACTCCCTCCAAGAACACTCTCAAGATCGAGAGTGATCCTCCTCCATCGGATCAAGACAATCTAAGGCGGACAACACAAGCAAAGGTTTCTCCACGCTAGCACCCGGAGAATCCTTTGGTGACATCCAGAGATACGTGGTGTACGTGTGGATCACCACTAGAGGAAGTCTACACTTGGCTTCTACGACGCAACGACGAATCACATCGGAACATGATCAGAAATATCAACGAAGAAAGAATACCATAAAAGGTACTTCTTGTAAATCAATTAAATTAATTATAATCAACCTGTGACGGTCCTCGTTTTGTGGTTCTGGGACCATCCTTCTTCTTTGTCTATTTATGTGATTCGATCCATGGAGACTGGCGTTTATCATCGTATTGATCCCGGATTGATCATTTCTAATGAAAAAAATCCAAGTGGGAATATCCACCCACGAGCTTCCGCTGCGCCTGGAACATTCACAAACATCGGCACTAATAGCGATCAAGGGACAAAAAACACAAACAAAAAACCACACTTGTTACATTTTAAAAATAAAAATAAAAATAAAAATAAAAACAAAAACAAAAACTTATAAAGTTTCAATCCCTAAGAACATGATAGTTTATTAATTATCACTAACCAAAATGTGTAACTATCCACTACACAAACAATTCTACTTCACATCATCACTTATACAATAATAACATTTCAAAAAAGTTCCATGGAGTGATAAAATGATTATCTATGTTATACCTTTAACAACCTCAACCATCATATCATTATGGTCAATTAATTATCTCTAAGGAGTCCCCACATCACCAAGGAAATCCACTATAGTCCACCAGATATAAAATTTATTATTCGATGTAGTAACCCATATTGAACACACAAATCTAAATTATCTTTGGGTTTTGTTAGGTCAATGACACTATGTGAAACTCATTGGATTTAAGTTAATTTAAATATTCAAATAGTTGACTAAAATTTATATCTATTTAATTAAGTGGTTAACTATTCAATACTTATTAGGTATTTGTTCACTTAATTTTGATGATTTGGTAGAAAATTGATGGGATGAATATTAAATTTATGAAAATAAATTATTCAATTAGATTAAATAATTAAAAAAATAAAATTATTTGATTGTGAAAACTAATTATATAGTTAGTGAAAATTAATTATATATTGAAATTAAGTGATTAATTAGGATAATAATATTAATAGTTGTGGTTTTATAAAAGGAGAGAGATAATGTATAAGGGGAAGATGAAAAATAAAATATATATATTTTTTCATATTATCTTAATTTTTATTAATAATTTTTAATGAAAACTAAATGAACTTATTATATTACAGTATAAAATACTAACCATGTTCTCTTATTTTAACACCTCATCATGCAACCTCCCTCATTTCTCCCACTTCCTCTCCCAATATCCCTTTTTAATCCTCATCAATGAACTACTCACTAATACTACTACAAATATGGCCTTTATCAGCGCTAGAAAAGTGTATTAACAGTGCTAAAAAAAGTGTTGTTAATCGAGGTGAAGATAAAGGGTGGTCCCTTTTATCAGCGCTAAAAAAAAGTCAAAAAATAAATAAAAAATAAAAGAATTATATAATGCAGGGGGAGAACTTTTAACAGCGCTGGACCCCCTCTTTATCAGCACTAGGTGGACCCCCAGCCTAACACTCTCCCACGCTGCCCTTCCCGTGCATCCCCCACACACGGAAACCTCCTTGCTTCCACTCGAACTCGAACCCACGACCTCCCCCTTACGCGCCTACACCTTTACCACTAAGCCATTTCGTTTTTTCTCTATTTAATGATATATTTATATATATATAGTTATATTTATTCATATATCAATATAGATTCATACTAATATAAATATATTTAGTTATATTAATACATATATATTTATTCATATATTAATATATATATATATGTATATATATTTATTCGTATATTAATATATATATATATATAGTTATATTTATTCGTATATTAATATAGATTCATATTAATATAAATATATTTAGTTATATTAATACATATATATTTATTCATATATTAGTATATATATATATATATTTATTCGTATATTAATATATATTTATATTTATTTATACATATATTTTTAGTTATAATTTTTTATTTGTATATTTATTTTCATATTAATATATATTTATAAGATTAGTTTTAAATACATTTATAAAATATGTTTTTATGTATGTTTATAAATAAATAAATAATTACATACATACATATATACAACGCACACGCACACACACTCACACACATATATATTTATGAATAAATACATATATATGTGTATTTGAAAAGCCATTGAATGTTAAAATGACCATAAATTATAATCCAGAAGCCCGTTTCAACTCTACAACCAGTCAAATCAAAGAAAATGAAACAATATTTGATATGATATGTGGTACAGGCCTAACAGACATCCGAATCAGAAGTTATACCTGTTTGAATGTTAACAAATCAGGGTATCCTGAATAAAAACTCAGTTTTGGAGGACTTATGGGACTTTTTTGCCTTTAAAAATGTGACATAAGGTTCCATTGGGTTACTAGTGCGTAGAGATCATCGTAGGCTTTGATTTGATATGCTGTAGAGCTCAAATGGACACCCGGATCAAAATTTATGACCGTTTGAAGTTTGAGTTACATTTTCAACTTATTTTAGATCTTTTATTAATTTTTTTTTGATTTTTTGTGTCTTCCAATTATTATTAAATGATTATTAATCGATGATAATTAGAAAATTATTAATTAATAATATTTTTTAAAATATTTTAATTCCATTTTCACTAAATTTATTATATATTAAATTTAATAGTCTATTTATACTTATCTAAAACATATTTAAAAAATATATATTATATTTATATCAATATAAATATACTCATACAATAATATATATTTTTCATGATTTTTTTTGAAACATAAAATTTATCAGCGCTAGGAAAAAGCGCTGATAAAGCCCCCCTTTATCAGCGCTACTAAAAAAAGTGTTATAAAGGTTGACGCTGCAGAAACCCAATTTAGTGGTAGTGTAACCTTTAATATTGGGTACATCATGGTGAAACATATTAAATTAATCTAAATTTATTTTTATAACAACCATGGTTTTTTATGAGCACATTTTTTTAAGTATAATTTAATCTTATGTTGAGTTTTTTTGTTTTTTAATTTATATGTTTTGTATAGAAAAGGGTGATAACATGGGGAGGTGTACGTGGTGGGGGCTAGAATACATCATGTAACACCACTTGGTGCCCGATAGGAGGTTCCAGATGCCCATTTATTAAGGTTTATGGAGGGGGTAGCTCTAGACAGACCATTGGGTGGTTGGTGGCTGCACTAGCCGACTGGTATCAACTAGATGGAAAGTGATTATCTAGAAAGTACTTGGGGATATACCATACTACATTTAAAGTAGTGCAATTTCATTATTTTTTATCATTGGATTTGGATTAAATTTTGTGTTTTCTCCTCCTGGTGAATAATATCTCAGAATTCTTCACCTTCAAACACTCTTCTTATTTATTAATATTCCTTTGGTAATATTTTCTCTAGTTCTAAATGGAATTTTTATTTTTTGGTAGTATTTTGATCGTAATGTCAAGAGGATCATTTTCTCTATATTACTGTTCCAAAGCATCATAGTTTCATTTCTTAACTGCTCTAATTTTTTATTCATCTTTGAGTTGATGAAAATTATTGATTTCTTGGGAATAAATCTGAATTAGATGTATGTTCATATTGAAAATTGATAATTGAAAAAAGGTAGGTGGTCTCACATATTTATCCGATGTTTAATCAAATGGTTTCATGTAATTTTTATAAAAGATAGGCGTGATTTTAGCATTCTGTATGTTAAAAGAAATGATGATGGATTTTTTTTCTAATTAGGAATAAATTAAATGAATTAATATGGATTAAACATTTTACCCAAGTATGATAAACTATTGTAATTGGGTTTTAAATATGGAATAATGTTTAATACTTAAGGATTTAAGAGATATTAAACCAAAAAAGGTGTTATCATTATTCTAAATAATAATGACTGTGTTTTTTGGATTGAAATTATGGTTTTAAAATTAAATATATCCGTTTTTTAATTATTTGAAGTTATTAATAATATACACCAGTGTTATTGGAATTTATATGATTTAATAAAAGTGTAAAAATTAGGATTTATTTTATATGATTTGATATCATATTCCAAAAAATGTATATATTTTTTTAAACTAGTGGCATTGAGTTAGAAATAAATGTTTTTGGGAATTAACAAAATAAATGATAAATTTTTAAGTGAAAATATTGATTTTTAAAGGTGTTTTGAAATATTTTTCATGATAAAAAATGTTTTATGTGATGAAATTAGTTGCTTAATTCTATTGAAGCATATTTAAGGGTTAAAGAACCATTTTTGATCTAAAATGCTATTTTTGTCAAACCTTTTGATTTGAGATATTATGTGTTAGAATTTTTGTGTTATGAATAGATGGTGAAATTCTAAAAATTATGCCATTAGTGGATAAAAGGAGAAATATAAATGACAAAGTGATGGTTTCTTATTTTAAAAAATAGAAATGTAACATGAGGTGTTTAAATGAGTTTATAAAGTGTATTATACTGGTTAAAATTTTGTGTTTTAAATCTAGATAAATGACTGGGTTTAATTTATTGTATACAAAATTCATACATAACATGTATGATTTCTTAAGTTATTAAAATAGAAATTTATCATAAGTTTAAATACTGAAAATTATTTTAACTACTTAATGAATTGCATGTGTTGATGAATAATTTTGGGTGTTTATTTTTCCAATTGTGTGTGGGAAAAAATTTATTTTTATGATATGTGATTAGACATTGATTGGAATATAAAAATGATAATATGAATTATGATATTGTGATATATCAGAGTTAAAATATAAATTCTAGGAGCTTGGATTAAAATTTATGGAAGCCTTGAATTAGGCTATGAAATGATGTGAGACATGGGTTTTTATAGGAATTGTGTTAGATTATGATGTATAATATGTCATGGTTTTGGAAAGGTCTTGCATTAAACTATAATGAAAATTGAAATGTGTTTAGTGTGTATATGTATCATCAATGTGTTTGTAAGGAATATATTATGATCCATATGTTGGTAAATGATGCAATATGATCCATGTGTTTGGCTATTACATTGCTTTATTAACATAATAAACATATGTTGGAACTTTAAAAAGAAGATAGACTTGGTTTTAGGGTTTCTTGTAAAACACTTGATGTTTTTTGATGTATGCAATTATAAATATTTACAAATCACTGTATAATAGTACACCCATTATATAGAAGCATATTAAACTCTAGGTGTAATGTCCCCCAAATCGGCACTCTCTCACGT
Organism: Viscum album; assembly: GCA_963277665.1. NCBI lineage: Eukaryota > Viridiplantae > Streptophyta > Magnoliopsida > Santalales > Viscaceae > Viscum > Viscum album. The sequence continues at coordinate 695,908,873 of OY728131.1, forward strand.
GGTCAGAAAGGGTTGGTTACGAGACCTCAAGCACGCCTCCCCGTAAGCCAGAGGCTGCCAACTAGCAGCAGAGGTGTGATAAGTATAGTGGAGAGACTATACCCCTTGGATTCATAATTTACATCACAACGAAAAATATCCAATAAAAATAAATAAATATCAGAGTGTAGAAATAATGAAAACAATATATACAGTGGAAACCAACAATAAAATACAATAAATAATAAAGGAATAATATAATGATGTGTTGGAATGCAAATAAATGTCATGCTAGAAACAATACAAGTAAAAGACCATAAAAATCAAATAAAGACTCAACAATCCCCAGTCCTGAACCCCATGTCGGTCCCATATCCAAAATCCAACCCATTCAGCAAAGACAATCAACAACAAGGTCATTTGCTATTGTCCAAACCTGTATCCACGTAATATGCTCTAGTACCAAATGGTGTCCTGAATAGCGTGTGGCTATAACTTAGTAGGTTGGCACCGTCATGTTTAAACAAACCATCCTAATAAGGAGTGTATGAAATAAAGTGATAAACATGAGAATTAATTAATTAAACAATTAATAAAATACAACAATAACCTGATTTAGCGTCATGCCAAAATATATCTGAGCATGTCTCACGACCATACCAACCACAACCATATAACCATGGTAAAACAATCTACTTCGGATCCATGTCGGAATATCTCTGTGCATGTCTCATGACCATGCCAACCACAACCATAAACATGGTATAACATAACAATCTGGGTCACAATCCTATAAGCATTACAACATGGGACTAGGTCGAGCCTGCTAAATATAAGAATTACAACATGAGACTGGGCTGAGCTCACTAAATATCAGCATTGCAAAATACAAGTGTGCATGTTCTAGGGCCATTCCTAGTATATAAGAATTTCAACATGGATATCATGACCTGTCATAACAACATGGATATCACAATATCACATCATAAGCAACAATGTTTAATTATGTGAATTTCCATTTTTCTTTCATTTATATCATAATTGATCAACATTTAAATCAATAAGTAGTAAGCCATAACTTAGGGATTCTATATCAATAAATCACCTAAGGTCACATGTCATGTGAAACACACTTTAATTAATTGGACAATTCAATTATATTCAAGGTTTTCTCACCCAATGATTATCCATAATCCAAGTCAATAACCAATTGAATCTAACTGTAAGGAATAATTCCATTCATTATTTAATTTATTATGATGAAAATTACATTGTCACAATCACAATATTTCATATCCATGGAAATTATCAAACCATAGGGTTAAGATTTACACCCCTTACCTTTAACTGATGATTAGCACAATGCTTCCAATGACAAATGCTCATAAGGAAGAAGGTGCAGATGATCGCCAAGAGGATCCTAGATCAAAATTAATAAAGATCAAAACCAAGAATGCACACATTCAAGGGATTACAAAACAATAGTTATATAACCAAGGGAGATAAGGGGAAAACCAAACTAAGAAGACTTATCCAGTATTTATCACATAATTAGGACATCTAGAAGGGAGGTTGGCACTCCAAAATCACCGAGAGATTCCATAGGGTCGAGAGGAGAAATCTGTAGTCGAGATGAAATAAAATTCATCTGTACAACATACTTTAAAATATCAGGCTAGGTAATTACACAATGTATCATTCAGTTTCACATTGTGTAATTATTTTTAGAGGGATATGCTGAAAAACCCATTGCCTCAACTGAAAATATTAAAATCAACCAAAAATTACAAAAAGTGTAATCCATTTACACGACGTGTAAATGTTATGCAAATGGATTTTCAACCCATTTCCTTATTAAACAACTCAAACCCCCTTTAAATATATTAAAATTACCAAGAACCTATGTTACTTGACCCATTTACACCCATAACCCATTAATTCAAAAAACATGCATCCCTAAACTTTAATTCAATTTTTGAAAAAAATACTCTCCATGTGGATCCTCTCCATTTTTCTCAAGTTTCCTCACAAATCAAGACCATGTTTATTCAAATGAAAAATATCCTCAACAAAACATGACTACCAAGGTTTAAAGATGAGGAAAAACTCACATAAAATAAGTTTAATAGAGAACTCATTAAGAGACGTACCTAGAAAATAATGGGATCTTACAACCTCACCAACATATAACAGCTTGTCCTAAAGCTACTCCAAGCGTCATTGTGATGTCTCAATGAAAAATTATGGACACTATGCTTGCCTATCAGAATCTCTCTCCCAGGTCTCCTACTAAACCCACCCATGATACCACTACAATCGAACCAATGGTATAGTCCTACCCAAAAAAATATTTCTCACTATGATCCACAACCCATATCAGATTATCCTCGAAGGAAGCATCAACACAAAGCTCAACATCTTCTAAATACATCACATGGGAAGGGTCTGTATAATATATACGAAGTTGTGACACATGGAACACATCATTCATGGAACTGTAACATTGTTGAAGGGCTAAATGGTATGCCACTTGAACGACCCTTTCCACTATCTCAAACGGACCTACAAACCTAGATGCCAACTTTCCTTGTTTCCTAATACGATATTGCCCAATCTTGACAACCTCTTAAGGAAAACATGATGACCAACATCAAATTCTAGAGGTCATATCTGATGGTCAACATACGGTTTCTTCCTATTTTGTGAGGTCACCAACCACTGTCTGATCAACTGAACTTTCTCAAACATCTCTTGCACAATACTAAGCTCAACAAGAACTAACTCACCTACATCCGTCTAATAAAGAGGAGAAAAAAATGACCTTCCATAAAAAAACTATAAAGGTTCTATTTGGATTTATTCATATAATCTATTATTATATGAAAACTGACAAGTTCCATATGTTTATCCCATAAACCACCAAAATCCAAAATAGAAGCTCGTAACATATCCTCCAGAATCTAAATAGTCTGCTCAGATTGACCATAAATTTGAGGATGATGGGATATACTCAAAAGAACCCATGATCCTAGAGCCTTCTGAAGACCCTACTAGAAATGTGATGTGAAATGAGGATCTATATTAAAAATGATACTCCTTAGAACACCGTGCAACCAAACTACCTCAAGCATGTAAAGACTTCCCAGATCATCAACTATTAAGGCCTCCCTGATACGTAAGAAGTAGTATACCTTAAACAGTCGATCCAAAATCACTAATAAATCATCATTATTATGGGTAGTCCTGGGTAATCCTATCACAAAATCCATAGTGACATCATCCCAGTTTCACTCAAGAATGGGAAAAGGCTACAAAATACCAGTTGGCCTCTGATGCTCAACTTTCACATGCTTACAAGTGAAGCATCTAGATACCAAGCCTTCCATATAATTCTTCATTAATATCCACCAGTACTATCTAAAAAGATCATGATATATCTTTGTTAAAACTAGATTCACCTCCCATCTAGAATCATGAAACTCCCTTATCAGCTCCTCACATAAGCCTATAGAAACCCATAATTGGCCATGAAAAAGAAGAGAATTTACACTACCAAGAGACTATCTGGATGGTGTTTCCACACCATATAAGTTGTCTCTTATAACTGATCCCTCTAGATCAGATAATTACTTGGTATTAATCTTGTCCAAAATAACGGGTATAAAAAATTTCAAAATTAGAGATACTTGTCTCTATGACTCCTGAACATTTAGAAGCATGTCTATAAAGAGATCCATTATCCTCTAATCATCACAAGACTCATGTACTACCTATATCTTCATATTTATGATCAATGTATCGAAAAATATGTTTCCCTTTGTAACATCCTGATTTCGGAAGCCATCCAGAGGCGCCCCGTAACCAATTGGTCACATGGCCTCAATCAAATTTCCCCAAACACCATAGGCAGAAGACTAGTAGTGAGGGCCTTGGGTGTAATAGTGAGGAAACTATGCCCTCATTGGCAGAGCACACAATGGAAGTAATAAAAAGATATACAATAACGGAAGCAGTAAACATACCATACAACAGTAAACAACGGAAGAGTGAAAGTAAGAAGCAACTGGAACACATATATAAATTATGCATGATACATATGTCTAGGAAAGCAACCAAACAACCACAATGCTGGAATGCAAACAGTACTAAACCAAAGTACAAAGAAAACATATAATAACTCCTCAACATTGCAAGCCTCAACTTGGTCCCATGCTCACCAACTCCAAAGCAGTCAAGAACCTGAAGTAGAAGGGCATTTGACCTTATCTATACCTACAACAATATAATCTATTTAGGCCCAAAAGCATGACCCAAACAGGGTGTGAGACTAATCCCAGTAGGTAACCACCAAAAGATCTGTGCCTAATAGTCAGTGAATATATATGTCAGGCAATAAGTAAAAGAGCAGTAAACAAGGAAGTACTCAGTAGTAAACAACTCCACAATTTCAAGCATTCAATTCCACATATCAAGTAAGTAGCTAATCAAATCAGGTAACCCTCTGGGAAGTACACACATCCTATCCTCTCTGGTTCAGTTATAAGGATACTATAAAGACTCTTAGAGGAAGCATTCTCAGTCAATTCCCCTTATAGTCAAAAGTGATAAAGACTCTCTAAGGAAACTCACAGGATCAATTCCCCCTATAGTCTAAAGTGGTTAAAGACTCTCTGAGGAAGCTCACATGGTCAATTCCCCTTATAGTCTACTACAGCAGGTTCTCACGACCCTATGTAAGTCAAACGAGCATAGAAATGCAATACGGACAAATTAAACCTCAATAACTACTTGGATAATAGTCTCTAACATATCAAGCATGTCAGATAAAATAATCACTCCATCCTACAGTACTAGGAGTGGGAAAACATCAAGGAAGCCTAACAGGCTAAACAGGACCAAATGGTCATAAACAGAACATACATGGGAAAACACATCCAAATCATAACAATCAACCCCTTTCACATTCAATTAACCTCTACTCAAGCATACAAGCATGACAGGAAATTGACAGGGTTAAAACGGTAAACACGCAATACCCTGTTCAAGAGTATTGGACAAAATTGCACATATTACTCAAATACTTGCAATGGAAAGGCACAAACCACATACCTCGGTGTTGATAGATTGATATACATGAACCTCAAGCCTTAAATCACCCAAGAACACCGTATATCTATAAAAACATCTAAAACTTTCAATGGAGGATAACTCTTTAAAGAGGAAGAATTAGGAAATGAAGATCTAGAAAAAGGAAGAGATTACCGAGGTGATCCCAACGTAATTGACGGTGGTCGAATCAGAGAACAGATGCTCACTCGGGGGCTCAGAGATGATTCGCTGCCATGCGAGTTCTCTCGAATGAACCAAACCTAGAAGAAGACGATTCTATTTGTCATACGTGACCCCACTGCATTTAATGAAAAATAAAGAAAGTACACAATGTGTAATTTTTAAGTACACAGTGTGTACTTGCCCTTACTGAGCCCCGCTTTAGGCGGTCTCCAGGCCACCACACACAGCCGTGTGCAAGGCTGCTACACAGTCGACACACAGCTACCCACGGTAACCTAGTACACAGCGTGTACTCATAAATTATATGGCATGTACTTAAGAAATTTCCAGAAATTCCTCTTTTTCTCAAAAACACCATAAAAAGAAAAACATACCTGAAAAGAATATCCGAGTTCTTACAAACTTCCCCCCTTAAAGAAATTCATCCCCGAATTTCCCTATCAAGGCGGCGTAGAAGAAGAAATTCCGAATAGCTTCGGCCACTGCGATTGTACATCGACCTCCCTCTCCCAAGTCTCGTCCTGTACTCACTCGTTTTGCCATAGAACCCATACCATAGGAATAGATTGACCATGAATAACCTTTGTAATTCGATCAACAATCCAGATAGGATTCTCCTCGAATGAGGCGTCCACCTCTAACTCAACCTCCTCGGGTTGAAATACATGAGACGAGTCTGAGAAATAATGTCAGAGCTGAGAAACGTGGAAGACGTCATGCATATACCGATACCTCTGAGGTAACTATAACCAATAGGAAACCAGCCCAACTCTCTCTAACACCTCAATTGGCCCGACGTACCTCAGTGAAAGCTTTCCCTATCTCCTAATCCTCCTGTGTCCCAACCTCGGTGTGACATGCAGGAAAACCTGATCCCTGACCTCAAACTCCAGAGGTTGTCTCCAACGATCAACATAAGACTTCTGTTGAGACTGTGCAGTAGCCATCCTCTTTCGAATCAACTCTATCTACTCTGTGGTCTCCTAGACAAGATGAGGTCCTAGCATAACTTCCTCTCCTACCTCCATCCAACATAAGGGTGATCGACATGGCCTACCGTACAAGGCCTTATAAGGTTCCATATGAATAGTTGCTTGAAAACTATTATTGTAGGAAAACTTTACAAGAGGTATGTGCTTCTACCAAGAACCACCAAATACAGAATACATGCTCGAAGCATGTCCTCAAGCACCTGAATCGTACACTCGGGCTGGCCATATGTCTGAGGGTGGTATGTTGTACTCAAAAGTACCTATGTACCCAAAGCCTTCTGTATCCCTTTCCAGACCTGATAAGTAAAATGTTCATCTCTATCAGAAACAATGGAGTGTGGAACTCCATGTAAATGTACAATCTCTTGGATGTACAACCTTCTTAGCTCATCAACACTAAAGGTCTCCTTGATCGTCAAGAAGTGAACAACCTTCGTGAGTCTGTCAATGAAAACCCAAACTACATCATTCCCTCAAGGTGACCTCAACAAACCTGTCATGAAATCCATCGTGACATCATTCCACTTCCACTCGGGAATAGGTAACTGATACAAAAGCCCTGCTGGTCGCTGGTGTTCCGCCTTCACCTGCTGACAGGTGGAACACCTCAAGACAAAACCAAAAACATACCTCTTCATACCTGGCCACCAATAATGATGGTGTAGATCACGATACATCTTGGTGACACCAAGATGAACTGCCCAAACCGAGGAATGAAAGTCCCACATCATCTCCTCACGTATGTCTACTGGCACCCATACACACCCCTATAAATTAAAGATCTCATCCTCACCTATGGTCCATACAGGAATAGGGTCCTCTCCTAACGCACTCTCCTGTAGTACTAGGCCTTCAGAATTTGATAGTTACCTCATTCGCACTCGATCAAGAAGATTAGAGGTAACAACTATAGAAGAAAGAAAAGACTACCTCTGTCTATTGTGCACCTCTAAATGCATCTCAGAGAACAGATCCATAAGTTGCCACTCACTACTGTCCTCCTGAACTGCCTATATCTGAGTCCTTGTGCTCAGCACATCAGCCACTATGTTGCCTTTCTCAGGCGTATAGGAAAGCTCGAAGTCAAAGGACTGAAGGTACTTAACCCACCTTCACTGTCTCAAATTCAGATCATGCTGAGTAAAGATGTACTTGAGACTTTGTGGTCGGTGAAAACCAAAAAATGCTCTCCTAGAAGATAATTTCCCCAACAATGTAAAGCATGAACAACAACAGCCAACTCGAGATCACGTGTCAGGTAGTTCCTCTCATGTGGCCTCAACTGCAGAGACCTGTACGCAACGAATCCACCCCCCTACATAAGAACAACTCCCAAAATGATACCTAAAGCATTATAGTACACAATATAGCTCTTTCCCAGCTCTGGTAATACTAGTATCGATGTTGAATTCAACCTCCCTTTCAACTCCCAAAAGGCTGAATCATAAGAATCTGACCACAAGAACTTTGCACCCTTCTTAGTTAGGCCCATCAGTGGAGCTGTTAAGCTTGAAAAGTCCTATATGAAACATCTGTAATATCTAGCCAGCCCTAGAAAACTCTTCACCTCAAAGACGTTCTTCAGATGCTCCCAGGAAACTACTGATCTCACTTCCTTTGGGTCTACTGATACTCCTATCTCTGAGATAACATGAACTAAGAAGTGAATCTGGTTCATCCAAAAGTGTCATTTTGAGAGCTTAGCATATCACTAGTGCTCTCTCAGTGTACTAAGAATGATCTCAATATGTGTGGTATGGTTGTGTTGACTGTGAGAGTACACCAAGATATCATCCATGAAGACAACCACAAAAGAATCCAAGTATGGATAGAACACTCGGTTCATCAATGCCATGAAAACTACAGGTGTGTTCGTAAGACCGAATGGAATAACCACATACTCTTATAGACCATACCTGATCCAGAAGGCTGTAAGAGGTATATCTAATGGTCTAATGTGCAACTAATGGTAAAAAGATCTCAAGTCAATCTTCTAGAACACCCGGGCTCCTCGAAGCTGATCAAAGAGATCATCAATCCTCGGTAAGGGATATCAGTTCTTGACCGTCAACTGGTTCAACTTCCGATAATCCACACAAAGTCTAAGGGTACCGTCCACCTTCTTGATATAAAGGACAGGCGAACCCCAAGGAGAAGTACTAGGTCAGATGAAACCCTTAGCCTGCAATTCCTCCAACTACTTCTTGATCTCCTGTAACTCTGGTGTAGCCATCCTATAAGGAGGAATTGACACTGGTTCCACCCCTGGTACAAGCTCAATAGAAAAGTCTACCTCACACTCCAGAGGCAAACCTGAAAATTTCTCTAGAAAGAAGTCCTTGAAACGATCCACCACTGGAGGAAAGTCCAACTGTGAAGTCCCCTGATCATCCATATATATACTACCAATTTGGGCTATAAATCCTCCCAACCCATGATGCTCGGGTCCTTCTCTGCTCGACTGGGCATCCCATTCGCCCTTGTGAAGAAAGGATCTGCCTTCTGGTGATGTGAAACTCACCCTACGGCGATAGCAATCGACGACTGCCTGGTAGGGAACTAACCAGTCCATTCTAAGAATGTCATCATAGCCTATCATCTCTAGGACATAGAGGTACCATAAGAAGTGACACCCACCAAACTCTAGAGGGAACTCCTTGTACTGACGTATACTATCCGTTCTAGTCCCCAACAGACTGTCTACGTCAAGATATCAGCAGGAGAAAAGATACAGAGCCCAAGTCCCTCCACAACAGCGAAAGATATAAAGCTATGGGAATCCCCTGTATCTAAAAGAGTAGAAGATAAAACCGAGGCAAATAGGATCGTACCTCGAATTGTAGAGGGTTCGGGATCTTGCTCCTGTTGGGTCTGCTCCACTGTGAAAGTCTGGCCTACATCACGACCCTATGATCCTACCTGACCACTTTGAACTGATTCACCATGTTGTCTCTGGAAAGCAGGTGACTGGATACCACGACCACGACCTCCATCTCGGCTCGAATGGCCAGAAGAACTCCAGTTCCCAGACTGAGGAGTTACTAGTGGTGCTTCTCCTAAACACGGAGTCATAGAAGAACCCCTATAACTAGCTGCTGGTGAGAATATTTGACAAAAACGCTGAAGATGACCTATCTTGCCAAAAGATCAGCACTCAACTGGATCTCTTGAGAAATGTGGACTTGTATGCCCACTCTTCCTACACTGGTAGCACACCACCTGGATACCAGAAGATGTATCCTGCCTACTCTGATCTCCTCGTGCAGTCTCCCTGCGGCGCTTCTTGCTATTGGTAGGAGAAACACTAACCCTGGATGCTGAACCGCCCTAGACCACAGCTCCAGAATCCCTCAGATTATGCTCCATGATCAGCACCTGGTTGACTATAGAGGATATCGAAGTCAACCTAAAGATGTTCACCTGGGATCAAATGTCCTGCCCGAGACCATCCTTAAACTTTCGTGCAAGGAACAACTCACCCCCCCTAAAAAGGGTGTAAAGCGCTGCAGCTCAGTGAAGTGAGAAGAATACTCCATAACAAAAAGAGTACCCTGATCCAGACTCATGAATTCTTGGTCTCGATCGGCCCTCAAGGTCTCCAAATAGAAGTAATCGTAGAAGGTGCGCTGAAACTCATCCCAAGACATATTATACCGGTGTCCTGCCTGTGAGATCACATCCCAACACCTCTTGGAGGAGTCTCGAAGATGTAGGTAGTGAGCTTGACTCTCCTCTCCGGAGGCATCTCTAGATGCTCGAAGATCGTCAACATGGCTTCTAGACATGACTCTGTAGCCTGGGGTCCTCCATCCCCTGAGAAAATGGGAGAATACTACTACTAAAAGACCCGCATCAATTCTGCCATCGACGGGGTAGGAGGCGGTGTTCCCTAGAAGGTCTGCATCATCCTCAGAAAGCCCTCCATGAACTGTTCATTGGAACCTGTGTCAGGTATAACTGATGGTGACCAAATTGGCACAATTGGAGGATATGCCATCAGTCCTTGATTATCCATATCTGGTGTTTGATCACCGCCCTGTAACTAGCGTACAACCGGAGGATGTCTCGGTGGCATGACTTTGCAAGGTCAAGCACACACCTTAGATCAAGATTAACAGGGACTGAAACTTAGAAGTGTAAGAAGGGAACAAGAGAAGGAAAGCATTTAAGTTTGCTAAAACATGACTACACGGCATGTATAAAGCCTACGCGGCGTTTTCCCTTAAGCCTTTCACATGGGTGTGTACTCCTGCCACCACTAGTCGTGTAACACCCCAAACACATGGCGTGTTGTCAAAACATACAGCATGTACTTGACTTTGCTTCCCCTGCCCGAGTTCTTCTACACAGCTAAGCCACACAGTTATCCTAGAAGAATACTACATGACATGTTTGTTCCAGACACGGTGTGTACTAGATGAGCTTCACCGACCCATGTTGTTAGTGACATAGCTGGATACACAGCTCATACTACATGGCGTGTTCCAGATGAACACAACATGTATTAGAAAAGACACAACCGAACAGTGTTTTTAGTGACAAGGTCAGTTACACGGTTCTACAACACGACGTGTATATCCGGTACACGGTGTGTCCTACCAAATATTTCCAAACCCGGTGTCCCTGCCCACACAGTCTGAGACACAGTTAGAGACTACAAGACGTGTACATACAATACATGGTGTGTACTTAAGAAAAATAGTTTCTTCCCGAACAGAAGAACACATGGCGTGTATTCAACATTACACGCCGTGTATTTTGGGGTTTTCTGGACAGTAAGCCTCAGAAACTACTCCAAAACCTAGAAAAACACTGAAACGAACATTGAAAGTGCCAAATTCCGATCTGTGAGGGCCCATACTCCCTGAAAATCAAATCTTGACATCTTATACATGTTATAAACAAGGAAAAAAGTCAATGACCCACCAAATTCCGATTCATGAGGGCCCATAACACCTCAAGAACCAAATTTTGGCATTCATTCAAAAAAAACCTTACACAAGCAATACCCTATCAAACAACAGGTATTCTATCAAGCATCTATCACAACAGCATGCATATCTAGCACAACATCTATCACAACAACATGCAATCGCTAATGCACCCTAAATGGCATGGCAAGAATGCATGACATGTGATTTTTCTATCGAGTACCTATATGATGAATGATATGGAATACCCTTATCTCATCGGGTTGCGATAGAAATAAAACCTCAGTAACATCAATGGTAACAACAAAAAACATGTGAATCACTCAAGGTGAAATCAAATCAACTATCATATTTGAAAAACCAAAACAATTTCAATAAACGAGGTAGATTGGATTTTCCCTATACAAGAGTTAACTACTCCGGGGCACAACTTATTACCAAGTACCAATTCTGTCCTATCCATGGCTATATGATCCAAGCAGTAAGTCAAGAAGAAAAGAATTCCTCTGATACCACTTTGTAACATCCCGGTTCCGGAAGAAACCCAGAGGTGCCCTGTACCAGGTTGGTCACATGGCCTCAAGTGCATTTCCACGAATGCCAGAAGATTCCGACTAGCAGTGAGGGCCTTGGGTGTGATAGTGGGGAAACTATGCCCTCATTAGCAGAGCACACAACGGAAGTAATAAACAGATATACAATAGTGGAAGGAGTAAACATACCATACAACAGTAAACAACAGAATACTGAAAGTAAGAAGCAACTGGAGCACATATATAAATGATGCATGATATATATGTCTACGAAATCAGCCAAACAACAACAATGATGGAATACAAACAGTACTAGACTAAAGTACAAAGGAAATAGATAATAACTCCTCAGCATCGCAAGCCTCAATTTGGTCCCATGATCACCAACTCCAAAGCAGTTAAGAACCTGAAGTAGAAGGGCGCTTGCCCTTATCTATACCCGCATCAATATAATCTGTTTGGGCCCAAAAGCATGGAACAAACAGGGTGTGAGACTAATCCCAGTAGGAAACCACCAAACGATCTATGCCTAACAGTCAGTGAATATATATGGTAGACAATAAGTAAAAGAGCAGTAAACAAGGAAGTACTCAGCAGTAAACAACTCCACAGTTTCAAGCATTCAATTCCACATACGAAGTAAGCAGCTAATCAAAGAAGGTAACCCTCTAGGAAGTACACACATCCTATCCCCTCTGGCTTAGTTATAAGGATACTACAAAGACTCTCTGAGGAAGCACTCTCAGTCAATTCCACTTATAGTTAAAAGTGATAAAGACTCTCTGAGGAAGATCACATGATCAATTCCCCTTATAGTCTAAAGTGGTTAAAGACTCTCTGAGGAATCTCACACGGTCAATTCCCCTTATAGTCTACTACATCAGATTCTCATGGCCCTGTGTAAGTCAAACTAGCATAGAAATGCAAAACATCCAAATTAAACCTCAAGAACTACTTGGATAACAGTCTATAACATATCAAGCATGTAAGATAAAATAATCACTCCATCCTACAGTACTAGGCATGGGAAAACATCAAGGAAGCCTAACAGTCTAAACATGACCAAGCGGTCATAAACAGAACATGCATGGGAAAACACATCCAAAGCATAACAATCAACCCCTTTCACATTAAATTAACCTCTACTCAAGCATACAATCATGGAAAACAATTAATAGAGTTAAAACGGTAAACACGCAATACCCTATTCAAGGGTATAAGACAAAATTACACATATTTCTTAAAGACTTTCAACAGAAAGGCACAAAACACCTAACTAGGTGTTGGGAGATTGATATACGTGAACCTCAAGCCTTGAATCACCTAATAAAACCGTAGATCTACAAAAATATCTAAAACATTCAATAGAGGATAACTATTGAAAGAGGAAGAATCAGGAAACAAAGATCTAGAAGAAGGAAGAGCTTACTGAGGATATCCCAACACAATAGACAATGGTTGAATCGGAGAACGGATGCTCGCTCGGGGGCTCGGAGAAGATTCACGGTCGTACAGGTTCTCTCGGACGAACCAAACCTAGAAGAAGATGGTTCTGTCCGTCAGACGCGACCCCAATGCATTTAATAAAAAAAAATAAAGTACACGTTGTGTACTTTTGAAGTACACAGCATGTACTTGCCCTTATTAAGCCTCGCTTTAGGCGTCCTCCAGGTCACCACACACGGTCGTGTGAAAGGTCACTACACGACCAGCACACGGCTACCCACAGTAACCTAGTACACAACGTGTACTCATAAAGTACATGACGTGTACTTAGAAAATTTCCAGAAATTCCTTTTTTTTTTCTAAAAAACACCAGAAAAAGAAAAACATACTTGAAAAGAAGATCCGGGTTCTTACACCCTTACCCAATGTATAAGACAAATCAAAGTCGAAAGACTGTAGATATTCTACCCACCTCATATACCAAAGGTTTAGGTCTCACTAAGAAAAGATATACCTAAGTATCTTATGATTCGTATATACCACAAACCTCTCACCCATGAGATAGTGTATCCAACACCTTAGGGAATGTATGATTTCTACTAACTCTAGATCTTTAGTAGGGTAATTCATCTCATGCGGTCTCAAATTCCTAGATCTATAAGAAACCACTTGATCCTCCTTCATTAGAATTGTTCTAAGTCCAACTCTGGATGTGTCATAGCACACAGTGTATGCTTTACCTAACACAGGTAAAATGAGGATTTGTACTAAGGTTATCCTACCCTCCAACTCTTGAAAATATCTTTCACAAGCATTTGGCCAAACAAACACCACCCATTTTTTGGTCGGCCCAGACATCAGTGCTGCCAAATGGGAAAAATCCTGGATAAGGCACCAATAATAAACTTTTAAACCCAGAAAGTTCTGAATGTCAAAGATATCTTGGGTTGTTCCTAAGATACCATGACTGTAACTTTATCTGGGTCCATTGACTGCTACCTTTGATATGACATGGCCTAAGAAGTGCACTGTATTAATCCAGAAACTGCATTTGGTTAGCTTAGCATAAAGTCGATGCTCTCTCAATGTACTCAGGACGATGTCAAGATGTTGGGCATGATCGTCTATTGTTTTCATGTTCACAAAGATATCATCAACAAAAACCACCAAAAACCTATCCATTAAAGGATGAAATATCTTATTCATTAAGGCCATGAATACCCTGATGTATTAATTAACCCAAAAGACATCACTAAGAACATATACAAGACATAACTTCTTTTAAAAGCAGTCTGAGGTGTGTACATTGGTCTAACACTTAACTGATGGTACCCTAATATCAAATCAATCTTGGAGAAGATATTATAACCTCTCAACTGATTGAAAAGATAATCAATGTACAGAAGATGATACCGGTTCTTGACTATCATCTGGTTCGACCTCCGATAATCCACACACAAGATCAAAGTCCCACCAGCCTTCTTAGTGAAGAGAACAAGAGAACCCAAGGAGATATACTAGGTCGTATTAAGCCTTTAGATTCCAAATATTCCAACTGAAATTTCAACTCTTTAAGCTCTTCTGGTTCCATTCTGTAAGGCGGGATAAAAATAAGATCTTCTCCCGACACTAAACCACCCGTGAACTCGATCTATCGCTCAGATGGTAAGCCATAAAACTCATCAGAAAAAACATCCTAAAAAGAGTCTACTACTGGTGGAAAAGAATTCTGTTTCATTCCACCATTATCTAGAAAAATACCGGCTATCTGATCCATGTTACAATCTAATCTGCACTGAATTGGTCTTGCATGACTAGCATAAAGATCCGACTCACCTTGGTGAGAATAGCTGCCTCCTTATAGAGATAAAAAAGATAACACTCCTCATGTAATAGTCTATATGAGCCTAGTATAGAACTATCACTACTACAAAAAGGGGAAAGGGAAGCGCTACCCTTTTATCAGTGCTAAAAAAAGCAATGATAAAGGGGGCATTTATCAGTGCTAAAAAAGCGCTGATTATCAGTGCTAAAAAAGCGCTGATTATCAGTGCTTTTTTTAGTGATGATAAAGGCCCCCCTTTATCAGTGCTTTTTTTAGTGCTGTTAAATGGGACCCCTTTATCTGCACTTTTTTTAGTAGCGCTGATAAAGGGGGGATTTATCAGCACTTTTTCCTTCCGATGATAAATTTTATGTTTCAAAAAAAATTATGAAAGATAAATTATTGTTATATAAGTATATTTATATTGATATAAATATAATATATATTTTTTAAATATGTTTTAGATACGTATAAATAGACTATTACATTTAATATATAATAAATTTAGTGAAAATAGCTTTAAAATATTTTAAAAAATATTATTAATTAATAATTTGATAATTATTATCAATTAAAAATAATTTAATAACAATTTTAAGACACAAAAAATCAAAACAATTAATAAAAGATCTAAAATAAGTTGAAAATGTAACTCAAACTTCAAACAGCCATAACTTTTGATCCGGGTGTCCGTTTGAGCTCTACAACATATAAAATCGAAGATTGCGATGAGATCTACGTGCTAGTCACCCAAGGGAACATTTTGTCACATTTTTCAAGGCCAAAAAGGTCCATAATTACTCCAAAACTGAGTTTTTAGTCGGGATATCCCGATTTGTTAACATTCAAACAGGTATAACTTCTGATTCAGATGTATGTTAGGCCTGTACCACATATCATATAGAATATTGCTTTATTTTCTTTGATTTGACTAGTTGTGAAGTTAAAACGGGCTTCTGTATTAGAAGTTATGGTTGTTTTAACATTCTATGGCTTTTCAAATACACATATATATGTATTTATTTGTAAATATATATATATATGTGTGTGTGTGTTTGTGTGTGTGTGTATGTGTGTTGTATATATATATGTATGTATGTATTTATTTATTTATAAACACACATAAAAAACATATTTTTTCATAAATGTATTTAAAACTAATCTTATAAGTATATATTAATATACAAATAAATATACGAATAAAAAATTATAACTAAAAATATATATATAAAAAATATAAATATATATATTAATATACGAATGAATATATATATACTAATATATGAATAAATATATTTATATTAATATGAATCTATATCAATATACAAATAAATATAACTATATATATATATATATATAAATAGATATATCATTAAATAGAGAAAAAATGAAATGGCTTAGTGGTAAAGGTGCAGCCGCGAAAGGGGGGAGGTCACGGGTTCGAGTTAGGGTAGAAGCAAAGGGCTGCATACGTGGGTGAGTGTGAGGGGGGGGGGGGGGGGGTCCGCCTAGCGCTGATAGGGGGGGTCAAGCACTGTTAAAATCTCTCCCCGCATTATATAATTATTTTTTATTTTTTTAATTTTTTTTTGACTTTTATCAGCGCTAAAAAAAAGCACTGATAAAGGGGTCTTTTATCAGCACTGATAAAAGGGCCCTTTATTAGCGCTTTTCGGAGCACTGATAAAAGGGACCCCCTATATCAGTGCTGAGTTTTACAACGATTTTTTAGCGCTGTTAAAGCCCGTTTTGAGTGCTGATAAAGCCCATTTTTGTAGTAGTGTATACAATCCATACTGAGAATAAAATCGAAGCCTATCATTTCCAACACAAACAGTTCCCAAAAGAAACAGTAACCACTAATCTCTAGAGAACACACCTTGCAACATTTGATATTTTCTGATCACACTCCCAACAGTGTGTCGATGGTCAAAACACCATATAATATTTACACATCCAAACCCAAAAAATTAACAAATATTGAAGATAGAAATGAATGTGATTCTTCTTTACCAAAAAAACAAAAACTAAGGTAGATGATACAATAATCGTACCTCTGATGGTAGACGGTATTGCATCCATGATAGCCGGAGTATTCTGCATAATGTTCAACTGACTTATCCCTCTACCCTGGGCTCTAACATGACTACCCTAATCTATTTCCCTTTCTTGGTATTGTTTCTCTTTCACTCGGGTACCACATCCCCTACCTCAACCTGAATGGCTAGTGGAACTCCATCTACTAGCCTATTGAGGGGTAACTGAGCCCCTTCCCGACTTAGGTGCCTATCCTTATCCCTTTCCACTGGTCTGCTATGGAACGTTTGAATAGAAACCCTAAAGATGACCTATTTTTCTACAAATACGACACTTAACTATAGGGTAAGGACACTGTGGGTGCTTGTGGCCAAACTTTTCACACCGATAACACTACAATAGAACATGATCCTAAGATGGTCATACACTACCCTAAATTCTTTGACCACTACTTCCTAGGAGGAAACTATCATAATGATGATTCTTACTACTTAAAGAAGAGATCCCAATTCTCCCTACTAAAACAACTTGGTTGTTTCTTAGGGTCTCTCTCAGATTTCATTCTGTGATGAGTGTTTGGTTCATCATATCCTCAAAACTGCTCAAAAGAAAAACATTCACCTATGAATTGATCTCATAACGAAGACCACCCTAAACATATCTCACCCTAAATATCTCATCAGCTACTAAATATGGAAAAAATCACTGTAGGTCAGTGAAACGTCCAGCATAGTCCAACATGGTCATACCATCCTATGTTAGATGCATGGACTCTTAATCTTTTTCATCCCTAAACGTCTCAAGATAGAAATAGTTCAAGAAATTCATCTCTATGTACTTCCAATATAGTTAATACTTATTTCCATATTCCTCTATAATATCCCACCAATGCTTGGAAGGTCCATAAAGCATATATACAACAAGCTTCTCCCTCCTACCTGCAGGTGCCTTAATATGCTTGAAGATTTTATGGACTGACTCAATCCAGAAATCAACTGCCTGGGGTCCTCCATCCCTAGTAAACTTAGGATAATGTTGTATTTAAAACTCTCTTGTATGCTCAGACATTGAAGGTACAATATGAACAATATCCCTTTCCACGGATCACATAACCCTTAGGAAGCTGCTACGAAGTAGAACATCCATATAATCCTCATGTAATACATGAAGCTCCAGTTCAGCTGCATTAGGAGCATGATGATTACCACTCTCCTAATTTTCAAGTCAAATATGATGTGGAGTTATTTTATCTACAATAAAAATGCACACCTTATAACATTTTCTAACAATAAGTTCAAAATCAACGAGTGACTACAACAGGGAACCACCGACTCTTGGGTCATCAAATATTGTTGCTGACATTCATGTGGATAAATGGGTGGAAGGAAGGAACTTGGGCTGTCTACAGACCTCGGTCGAGCCGAGGGAACAACACATGAGTCAGGGGCAGGGGCCGACTGCCCCCCCAAGACAGACCACAACTATTTTGAAGGCCATCCCCCCCCCATCTGCTAGGATGAATCCAAACTACAAGGAACCACCAGACCCAGGCTCAGGGGTACAATAGCTATGTAATGACCCACCAGATCCAGTTTCTAGTTCAGATGATGTTACTCCCAGTGCTTCCCCTCAGGCAGTAGATGACATTACTGGGATCACGTTGACAGGTACTATAAAACATCGGACGTGGAAAATAATAATTAACGGGGATAGGGGTATGGATCCCCCTAGTTCATAGCCTAGGGACCATAAACGATGCTTGGAGGCATCTCATATGACTGAGATCCTGCCAAAGAGGTGGAAAGTGGAAGACGACGGTCGGGTAGTCGAAGTTTCAGAGGCGGTGGTGGGTGTGTCCCAGCCCCACCTAGGGCAATGTAAATCTTATGCTGGAACTGTCGGGGACTTGGAAATCCCCGAATGGTTTGCGTTCTCCATCACTGGAGTTCCAAATTTCACCCTGACATAGTTTTTGTATCTGAAACTATGTTGTATAGCAAGGATGTGTGCCTTATGGGCTGGAATATTGGGTTCAAAAATGTCTTTCCCATTGGAAGACAGGGACACTCAGGTGGACTTTGCCTCTTGTGGAAGGATGAAATTTGGGTCAAGATCTCTAATTACTCAAGTAATCACATTGTTGTGACAGTTGCTGGCCCAGGAGCTCCTCCTTGGTCATTTGTTGGGTTCTACGGGTGGCCGGGTGGGCAGGATAAACACAGATCATGGGCCCTTTTGAAGCGGCTGCAGGAATCCCTCCCTGTCCCTCTTCTGATGGGGGAATTTTAATGAGGTCCTATCTCCCCATGAAAAAGAAGGGGGACGTGTGAGGAGTGGTGCTGCGATGAACAATTTTAGGATGTCTCTTGTGTCGAACTCTCTTTATGACCTCGGGTTTTCTAGCTCTCCATTTACCTGGCATCAGGGTAGGTCAATGGAGAACCACCTGGAGAAAAGGTTAGACATATTTGTTGGGAATGATGAGTTGACCTCTCTTTTCCATGCCTTCTCTATCGTCTACCTGCCCCCTGTTTCCTCTGACCACTGCCCAATCATTTTGTCAACAGTCTCACAAGGGTAACAGAGGGGACCTGAGTGAACCTTTCGCTTTAAAATTATGTGGCTCCAAGATAGTGACTGTGAAAAGGTGGTTCAAGCGGCTTGGGAGGTATCAAATCGATGCATCATGTCCAACTTCCGCACTGTTGCGTCTTTCCTTCAGAAGTAAAGCTCAGCTAGGTTTGGTAACTTTGACCGACATATTAAGGAGGCGGAGAATAAATTAAAGCGACTCCACTCATATCCTTGTTATGACTCTGTCCTTAGAAACATCTCTCTGCAGAAAAGAAACTTAATGAAACTCTGAGGGAGAAAGAGAGTTTTTGATTCCTTCAGGCATGGGAGTCCCATATCAGAGATGGTGATCAGAACACCAACTTTTTTTACCAACGAACATCTGCGAGGAGAAGGAATAATCATATTGCTCATCTGGAGGACCCCACCGGAAGAGTTGCGCATGACATAAATGACATTCACTCCATTATCCTGAACTTTTTCATCAACCTCTATTCAACAGAAAGTATTATCACTCTCTCATGCATGATTGGATGCATCCCAAAGTTGGTTACAGAAGACATGAATCAATACCTGGAAAGAGATTTTTCTGATGAGGAAGTGCTTGGGGCCCTACATCTTATTCACTCTACCAAGGCACTGGGGCCTGATGGGTTTCATGCTCCGTTCTTTAAACGCTTTTGGCATATTGTGGGGCCCGATGTGGTGGCCCTAATGAAGGAGGTGTGGGCTGGAAGATCCTATATTGAATCCATGAATGAAACTCTTATTATTCTTATCCCCAAATCCCAGTGCCCTCAGAAAATCTTGGAGTTTCAGCCAATCAGCCCGTGTAATGTGATTTACAAAATTTTCTCCAAAATCATGGTGGCCAGACTTAGGGATTTTCTCCTGCTACTTGTCTCAGATAACCAAAGTGCTTTCGTTCCAAAGAGATCTATTACTGATAATGCTTCCATTGCCTTCAAATTATTCCACTCTATGAAAACTCACTCCTCATCCAAGCGTAGCACTATGGCAATGAAACTAGATATGATAAATCTTATGATAGAGTTGAATGGCCTTTTCTCGAACTTGTTCTTTCTAGGTTGGTCTTTGGGATGAAATGTATCTCTAATGTCATGAATTGTGTTACGTCTGTCTCCTATAGAATAAATATTAATTTGGTCCTTTTAGTGATCTTTAAACCATCAAGAGTCTTGAGACAAGGGGACCCCCCGTCACCTTACCTCTTCATTCTGGTGGCAGATGTCTTTTCTCATCTCATCCTGAAGGTGTCAGATCAAGGAGTTATCCATGGTGATACGGTATGTAGAAATGGCCCCCCTATGTCTCATCTCTTATTTGCAGATGATAGACTCCTTTTCGTGCGTGATACCCCGCAAGAATGCATTGCAGCGCTGAATATCATCAATCTGTATGAAAAGGCCTCTGGGCAACGTCTTAATGCTTCAAAATCAGAGTTATCTTTTAGTAAAGGCATCCCACAAGCTAAGAGAGAGTATTTTCAGTGAATGTGTGGGTTTCTGCTAGTTGATAAGAATCCTATGTACCTTGGCCTCCCGACCCTGGTGGGTAGGTCGAAGAAACAAGTTTTCAGTGCGATTATGGATAGGGTGGATAATCTGATTTGTCTTTGGTCTAGTAGGAAGATTTCCAAGGGGGAAAGGAAGTTCTCGTGAAGTTAGTGGCCCAAGAAATCCCTTCTTATGCTATGTCATTGTTTAATTTCCCAGAAACTCTCATTGATAAAATCCACTCCCGGTTGGCCAATTTTTGGTGGGGCTCCCATGAGGGAAAACATAACTCCCATTGGATGTCTTGGGAGAAGCTATGTGTTTCAAAATTCTGTGGCAGCCTCAGCTTCCAAAATCTCAAATGGTTTAATGAGGCTCTTTTGGTGAAGCAAGGATGGAATCTTCTTTCCCACCCAAATAGCCTGTTCTCAAAGGTGATGTGAGCTAAGTACTTCCCTCATTATGATTTCTTGCATGCCCAGCTGGGGCCACGACCAAGTTTTACGTAGAGGATCATTTGGGGAGAAAAATCTCTCATTGATTTGGGATGCATGTGGAGAATTTTTGATGGGCATAATATTAAAATTTGGAATGATCCATGGCTGGAAGATGGCGTCAATCATAAGGTTTCCTCATCGGTTGTTCCTGGATTCAAAGATGCAAGGGTACGTGATCTGCTCGATGACTCGCTTGAGGAGTGGGATCAGGAGAAGCTTTGTTGCTGGTTTAACGATGTGGATCATCAGCTCATCATGAGTATCCCTGTCACACCAGGAATGAGTATTGACCAGATTTTCTGGACTAGGGAACCTCATGGGAGATATTCTGTTCGTTCGGGTTACAAAATGAGGGTTCAAGGTTTGGCCCAGGTCTTTACCGATAATCGGTGGAAGTGCCTCTGGTCCCTCAGTGCTCCCCCTAAGGTGAATTTTTTTTGGTGGAAGGTATGTGTTGGGGTTCTTCCAACCCGTGACTTTCTGGTGCATCGACATTTGGAGGAGGACGACACTTTTCCTTTGTGCCTCCATGAAGTGGAATCCCCTTTGCATGCAATTCTTTCCTATAAGGGGGTGGAAGGGGTGTGGAAGTTTTGGAGGCCGAATTTTGGTATTTTCTTTGATATTTCAATTGGGTTGGTCCCAAACCTTACTAAATGGGTATCTTCTCTGGAACCGAGAGTGGTAGGGCTGATATGCACAATTTCTTGGTTGGTTTGGACTCGATGGAATGAATGTATTTTCCAAATGAAGGTGACCCCTGATCACCTATGGGTGGATAGAGCTTTGGAGTGGATGAATGGTTGGAATAAAAGTGACGCGGTGCATTATTTGGGCCACACTCGATGAGCAGCTCCTTTTTGGTCTCCCCCCTGAGGGTTTCTTAAATATTAATATAGATGTTGCTGTCTCTTCTAATTAAAGGGTCAGTATTGGGCTCATTTCTCATAAAAGTTTTGTCCAGATTGTGGAAGCTCAGTGTAGGGCGGTGCCTAACTCATGGAGCCCTGTGGTGGCAGAGGCCTCGGCCATCCTCCGGGGGCTTATTTTTTCCCGTTAAAAATTTTGGCCCAAGATTCTGGTGGAATATGTCTGCCTTGAAGTTGTGAATAATCTCTCAACAAAAGATGAGAATTCCCAACCTTATGGCCTCATCTTGAGGAAGATCTGGTCCCTGACCAATGGATTCAATGCATGCAAATTTTCTTTTATCAAAAGAGATGGTAATTCGAAAGCCCATCATTTGGATCATTTTGGGAAATGTTGCGGTGATCATTGTTGGGTGAACTCGTTCCCTGATTGGAATTATAATCCTGGTTTCCTTGATCAGTAATTTATCTTTTCCTTTCAAAAAAAATAATAACAAATATCTCATATAACAATTCAAATTGGAAATTATATATCACATGTGAATAAAAATGTCCCTATCATGAACAATGTATGTCAATATATCCTTATATTCCTATAAAGATGCATGCATAATCATCTTGTTCCATACCGAGACATGAGTATAAATTTCAAGAACTAATACATCATAAAACAGTAACCTCACCCAATAGGTGAATCAATCAGGGTGAAATAACATCAATTATAAAAAGAAAATAGTATAAATAATAATCACATCCATGGGAACTAGGATTTTACCCCATACACAGGTTAGAGAATATCATGCACAATCTCATTACCAAGTCCCATCACATCCTAGTATCCTTTATACCTTTCCCAAATAGTAATAAATAGAAAAGAAACCTGGTGTTCTCTGATACCACTTTGTAACATCCCCCAATGCGACACTTTATCATGTTGCTAGAAAGGGTTGGTTACGAGACCTCAAGCACACCTCCCCATATGCCAGAGGATTTTGACTAGAAATAGGGGTGTGATATGTATAGTGGAGAGGCTATATCCACATGGATTCAGAGTTTACACCAAATCAAAAAATATCCAATAATAATAAATAAATATCAGAGTGTGTAAATAATGAAAACAATATAATATAGTGGAAACCAATAATAAATGAAAACTAAAAAATCTAATAAATAATAAAGGAATAATGTAATGACGTGTTGGAATGTAATAAAATTTCACGATAAAAATAATACAAGTAAAAAACCAGAAGACGAAAATAAAGACTCAACAATCCCCGGTCCCAAACCCCACATCGATCTCATATCCAAACTCCAGTACATCTAGCAAAGACAATCAACAAAAGGTCCTTTTTCATTGTCCAAACTCGTATAAACATAAATGTTCTGCAGATAGTTTTTCATCTCATTTCCTTATTAATCAACCCAAACCCCCTTTAAAGATTCTCAACATACTAAGAATCCATGGTAACACTTGAACCATTTATACCGAGACTCCATTAATTAAAACAAACATATATATATGAACTTTAAGTCATTTTCTCCAACAAAGGCTCTCTATGTGGATCATATCCAATTTTCTCATGTTTCCTCACAACCCAAGACTCTATTTCTTCAAACGATAGGTATCCATGACGAAAAATGACCACCAAAGTTTAAATATGAGACAAAACTCACATGAAATATGTTTAACAAAAAACTAAGAGAGAGTCATACTTGTAAAAAGATTATATCTTACACTAAGTGATACTTAGAGTCATAATTGTTTTTACTTACATATTTTCTTCCACCCTATATTTACACACTTCATGAACATAAATATTTTATTTTTGGTGAAGAATGAAATAAAGATTAATTTTTAGATGGGAGTGGGTGTTTGGTGATGAAAATGATATATTTTTATAATGATTATAGAATTATGAAGTTGATCTATTTTTGTATTTTGTTTTAGGATATTATAGTTATATTTTATAGTAATATTTATGTGTGTAGTTTGAATTATACCTTATTTGGTTGCACGAAATTTTGGGAGTTGATAGGATTATTTGGAGTTTTATTTATCAATGATGCCTATGTTATTATATTATGGTAATTTACCCATTTATTTTTTTATTGAAATTGTATATAGTAATCTATTATATGGTAAATTACTCTCCAAGTGATAGATTTGATCCCTTTGTGCTAGTTTCTAGCCATTGGTGATTGTGGAATGCACTTGAAATTAGGTGGATGTTTTCTGTAGTGATACATTTGTTCTAGGGTAGGTTGTTATTAAGTAGTATTGCATTAGTTTTATTTATATGATTTAGATACACATGGAAGGTGGTGGAAAGTATACTAGAGGTTGGGAATTGGCATGAAAAATATGTTTGTGTGCCTGTCCAACATAACTATAGTGGAACTCTAAGTCACTAGGGAAGAATATTATTCAATTTAATTATTTTAAATAAAATTTTGGATACTTAATTAACTTATATTAAGGGACATTAGGGGATCATTCATGAATAATTTCTATGCATAGAGACTTGACATATGAGTGAATGCATGTGATCATACTTGGAAGTAGATTTATTTTTGAAATTAATCTTTGTTAAAAATGGTTTTATACATAATAAACTAATTAATGTTTCCCTGGATCTATTATTAATAAATAATTATACATCTAAAATCAATGAGTTATATTTGGGGATGTGATGTGATTAATAATAGATGGTTGATTATTTTGTGTGTGTTCATAGGAAATGATATGTTATTTGATTCTATTGATGTTTATTTATAGTGTTTAAATATATTCAGTGTTTTTAATTTATAGTGATATGGCACTAAAAGAGGATGTTTAGGAATATCATGGGAAATATATGGAGCAATAGTGACATGATGAGAAACTTCAAGAAGAAAAATATGAACATGAACCACCGGTAGTAGTAACTAAGATACCTACTGAGGTAAAGATCTAAGTGAGTTTTCTCATGGTTCTTTAAACTATGAAAGGGAAACTTCTTCCAGGGTAAGTAGGGGTGACTAATGATATTTAAACATTTTAAATGCAATATACTCCTATCATAAGAGGGGATGTTGGATCATTAAGTGAAAATGTAGGATCAATCATATTTTTGAATTATTCATTACACTTGAAGGCAAGAAGGTGAAGCTTATTTTGTTATGACAGAAGGTCTAGAATGATTCTGGTGGGATATTTTAATTTAGAAGAATATCACTGAGGGGATAAAGTGGGATTCATTCGTATCTCTATTATTTGAGTAATTTTATCCAAAAAACCCTCAGGATAGATAGAGGTTATTGTTTTATGAATCTAAATAGGGTAATATGTATATTTTTGATTATATAATTGTATTCATTGATTTTATTCTCTTTGATCTGATATTGGGGGGTGGGGAGACCACCAAGTCATGTCATTCTGAATATAGATTGCGACTAAATATTTAATCCCTGGTGAAATTATTTTGTTTACATACTTTTATAGGAGTGTTAAATAAATACTTGATAGGCATGAAATATTTGGATGGGAAAAAATTACAGTTGTGGATGTTAGTGGATCAGGAGGTCGTAAGAAGTTAAATATTGATGAATATATATAGAGTAGTGATAAAATTAATTATTATAGGAGGAATCCCTATTATACTCTATATTGATGTATAGAACTATTGAAGGGTTACCAATGTGTCTAGAATTTTCATACTTGATCAGCATGTCCCAGTGTGCCAAAGGAGTTTTATTCTATATAAGATGGGATATTTTCAAATAAATGTTAGAAGGGGGATTATAAAAGTATAAGTTGGGATTCATATATCACTTAGGAATCTCTTTACATGACCAACTATAGAATTTAATTTTAGAGGTTTGGTCAAGTAGGTGGTAAATCTTTATAGGGGTATAATTAGTAGGGAAATATAACTTAGTGGAGTTTAGTGATGCAAATCCAAGGACATGAGGAAAGATAAGGGAAGTTATTTTTCATAGATTAGGTGTTATAAATTTTTTACGGGGTATTTTAAAATCATGATAATGATACTAGTAACTTTCAACTTGACTATTATTTTATTTTACACTAGTGAATCTCATTATTTTATCTTTACATATAACAACCCCAAACCCGCACTCCTGGATCCACTATTGAAATCATAAACTTCACATTTATGGATTTGATACCAATGAAAGTGACACAATTTTTTCCATCCAAAACATTCAATATCAAAATGAAATATTTGATTACTTTCATTCTCAAAGGAATTTTAGGTTTAGAGTTTTAGATAATTATGAAAAAATCTTACATAAACAATACCCATGTCTTTAAATGGGAATTTCTCCCACTTAACCTAGATTTCCTTTTTTCACATTAACTCATCATCATCATCTATATGAATCCATTCTAGATATAATTCATTCAATATCATTTCTTGATAACATGGGAAAAGGAAAAATAAGAATTGTGATCTCAAATGCTCAGTAAGGGTGAACATAAGAATTAATAATTAAATGTCATCAATGAGAATAAGAGGTGCATAAGGGTATGCTGACATAATCAGAGTGCATGAGAGAATTATAAAAGAACTCATGCCCATCAATACCTGAATCATCAATCATGAAACATGGAAAAAGTATTCGAAAAAGGAAAGATTCATAAGAATCAATAATCATGAGACATGTGATATCAATCTTAATCAAAGGAAACATTATAAAACTATGAAAATCATAGATAATATGTGTCGATATCTTGGAACATCATCTTCATAAAACACTTACAGAACCCTTTGAGAACCCTTACAAATGGAATAACCATACAGTTAACTTCCAATATAATTATTCAGAGAACATAATAATTACTAAATGAATTGGAGCACTATATGGAAACACCCATCATATAAGCTATATCAGACTCACCCAACGCTATCTGGGCTCATCCATCTTATAAACTGTAACTAGATCACCCAACACTATCTTGGAACACCCATCATATAGTCTATAATAAGATCACCCAAAACTATTTGGGTGCACCCATCATATAAGCTATAATGGGATAACCTAGTGATATCTAGGCGAAACCATTGTATATAATGTATAATAACCACAACATAAATAAAGTACATAGATATTTCATCATAAAAACTATATAAAAAATCACTATTCATTTTATAACATGATTAAACCATGGAAAAGAAATATGTTTCACATCAATATCTTTGAAACGTAACTAACCCATGAAAAATAAACGAGTTCCATAGAAATATCTTTGATACATGGTTAACCTGTGTAAAATAAATGGGTTCCATAATAATATCTTTGAAACATGGTTAAACCATGGAAAAGAAATGGGTCCTATAAAAACCCCTTTAAAATATTATTATCCAATGGTAATGAAATAAGTTCCATAATAATCTCTTTGAAACAATCTTAATCCATATATAGAAATAGTGAGGATGGTTTCATTACAAAATATCACTATTGGATCATAAGTAACAACAAGGGTTATTGATATTGATGAATGAGGATACTGTTAAAATACCATTAAATACATTTGGAGGAAAATAACCTTTTTATTTTGAAAAAAATTGTTGATTCAATAAGGTTTCCTAATGACTTTTCCATTCCTTCATGTTTAGGGGATATTGTTGCGACAATAAGGTTTCCTTATGAATTCTACATTCCTTCATGTTTTTAAAATCACAAACACCCTATCTTATGGAAAATTTCATTTTCCCTAAGATTTTACTTGATAAGGAAAATTTTCCTTCCTCAAGGAAAATTTATCCTTACCATGTTTTCATTTTTCATGTCACAATCTAACCCATTTTATTTCTAAGTGTAAAAATCGGTTTCACATCTAAAATCTCAGAATCCTATAAATAATTAGTTATAGAGCATTCTGTTTTTAGGATCCAAATTTAGGTTTCGAATCCCTTGAATTTAGACTCTGAACTTTCTGAGTTCAGGTTTTGAATTCTCTGAATTCAGACTCCGAACTTTCTAAATTCAGACTCCGAATTCTTTAATAATTCCAGTTCCAAATTCTTTAGAATTCAGTTTCCAAATTCCTCAGATTTCAGACTCCGAAATATATAGAATTTTGATTCTGAATTCCTGATAAACAGAATCTGAATATCCTTGTTATATAGACTCTGAAGGTTAACTTTCTTAGACTCCAAACTTTTATTTTCCTTAGACTACGAAAATTGGATTTGGTTAAGCATCCATATTTATACTTACCTTTTTTATAAGTATAAAAAAATGTCGTACATTATATTATTTACTAACTGTTGTTTGAGTGACATGTATATAGGTCCCTCCTAAATTCAAGGAAAAATATGACCGTTGGAGGAGGGAGCCGACCGTTGAAGATGTACATATAAATAGGAGCTCATTTGAAAGAGTTTAGAACTTAAGACTACTGAAAAAATTACACACTGAAGTAATTTATAGATAGAGAGGCTCTTTCAACTCTCAATGCTTCATGTAGATGTTGTGAACAACTTTTTCGGGTGTGAACAACTTGTTCAGACTTTCTTTGTGCAGACTTCGATCGTGTTGATCATGGGCTTTCGAATTTGGAAGACATAGGTTCTGATTTCCTTCTAAATCAAGGGCTTGTAGAGATAGAAAGACAGATACCGATCTTCAGATTGAGGGCTTACCTAGGTTTGGGTAAGTCAAACTTTCTTGAAAGTATAAATCAAGGGACCTTTATCCAAGGTTGTTGGATACCCTACTCTTTGGGTAAAAATATTTCTATACTTGTTTCTTGTACTGTTTCAAGATTTTTTTCCGCTGTGTTTTGATTGTTGAGGAAAGTATAACTATCTTATACTTTCTTATAATTGTACTCTAATTAAATAAGGTTCTATATACTTTAAGGTATAATCTTTGTTTTTGTAAACTTCTGTTAAGTTTCATTTCCGGAACTACATTTTTGGAATCTAGTTAGTTTGTTGAACTAGTTTCATTTTTTGAATCTAGTTAGTTTGTTGAATTATTTTCATTTATGGAACCATATTTCTGGAATCTCTTTTTCGAAACCACATTTCTAGAATCAAGAAAGTTTGTAGAAGTTAGAGGTTTTGTGAATTTAACTTGTTTAACCTTGTTAAACAATAGAAAGGTTTCTAACCGACTTTAAAAGTTCCTAAAGAATTTTGAAGTATACAATTCACCCCCTATTGTATATTGAGTATCTACATCATTATTTCGATACTACAATCAGTATCATTTCAATCCTACAATTGGTATCATAGGGATTGGTTCAATCTGAATTAATCTCATGATCAGATTCAGAAGAGAAATAATCTTTTTCATCATATTTTCGGAATCAGAATTTCGAACTCAAAAATTCCAGACTCATATTATTCTTAGAGATACTTTAGTTCTATATTTTCCTTGCTTAGTATATTTTTATTCTTATTTACAAACTTTTATTACTAACAAGTTTGTGTGAAAATATTTTCTTTAAGATGGTAGGAATAAATGTTAGTTCAATCAACAATATAAATCCTACCAGACTTCCTATTTTTGATGGAAACAATTATGAGTACTGGAGAGATAGGATGAATAATTTCGTTATTAACACTGGATTTGATAACTACCTAATGCTGAGAGGAGACTATAAGATTCCTGATAAATAATTGAGAACTTTTACTAATCAGGAGAAATCAGAATATCAAGATAATTTTAGAGTCATAAATACATTGCAATATTTCATGACTAGGAACATCTATAGTAAAATATCCTCATGTGAAGCTGCAAATATTATCTGGAAGAAATTGGAAGTTACACATTTTGGAACTTCTAAATTTATAGAGACAAGAAGAGCTATGTTGAGAGCTGAATATCATGGCTTTAGCTTTCCTTATGGAGAACCCATAAGCAAAGTTTAACAAAGGTTCATGACCATTGTGAATATCTTACAGTCTATGGGAGAAAAAAGTCTTAATGATGAGTAACTTGTAGATAATATCATAAACATCATTCCTAATGAGTGGTAATCAAAGAGGATAGCAATTTATGAGAACAAGAAAGTCACCCAGATTTCCTTAGATGAGCTTTTTGGAACTCTTCTTTAGCACGAGAATAGAATGAAGAGAGATGCTGATAATGTTAAGAAGAAGAATAGGAATGGAGGTATTACTTTTACAACTACTTGGAAACATATGAAATCTAAGACTCCTGAGAGAGTTACAAGGTCAAAATCCAAGAAGGTTGTTGTTCAATATGAATCTAGTGAAAGTAAACATTCTGAGAATGAACTAGCTAATCTTGCTCGAAGGATGAACAAGATAGTTGGTCAGAAGAAATTTCAATATAGATATAAGAAGAAAGATGGAAAAGATAAGAAATATGGAGAAGTGACATGCTATGAATATAGAAGGACTGGTCATATCAGACCTGATTGTCCCTTACTCAAGAAAAGAGACAAAAAGTATATGAATTCTGAGATAAACAAGAAGAATTTCTATAGATCAAAACATAATAAAGTCCTAAAATCCAATGAAACTTGGAGTGCCAGTGGTGGAGATTCTTCTGATGATTCTTCAGATTATGAATCTTCTGAGCAAAATAATATTTGTTTAATAGCCTAAGATCCATTTCAAAATCAATCTTTTATGGCTAAGGTACGAACTGCTGAATCCTTAACCAATATGTCTTTGAGTGAAAATTTTCCTGATAAAGATTTTTCTTCAGATGAAGAATCTTCTTAATCATACAATGATAATGATTTTCCTTCTTATGAGGAAGTTTCTAGGTTTTCTAAATTGATAGAAATAAGAAATTGCAAAGTTTCTAAGAAACTTCAAAAAGAAAATTCTAGAGAATTTATTCTAACAAAAGAAATTTTGGATCTTACCAAAGATCTTGAAAAGAAAAATGATGTTATAGAAAATCTTTCTAAGAAACTTGAGGAAGCAAATTCTGAGAAGGATAAGCTTTCTAGGGATCTTAAAAAACTATTTTTAGAAAAAGATGTTTTGAAGGATAAACTTAACTCTAAGTCTATTATTCCAGAGGATAGGAATATAGTCCTTAGACTAAAGTATGAAATTTTTTCTTTGAAAAAACTTCTTGAAAATTTTACTTCCAGTAAGGAAAATTTTAAAAAGATGTATTCTTAGATCTGAACTCATGGTAATAATAAAGGGCTAGGTTATTCTCATGAAAAACCTATTTTTAGAAACAATTATTTTGTTCAACCTAGAGACCCTTTTTGTACTAAATGTCAAAGTTTTGGGCATTGGAAGAAGAATTTTTCTTTAAATAATGTTCAATACCTTGGGTTTTATAAAGCTTACTTTTCTAAACAAATGCGGATACCCAAAATTTTATTGTCTAACAATTCAGGATCCATGAAAGTTAGGATCCCGAAAGTATAAATCTCTTGTTAACAGAAAAATAAAGAAAGTACCAACAACAATACTTGGTACATGGATAGTGGATGTTCCTGGAATATGACTGGTAACAAAAACTTCTTTGAAAATATTATCAAGATGAAAGGAGGAAAAGTAACTTTCCGAGATAATGTTAAGGGAGAAATTATTGCTATAGGTAACATTGTTCTTCTTAGAAAAACTTTGATTTCAAATGTTTTATTTTTTAAAGGTCTTAAGAACAACCTCATTAGCATAATTCAATTATGTGATGAAGGTTACCTTGTGAATTTTAGGAATGATAAGTGCTTAGTACACAATTCCAAGGAAGAGTTTATTATTTCTAACAATAGGCAAGAGAATGTATACAAACTAAACTTAGAATACCTTAAGATCCAAGATCTACCTTTCCTTAGTGAAATGTAAGATCATTCTTGATTATGGCATAGAAGTTTAGGACATTGTAACCTTAGGAACCTATGCAAAATCTCTAAGAAAGACTAGTTAAGAATCT
Organism: Viscum album; assembly: GCA_963277665.1. Classification (NCBI taxonomy): domain Eukaryota; kingdom Viridiplantae; phylum Streptophyta; class Magnoliopsida; order Santalales; family Viscaceae; genus Viscum; species Viscum album. The sequence goes on from OY728131.1 coordinate 695,941,247, forward strand.
ACCGGATCTTAGATTCGATTCTTCAAAAGTTTTTGATCCTTGTCAATATGGAAAGAAACATAAATAAATTTTTAAATCAGTTGGTGAAGTTTCAACCACTGATGCATTACAGTTGGTATATATGGATCTTTTTGGTCCAACACAAACTAGAAGCATTGGAGGAAAATATTATGTATTTTTCTTAGTTGATGATTACACTAGATTTACGTGGGTCTATTTTCTAGAAAATAAATATGAAGCTTTTTATTATTTCAAAACTTTTAGAGCCCAAGTTAAAAATGATAAAAACCTTCCTTTGATAACTATTCATAGTGATCATGGAGGAGAATTTAAAAATTCTGATTTTGAGACTTTTTGTAGTAGAAAAAGAATTACTCATAACTTCTCAGCACCCAAAACACCTCAACAAAATGGTGTTATTCAAAGAAGAAATAGAATTCTTCATGAGATAATAAGAACCATGTTGTGTGAATATTCTATAGCTAAACAGTTTTGGGTTGAAACTATAAGTACTGCTTGTTATACTATAAATTGTGTTTTTATTAGACATTTTCTTAATAAAACTCCTTATGAGTTATGTAATGGTAGAAAACCTAGACTTTACTAATTCAAGGTTTTTGGCTGCAAGGTATTTATTCTGAATACTAAAGATAATTTACAAAAATTTTCACCAAAATCTGATGAAGTAATTTTCATAGACTACTCCAAAACTTCTAAGGATTATAGAGTTTTCAATAAAAAAACTTGTACTGTTGAAGAAACAATACATGTCAAATTTAATGAAACTGATCCTTTTGTTTTTAAACAACCTCAACCTATATCTTCATATGTGTTTTCAAAAACTGATTATCAACCCTTGATAGAAGATCCTTCTGATAAGGAAAATGTTCAAGAAAATATTTCAGAAGCATTTACCCCAGAAAACTTCCTACCCTATGTTGATGATAAGGTTTTACAAAACCCAAATCAGTTGTTTCTAAATAATCATCCCAGTGATAGTATCATTGGTGATGTAAATCAACCTGTAAGTACTAGAAGTTCCTTAAAGAATGAAGTAGAACATCTAGCATTACTTTCCCAATTAGAACCAAAAAGCACTGATGAAGCTTTAGGTGATGATGATTGGATAAAATCCATACAAGATGAGATAAACGAATTCAAAAGAAATAAAGTCTGGACCTTGGTTGAAAGACCTAAGGAAACTTCTGTTATTGGAGTAAAATGGGTCTTCAGAAATAAGTGTGATGAAAATAGAATCATAGTAAGAAATAACGATAGATTGGTTACTAAAGGCTATAATCAACAAGAAATAATAAACTATGAAGAAACCTATTCTCCAGTATCTAGACTTGAATCTATTCATATTCTACTTGCCTTTGCAACATTCTTCAATTGAAAACTTTTTCAAATGGATGTTAAATGTGATTTCCCTAATGGTTATGTTCAAGAGGACGTTTTTGTTGAACAACCTCCTGGTTTTGAAGATACAAAACATCCTGAACATGTTTTCAAACTTACCAAAGCTTTGTATGGACTCAAACAATCCCATCAAGATTACTATGATATACTTACATGATTTTTGATTCAAAATAATTATGTTAAGGGAAATTCTGATCCAACTCTTTTTATAAAAAAAGAAAAAAAAGTTTTGATTGTTCAAATTTATGTTGATGAAATTATATTTGGTTCAACTCAGCAATATTTAACTTATTACTTTGAGGATCTAATGAAATATGAGTTTGAAATGAGTATGATGGGTGAGTTAACATTTTTCCTTGGTTTTCAAATTTCTCAAAAACCAGAAGGAATCTATATATCCCAACATAAGTATATTAAAGATCTTATTAAAAATTATGGATATGACAACACTAAGAGTATAAGTACTCCCATTGGTACCTCAAATTCACTTGATCTTGATGAAGCTGGGAAACCAGTAGATCAAACATCTTTTAGAGGTACGATAGGAAGTCTACTTTACTTGACAGCTAGTCGTCCGGACTTAATGTTTTCAGTATACTTTTGTGAAAGATATCAATCCAATCCTAAGGAATCTCATTTAAAGGCAGTGAAAATAATTTTTCGCTGCTTAAAGGGAACCATGGATCTAGGAATCTTTTACACTTCTGGAAATTATTTTGTTTTAAAAAGTTTTTCAGATGCTGATTTTGGTGGATGTAGAATGGATATGAAAATTACATCCGGATCTTGTAATTTCCTAGGAGATTCATTAGTTTCTTGGTTATGAAAAAAGCAACACTCAGTAGCACTTTCCACTGCTGAATCTGAATATGTAGCAACTGGAAGTTGTTGTGCTAAAGTGTTATGGATGAAACACACACTCACAGACTATGGTATGAGTTTTACCAAAACACAAATTTTGTGTGATAATACTAGTGCCATTGCATTATGAAAAAACCCTGTACATCACTCTCATAAAAAACACATAGATACTAGGCATCACTTTCTTAGGGATCACACACAAAAAGGAGATACCATTCTTCAATTTATAGGAACACAAGATCAACTTACTGATATTTTCACGAAATATTTGCCATCCGATAGATTTGAATACATAAAACAGAAGTTAGGAATGATAACTGTAAGGTAATTTTCCATGTTAACTTCCCATTGAAACCTATCTCCTTACAATAAGGAATTCCTTTTCGTAGGGGGAGTACATTTTCTTTTTATATTCTAAATTTTTCGTAGTCTAAATTTTTTATAGACTAAAATTTTTTGTAGTTTAAAATATTTTGTAGTCTAAAATATTTCGTAGTCTAAAATTTTTCAGAGTCTAAACTTTTTCGTAGTCTAAATTTTTTCCATACTAAAAATTTTAAGAATGAATATTTTTGTACTTAAGATTTTTATAATGAAGATTTTTGTACTTAAGATTTTCGTAATGAAGATTTTCGTATGTAAAATTTTTGTAATAAAGATTTTCGTACTTAAAATTTTCATAATGAAGTTTTTAGTAATAAAGATTTTCATAATGAAAATTTTCGTAATCTAAAGTTCTTTAAGAAAAATTTTCCCCATTACGAATAATCTTCCTAGAAATACAAAAGGTATGTTTTCTTTCTTAAATTTTTGTAATCACCTTTTATTTGTTGGTATTTCTATCTATTTTTTAAATTTTTTCGTATTCATTTCTTTTTCTTAAATTCGAATGTTTTTCTTAAAAAAACCTCAAAAGACCGGATTCTATCAAAATTTCCTTCCAGCTATCATCTTAACCATTATATTTGATCAGAAGGTTTTTCAACCATTGATTGAGTACGAAAGCTGAAACGTCACCTCACTTTCCTATATAAAGGACCCCTGATGGTTGTCCCACATCGAAACTCAAGCCTTCGCGTGCTGAAGCTCTACCCTCCTAAAAAATCCCGTTCTGAACTTCTTAGATATTTCTTACTTCCAACTGTCTGCCAAAGTTTCATCTCAGAAAGACATGTCAACTGTCAAACCAATCTCTGAATGGAAAATATACAGAGAAAGGTTAGTAGATCCAAAGTTTTTTGTGAAGTACAATTCTATTATCACCATGAATATAAAGATGAATGGTTGGGAAAGTGTTTTCCTTTCAAAATTTAAAGATCATGATTTGGTATATCCATATTTGCTAATATAATTCTATGAGTCAGTGAATTTCTTCAAGGAAGAAGGGAGGAGTAAGTTTTCCTTCAAGTGTTATGGAAAAAATTATTCACTTTCTTACACCAAGGGTGAAATCTTGTTTGGTATTCCATATGAAGGGGAAGCTGAGTTTTGTTCCCATAAGTTGCCGGATATTCAAGGAAGTGTTGATAAGGTGAAGGCCATGGCTTGTCTTGGTCTTTCAGAAGTAATGGCTCTGAAAATTATTTACCTGACTACAAATTATCGGATTCTAGAATTGTGGGTCCAAGGATTTATCATACCAAGAAAAAGAGACAAGGATACTTTGAAGAATAATGATATGTACATTCTAGATTTCTTGGTAAACCAAAGGAAAATAAACTTGGTCAAGCATATTCTTGTTACAATTGAGAACATAAAGAATGAAAATTTGAAAGCTCAGATTATTATGTTTCCATCTATTCTTTTGAAAATGATTGTTCAGTGTCTAGAATCTTTCAAAATCCCTTTCAGATCCAAGTCTAGGAATTTCAAAGTTATGTTGTTAAGTGATGATACTTTGAGAAGAATGAAAGTTGGATTTTCCATAGAATCTAAAGAATTCTATGACTTTCCCAAAGAGGAAGCTGAAGCTATTTCAAAGAAGAAGGATGCATATGAGACCTCTAAGAAGAGAGTAAGGAAGAGGAAGTTAAAGGAAGTGAAAGATAAGGAAAAAAACCCAATGACTAAGGAAACCCAATACGCACCACCAAACCCAAAGAAACAAAAATATTATCCAGATGAGGTTGTAGCTAAGTGGAGAGAAAAGAAGAAAAATCTAAAAGAAGGGGAGCTTATGTTTGTTTTGGATCCTGCTGAAGAAAAATCTCTGAAAGAAAATGCAGCTGAAGAGATAGAGAGGCAAGAGAAAGAAAAGAAATAAAAGAAGAAGTTTTCTGAGTGAGATATAGTGAAATAACTTTTTAAGGCCATAGAGAAAGTATCCGAGAAGTTTCTGGTACCATAATCCTTCCAGATAAAATCATTACCTGAGACTCTGGGAAAACATTTATAATTCTGGAAAAGCATCAAGAAGAAGTTGTTGAAGAAGAAAAAGCACTGGAAGAAGAAGAAGAAGAAGCTGGAAGTGGGGATACCGAAGATCTAATAAAGAAAGTTGAGGATTTTAATGATAAGTAAATCGCTTCAGAAAAATTATCTTTCCAAACCTCTCAAGCTGAATCATCAAAGCTTGATACTCCTAGGAAGGATGAGGAGAAGGATGAAGATGAAGTAGACAAACCATCGAAAGAAGAAAGCATCAATACAGATTTTATCCACCCAGAGGATGCTGAGGCAGGAGATGAGAAGGAAGAAATAGATGAAGAAAAAATCGTACAACTATCCGATAGTGAACATGAATCTCTTGACTAAGAGGAACCCATTCCGAAGGCTGGTAAAGGAAAACAGGTGGTAGTGGATACACCTACCAAGGCTGTGGTTAAGAAGAAAGATGCTGGTGGATCTTCAAATAGAAAAGCTGCTGAGTTAGAAAAAGAATCCTCACCAAGAAAAATATCTGATTCAAAATCATCCTCCCTTGGAAATTATTTCATAGTCCAATCCTTGAAGAAGCTTGTTTTCACTATTCCAATATTTCCTAGTATTGACTCAAGATGCCAAATACTTCAACACTCCTTAAATCAGAAATCAGATTCAGTATCCATGGTGATGGATAAGTGCATTAAACTTGAGTCCGACTTCAAAACTTTTTTCATAAACTACGAATCCCACAGAAGATCTTGCAAGAGGATGAAAATCTAGTCAAAGAAAACTGTGGAAGACATGAGAATTCTTGATGAGTTTCAAGATAATGTCAAGGATGCATTTGAAACTAAAGACAATAATATCAAGGATCTCACAAATATTTTTGAGGAGAATCTAACTCTAGAGCAGAATTCTCGGATTCAAGAGGTGAAAGATCTGAATGGGAAGTTATATTCAGTTTCTCAGAGTTGGAAGAGAGAAAGAGTTCTGAGAATCAAACATGAAGAAAAATTCTCTAAGCAAGAAGAAGTTCTAAAGGGGAAGGCAGAATCTCTTAAGGCTCAGGAAGAAAGAATCAAATCCTTAGAGAAAAAAAAAGATCAAGACCAACTTCTCAAACGAGCAGAGAAATACCACAAGGAACTCAAGGATCTCAAAACAATAGTAAAGAAGCTGATACCGAAGGATAAGGAAGGATAATGTTGTTCAATTCTGATCTTTTGTCGTATTTCCTTCCTTGTATATTTTTTTTCAATCGTAATGAAATTTTGGGTTGCTCTTTATACTTTTGGCTATTTAGCACTAATATTTTAGGTACCACATTTCCTTTTCCATTTCCTTTAATCCTTTTTTAAAATCACAAAGGGGGATAAAGGAATAAAAAAACAATACTAAGTAAAAGAATAATTTTCCCTAAGTAAGGGGGAGTTAATCTAAGGGGGAGTTCTTATCCAAGAATATTTTTAGATGCAATAAAATGCTAAGTCTCAATCCATAAATAAAGAATACGATCCTTAGTGTTTCCAAAGCCTAAGGGGGAGTTAGTCATATTCATTATTTCTCATGTGTAAAGGGAGATGAGTTTTATTTACAAATTCATAAAACTTCTAAGTCCTTATATTATTTTTCTCTTTTTCACAAGGATGTTTGTGCTTTCCAAAAAGGGGGAGATTGTTGAGTCAATAAGGTTTCCTAAAAACTTTTCCATTCCTTTATGTTTAGGGGAGATTGTTGAGACAATAAGGTTTCATTATGACTTATACATTCCTTCATGTTTTGAAAATCACAAACACTCTATCTTAAGAAAAATTTCATTTTCCCTAAGATTTTACCTGATAATAAAAATTTTCCTTCCTCAAGGAAAATTTATCCTTACCATGTTTTCATTGTTTATTTCATAATTTAACCCATTTTATTTCTAAGTGTAAAAATTGGTTTCACATCTAAAATCTAGGAATCCTATAAATACTTAGTTATAGAGCATTCTGTTTTCAAGATCCAAATTCAGGTTCCGAATCCTCTGAATTCAGACTCTGAACTTTTTAAGTTCAGGTTCCGAATTCTTTGAATTCAGACTTCGAACTTTCTAAATTGAGACTCCGAATTCTTTAAGAATTCCAGTTCTGAATTATTCAGAATTCAGGTTCTGAATTCTTCAGAATTCATACACTAAAGTCTATAGAATTATGATTCCGAATTCCTGAGAAATAGAATCCGAATATCCTTGTTATATAGACTCTGAAGGTTAACTTTCTTAGAATCCAAACTTTTATTTTCCTTAGACTGTGAAAATTGGATTTTTTTAAGCAACCATATTTATACTTACCTTTGTTATAAGTATAAAATGATGTCGTGCATTCTATTATTTATTAACTATTGTTTGAGTGACACGTATATAGGTCCCTCCAAAATTCAAGGAAAAATATGACCGTTGGAAGAGGGAGCCGACCGTTGAAGATGTACTTATAAATATGATCTCATTTGAACGAGATCAGAACTTAAGACTACTGAAAAAACTTACATGATGAAGTGATTTCTAGAGAGAGAGGCTCTTTCAACTCTCAGTTCTTTGTACGGATGTTGTGAACAACTTGCTCGGGTGTGAACAACTTGTTCAAACTTTCTTTGTGTAGACTCCAATCGTGCTGATCGTGGGCTTCTGGATTTAGAAGACAGAGGTTCCGATTTCCTTCTAAATTGAGGGCCTGCGGGGATAACAAGACAGATACCGATCTTCAAATTGAGGGCTTACCTGGGTTTGGGTAAGATATACTTTCTTGAAAGTATAAATCAAGGGACCTTTATCCAAGGTTGTTGGATACCATACTCTTTGGGTAAAAATATTTCTATACTTGTTTCTTGTATTATTTCAAGATTTTTTTCCACTATATTTTGATTGTTGAGGAAAGTATAACTATATTATACTTTCTTATAATTGTACTCTGATTAAATAAGGTTCTATATGCTTTAAGGCAGAATCTTTGTTTTTGTAAACTTCTGTTAAGTTTCATTTATGGAACTACATTTCCGGAATCTAGTTAGTTTGTTGAACTAGTTCCATTTTCAGAATCTAGTTAGTTTGTTGAATTAGTTTCATTTCTGGAACCATATTTCTGGAATCTATTTTTCAAAACCACATTTACAGAATCAAGCAAGTTTGTAGAACTTAGAGGTTTTGTGAATTTAAATTTTTTAACCTTGTTAAATAATAGAAAGGTTTCTAACCGACTTTAAAAGTTCCTAAAGAATTTTAAAGTATAAAATTCACCCCCTTTTGTATATTGAGCATCTACATCATTATTCTGATACTACAATCAGTATCATTTCGATCCTATAAAAATCAATTTTAAAAATGAAAAATTCACAAAGCATTGTGAAAATAGTTTTCTTTGAAAATAACCATGGAAACATATAAAGGAATTGTTAAAAATCATTTAAAACATTTCTTGAGGAAAATACCTTTTCCATTTAGAAAAAAACTTTTTAAAAATTTTTGAAAATCATTTTATTTGGAAATAACCTTGAAAATTTTTAAAGTTATCTTCAAAAAAAAAATAATGGTCATGATGGTGGAAAATTCAGTTCATACCATACATGTTAAAACACATATTTCTTTCACATTTTCAGTAAAAGCTAAATGGTAATTGTTTTGAAAATGAAATGAATATTACTTTAAAAACATTTTGAAAAAAATTCAAACATGGTTAAAAATATATTTAATAAAGCATTTTAAGAATACTATTTTTTAATTTTTTTAGAAAACATGGTTTTGAAAGAAAAAGGGTTTTCGATCAAAGAGAGAAATAAAGGTGATTTTTATTTAAACATTTGCTTAATTATTTAAAGTAAAAAATAGTGGGAAAATGGAACTATCGCTTAAAAATATCATGAATAACTATATTAGAAGAAAAATCATGATAATCCTTGAGAGTTAGATCATAATATTTCAACATTAGATACTTAATATAAACAATCCCTATAATCGATGAGATTGTAACATAAAACTCATACCACTTTGGTAACTTTGAATCATAAGATCCATGAAAGGATAAAATTAACTTAAACTTAAAATATCATGAGAATAAATAAATTCATGATATTACATGTCAAATAGGCTGTATATACACCTTATAAAATAAGATAGGTGCATAACATGATATAAGTCTCAAAGAAGGAAAATTTAGACAAAAATCCATTATAAAGATCATATCATTGAAGTGGGGATTAATCAATGAATTTATAATAGGTATAAAATGTAAATTGTAATGACCTACCAATTCTCATTGGCTTGAGAGTACAACGAGTCATTACTAGGCCTTAAACAACATCCCCAAGATACCAAAGGCTGGAAATAAATGCTAAAGGGTTTCAAATACATGTGGGGGACAATTTACCCTTTAAAAAATAAACCAATAAATAAACCAATCATAACCAAAATTTCACTATATGATGCATGCATGAATGAAAGACAACTCAAACAACTTCATGTATCCCAAAACCACATCAAAGAAAGCAACAATGGAAGAATAACCAAGTATCAAAGTACACAGTGGATAAACTACACAAGACTATCCAAAGACCTCAAGACTCCATGCTCCACAAGCTCTAAGCTCTACAATCTCCAAATATCGCAAAAATCATGAGGTAGTGCTAAACACGTGTGAAACATTAGATTTTACCTTATCTAGGAAGATAACATCTGCAAAAGCACCAAAGTTCCAAAGTAGGGGTGAGTATAAAACTCAGTAGGTTTTCCCCAATGACTTCCCTACTCACACCACTAGGTTAGAAGAGTTAGAAACAATTATATAAAATAGTTTATATAAAACAATTTCTCAAAAATAGTTTATAACTAAATATAAACAAGTTTCCAAAACCATTCATTACCAAAAGCATACAAGTGCAATTGAAACCAATTTTCCCAGCAAGATATTTTTCCAAAAAAATAACTAAAAAAGCTTTAAAATCATTTCACAATATCCCTTTCTTGGCATACCCAATCATTCCATAAATCCATGTATCCAACCATGCATGCTACGTTATGACAGTTCCATACTCATGAGCAGTTTCTCATCGATATACCAAGTCGTCGCAGGGCAATTGTTTCCCATGTGCCATTAACCATTTGGCATCGAGCACAAGGTCATATTTCAACCAAGACCCGTATATGTAATATGAAATTTATTTCCCGTGTTCCATTTAACCTTTGGAACTAACCACAAGGTCATATTTCAACCAAGCCCAAAAAATGAAATATGAACTCACACACCAATATGCCCAACGATCATGCCAAAACACCTTTTCAATAAAACAAAATTTTTATTAATAAAAGAATTTACATCAAACCATTTAACAATTCCAGAAAATCAATAATTTAAAATCATCATTTTAAATTCAAGAGACTAAATCACATTACACAACAATTCACTAAGATTTCACAATTTTACTAAAACCATAAATCATCACTGAAGAATATTTATTCCATGTTTTTCACAAAAAATACCATTAAAATAAACCAATTTGAAACTAAACCAATCAATTATAGTAAGAGTAGATGAGAGTGAATCCACCTACCTCAAAGGTTTTTATGAAACTCAATAATAGACGAAGAACGCACAAGAAGGAGAGTTGATTCTCCAAGGACGGCCTTAGTTCTCTTATCCTAGAAAGATCACGACTCAACATTGAATTATTTGGCATCCAAAAATGTAGATCTACCCACTATAAGTTCATATCTGAGAAATAATGGAGATTAGATAAGTAGATCTAAGTAGATATAAGAAAACGTGACAAATCAGGAAAGAATGGTGACATACCTCAAGAATCGGATCAAGATTCCAAGAAAGAAGCTTAAATATCTTCCTCTATAATGAAAAACACCATATTTGGACTTAATTGACATTAAAAAACTTATATATACCCATAAGAGGTGTAGATATAAGAAAATGAGAAGGAGAGAAGGAGGAGTTTGCAAAAAACGAAAAAGAACCAAGAAGATCAGCACTTACCCCAAGAATCGGGCTTGAAATCACCAAGGGAAGGCTCTATGTTGGATCCAACTCGTGTGGGGAGGGTTATACAACCTTATATGGAGAGTAATCTCAAAATAGGGGCGTTTTGAATCCAAAACTAAATATATAGAGAAAAAATGAGTAAGCTCCTAGAAAATAGGATCTAGATTTGACCACTGCGCAAGGTTTGACCACACGGTTTGGACCAACCGTGTATGGATCATGCAGACTTTATTTTGATCCCAACAATACTTATAAAACACCAAAACTCTCCCATCCTTCAACTTTACCCTTTTTATGGAAACATATTTTTTTATGGAAACATCCCACTTTATGGAAACACCTCACTTTATGGAAACAACCCACTTTATGGAAACACCCCACTTTATGGAAACACCTCACTTTATGGAAACAACCCACTTTATAGAAACAACCAACATTATGGAAACACCCAAATTTATGGAAAATATCTATATTATGGAAAATCTCTAGTTTATGGAAACACTCCATTTTATTGAAACTCTCTATTTTATGGAAACTCTCTATTTTATAGAAACTATCAATCAAAGACACACCATTTAAAAAAAACATGAGGAAAGGGGGTTATGTACCCGAAACCGGGGGTACTACATTCTCCCCACCATTGGTCTTTCGATCCTCGGAAAGTATAAAACCCTCAATGGACAAAAAGAGTTCCAGCCACTTCTCTTTCATTTTATTCTCACATTCCTAAGTCTCTTCCTAAATCTAACCATGTTGCCATAAAACCCGTACTAGGCCGATGCTTTTCCCACGCAAGACTTTCTATTTTCTATACATGATCTGCACTGGGATATATACCAATGATGCATCTGATTCTAGGTCAATGTGATCCCATCTGATCACATGGTCAGGATCAGGGTGGTATTTTTTCAACTGGGATACATGGAACACATTATGCACCGAGCTAAACTGTGGTGGTAATGCCAACCGATATTCCACCTCTCCAACCCATTCCAGTATCTCAAAAGGGATAATGTATCTAGGATATAACTTTCCCTACTTCCCAAAATGACGATGTCCAAGCCTTGTAGAGATCCTCAAGAATACATGATCAACCACAGTGAATGAAAACGGTCCTCGACGGTGATCTGCATAAGATTTTTGAGGACTATGAGCTGTCTTTATCCTCTTTCTAATCAACTGGATCTTCTCCTTTGTTTCTTGGACAAGGCTTGTCCTAACTAGTGAAGTTTCTCTTGTTTCCACCCAGCATAGTGGAGAATGACAAGGGTTCCCATACAATGCTTCAAACGGAGCCATGTGTATTGAGGTTTGATAGCTATTATTGTATAAGAACTCAACTAAGGGTATATGATCCTCCCATGAGCCACCAAAATCCATTACACAAGCCCGCAACATGTCTTCCAACATTTTTATTGTCTGCTCAGATTTCCCATCCGTATGAGGATGATACGCTGTGCTCATAGTCAACTGAGTCCCAAGGGCTAGCTGTAAGGATTTTCAGAAATGAGACGTGAACCTTAGATCTCTATCTGGGACTATTGACACTGGTACACCATGCCTCTTGACCACTTCTCAGATGTATATTTTTGAAAGATCCTCCACCATATGAGTTTCACGAATAGGGATGAAATGGGCCAACTTGGTTATATGATCCACTATCACCCAAATGTCATTGTGTTTCAGGACCGTTCTTGGAAGACCTGTAACAAAATACATTTCTATCTAGTCCCATTTTCACACTGGGATAGGAAAAGATTGTAACATACCAGCTGGTCTTTGATGCTATGCTTTAACATGCTGATAAGTTAAGCACTGCGAGACGAACTCGACCACCTTCCTTTTGATGTTGCTCCACCAAAACTGCGCCTTCAACGCCTTATACATCTTCTGTGTACCTGGATATACAACCCATCTCGAATGGTGGTAAGCATGAAAGAGTTTTTCCTGAAAAACCATAGGTACAACCATCCGATCTCTGAATCACAAAACTGAACCCCCATCAAGTTTCCATCCCTCAATGGTCTCCCCACCATTTAGTTTTAAAATTACAACCAGACATTCTACATTAGATGTTTGTGCCTCTTTAATCATTTTTACTAAATCAGGAACAAGCGTAGCTAAAAAGAAAACCGCAATATCACCTCAGTATTCACATTCCACATGCATGTCGGCTAAGAATGACATCAACTGCCATTCATCAGAATCTTATTTCACCAACTGAGCATATAAATTTCTACTCAATGCATCCACCACCAAATTTGATTTCCCTGGTGTGTACATCAAGTCAAAGTCAAACATTTGGAGATACTCCATCCATCTCCTTTGCCTCAGATTCAAATCTCGCTGTGATAAAATGTGTTTCAAGATTTTGTGATCCATAAACATAGTAAATTTCCCACCAAAGAGATAATGTCTCCATGTTTTCAAAGCATGGATGATTACAACTAACTCCAAATCATGTGTTGGATAATTCTTCTCATGCACCATCAACTACCTTAAACCATAAGCAACCACATGATCTCTTTGCATGAGAACACAACCCAACCCTAATCCTGAAGCATCATAATACACCAAATACCCCTGTCCTGATTCTGGAAAGATCAAGATAGGTGCTGATGTAATCTGAACTTTCAGTTCATGGAAATACTTCTAAAATTCTTCTATCCATTGGAATGGAGCATTATTCTTTGTCAGAGCTTTCATTGGTGAAGCTAGTCATGAGAAATCACACACAAAGCATTGGTAGTAACCAGCTAGACCAAGAAAACTTCGTATCTTGAAAACATTATTTTGTGGTTTCCAAGAGATAACAACTTCTATCTTTTCAGGATCAATAGAAACACATTTCTCATAAATGACATGGACAAGAAAACGTACTTCCTGTATCCAAAAATCACACTTTGATCATTTGGAATACAAATGATGATCTCTCAAGATTTGTAACACTGTTTCCAGGTGCACCTCATGGTCAGCCCTTGTCTTTGAATAGACCAAAATGTCTTCCATAAACACCACAACAAAAGAATCTAGATATTGTTGAAATATCCGATTCATTAATGCCATGGAGACCATTGGTGCATTCATTAGACCGAAAGGCATGACTACATATTCATAGTGGCCATATCTACTTCTGAAATCTATCTTTGGAATATCCTCTTTTTGAACTCTCAATTAGTGATATCTTGTGTTAGGTCAGACAAAGTAATTGTAGATGGTCAAGAGGGGGGGGGGAGGTTGAATAGGCAGATTAAAATTTTTAATCAAATAAATTGATTAATTAAATTAATTATCAAAGTTAATTATTAAGGTTAATTAGCAGCAAGAAAAGTAAATAATGTAATGATGTTTTTTATAGTAGTTTGGTCAAAAGTGGGCATACTATACTCTTATACCTCTCTACCCGGTGAGAGATGCATGTGAACTAAAAATGATTTTTAAAGGGGAATCATAACATAATTACAAAATCCTTTTCTAGTAGAGGGATAACCACGACACTAACTTTTGTGTGGGGAGTCACAACCCTTACAACCTGACATTAGACACTAGGAGTCACAACCCAAACATTCATGAATTTAGATACAGGGAGTCACAACCCTAAGATCTTGACTTTTGAATCTGGGAGTCACAACTCAAGGAAAAAGAATAACAAATAATGCTTTTGTGTGCAAAAGCATAAATAGAAAAAAAGAGTGCGTGTGAGAGATGGGAAGTAGTGTTAGAGACTCAAAACCAGATGAAAGAGAAGATAAAAAATTAAAGCACAGGTACTGGTTCTTGAGGTTTAGATAAACACGTCTCGTCAATTAAATCTTAGTCGAAGTAAAATTAATTCGGTACTTGAGAGAATGAGCAGGTGGTGAAGCAGAGTGTCACAAGATGTTGCAAATACACAGCAGGAGCACTTTCTCTTTGTATTGAAATTGTATTCATTTAGCTACAAGATAGAATAATATATATATATAGAGAATAAAATATATAGTAGTTGTAGAAGCTCTGATTCCTTTGGATATTCAAAATACATTAAGTCAAGAGATCCCATAAATATCTCCATGAAAATAGCAGTACCGTTGCTTCTTTATTCCTTTAGAATAAATATCTAATAAAAGAATTCAAAATATTTTGAATAAGTCTTTTAATAAAATATCCAGAATAATAAAATAATTTAATGATTTAAAACATCATTTTAAATCCTTTTAAAATATTTTAAATGTAGTCAAAATAGTTCCTAAAAACTAGCAGCAGATTTTGAAATTAAATTCAAACATTTGAATTTAAAAAATTTTGAAACGTCCAAATTTATTTGTAAAAGACATTGAAAAAATTTATTAATTTTTCTCTCTAAATATAGAACCAAAAACATTAAAAACTCTTTGATTATGATCCTTATAATTAATGAGAAATTTTCCAAAAAAAATCATTCAAAAACAATCAATATATAATTAGAAAATCAATTTTTTAAAAAATTACATGAAATAAACAGTAACTTCAGAATGAATAGTAATGTAGTGTAGGGATGATGAATAGTAACTTAGTGTAGGGATGATGAACAGTAATGTATGGTTTCCAAACCATACTTTTCGTAATGAACAATAACATAATGTAGGGATGATAAACCATACTTTTCACTATTTATGAATAATAAATATAGGGATGATGAACCATACTTTGCACTATTCATGAACAGTAAAGGTAGCGTAGAGTATAAATAGTAAATGTAGGGATGATGAACTATACTTTGAAATATTCATGAACAATACGTAATGTAGGGTATGAATAATAAACATGGGGATGATGAACCATACTTTACACTATTCATGAACAGTACGATACTTTTGTGAAAAATCTGGACAGAATATTTTGACAAAATTCAATGAATTTTTAATGGATCTTAACATCAGATTTAGACTTTTATCAAAACTAATGATTTTTAGAAAAAAAATTTAGCTTTAAAAAAAATAATCAATTAAAACAGACATATACAGATCCCAAAATCATCAAAAAATACAAAAGAAAAACTATTATGTAAAAACTGCTACTACAAAATAGCATAGCATAACTTTAAGTAATTAAAAGTCCATTCAAATGATATTTTTAGACTTTCATGTAAACTAATGAAATAAAGATAAAAATGTTATATTTCCATATAATCAAGTTTCACGTGAAATCGAAAAATGTAGAAGTTTCAGTAAAAAAATACATAAAATTTTTAAAATAGTGAACAATAGAGTTTCTAAAACCATAATAGAAACTTCATTGAATTTTTAGAGAAACAGATAAGCATTTTCAAACTTCTTCATTAACTAATAAAGTATAGATAAATCTCTTATCTTTCCAACGTGATAAGAATAAAAAAAATCCAAATAAAATAAATTATGATATCATCAAATTATAGAGGAAAAGTAATCAAACAAAATAATATGAAATCAAATTAAAGGAAATATGCACATGCACAAACAATATTCCCCTTTTTGTTTGATTACAAAACCAAAACATTTAAACCATAAATAAATTTTTTAAAATGGTTAAAACAAAATTATTTCTCCCCAAAACTTCTTCCCAAAACTTCTCCCCCTTTTTCTAAATAAACAAAAAGTGAAAAAAGCTCCCCTTAAACAAATGTAGTAAATAAAATTTAAAATTCCAACAAACCAAGAGAAAATTTAATTTTCTCAAACTGAGCAGAGTCTAAAGGCTTTGTAAAAATATATGCAAGATGATTTTCAGAAGGGATAAATTCTAAAACAATATCACCATTATTCACATGATCTTGAATAAAATGAAATCTAAGATCAATATGTTTTGTTCAGGAATACTATAAGGGGTTTTTATAAATAGAAATTGCAGAAGTATTATCACAATAAATAGGTAGTTTATCAAGATAAACACCAAAATCACATAAGTTTTGATTAATCCAGAAACTTTGAGCACAATTACTAGCATAAGATATATACTCAGCTTATACAGTAGATAAATGAACAAATAATTGTTTCTTATATGACCATGAAATTAAACATTTTCCCAGAAAATGACACATACGTGATGTGCTCTTTCAGTCAATTCTACATCCTCCAAAATCAGAATCAGAATAAGATGTTAGATCAAAATAGTTATATTTTGGATAAAATAAACCAGAATCAACAGTTCATTTAACATATCTAATTATTATTTTTACAGCTTTAATATGACTTTCTTTAGGATTATCTTGAAATCTAGCACATAAACACACACTAAAAATGATATCGGGTCTAGATGTAGTTAAATATAGCAAGCTACCTATCATACCTCTATAAACTATAAATTCAACTAATTTACCATATGCATCACTGTCTAATTTACAATTAGTACCCATAGGAGTTTTCATGGATTTAGAGGAATCAAGACCAAATCATTTAACTAAATCTTTAGCATACTTAGATTGATTAAGAAAAATTCCATCTTTACTTTGAGAAATTTGAAGTCCAAGAAAGAAATTTAATTCTCCCATTAAATTCATGTCAAATTCAGAAGACATCACAGAAGAAAATTCATTATAAAGTATTTCACTAGATAATCCAAAAACTATATCATCAATATAGATCTGAAAAATTAAAATATCATCAGAAGATCTTTTAATAAAAAGAGTTGGATCAACATTGCCTTTCTTGAAACCATTTTTTAATAAAAATAAAGAAAGTAGTTCACAAAAAGCATGAGGTTCTTGTTTGAGACCATATAAATCCTTAGATAATTTAAAAACATGGTTGGAAAATTTTTCATTTTCGAAATCAGGGGGGTTGAGAAACATAAACTTTTTTATTTATAAAACCATTTAAGAACACACTTTTTACATCCATTTGATATAATTTAAAACCTTGAAAACACACAAAACCCAACAAAATTCTAATTACCTCTAACCTGGAAACAAGTGAAAATGAACCTTCAAAGTCTATACCTTCTTCTTAAGAGTATCCTTGAGCAACAATTCTGGATTTGTTTTGGAAAATCTGTCCAGATTCATCCAGCTTGTTTTTAAAGATCCACTTAGTTCTAATTACTAGCTTATCATCAGGAAATTATACTAAAGTCCAAACATTATTTCTAACAAACTGATTTAATTCATCTTGCATAGCAACAATATAGTTTTAATCTTTTAAAGCATCATTATTATTAATGGCAATAAAATCAGAAATAAAAGCAGAATTGGCATAATAATTTAAAATAGAATTTATAGTTTTGACACCAGAATCAACATTTACAATTACATTTTCAACATGATGATATTTTTGAATATTCTATGATCTTGGATCAGGTTAAGAAAGAGTATGATCCCCCTTAATTAATTAATTCTTATCTTGAGGAATATCTTCACCAAAATTAAAATCTCTAAACTCATCATTAATAACATTAGAATCAGAATTCATTTTAACATTATTTTCATCAAAAATATCATGAACAGATTCTTTAATAACCATCATTCTTTTATTATAAAATCTATAAGATTTACTATTATTAGAATAACCAAGAAAAATACCTTCATCACTTTTAGCATCAAATTTATCTAAATTATCTTTTGAATTTAAAATAAAAACTTTACATCCAAAAACTCTAAAATAACCAATTTTAGGATTTTTATTTTTGAATAATTCATAAGAAGTTTTCTTTAGCAAAGGTCTAATAAGAATTCTATTTGAAATATAACATGAAAAAAAATAGCCTCAACCCAAAAATATATAGGAAGATTATATTCACTTAACATAGTTCAAGCCATTTCAATAAGAGTTCTATTTTTCCGTTCTACAACACCATTTTGTTGTGGTGTTCTAGGAGCAGAGAAATTATGAAAATACCCATTCTTTTCACAGAATTTTTCAAAATCTAAATTATGAAATTCACCTCCTTTATCACTATGAATAGAAATAATCATACAACCTTTTTCATTTTTAAATAATTTACAAAAAGCAGTGAATTTAGATAAAATATCATTTTTATGTGCAAGAAAATATACCCAAGTAAATCTACTATAATCATGAACAATAACTAAAGTATATTTCTTTCCACCAAGGCTATAAATTTGAGTTGGACCAAATAAATCAATATGTACTAAATGTAAAGGCTTATTAGCACTTATCTAATTGATAGGTCTAAAAGAAATTTTGTGTTGCTTCCCTTTCATACAGGCATCACAAATATGAAGTTGTTCTTTCTTTAAAGAAGGAAGCTGTAAAACATTCTCATGCTTTGAGAGATAATGCAACATTCTGAAATTAACATGACCTAAATGTCGGTGCCAAAGGATGCTGTCATTCTGTACAACATTCAAACACTTTACACGTTGAATAGTTAGTTTAACAAAATCAATAGTATAAATATTATCTTTTAGATTAGCATAAAATAATAAAGAATCATCTTTAAAAACTAAACAATTATCATTTTGAAATTTAACTTCCATTCCATCATCACATAATTGTGATATACTAATTAAATTATTTTTTAAACCTTCAACATATAAAACTTTTGAAATAAATGTAGAATTTCAAATACCAACTTTACCAAAACCTTTTACTTTGCCTTTAGAATTATCTCCAAAAATAACAGTGCCTCCATAACATGTGTTGTATGAGGTAAAATTTAATGGTTCTCCGATCATATTCCTAGATCATCCACTTTCCATGTACCATATGTCTTTCTTGAGACATCCAAGACATTTTTACTACAAAAATCAATTACTTGAAAATTTTGGTACCTAAGCTACTTTGGGTCCAATAGGATTAGTAATACAATTTTTAGGTACCCATACAGAATTTAAACATGTATTGTAAGGTACTCTTGATAATAAGGATTTAGAAATATTAGTTTTTTGTAAATCCCAAAGATTCTTTAAATCTAATTGAGCAGTCATTGGAATAGTGACCATTCATGCCACATTTAAAACAAATAACAGTTAAAGTACAACCATTTTTACTTTTAACAAAATGGGTTTTATTCATTTGAGGTAATCTTTTATGATAACCAAAAAAATATTTATTTTTATCTGTTTTAGTCAAATACATCATCACATGATATTTTTCATGACCTTGAATAAAAGTTGATAAATTTTGTTTAAGATATTCAACTTCATTTTTCAATTTATCATTCAAATCTTGAGTAGTTTTTAAATTATCATAAACTGTTGAATGAGAAGCAGAAGAAGTGTTTGTTAACTTTTAATTTTATTGCAAAATTAATTTATTTTCAGAAATAAGTTTTTCATTATCTTCTTTAAGTTTATTATATAAATCAACCACTTTGAAAATATCTTTTCTTAATCTTTCAATTTCTTTATTTAATTCAAAAACTTTGTGGTTTTCAGATTCATATTCCAAATCAGAACATTCAGAATAATAACTAGAATTACTAACCTTATCTAGTGATGCCTTGAAGTAAAAGTTAGCAGATTCTTTTTCATTTCTAGATTGTTCACTATAATCAGATTCTTCAGTACAACTCCAGTTGATTTTCAATGGATTTATATCCTTATTTTTGTATTTTTCTTTATTCTTTAGTTTAGGGTAATCGAGTTTGATATGAAATTACTTCCTACACTCATAACAAGTTACATTTTAAGAATTGTAATTTGTATCACATTTCTTATCTCCCTTATATTTTTCTTTTTGAGGGTTTCTTCTAAACTGGTTTTTGAATCCTTTCTTTTTCATTCTTTTGTAGACTCCAGTTACAATCTGAGCCATGTCTTCCTTTTCAATATCCTGTAGATTAGAATCAAAAGAGTCATTAGAAATAACATTTAGAGACTTAAAATCTACACCTTTTTTTTGTTGTCTCCTCATCTACTGTGTTCTTCTATTTAAGTTAATATTGGAGTAGTGATCCAATCAATTCATCAAGTGTGTACTCTTTGAAGTTCTTGCTTTCATCAAAGACAACCTTCTTTGCATGCCATTTCTTTGGTAATGATCGTAGTACTTTTTCAACAATTACAGGGTTTTCCAGGTCTTCTCCAAGTGAATTCATTCCATTCACAATGCTTGTGAATCTATGGGACATTTGGTTTACAGTTTCATCTTCACCCATCTTGAAGTCTTGATACTTAGCCCGAAGCATTCCAATCTTGGTTCTGATCAATTTTTCAGAGCCAAGGTGAGTAACTTGCAGAATCTTCCAAATCTCATGAGCTGTCTTGCATGAAGACACATGACTAAAAACACTTATGTTAATAGAACAATATAAAATATTAAAAACATTGTAATGTAAAACATATCTATTAGCATCAATTCCTGTAAGATTATCTGGGTCGGCTTCAAGAAGTGTGTATTATTTGGACATGATAGACCAGTGCTCAATGCTCAACTGTTTGAGGTATTCCTCCATTCGGGATCTCCGGTATCCATAATCATTGCCATCAAAATGTGGTATCTTTTAAGGAATCCAAGCATCATTCAGGTTCAATCCTGTCATCTTATAAGATCTTTATCCATAGACTCTGAGGTCTAGGAATATGTTATCACAATAAAATATAAAAGCATACAAAAAAAAGGTTGGATAAATTCCTAAAGGAATAACCAATGATACCAATCTTTGGTATTTAGAAATATAAAGCTAGAGAAAAATTATTCTTAAGAAGGTTATAAACTGATACCAATTGTTAGGTCAAACAGGGTAATGGAAGATGGTCTAGAGGGGGGGGGGGTGAATAGACTATATTAAAAATTTTAATCAAATGAATTGATTAATTAAATTAATTATCAAAGTTAATTATTAAGGTTAATTAGTAGCGGGAAAAGTAAATAACGCAAGGATGTATTTTATAGTAGTTTGGTCCAAAGTGGGCCTACTCTACTCTTATACCTCTATACTCGGTGAGATATGCATGTGCACTAAAAATTATTTTTAAAGGGAAATCATAACCCAATTAAAAAAAATCATTTTCTAGTGGAGGGATAACCATGACACCGACTTTTGTGTGGGGAGTCACAACCCTTACAACCTGAATTTTGACACTGGGAGTCACAACCCAAACAGTCCTGAATTTAGATATAGGGAGTCACAACCCTAATATTCTAACTTTAGAATTCAGGAGTCACAACCCAAGGAAAAAAGAATAAAAAATAATGCTTTTGTGTGAAAAATAATAAATAGAAAAATATTGTGCTTCTGAGAGATGAGAAGTAGTGTTACAGACTCATAACAAAATGAAATAGAAGATAAAAATTAAAGCATAGTTACTGGTTCTTGAGGTTTAGATCAACACATCTCATCAATGAAATTGTAGTCGAAACAGAATTAATTCGACACTTGAGAGAATGAGTAGGTGGTGAAGCAGAGTGTCACAAGACGCTACAAATGCACAGTAGGATCACTTTCTCTTTTTATTGCAATTGTATTCATTTACCTGCAAGAGAGAATGATATATATATAGAGAATAAAATACATAGTAGTTTCAGCAGCTCCTCTTCCTTTGGATATTCAAAATACATTGAGTTAAGGGCTTCCATAAATATCTCCATGAAAATAGCAGTACTGTTGCTTCTTTATTTCTGTAGAATAAATATCTAATAAAATAATTCAAAATATTTTGAATAAGTCTTCCAATAAAATCTATATAATAATAAAAGAATTGAATGATTTAAAACATCATTTTAAATCCATTTAAAATGTTTTAAACATAGTCAAAATAGTTCCAAAAAACTAGAAGAATATTCTAAAATTAAATTCAAACATTTGAATTTAAACAATTTTGAAACGTCCAAATTTATTTGTAAAAGACGTTGAACAAATTTATTAATTTTTCTCTCTAAATATAGCACCAAAAACATTAAAAAATCTTCAATTATGATCCTTATAATTAATGAGAATTTATCCAAAAAAATCGTTCAAAAATAATCCATATATAAGTAGAAAATCAATTTTTAAAAAAATTGCATGAAATGAACAATAACTTCAGAATGAACAGTAATGTAGCATAGAGATGATAAACAGTAACATAACATAGGGATGATAAACAGTAACATATGGTTTCCAAACCATGCTTTGCGGAATGAACAATAACATAATGTAGGGATGATAAACCATACTTTTCACTATTCATGAACAGTAACTGTAGGGATGATGAACCATACTTTGCACTATTTATGAACAGTAAATGTAGCATGGGGTATGAATAGTAAATGTTGGAATGATGAACCATACTTTGCACTATTCATGAATAGTAATGTAGCATAGGGTATGAATAGTAAACGTAGGGACGATGAATCATACTTTTCACTATTCATGAATAATACGTAACGTAGGGTATGAATAGTAAATGTAGGGATGATGAACCATAATTTTCACTATTCATGAATAGTATGCTACTTTTGTGAAAAATTTGGACAGAATATTTTGACAAACTTCAGTGAATTTTTAAGGGCTCTTAACATTAGATTCAGACTTTGATCAAGATTAATGATTTTTAGAAAAACTTATTAGCTTTTAAAAAAAAAAGAATCAATTAAAACTGACATATACAGATCAAAAAATCATAAAAAACGACAGAAGAAAAACTATTTTGGAAAAACTGCTACTAAAAAATAACATAACATAACTTAAAGTAATTAAAAGTCCATTCAATGATATTTTTAGACTTTGATGTAAACTAATGAAATAAAGATAAAAATGTTAGATTTTTATAGAATCAAGTTTCATGTGAAACCGACAAATGTAGAAGTTTCAGTAAAAAAAAATACATAAAATTTTTAAAATAGTGAACTATAGAGTTTCTAAAACCATAGTAGCAACTTCATTGAATTTTTAGAGAAACAAATAAGTATTTTAAAACTTTTTCATTAACTAATAAAGTACAGATAAATCTTTTATCTTTCCAACGTGATAAGAATCAAAAAAATCCAAATAAAAAAATTTAATATATCATCAAAATACAGAGGAAAAGTAATCAAACAAAATCATATGAAATCAAATTAAAGGAAATATACACATGAACAAACAATCTCCCCCATTTGTTTGATTACAAAACCAAAACATTTAAACCATAAATGAATTTCTTAAAATGGTTAAAACCAAATTATTTCTCCCCAAAACTTCTCCCCAAAACGTCTCCCCAAAATTTCTCCCCCTTTTTTTAAATAAACAAAAAGTGAAAACAAGATCCCCCTAAACAAATACAGTAAATAAAATTTAAAATTCCAACATACCACGAGAAAATTTAATTTTCTCAAACTGAGTAGAGTCTAATGGATTTGTAAAAATATCTGCAAGATAATTTTTAGAAGGGATAAATTCTAAAATAATATCACTCTTATTCACATAATCTCGAATAAAATGAAATCTAAGATCAATATGTTTTCTTCTGGAATGCTGTAAGGGGTTTTTATAAATAGAAATTGCATAAGTATTATCACAATAAATAGGTAGTTTATCAAGATAAACACCAAAATCACATAAGGTTTTCTTAATCCATAAACTTTGAGCACAACTACTAGCAGTAGAGATATACTTAGCTTCTACAGTAGATAAAAAATAGATAATTGTTTCTTAGATGACTAGGAAATTAAACATTTTCCCAGAAAATGACACATACCTGATGTGCTTTTTGGTAAATTCTATATCCTCCAAAATTAGAATCAGAATAAGATGTTAAATCAAAATAGTTATATTTTGGATAAAATAAACCAGAATCAAAAGTTCCTTTAACATATATAATTATTCTTTTTACGCCTTTAATATGAATTTCTTTAGGATCACCTTGAAATCTAGCACATAAACACACACTAAAAATGATATCGGGTCTAGATGCAGTTAAATATAACAAGATACCTATCATACCTCTATAAACCATAAATTCAACTGATTTACCAGATGAATCACTATCTAATTTACAATTAGTACCCATAGAAGTTTTCATGGATTTAGAGGAATCAAGACCAAATCATTTAACTAAATCTTTAGCATACTTAGATTGATTAAGAAAAATTCCATCTTTCCTTTGAGAAATTTGAAGTCCAGGAAATAACTTTAATTCTCCCATTAAACTCATGTAAAATTCAGAAGACATCAAAGAAGAAAAATAATTACAAATTATTTCACTAGACGATCCAAAAACTATATCATCAACATAGATCTAAACAATTAAAATATCATCAGAATATCTTTTAATAAAAAGAGTTGGATCAACATTGCCTTTCTTGAAACCATTTTTTAATAAAAATAAAAAGTCTTTTATACTAAGCATGAAGTGCATGTTTGAGACCGTATAAATCTTTAGATAATTTAAAGACATAGTTGGGAAATTTTTCATTTTCGAAACCAGGGGGTTGAAAAACTTAAACTTCTTCAGTTATAAAACCATTTAAGAACACACTTTTTACATCTATTTGATATAATTTAAAACCTTGAAAACACACAAAAGCCAACAAAATTCTAATTGCCTCTAACCTAGAAACATGTGAAAATGAATCTCCAAAGTCTATACCTTTTTCTTGAGAGTATCCTTGAGCAAAAATTCTGGCTTTGTTTTTGATAACCTGTCTAGATTCATCCAGCTTGTTTCTAAAGATCCACTTACTTCCAATTACCTACTTATCTCCAGGAAATTATACTAAAGTCCAAACATTATTTCTAAAAAACTGAATTAATTCATCTTGCATAGAAACAATCCATTTTTAATCTTTAAAGCATAATTAATATTAATAGGAACAAAATCAAAAATAAAAGAAAAATTGGTACAATAATTTAAAATATAATTTTTGGTTTTGACAACATAATCAACATTGCCAATTACATTTTAAAAAGGACGATCTTTGAGAATCTTCCATGATCTTGGATTAGGTTGAGAAAGAGTATACTCCCCCTTAATTAATTCATTATTATATTGAGGAATATCTTTACCAAAATTAAAATCTCTAAACTCATCATCAATAGCATTAGAATCAAAATTTATTTTAACATTATTTTCATCAAACATAACATGGACAAATTATTTAATAACCATCGTTATTTTATTATAAACTCTATAAACTTTACTATTATTAGAATAACCAAAAAAATACCTTCATCGCTTTTAGCATCAAATTAATATAAATTATATTTTGAATTTAAAATAAAAACTTTACAGCCAAAAACTCTAAAATAACCAACTTTAGGAATTTTATTTTGTAATAATTCATAAGGAGTTTTCTTTAGAAAAGGTCTAATAAGAATTCTATTTGAAATATAACATGTAACAAAAATAGGCTCAACCCAAAAATATATAGGAAGATTATATTCACTTAACATAGTTCGATCCATTTCAATAAGAGTTCTATTTTTCCGTTCTACAACACCATTTTGTTGTGGTATTCTAGGAGCAGAGAAATTATGAAAATATCCATTCTTTTCACAGAATTTTTTAAAATCTAAATTATGAAATTCACCACCTTTATCACTATGAAAAGAAATAATCATACAACCTTTTTCATTTTGAATTAATTTACAAAAATCTGTGAATTTAGATAAAGTATCATTTTTATGTGCAAGAAAATATACCCAAGTAAATCTACTATAATCATCAATAATAACTAAAGTATATTTATTTCCACCAAGGCTAGAAATTTGAGTTGGACCAAATAAATCAATATGTACTAACTGTAAAGGATTTTTAGTTCTTATCTGATTGATAAGTCTAAAAGAAATTTTGTGTTGCTTCCCTTTCATGTAGGCATCACAAATATGAAGTTGTTCTTTCTTTAAAGAAGGAAGCTGTAAAACATTCTCATGCTTTGAGAGCTTATGAAACATTCTAAAATTAACATGACCTAAACATCGGTGCCAAATGATGCTGTCATTCTGTACAACATTCAAACACTTTACATGTTGAACAATTAGTTTTGCAAAATCAATAGTATAAATATTATCTTTTAGATTAACATAAAATAATAAAGAATCATCTTTAAAAACTAAACATTTATCATTTTGAAATTTAACTTTCATTAAATCATCACATAATTGTGATATACAAATTAAATTATGTTTTAAACCTTCAACATATATATTTTTTGAAATAAATGTAGAATTTGAAATACTAACTTTACGAAAACCTTTTACTTTGCCTTTGGAATTATCTCCAAAAGTAACAGTGCCTCCATCACATGTGTTGTATGAGGTAAAATTTGATGGGTCTCCAGTCATATTCCTAGAGAATCCACTTTACATGTACCATATGTCGTTCTTGAGACATCCAAGACATTTTTCCTACAAAAAATCAATTACTTGACAATTTTTGGTTGCTAAGATACTTTGGGTCCAACCTGATTAGTAATACAATTTTTAGGTACCCATACATAATTTAAACATGTATTGTAAGGTACTCTCGATAACAAGTACTTAGAAATATTAGTTTTTTTAAATCACAAAGATTGTTTAAATCTAAGTGAGCAGTAATTGGAATAATGAAAATTCATGCCACATTTAAAACAAGTAATAGTTGAAGTACAACCATTTTTACTTTTAAAAAAAATGAGTTTTATACATTTGAGGTAATATTCTATCATAACCAAAACCATATTTATTTTTATTAGTTTTAGTCAAATACATATTCTCATGATATTTTTCAAGATCTTGAATAAAATCAGATAAATTTTGTTTAAGACATTCAACTTCCTTTTTCAATTTCTCATTCAAATCTTGAGCAGTTTTCAAATTATCATAAACTGTTTAATGAGAAGCAGAAGCAGTGTTTGTTAACTTTTTATTTTCTTTCAAAATTAATTTATTTTCAGAAATAAGTTTTTCATTATCTTCTTTAAGTTTATTAATCTTTAAATTTATTTATTTAATTAAAAAACATTGGGGTTTTCATATTCATATTCAAAATCAGAACATTAAGAATAATAACTAGAATTACTAACCTTATCCTGTGATGCCATGAATCACAAGTTATCATATTATTTGTCATTTCTAGATTGTTCACTAGAATCAATTTTTTCGGTACAACTCCTACTGGCTGTCAATGCCTTTATATCCTTATTTTTTTATTTTTCTTTATTCTTTAGTTTAGGGAAATCAGGTTTGATATGACCTTTCTTCCTACACTCATAGCAAGTTACATCTAAAGCATTGTAATTTGTATCACCTTTCTTATCTCCCTTATATATTTCTTTTTAAGGGTTTCTTCTAAACTAGTTTTTGAATCCTTTATTTTTAATTCTTTTGTAGACTCCAGTTACAATCTGAGATCTCCTTAATTTATTGAATAAACCATAAATGTGTGGAAGTGGATATATGTTCTTTATCTTAACTTGTTCAAGCTTACAGTAATCAACACATAGCCAAAGAGTTCCATCAGTCTTCTTTACTAACAAAATCAGTGTTTCCCAAAGAGACGTACTTGGTCAAATAAAACCCCTACTTTCCAGATCCTTTAACTATACTTTCAATTCCCATAACTCTATTGGTGACATCCTATATGACGGAAGGGAAATAGGACTAGTCCCCGGAAGGAGTTCAATCGTAAACTCCACTTCCCTTAGAGGTGGTAACCCTAAGAAGTTCTTGGGAAATACATTTGGAAATTGATCCACAAAAGCTGGAAAAATATTTTCCTCAATCTCTTCCATTGATGCCAAAGTCAACACTACCAACTGGTAAGATATCGTTCCCACTATTGGTACCAACAAGCTCTTTGCACCCTTCTTTACAATCCTCCCTCCTCTAAAGAGATGCTTAATGACATCCTTAGTCATGAAACTAACTGTTCTCCTATAACAGTTCATTTTAGCCTTGAATGTTGTCATCTAATCCATACCCAAGATTACATCATATACGTCCATATCCAACATCGAGAAGTCCCATTTTAGCTAAGCTCCATCAATAGTTATAGCACATTCTCTACACATAAATTCTTGGCATTCTTTTTCACCAAGAGGATTTTGCAATTTCAAAATAGAAGGTATCATTTCCAGTTTTAAACATAGCAAGTCAACATCATGAGAAGAAATAAAGGAATGTGATGCACCAGTATCAAACAACACTTGGAAAAAGGTAGAATTCAAAATAATTGTACCTCATGGTCTAGCCCGATCATCGACAATCATCTGCTCAGCTCCATACAATTAATTCTTTGCTACACTATTCTCCTTGTTTCCTTGATGAGGTTTCACTGGTTGAGGAGTCATGGTATTTCTAGAATCACCATGGCTAGCTGTGATCTACTGACGAGACTGATTCTGTTTTCCTCATCCAGTCAAAGCATATGATGCTTGCGATGCCTGAGAAGTGTCTCGAGCACCCTACCTTGGAGAAATGCGACAATAGAACTGAAGATGTACCATCTTGTTGCAATAATTACATGATCTAGGTTGTACCATACTATCTCGCATTATGTGGTCAAGAAAACCACATTGAAAATAACCTTCTTTGCTCTGGGATCGTAGAGGAAGGTTTATTGATTCAGCTGTCTAGTTCTGATTTCCACTTGCACCTTGGAAATAGGTGTCACTTTTTTGCTTGTTCCCAGTGGTTGAGTTCCCACCATTTCCTGTAGGTATCATCATGCCTCCTCCCATAGATCCTGAGATATCATGTTCAGCCACAGTCGCTCTGTTCACCATCTCTATATAATCTGTAATACAAAGTACTGCAATCTTTGATCGAATCTCCTATCGTAACCCTGATTCGAGGATGTGTGCCTTCAAAGAGGCACTTTCCACAACTTCTGGTACAAATATCACTAAGTTCATGAACTTAGCTGCATACTCTGGGATAGAGAGACTCTCTTGTTTCAGGCTGAGGAAGTCTGTCATTTTTTGGATCTTGAACACGTGAGGATAGAATTATTTGTTGAAAAATTCCTCAAAATCCTCCCATGTAAGGCCTTCATCCAATTTAGCTTGCACCGCTAAATCCCACCACTGACATGCAAGATCCTTGAGCATATACATTGTCGGTTTGACATTTAGCTCTACTGGTGTGCCGATGAAGTTTAAGATACAATTCATCCAACATAGCCACACCTTTTCCTTCTTAGGTTCAGAATCACCCCAGAAATTAGGTGGATTTTGCTTCATGAACTAGATGGTATGATCCACATGTCGTGGCTCCTTCCTCTGATTCCTTGTGTCCAAAGATTGAAAATCTTGGACAATACTCTGAACCGGCTCTTAGTTCACACGTGGTTCAGGTGCAACCACATTCTTTTCAGCTTCTTTGGGTTGGTTTCGATGACGCCTACCAGTTGATATTTTATAAACTAACCAAAAACTCCATTAATTTCACTCTCTAGAACCTGTTGGCTTAGAATTTCAAATTCTATCACATCAACTATCACAAAATTGTTTTCCAAAATAAACTTTTTCCCATGTTCAACCATTTTTGAAAACACTTCACATGATTTTGAAAATTAAACCATTTTCAAAATATGATAAGCATTCGATTTTTCAAAATATTTCATTTGAAAACCAGTTCCATACTTTTAAAAAAATTAACATTTTTTTCACAACATGATTCATTCCTCGAAATGATGTATGCACTCCTAGTGGGAATTTATTCCTCTACAATTCATGTCTTTCTCGTCTCATTGGCTAAACCCATGAAAATAAAATTTCAAAATCCTAGAAGTGTCTCTAAACACTTATTTACCCAAATCCCTGGTAACTTGAAGTTCAACATAAAAGGGTTAGCTATGTCCTTTTATGCTTTAAATTTCAAGTTCTGACAATCCTACTCCTTTCTAAGATTCTCACCCAAGTAATAGACAAGAAGAGATTTCATCTCCAAAACTAGGAACATCGATGACTACTTGTTAGGCAAGGACCGAACAAGCTGATACCATTTGTAATGACCCACTAATTCTTATTGGATTGAGAGTACACCGAGTCATTACTAAGCCTTAAGAGACATCCACAAGATGCCAAAGGCTGGAAATAAATGTCTAAGGGTTTCAAATAAATGTGGCGGACAATTTACCCTTTAATAAATAAACCAATAAACCAACCAACCATAACCAAATATTCAGTATATGATGCATGAACTAATTAAAGACAACTCAATAACTTTTGTATCTCAAAACCACATCAAAGTAAGAAACATAAGAAGAATAACCAAGTATCAAAGTACAGAGAGGATAAAATACACAAGACTCTCCAAAGACCTCAAGACTCCATGCTCTACAATCTCCAAGCTCCACAATCTCCAAACAGCCCAAACATCATGAGGTAGTGTTAAACACGTGTGAAACATTACCTTTTCCCTTGTCCTAGAAGATAACATCTACAAAATCTCTAAAGTGCCAAAGCATGGGTGAGTATAAAACTTAGTAGGTTTTCCCCAATGTCTTCCCATACTCATGCCACTAGGATAGAAGAGTTAGAAACAATTATATAAAACAATTTATATAAAACAATTTCTCAAAAATAGTTTATAACTAAATATAAACAAGTTTCCAAAACCATTCATTACCAAAAGCATACAAGTGAAATTAAAACCAATTTTCCCAGTAAGATATTTTTCCAAAAAAATAACTAAAAAATCTTTAAAATCATTTCACAATATCCCTTTCTTGGAATACCCAACCATTCCACAAACCCATTCAACCAACCATGCATGCTATGTTATGACAGTTCCATACTCATGAGCAGTTTCTCGTCGATCTACCAAGTCGTCACAAGGTAATTTTTTCCCATTTAACATTAACCATTTGGCAGTGAGAACAAGGTAATATTTCAACCAAGACCCATATATGAAATATGAAATTTATATCATGTGTTCCATTTAACCTTTGGAACTGAGCACAAGGTCATATTTCAACCAAGCCCCAGAAATGCAATATGAACTCATACACCAATATGACCAATGATAATTCCAAAACACTTTTTCAATAAAACACCCCTTTTATTGAAAACCAAATTTTCATCAAACAATTTAACAATTCTAGAAAATCAATAATTTAAAATCATAATTTTAAATTCAAGAGGCTAAATCACATTACACAACAGTTCACCAGGATTTCAAAATTTCACTAAAACCATAAATCATCACTGAAGAAGATTTATTACATGCTTTTAAAAATCAATACCATTAAAATAAACTAATTTAAAACTAATAAAATCAATTCTAGAAAGAGTAGATGAGAGTTAAGCCACCTACCTCAAAGGTTTTGACAAAACTCGACAACAGATGAAGAACACACAAGAAGACGGGTCGATTCTCCAAGAACGGCCTTAGTTATCTTATCCCAGCGAGATCAAAACTCAAAATTGAATTATTTGGAATCCAAAAACGTAGATATATTCACTATAGGTTCATATCTAAGAAATAATGGAGATCAGAGAAGTATATCTAAGCAGATCTAAGAAAACGTGACAAATCAGAAAAGAATGGTGACATACCTCAAGAATCGGATCAAGATTCCAAGAAAGCATCTTAGATCTATTCCTATATCATAAAAAACACAATATTTTGCCTTAATTTATGTTAAAAAACTTATATCTACCCACATGTGGTGTAGATCTATGAAAACAGGAAGTAGAGAAGGAGGTGTTTTTATAAAATGGAAAAGAACCAGGAAGATCGACACTTAACCCAAGAATCGGGCTTGAAATCACCAAGGGAAGGCTGTAGGTTGGCTCCAACTCATGTGGGGGGGGGGAGGGTTCTCCATCCTTATAGGGAGAGTAATCTTTAAACAGGGGAATTTTTAATCCAAAAAAATATATATAGAGAAAAAATGAGTAATCTCCTAGAAAATTGGATCTAGATTTGACCACTGCGCAAGGTTTGACCACACGGTTTGGGCCAACCCTGTATGGATTGTGTGACCTTCCTTTTGGTCCCAAAACTCCTTATATAAACCCTAAACTCTAATATCCTTCACCTTTACCCTTTTTATGGAAACATATTTTTGTGGAAACATCCCACTTTATGAAAACACCCCACTTTATGGAAACACACCACTTTATGGAAACAACCAACATTATGGAAACAACCAACATTATAGAAACACCAAACTTTATGGAAACTCTCTATATTATGGAAACTATCTATTTTCTGGGAACTCTTTATTTTATGGAAACTCTATATTTTATGGAAACTCTCTATTTTATGGAAACTCTCAATCAAAGACACACCATTTAAAAAAACATGAGGAAAGGGGGTTATGTACCCGAAACCGGGGGTACAACATAAATCCAAATAAAATAAGTGAATATACAACATAAAATAATCAAAGTTAATTGAACACATATCTTAAAATGACATAATCAGTTAAGAATAAGTTTAACCCAATGAATGAAAATTAAGTTAAGAAATCCCTAACCCCACAATTCCTTTTGGTTGAACATGATTTAACCTATTATATAGTGGGTTTAAAAATGTTATTAACTTATTAAAGAAACATATTAATATTTATAAAATCATATATTATGCTTTTATAAAATCTTATCACCCATTTGTTAATAATATTTCATTTTTTTATTCTTTCGGGTGTTAATTGCCTTATTTTCTCATTCATACTTTGTTATAAAAGTTCCAGTTCTTGTGAATATAATTTATTTCTATCATCTCCAGAATAATAATAATGACGTAATTATCATATTTTTACATCAATTATACTTTTAAAACTAATCATTAATGATGGTTATGAAAAATGGACTATGTTACAATCATGGAGACAGTTGGTTGTACGCACACATGAGTAACGTTTCCATTTTTTAATGATCATTATGGAATGAATTTAAGTAAAATTTTATCATTATAGAATGACAATAATATCATATATACCATATTTTTTACTTTAAATATAATTATATATATCATCCATGTGATGTGGTGATGAAAAGAGTCATATCTTTTTGTGAAGGTGGTGGTCTACACTTACATGAACAATGTTACCATTTTTCAATTTTTTTTATCTATTAATGATGATAAATTTATCATTAATATCATAATTATTCCATTTATATCACATAAATACAATATATTTACCATTATTAACTTCTTTGTAAAGCGTTAGTGAAAACCAATCACATCTCTCCACGAGATGGTAGTCCCCCGTACACATTAACAATGATGTTGTGTCCCCTATGGAATGGAAAGTAAAAAAATTTATATATGATAAAATGACTATATAGATATAATTATGTTAGAAATAAACTATATATACTTTATTTAAATCATCATACCTAACCATGATAGGTGGTAATGGAAAAACAAATGACCATGGTTCACGAGGCGGTAGTCCACTGTACACACAAATGATGATTTCATAACCCATTTGATAGACTAGAAGAAGGATTTAGGTTATTACATTAACATTATAACATATTATATGTAATATAATTAGGCTATTAAATAATATTAATTTATGAATAATTTAATGGGGTGGTGGAAGAAATGAAATAAAAATGCTCGTTGAAGAACATCACCTCTTCTTCGGGTAACTTATTTTGGTTTGCACTAAAGGCCTTCCTTGGATGGATTTATGCTAAAAATAATGATTCTAGAATGATTAGAGGGAATTATAAAATTTATTTTTGTAGTTATTATCCAATACAATGGGTTTTTAAGGATTGAATATAGGATAGGGGTGGCCTTTTATAAGTGAGGTGAGTGACACACTTGTAATTTTTGAAAAGAATGAATTCCACCCATGTTTTTTTCATGTTACAAGGCTCAAATAATGAATCATTATCGATAATAGAAAAAATAAAGTCTATATATTTTCAACCAATTGATTATAGACATGTTTTTAGTTCATTTTAACCCTTATATTTTTATTTTAACCCTTAATGAATCAATTTTTACCTGAACCATGATAATTATTTTTTGTTGTTTTCACTATTAATTTTGAAAAAAAAATTAGTTAAATTTATTATAAAATATAAATAATTCTGATTCAAAATATTTAATCTATTTTTAAAAATTCTATTCACATTATTTTTAAAATTTAATTTAAAATTAATCTGTAGACGCGACGAGAAAGCCAGTTTTCAACGAGAAAATTTTCACATGTTTACAAAGTTTTTATATCAAATTTCAATATGAAATTGATTAAAATGCCCTAAATTTGATTAATAGATATATAATTTAACTAATTTTAATTTAAAAATAATTTAAAAAATAATTTAACTTTATAAATATTTTAAACGAAAAGACAATTTTCAATTAAAATTTAGTATTTTCACTATTCATAAAAAAATCAATCTTTTCATAAAATTGTAAAAACTTTACCCTAATATAATTTTGATGTGTTGATTTAAAAAATTAAGTTTATTTTTTCAAATAAATTTTATAAAATTGTAAAAATATACATTTAAAACAAAACCTACAGAAGCGACGAAAAAGCGGGTTTTCAAGAAGTTATATTTTTCAAGCACAAGATGGATTTATGTTAACTCTATGTCTAATAATAATAATCATATGAATATAAATTAAAATTTACTTATATATAATCAATAAATTTAATTTAAAATATTTATTAATATAAATTATTTTAATTAATTAAAATGGAGAAACATTATGCACATTAAAAGAGTCTTAAGAAAAAACACCTTTTTAAACCACCAAAAAACTTATACCAAAATACAATATAGTGATGATTAAAATTTAATTAAGTGGATTAAATATAAATAAATTATTATTATTTTTATTTAAATCATATTCATAACACAATTTTTATTTTAAATTACTTAATTTTTTGAAAAGAAATTTCATTTTTACAAAAATCATTAGTTTTTCACTATTCATTAAAAATCAATATTTTTTGAAAAATACCAAAATTTCACCCAAAATAAATTTTTATATTTTGATATAAAAAATTAATTTCATTTTATCAAATAAAATTTCTAAATGTTTCAAAAATTAATTATAGCATATACTTTTCATGAAAAGTAATAAAAATCATTTTTAAAGAATAAAATTACCTTACTAAAAATTGATTGATTATTTACTAAAAAAATATCAATAATTTATATTGAGTATGAAATTTACACACACAGATATATATATATATATATATATATATATTTTATAAATTAGTTAATACAATTCATACCTGTAACGCCCCGACCCCAGCTACCCAGAGTCGGTGCATTAATTACATAACATTGGCATGATCACGAGAAAGATCAAGTCTCGAAAGACCGATTAGTTTAGTATCCTTGGAATAACTAGATACATCCATAAATTTTTACATTACATCATAAAAAAAAACATCTTGTCTTAATATCCCCTCATACTATCCCTGCAGGTCATTCATAAATTACTTCTTCATAATCCTGGGAAAAAAAAATAAAACATTGAAAGGGGTGAGCTCGGATGCTCAGTAAGGATAACATTATAGCAGAAGCTTTCATAAATGAGCATAAACACTTAAGGCAATTTATAACTAAAACAAAAGCCTTTTAAACTTGAACTTCAGCATAAAATGGCAAAGGTAAAATGAAATAATGCCATTTACTTACTCACATGGATATTCTACTAGTCGAATGATCACATGCAATATCAATAACCACTTTCATAATGATGGAATGCATAATTCCAGACTATCATAACCACATAGCCAAGGCCTCGTGCCAAGACTACAAATAAGATTTTGCCAAGGCCTTGTGCCAAGACACTAGTTTGTCTCATGAGACCTACCGATGCATCGAGGAGCTATAGCGGGCTCCACCCGTCACTTATTAAGTCCAATGAATTCCCATATGAAAAGGTTTAAACATAACGTAAACATTCGTATTAAACTAGCATACGAAATGTCAATACTTTCACCACAAACCATGAATGGTATAAAAATAGCACATCCACAGTCAAACATAATTCATTCGATACAATATGGAAGATTGTATTGTATCACATTAACCTCAATCAATAATAATGAAGGATGTTGACATAGATGAAAATAATCATCAAAACTATTTGAGAGAAATATCCCCCTTTTCTTGAAAACATTTAAAAGTCACACTATTTGTCAAGAAGCCATTTAAAAGTATATTTTTGAATCAAAGTGTCCCATACCACTTTGAAACTTTTAAAAGGAGTTTTAATTTTAAAACTTTAATGTCCATATAAATAAATCCTTAAAACCATTTTTAAAATATGGACATTAATGAGCATGATTTAGAAGAATAATTCTTTAAAACATTTTAAAATGGTATTTTGGTTAGAGTTTCTAACCAAAAGAGAGACACTTGAATACAAATAATTGAGGTAATCAAAACATTGTAATATCATGAGAATAAAGGAATTCATGATATACTATGTCAAAGTACATTATATACACCACATAGAAGTGATTTGGTGTATATCATCAAAGAAGTCTCAATGGAATGTAAATTGAGATGAAATTTCTCAAAAAGGTTGTATCCTTAGGTTAAGGATAAATCAATGACATAATTATGTGTGACAAATATAAATACACTAAATATGATTGGATATTCAGTGTAAAACAATCAAAGGACATTCACACATATTCTTGTAAAAAAAACAATACCAACGAATTGGATGTTTAACTCAACAAATGGAGAATGAGTTAAAATTACTCTTATCAAATTCATATCAATGACTTGAGAATTACCAATGGAGTGATTATGTGTATCAAACTTCTATCCACAGGAAGGGGAGTGGAAATTATGACATAATCAAATGAATAGTGATTCCACACATAATCTTGGGGTAATATAATCAATGAAATATGTGTAAAGCCAAATGAGTGGAAATTGAAATCTCAAATTCCCTTATCGATTAGGTAACTTACGAAACATACACCCATGAAAGAAGTATCATACCATGATGATGTAAATACCCATAAATTAAAGTATATTACACAATGAATACGATCATGGGCAGTACACATACACCACATGCAATAATTAAGTGGTGATCAATGGAATTCTCACGGAATTAAAAGTGAGATAAGAAAACCCTTACATTGTACTTTTTCCTTGGTCGATGGTAGGTTTACCTCCTGTATAATGGTGAAATAATTGTTATTGAATAATAAAAGAATCATTTACTTTAATATGACATCATATATGATCTTTTATCATTGATTTGTTAATAATATTTTAGAATTATCGTCATTTCGGGTGTTAACGGGTTCATTTTACTTTATATTCTTTGTTATGTGAGACATATTCGTTATTAATGGGATGTATATTATTCATATCCAGAATTGTATCAAGTTCTTAAACATCATTTTTAAATCATCAAATTATACGATGGAGAATGAATCTCATCGCGTTCGTGGAGACGGTAGTCCGTACGTACGCACGAACGCTACTTCCATTTAATTTTTATTTTAAAAGAATCGAATCCAAATTATACATAGGTATATTACTATTCCAGTATAATATAATATTTTATATATGTTACATAAGTTCATTTACACCATCCTTTATACGTTCCATGTGTGGTATGAACGAGTCATATCATTTTAAGGGGGCGGTAGTCCGCACTTCCTCAAATGAAATTATCGTATGTATATACATCATGAAACGAATAATGGTATGAAATAAAATGGAATTAAAGAAGCTTATATATAGAATATATATCATTAATATCATATTTAATTACAGTGCCATCCTAATGGCCACCATGAGAGGCGGTAAGATGTATTTGAACAATCATCGTTTCGTGAGGCGTTAGTTTGCCATCCACAGAAACATTATGTTCATCATCCATTAGATTGAGTTGTGTGAATGTGTAGTTTGAATCCTTCTTATAACAACATCCTAGTATATTGAGGATACTGGTGTTGTTATAAAATAAAGGAAATAAAAAGATTTTGGGGGTTGGAGAAGCAAAATAAATGAAAATACTTTAAGAGAAATTGTTACCTTTAATTTAGGTAACTCACTTTGGTTGGAACCAAAGGACTTCTTGAAATGCTTTCTGCCTAAGGGGAAGCTTCAAGGAGGAGGATAGGGATGTGGGGAGCTTAGTTGGGCAGATTTTGGACGAGCCAAGTGGCTTGAGAGGTGTGAGGAAATGAGAAGGAGGAGTGCCCTTTTATAAGAGGGGTGAGGGGCACCTTTGGAAAAGCTAGAAATATTAATTTATAATAAATTCATATTCGGTTTCCAAAGGCTCCAAAGTTGACTATTCAAAGGATGAGGTGGGGATTGGTCGAAAACAACTCATCCAATAGAATTTAGACAGGTTTGGGTACTTATATTAACCTTATCTTTAAGTATTAACTCTAAGTTAATTAGTTTCACTTTTACAATGTCTCTTTGTATTTTTATATAATATGGTTAATAAACTTACTATATACATCCAAGAGACCCCCAAGTGGTCCATTAATGATTAACCTATCATAATATAAGTCTCTTGGCCGAACCTTAGATTTTTAGGAATTTAATATCAATTAATAATATAATATTTGTTTTAAGAACTCTTTTATGTCAATTTTGACACTATTCAATAGTTGATTTTTGTGAAACTCATAATAGATTGATTACTTCAAAAAAAGTCAATTAAATCAATCCTAATATATCATATTATCCTAGAAAATTAGTTTAATTCATTAAAAGTTTCATATTATATTTATTTGGGTGTTTATAATATCAATTGTTTTAATTTTTCACTATTATAGTAATTACTGCATCATCATTGTGTCATAAATAAAATAAATTATTTAATGTCTAAAAATTATAAATAAAATATCATTATGTAGAAAATATTTTTATATTTCTAATGAATATTTATAATCTAAAATCCAACATATATAACCCTATGTAACAATTGTTGTTCTAAAAGATATATGCTTGTGTCATTTTTGTATTCATTTTAACTAAATTAAAATAAAGTGTCATTATCACTTACAAGTGGATCCATGGGGTCCCAAAATAGACCCAAATATTCCCATGGTCGACCATGTATCAACCAATAGGGTTAAGACACGTTTTAGGGTAATTTAGTATTATTATAATATTATTTTTTTTAACCCTTATTTACCGGATTTACCCTTAACCATGGTAAATAAAATATTTACCGCAGTAATTATTCAAAATGTCTAAAAATAAAAGTTACCTATTTACACAATTTTAACATCCTGATTCCAAATATGGAATCCATTTTCCTAAATTCAAAACACAGAAGTGGCAGAAATTAATTTAAAATTAAATCCCGCTGTCAAAACAAAAAGCGTGTTTTTAAGAGATAATAACTATCAAAAGATTGACACTCGTTTATGTTTGGTTTAATTGTAAAATTATGTCCAATGACCAACATTATATTAAATGGTAAAAATATATTCTAAATATACTTTAAAACCACTCAAATTCATAATTTATCA
Organism: Viscum album; assembly: GCA_963277665.1. Taxonomy (NCBI): domain Eukaryota; kingdom Viridiplantae; phylum Streptophyta; class Magnoliopsida; order Santalales; family Viscaceae; genus Viscum; species Viscum album. Next base: position 695,981,147 of record OY728131.1, read on the forward strand.
CTATTAATTATTTTGATTAAAAAAGTTGTTTTTAATTAAAATTTAGTAATTTTCACTATTCATCAAAATATAAAAGTTATCCGAAAAGTACCAAAATTTCACCCTAGGATAATTTCGATATTCCGAATCCAAAAATGAAGTCCATTTTTAAATATAAAATATATATAATTTCAAAAATTAGGTATTACTATTCATAACGGCTAGTTTGATTGGTTGTGGTGTGTGTTAAAACTCAAGGTTGCGTACAACACACGCTACTGTTTTATTCAAAGAAAGCGTACCGTAGAAGCTTGGGATGTTTCATTTTAAATTTTTGATGTCCCCATTTAGTCAAAAAGTTTAAAATATAGTATTTAAAAAGGGTTCACTATTAAAGTTGATAAAAGTGCAATACTGAAAATGAATTTGTTCTTGCATTATATCTAAGAAACTCATAATATGGATTCTAAAATTATAACGATTATATAAACATTAAAATTTATCTAATACTATTCATAACCTCTTTTGAACGGCTTGTTTGGTAAGTCATGGTGTGCTTGAACATGGTGTTGCATGTAGTGAAAGTTATTGAATTATTTTGAAGAAATAACACACTATGAAATCTTGGGGTGTTACATTCTCCCCTCCTTCAATAAATTGCGTCCTCGCAATTTGAAATTGTTCTTCGAAAAAAAAAGGTTGAAAATAGATAATATATTTGTGGGAAAACCCACATCGGAATTTGGGTTACTAAAATTTAGTCTTAATATGAGAAAAAGAGAAATCAAAGGGTCACCACCAAATTATGATCTCGATTAGGAGAACATTGGTGGCAACTAGAGACATATAATTGGAGGAAAAACGTAAATATTTATAGGTGGTGATTGAGGTCATCAATCACAAACAAGTGTAAAATTGAGGTCCTTATAATCATCAATCTATGATGATTTGAAATACCATCGGTTCAACAAAACATAGGGTATTAGGATAACACATTTTTGACGTTTCAAAATATCTTAGTTGAAATCCCACATCGAAAAATGAATTAATGAGGCCTCTATTTAAAATAAAGAGTCGAAAGTATGAAGATTACCAAAAATAACACATACTAGGGTTCCATGAAGGAAAATATGGATATGGAGGAGAAATCTAACCATCAATTATCTGATGGAGAGTGGTAGAGAACATGGCTATGAAAAGGCCAAAAATCCCAAAGCCATAAATTTGTGATGATTTAAGGTACCATCTAGGACAACATTTTTGTTCTATGTTTCTTTTATTAATGTTGGGGATTTTATTTATGAGATTGGCTAAGAACATTATGAGATATACTTAAATTTTAAGTAGATTTTCATTCTTTAATAAATTTCCACCACTAACTCAATTTTTTTTAAACGATGAGTATTCAAGAAGACTTGGTCACACTGGAAGAGCTAGAATAAACTTCTATAGAATCACATGATCCATGCAGGATAAACCATATATTAATCAAAACCAAAATGGTTATTGAATGATCTAATGATCCCCCAAAAGGATATTCATTGAGATAAATATGCACTAATCTTAATTTCTAAAATTAAACCAACAATACCCCAAAGTTAAATAGATACCATTCAATAACCAATTGTCCTTAAAATCCTTTAATATAATCCAAACTAATATTGAAACCCAAAACATAGAATAATTTGATTATGTAGTCTCCCATGTTACATTGTATCTCCAAATTACATCAAATACTCTTAAAGTCACATACTTAAAAGTAATCATCACATATTCCCTGTTATAGGTTAATCATTTCCATAAATAACCCAAATCACTATAAATCAACAATAAAAATGTAGATAAAAATCCACCATTACTCTACAAATGAAACCTCATTGTATTCTATTTTCCTTGGGCATATAGTGTTCCTAACAAAACGAACATCTTCCAAAATAACATTTATCACTTAATCACCAAATCATTTTCCTATACCAAGGGTATTCATTTGATAAGACATAAGAACCCAAATCATCTTATTATTGATCAATAAAATCATTTAAAAAAAATAGTTACACTAACCAGGGACTTCACGTAGTCCAGTGGTAGGCGATAAATCCCAATCGCACTTTGGTTGTGGGTTCGATTCCCACGGCTTTGTCCGACGCGATGGGTTGTCACACGGTCTACGTGTTGTCCTTTTTCAAAAACTATATTTTATAATATTACCAAAATGAGATAAATTCCTCAAAATAACATAATTTAACCACAAATGTTATATCATACTTTGCATTTTCATCCCAAATTATAATAACTTATCATTTTCTCAAACCCCAATGATCATATAAAACCAAATGGTTATTTATACCTATATCCACAAGAGAAGAGACAATTCTTCCTCAAATATCATTCTCACATGGCAAACTGCGGGGTTACAAATACAAGAGAAAATTATTCCAAAGCAAACCCATCAACAAGGAGTGCTAATACTTTTTAAATTTTTCTCCAGCCATTTATTTCCACATAGCTTCTTCTTTGACCAAGAAAATATCCTATAAAATAGGACATTCACTCGGGTAATGGCCAGGTCCCCTACATTTACGACAAATGACTGTAAATGGACTCTTGGGACCATTTTTATCTTCTTCCATAGTACTCTTCATTTTTCTTCGGCAATTCTTCACTTTATGTCCTTCCTTCCCGCACGTAAAACATTTCGTTGTCCCATTGAGACACTTTCCTGGGTGTCTCTTTCCACAATTCCTGCATAATGAAAATTGAGGTTTCTTTTCTCCATGGTCTCCATTGCTGGAGATCTTATCATTTATCACCTTTCTCTTCCTTGTTGAGTCTGGGAGTTGGTTAATATATATGTTGTTGATCATATTTTTGGAAAACTGATTTGGCATAAAGACGATATCTTTCACGCCTATCAACATTCCATTTTGTTGCTCATTGCCACCACTGTTCCCAACTTGTACATCATTCTCAAAGTCACTATGACTTCCTTGGAATCCAGCCATTGACTAAAACCAGAAGGCATTGTGTGAGTAATAGTAGTCGTAAAATCATTTAGAGATTAAAATGTCACCATATTCTCAATTTGAAACATATTAGGATTAACCAAGGTCATTTTCTCTCATCTTATGTATATATTACTTAAATCGGTTTGTAAAGAAAATGTAAATTATCCTAAGCATATCCCCCGGGAGTGTCGTAACCAAGAGTGCAGCAAGGCCCGTTGTCGTGCACCAGTTCCCGTTCGAGTCTAGCTCAAAGCGGTGTTTTCGGGTTTTATCCCTAGGTACATCTGTGCCAGAGCTGCCTCTACCTGCTCGTATCCAGACAGGGATGTATTGCTCGGAAAACTCACAAAATCTTTACAATACCAAAATTCTAGGAAGTTTTTTTTATACTAATCCTCAAAGTTCATCTTAGGTCTACGTGCTCTAATCAGAGTTTATCTAAATCTAGCTACCAAGGTTTGTACTAAACTTCCTCTGATACCAACTGTAACGCCCCGACCCCAGCTACCCAGAGTCGGTGCATTAATTACATAACATTGGCATGATCACGAGAAAGATCAAGTCTCGAAAGACCGATTAGTTTAGTATCCTTGGAATAACTAGATACATCCATAAATTTTTACATTACATCATAAAAAAAAACATCTTGTCTTAATATCCCCTCATACTATCCCTGCAGGTCATTCATAAATTACTTCTTCATAATCCTGGGAAAAAAAATAAAACATTGAAAGGGGTGAGCTCGGATGCTCAGTAAGGATAACATTATAGCAGAAGCTTTCATAAATGAGCATAAACACTTAAGGCAATTTATAACTAAAACAAAAGCCTTTTAAACTTGAACTTCAGCATAAAATGGCAAAGGTAAAATGAAATAATGCCATTTACTTACTCACATGGATATTATACTAGTCGAATGATCACATGCAATATCAATAACCACTTTCATAATGATGGAATGCATAATGCCAGACTATCATAACCACATAGCCAAGGCCTCGTGCCAAGACTACAAATAAGATTTTGCCAAGGCCTTGTGCCAAGACACTAGTTTGTCTCATGAAACCTACCGATGCATCGAGGAGCTATAGCGGGCTCCACCCGTCACTTATTAAGTCCAATGCATTCCCATATGAAAAGGTTTAAACATAACGTAAACATTCGTATTAAACTAGCATACGAAATGTCAATACTTTCACCACAAACCATGAATGGTATAAAAATAGCACATCCACAGTCAAACATAATTCATTCGATACAATATGGAAGATTGTATTGTATCACATTAACCTCAATCAATAATAATGAAGGATGTTGACATAGATGAAAATAATCATCAAAACTATTTGAGAGAAATATCCCCCTTTTCTTGAAAACATTTAAAAGTCACACTATTTGTCAAGAAGCCATTTAAAAGTATATTTTTGAATCAAAGTGTCCCATACCACTTTGAAACTTTTAAAAGGAGTTTTAATTTTAAAACTTTAATGTCCATATAAATAAATCCTTAAAACCATTTTTAAAATATGGACATTAATGAGCATGATTTAGAAGAATAATTCTTTAAAACATTTTAAAATGGTATTTTGGTTAGAGTTTCTAACCAAAAGAGAGACACTTGAATACAAATAATTGAGGTAATCAAAACATTGTAATATCATGAGAATAAAGTAATTCATGATATACTATGTCAAAGTACATTATATACACCACATAGAAGTGATTTGGTGTATATCATCAAAGAAGTCTCAATGGAATGTAAATTGAGATGAAATTTCTCAAAAAGGTTGTATCCTTAGGTTAAGGATAAATCAATGACATAATTATGTGTGACAAATATAAATACACTAAATATGATTGGATATTCAGTGTAAAACAATCAAAGGACATTCACACATATTCTTGTAAAAAAAACAATACCAACGAATTGGATGTTTAACTCAACAAATGGAGAATGAGTTAAAATTACTCTTATCAAATTCATATCAATGACTTGAGAATTACCAATGGAGTGATTATGTGTATCAAACTTCTATCCACAGGAAGGGGAGTGGAAATTATGACATAATCAAATGAATAGTGATTCCACACATAATCTTGGGGTAATATAATCAATGAAATATGTGTAAAGCCAAATGAGTGGAAATTGAAATCTCAAATTCCCTTATCGATTAGGTAACTTACGAAACATACACCCATGAAAGAAGTATCATACCATGATGATGTAAATACCCATAAATTAAAGTATATTACACAATGAATACGATCATGGGCAGTACACATACACCACATGCAATAATTAAGTGGTGATCAATGGAATTCTCACGGAATTAAAAGTGAGATAAGAAAACCCTTACATTGTACTTTTTCCTTGGTCGATGGTAGGTTTACCTCCTGTATAATGGTGAAATAATTGTTATTGAATAATAAAAGAATCATTTACTTTAATATGACATCATTTATGATCTTTTATCATTGATTTGTTAATAATATTTTAGAATTATCGTCATTTCGGGTGTTAACGGGTTCATTTTACTTTATATTCTTTGTTATGTGAGACATATTCGTTATTAATGGGATGTATATTATTCATATCCAGAATGGTATCAAGTTCTTAAACATCATTTTTAAATCATCAAATTATACGATGGAGAATGAATCTCATCGCGTTCGTGGAGACGGTAGTCCGTACGTACGCACGAACGCTACTTCCATTTAATTTTTATTTTAAAAGAATCGAATCCAAATTATACATAGGTATATTACTATTCCAGTATAATATAATATTTTATATATGTTACATAAGTTCATTTACACCATCCTTTATACGTTCCATGTGTGGTATGAACGAGTCATATCATTTTAAGGGGGCGGTAGTCCGCACTTCCTCAAATGAAATTATCGTATGTATATACATCATGAAACGAATAATGGTATGAAATAAAATGGAATTACAGAAGCTTATATATAGAATATATATCATTAATATCATATTTAATTACAGTGCCATCCTAATGGCCACCATGAGAGGCGGTAAGATGTATTTGAACAATCATCGTTTCGTGAGGCGTTAGTTTGCCATCCACAGAAACATTATGTTCATCATCCATTAGATTGAGTTGTGTGAATGTGTAGTTTGAATCCTTCTTATAACAACATCCTAGTATATTGAGGATACTGGTGTTGTTATAAAATAAAGGAAATAAAAAGATTTTGGGGGTTGGAGAAGCAAAATAAATGAAAATACTTTAAGAGAAATTGTTACCTTTAATTTAGGTAACTCACTTTGGTTGGAACCAAAGGACTTCTTGAAATGCTTTCTGCCTAAGGGGAAGCTTCAAGGAGGAGGAGAGGGATGTGGGGAGCTTAGTTGGGCAGAGTTTGGACGAGCCAAGTGGCTTGAGAGGTGTGAGGAAATGAGAAGGAGGAGTGCCCTTTTATAAGAGGGGTGAGGGGCACCTTTGGAAAAGCTAGAAATATTAATTTATAATAAATTCATATTCGGTTTCCAAAGGCTCCAAAGTTGAATATTCAAAGGATGAGGTGGGTATTGGTCGAAAACAACTCATCCAATAGAATTTAGACAGGTTTGGGTACTTATATTAACCTTATCTTTAAGTATTAACTCTAAGTTAATTAGTTTCACTTTTACAATGTCTCTTTGTATTTTTATATAATATGGTTAATAAACTTACTATATACATCCAAGCGACCCCCAAGTGGTCCATTAATGATTAACCTATCATAATATAAGTCTCTTGGCCGAACCTTAGATTTTTAGGAATTTAATATCAATTAATAATATAATATTTGTTTTAAGAACTCTTTTATGTCAATTTTGACACTATTCAATAGTTGATTTTTGTGAAACTCATAACAGATTGTTTACTTCAAACAAAGTCAATTAAATCAATCCTAATATATCATATTATCCTAGAAAATTAGTTTAATTCATTAAAAGTTTCATATTATATTTATTTGGGTGTTTATAATATCAATTATTTTAATTTTTCACTATTATAGTAATTACTGCATCATCATTGTGTCATAAATAAAATAAATTATTTAATGTCTAAAAATTATAAATAAAATATCATTATGTAGAAAATCTTTTTATATTTCTAATGAATATTTATAATCTAAAATCCAACATATATAACCCTATGTAACAATTGTTGTTCTAAAAGATATATGCTTGTGTCATTTTTGTATTCATTTTAACTAAATTAAAATAAAGTGTCATTATCACTTACAAGTGGATCCATGGGGTCCCAAAATAGACCCAAAGATTCCCATGGTCGACCATGTATCAACCAATAGGGTTAAGACACGTTTTAGGGTAATTTAGTATTATTATAATATTATTTTTTTAACCCTTATTTACCGGATTTACCCTTAACCATGGTAAATAAAATATTTACCGCAGTAATTATTCAAAATGTCTAAAAATAAAAGTTACCTATTTACACAATTTTAACATCCTGATTCCAAATATGGAATCCATTTTCCTAAATTCAAAACACAGAAGTGGCAGAAATTAATTTAAAATTAAATCCCGCTGTCAAAACAAAAAGCGTGTTTTTAAGAGATAATAACTATCAAAAGATTGACACTCGTTTATGTTCGGTTTAATTGTAAAATTATGTCCAATGACCAACATTATATTAAATGGTAAAAATATATTCTAAATATACTTTAAAACCACTCAAATTCATAATTTATCACTATTAATTATTTTGATTAAAAAGGTTGTTTTTAATTAAAATTTAGTAATTTTCACTATTCATCAAAATATAAAAGTTATCCGAAAAGTACCAAAATTTCACCCTAGGATAATTTCGATATTCCGAATCCAAAAATGAAGTCCATTTTTAAATATAAAATATATATAATTTCAAAAATTAGGTATTACTATTCATAACGGCTAGTTTGATTGGTTGTGGTGTGTGTTAAAACTCAAGGTTGCGTACAACACACGCTACTGTTTTATTCAAAGAAAGCGTACCGTGGAAGCTTGGGATGTTTCATTTTAAATTTTTGATGTCCCCATTTAGTCAAAAAGTTTAAAATATAGTATTTAAAAAGGGTTCACTATTAAAGTTGATAAAAGTGCAATACTGAAAATGAATTTGTTCTTGCATTATATCTAAGAAACTAATAATATGGATTCTAAAATTATAAGGATTATATAAACATTAAAATTTATCTAATACTATTCATAACCTCTTTTGAACGGCTTGTTTGGTAAGTCATGGTGTGCTTGAACATGGTGTTGCATGTAGTGAAAGTTATTGAATTATTTTGAAGAAATAACACACTATGAAATCTTGGGGTGTTACAATACCCACAAATTTAACGGTTAGAATATAATAATTACAAATATCATGGGTTGTTTAAGCTCGATGTTGCGTGTTGAATTTGCTATCGAACATAAAAATATCAAGGTTGTGTGCACCGTAAGATATTTAAGACATCAAATTTATATAAAAATAAATATATCCTAAAGTCTTGGGGTGTTACATTCTCATCTAATCTTAATTTTGCATTTATTTTACGCTATCAAACATATTTTTCTTCTTTTAAAATTTTGAGGTGTTACATTACATGTTTTGATTTTAATATATTCTTGAATGTGTTGAGATTTCTTGGGGGTAATGAAAATTGATACTCTATTGGGAAAGAGATGTAATCCTATCAAAAGATATCCAAATTTTATAATTTTTATCAGTGGATATTATCATTTATAGGACTTCTTCACTCTAGATAAATCATGTTTTTATTTGATTATAGGGATATATAGGTTAACAAATTTTTATGTACTCATTAACTATTACTAGATATTGATGATATTATTCCCTCATGCTGATGTATATTTTTTTATTAGGTGAATTGGATTATCATCCTAGCTGATTTGGTTCTGATTTAGGGAAATTTAGGGTGATTACAAATTAGGTTTCAGGTATGGTTCTTCATTTAGCTAAGGATAGTGTCAGTATTTTTTTCCTTATATAGTTTATAATTTTAAATATTTCTTTCATAAAGATTTATTTTGTGTACCTTTGAAGATTAAAGTGAAGTTCATGATATAATTGTAACCAAATATTGAGTTAAGATTTATTCCTTTTTATCAAATGGATCTAACCGAGTTGTGAAAATTTTATATTTAGCCGCAAGATCTTGATTCAAAAGTATTCATCTAGTACACTGTATCACCTTGGGGTACTTCAATGTTTTTTTCCAAAAAATGATGATGGTATATTATGTTCATGTGTTTATTATTGAAGAATAAATCATGTTATCATTAAAAATCTATGTTTTTCATGGATCAATGAACAATTTGATCATGTAAGGGGTTGTTGATTTAATAAAATTGATCTTTCATCAGGATATCCTCTTATCATGGTGCGAACTAAGGATGTACCAAAGATTATGTTCAAGACTCATTTTATCCATTTTTAGTTTTTTCATTTATTTTCATATGAATAACATATCAATTTTATTCATTATTTTATGCAATTTTAAATTCATCTATTTTTATACTCCTTATGATTTTATTTATTAATGATATATTAGTATACTAATGATCATGGGAATTTCATTTTAAACATTTAGATATTATTATAGAAACCTTAAATAAATATATATTTTATACTATGTTGTTAAAATTCAAATTTTGGATTGGGGAAGTGATATTTCATGGTCACATTATATGTTAGCCCAACTAGGTTAAATATCCCGAGGGGGGGGGGTGAATTAGGATGAAATATTAAGACTACTACCCCTTCACATCTTGTTTTTTCCTTAAACAAAACAATATTCTCTCATTATCCCATAGAAATGTATGAACAAAAATTAAATCATGCACGAGACACAAAAATTTTACTCGGTCCAAGATCACTAGGATACGTACAAAGATCATACAATGATGATGTGTAGATGTACCAAATCCACTATGGCTCAATAACAAAATACAAGGTTTGGGAAACATTGCTTCTATGACCATGATCACTACGTTTACAAGGTTTAGGGTCATCTTATTTATTTCCCAGGGGTCACTCCCTCAGTCTCTTTCTCTAGCACACTACCAGTAGAAATGATCTCCTTCTTACTCTTCCTTTGCTTACTATTCTTGGAAGGTATTCACCCATAGTTTATGGAAATGTTTGTCCCTTTATTATCACTAATAAATGCATCCTCAGTTGTTGATAGATTCTTTGTTGAAGTCCCACTTTCATCTAATTTAGGAATACCACTTTACCACAGATTTAATGGGAAATCTATTTACAAATACTTTTGTGATGCTTGCCTCTTTCGTGAAGCTCAATCATCCTTCATGAAGAACCTTACTTTCATGATGCTCACTACCTTTGCAATTCTAACCTATTTCATGAATCTCATATAGTCTTCTTGAAGATCCCAAATTTCAGTTGAATTTTTATAGCCGTTATGAACTACCCTAATTTCACAATGCTCAATATTTTTTGTTGGATTTTATATCCTTCTCAAACTTCCTTCCTTTGTGAATTTTTTCTCAACAACCACCTTCAGAAATCCGGAGCCTTAAGATCTTAATCAAGTATCACAACTTTTATAAAGGGGTTAGAGGACTATTTATAAGAATTTATACTAATTTAATATGCTTCTATCTATGTCATAAACATTTTTTGATGCTCTTTAATTTCATTTATGATGCTCCATATCTTACGAAGCTCTAGGAAAATTCTCTATTTGCGAAGCTTCTTGTAATTTTAGAGATCACTGTAAAACTTTTTGTGCCTTTGAAAAACACCATTAGCGATCCCCAATCTTTGATAAACTCATGAATTTGGACTATTTTTACAAGGACTTCAAGGAAATAAAATTTTCATGATGCTCAACATCCTATAAATTTTGTACCATTTTTTTTTGAAAAACTCTGAGAAATAAAGTCACCTTGTATATCAAATTTTCTGTACCACTTCCATGGAATCCATTCCTTTTTCTTGTATCTTTATCAATATTTCTAGTCAAAAATATATCTAGACCTCCACAATTGTCCTTAGAAAACCAACTTTTCAACAAACACAATCAACCAAAAAAAAAATACAATGTTACCTTGAGGGATTTTTTCCCAACATTATGTTAATATCATGGATATCTATTGTTTTCAAGAAAATATAAATTATGGTGAATTGGGGAGTGCCCAAAAATATCTTCAAAATTTAGAGTTTTCTGGCACTAAATGGATATTATTGGAAATTTATTAAACTTATCATCCATCAATTTGTACTAATTTTGACATTGAAAAGGATATGGGTGAAATTCCTATGGGATGATATACGTGAATCTTTATTTCATGAGCTAAATAGAATATTAACAAAATAATCCATACTCATATTACTTCAGTATAGTAATCATAATTAGGTTTATAATAATGCATCTAAAATGGTTTTTTGTGTGTGTTAATATAGGAGGGTCATGTAATGGTGTATGGATCTCAGTATATTAGGTTACACTAGAATAGAAATACTGCTCATGATTTTGAGATATTAATAGTAGCGTACACACTCAAAAGTTAGAAATATCATTTTTATGAGGAATTAATTATTTATATCGATCATCAAAACCTAAAGTATATTTTCTCTCACTGGGACCTAAATCTGAGATAGTGAATATTGGTAGAGTATTGTCAATCATTTAACTTTGAGATATTATATAGTCCATGAAAGGGATTTTTTTCCAATGCTTTGAGTAAGAACACTCAAATGAATGTGGTTCATGAATCAAAGGATGAGTGGAATCTCATTTCTTATTTTTCAAAGTGGCTTCAATATGTAACCAAAGATAATAGTTGTTTTGTTTTATCCCCTTTGACTATCACTTCCTCATTAATGGAGAAAGTAAAAAAAAATCAACGATATAACTCAGAGTATTGAGTTTTTGATGTCCGTATATATGGTAGATATAAGATACATAGGTTAATATTTAATATTAATTATACCTTATATTAACTTGGATATATTATGGATATCTCACATATATGAGAGTAGATTATGTGTGATTTTTATATTTCATGATAGGTAGTTCATCCGAGATAGAATAAAATGTACCACATTGTCTAGAGGAATTTTTGGAGGCTAGGAATGAAGAGAAATATGGATATTTACTATCATGATGACTTACCTATTAGAAGGTAAATTAAAAAATCAGAGTTAAGTAAGTATATATCAATTGTTTATTGTTCCTTAGTGTATATAGGACAAGGTTACAAAGGATTTTGTGAATGTAATTTTTAAAATAGTAAAATAAAGGGATAAATCTTAGTGTTTGTTTATTATCCAACTATAGTTAATAATTTTTTACCAATAAATGAAACATAGATGGTTAATGAGTAATTAATAGTATATAATAAAAATTAATAGTATTGAATCTAATCAATATGAGAGATGTAATTCTAAATTTTAACAGGGTCTTCAAACTACATTGGAACTTAGGTGAAATTATGTACAACTAATCACCCTCAAACTAACAAATAGTCTGATCATTCCATAAATATTATTAATGATATGCTAAATGCATGTATCCTTGATTTTCTAAGATCTTAGGAGGATCATTTGATTCTAGTTAAATTTATGCATAAAAATAGTTATTAAAAATTGATTTAGATGGATTAGTTTTTGTTATTATACAGTAGGTAGTTTTGGTTACCTTTGTTTTGGATGGGGGCTAGTTAGGTGTCTTTGATTAAACTTAGTTTTATGTAAGAGGACACTGATGGTATTCAATTGATCAATAATAGTTTAGATTTTTCTTATAATAGAAAGAAATATTTTACTGATAGAAGACATCAGAATCTTAGATTTAGCGGATTTTTTTTCCACTTATTATCTTTATTGGGGAATCAATGGTTTTATAAGTAAGGGAAATTGAATACTCAATTTTGGAGAACATTTGAGATCCTATAATAGATCATGTAAGATACTTACTATATATAATTTTTCCTAATGTTTAGTGGAATGTATTATGTTTTCCATGTATCATAATTAAAACGGTATAAACTAGATCCATATAATATGATTCGTATCAATAATTTGGAGTTGGATAAAGACATATATTTTATAAATTATTTGGTGTGTATTGTCAATTATAATGAAAAGACTCTTCAGGGTAAGAATATAAAACTTTTCATAGTATTATGGAAGTATGTTCATGTACTAGAGGAAACTTGGGAATAAAAAACTAATATGAGGCCTCAGTGCCTGAATACTTTAATTTGGGAATCTCAATGATGTTTATTGGGAATAATATTTCCTATAGAATAGAGTTTTTAACAAATATGGGTTTTCACTAATGTATTGGTTTTAGTTTTAAGTAAAATTTATGCTTTCATTGATCTTTTCATGTGTAAATTTTGATGTTTCCTCTTCTCAATGAATAGTAACTTAGGATTCTTCACCTATATACTATAAAATGCCCATACTAGTTAACCTAAAGTGTCATACCTCCCAGTATACCAAAGGTCTTTTTCTAGTAGTAAGGTTAAAATCAATACAACTGATAGATTATATACTTTTAATAACAACTTATGTGATTCTATTTTATATGTCTAACACCATTATTTAATATAATATTTGATTACTTTATTACAAAAAATTTATAATATTTACCGGATTATGTGATTTTTTGGTTTTTTTATGGAAATTTGAAATTCAAGATAAATTAATGAAAAAGAAATACAATTTTTGATTCTTAAGAATATTTAATGTTCTATACCTCTAATTTTTACTTATTAAGTGGATATTTTTTTTAATTTTTTTTAAATACACATTTATTTCAAGATTAAAAATTTAACTATTTTCTAATTCAAAAATGAAAAATATTTGTGGAATTGAAAATAAATTTTGTAAATAAATAAAATAGTTCATTGAATCTTATATTTGAGTCAAAATGTTTAATTGGATTGAATATTTATTTTATAGGATGTAATTGATTGAGGTAATAATGTATGGACCCAAAATGTGGGCTTCTACAAATCTAACCTAAGTATAGATAGCCAACTTCCAAGATAAATGGATAATTTCCATTCGAACACCATCTGTATTTATTACCACTTGATCATCACTTTATAATATTATGTGATTTTGTAGTGGGGTTCTTTTCTTTGGATATTCCATATTTTTCAAGCAGAACCATAAATCCATTTCTACTAAGGCACATGAAATAGAGTCTTTAACTCTTAAAAATATATTATAGGTCATTTGAAAATGAGTTGATATAGAGTGTATTTCTAAGGAAAATTCTTATCAATGGTGAGACTTCATTATTTTTCATTGGATATGTTAAAGCTCCAACATGGTTATTTTACTATATCTATTCAATGAATCTATTATTTATTAGTGTTCGATTAGTATATTTAATTGTCTTATTAAAAGAGGGTTTCATGATAAAATATTTAAAGTTGTTGAAGGAGAGGATAAATGGTTTAGATATGTAATATATATGGAGGCCTGACTCTTTTTATAGTCTATTTTGAAGCCATTTCATTGCTCTATGCATATTTGGTTTGAGAATCATTCAATAAAAGTTGTATTAATATTCCATGGTTGGTGTTAGATAATATTATTCAGGGTTTATTATTATTTTTCTATGTGTATGAAGGAGGTGGCTGGGTTGTTATACTGGGAGGTATAATTACTCACCCAATATTGAGAGATCAAGAAACAATACACAAAGGAGACCCTAAACAAAAATAAAATACATAAGTGGGGGATATAACTAGATAACGATCCGCAAAAAATAAATCTTTAGAATTATGAAAACTGAGAGACTATGACTATAGAGGATAATATTCTAAAGAAATATACAAGGGATAGTTGGACACAACTTGCACTAGTGAATCAAATATAGATAAAAGTAATTCAATTACTCAGATTTAGGATTTCACTTTGGGTCTCTAAGGAGTTCAAATATTATGATAAGATTTCATTTTCTACTATCTATATTGAAATATTAATTCTTCTCTTTATTTTCATGCTTATTTATTTCTGTCTAAGAATACTATTTGGATGAGTTTTCAAGGGTTTTGATTGATGAGGGTTTATTTTTTATTTAACATTCATACAAAATTAAAATTACTCTTTAGTTTTTGTTTAGTTCCTTTTAATAAATTAATAGTAAATTTTACATGAAATCATGGATTTTTTTCATTATTCAGTATTACATTTCCTTCATTGCTATTATTGATAAACATTGTTGATGATTTTTTAAGGAATAAATCTAACTAATTATATTCATGGTCAAATTATATATTATTCTTTATATTTAGTATTTATGATATCTTGTGGCCTTATTTAGTATTAATTTTGGCCTTATTTTTATGACATATGAGTGCGTAATCAATTGGACTATCTAAGAATATTATATTTTTCAACATTCACTTATCAAAGTGAATTAAAGGAAAATTATAAGAACAAAATCAATTGAATTAAATGAAATTTAATTACTTTGATTAATTTAAACATGGAAATTACACTTTAAAGATAAATATTTATTTAATAAACTAAATTGATCTATATTCCCCTTGCTCACATAAATTCTTAGCCTCCTTATTGTTGTCTACTTTTATTCATTGCTCTATTTCTCTATTTTATCTTTTTTTTTAAAATTTAATTTCATTGTATCAATTTTTATTTTTAAAATTAAATACCATTGCAAATAAACCACTATAAACATTATTTTTTTATTCATTCTACACATTTAAATAAAAAGGATCTATTAAACACCCACCTTAATTTAAGTTAGACACTTCAACACTGTACTACCAAGTAAAGTAGTATAGGTTTTTGAATGACATTTTTATAGTTGATAATAAATTATAATAATAAAAATTCGGAATCACTACCAAGGATAATTCAAAATTTTCATTAGTTTTTTATTTTTTTTATTCATTTGAATTTTATATATTTTGAAATTAATTGAAAATTTAAACATTTTTGTTTTTAAAATGAAACTTGTTGAATTGAACTCATTTACATAAAAATTAGAACATAATTTTTTGAAGTTATTGGATCTCATTAAATTCGTTCTATGAGGTACCCATGCATGATTCAAAATCTCAAACATTATATTGAAATCATGGCCATACATCATGTAAATATGTGAATATAATAGAAAAAAGTGAGTCTAATCCCATGATTGAATCAAAAAGTAAATAAAATAACTATCAATAAATTAATGACGGTTTATAAGAAAATTAAATGGTGGAATGTGAGAGTAAAATTGAAGAATATTTGGAAATAAATTAACTAGATATATTTGAAGGGGGAAATCATGAGACTATATTCCAGACCAGTAATGTTGACCATCATATAATTATTGTAATAAAAATTTTATTTGTTCTACCAATGAAACCCAACCAATGATAGAAAAATTAAGAAAAAAATAAGATCTATATGGATAAAATTATTAATGAAATTCTAAATTTTCTTCTAATATTACAAAATTATATGTTGTAAATTTTTTAGTGAGAAATTATTTAAATCGAGGAAGATATTTCTGAGGTTGGATATGAATTCATAAATAATCACTCATCGATTAATCTTCCTAAAAAATTATTTTCAATGTAATTAAATATTGAAACTAAATTAAAAATTATAGATCATAGTGAAGATAATATAAAATTTAACAATTTATATTTAATATTTTTGAAAATTAAATGAAATAATATCCTCTCTATATTGAAATAAATGATTTAGTTTATCTTTTAATTGATTTGGAAGATGAATTGATATAGTTTAAGGAAGATATGATCGATTAGTACACATTTTACAACCTTTCCACAAAATATATTTAGAATGGGTTGTGTTCCTATAAATAAATTGATGTTGTGGGTTTTGTGGATGATAATAGAAATCTTGGAAGTGAATACTTTTTCATGTCATATCTTTAATTAAAAAAATGACTTTCACTATTTATACATGGAACACTCAACTATTTTTATCCTTGATTTTGATAATTAAAAAAGGCAATGAAGTTAGAACCAAGATATATTAATTATCATTAATTACTTAGTGGAACCATAAATATTTTTCTATTTATCCTACGAATTAATGAATTGAATGATAAATTATATGTATAAGAATGAATTAATCTGAATCACCTTTATATTAATGTTTTTGTGGATGAAATAAAAAACATTTTCCTTTTATTGAAATGAATTTTTCTATTATTCTTGTTGATTATATAGATGACATTGAGGATTAAACCATAAATTATAATTATACATTGTTTCAATAAATTAATTTTGGTAAGATAGTGATGGTAAATTTTGATTAATTTCCCATAGGGAGTGACCAACATAAAATTATGAACATGTCCTTAATTATTTGGGGTGTAGAATATAAGATTAATGAAATATTTTTGTTTCTATATCCCCATGACCGAACATGAAATGGAATTACCAAATATATACAAGTTAAATTAAAATAACAAATCGCCTGATCTAATCTTTCTTTCAGTTGAGTTCTAATATTTTTTCCATGGATGGAAACTACAGGCCACCACTTTGACGACATGATCAGAATTTTTTAGTTATAATGGTGGATACCACTAATATTTTGTGGTTTCATCATAAGAATCAATTTACTCCTTTATATTTTGTTTTAAATAAAGGAGGATTTCAAATGAGGACTTTAAGTTTATCACTTTAATGATAGAAACCCTTTATTTTTATGTTTTAAATAAAATTTTTTCTTTTATTTGTTATTTTTTTCTAAATTTTATTGTTATTTTAATAAAATATAATAAATACACTATATTTTATTGATCTTTTGGTATATAAAACCTAAATTTTTTATTTGTTTTGAATTTTATTAAATTTTCCTTTAGAAGAGAACTGTGATCTACTTCCTACATCGTGGATTGTTTGACTACACATGTTCAATTGTCTTCCCAAACAACAATCATTAGAGTTTTTGAATCTTGTTGTATTATATTAAATCAGGTTGCATTTGTTTTAACATTGACACTATAATTAATAATCATTAATTTTATCAAGTAGGTGTTCAATGATAATAACCAGATTATACACAAAATTAAAAGGCATAGATAAACTATTTAGTTAATTTAGTGAAATTAACAAAAACCATTTAGGGGTATTTTATTTATTTTAAATTTAGTGGATAATTTATTCAATACTGAATTTACTATAGAATATTTAAGATACTTTAATGATTGGGGGTATATGTTGAGTTTTATATTTCAAAGAATCCCCTCATGAAGTGAATAAAAATAAGTTATACATATTTTTTCATGATGTATTTATTGACAACATGGGCATGGATGAATCAAATGATATTTGGAGTTGAAGGGATATACAAAGAAGTGATGTCTCTTAGGAATGGTTTAAAATGAAATTCACTATTCCATGGCTACATGATGTTTTGATATGACCAAAATGGCATGTAAAGCATTCAAGGGAATCTGGGCATTTAATGGGAATTGTCACTTTATTCTCGAGCAATACACCATGGGGAGGCGAAAAAATGGCCATTTCACATGCCATGGATAAAAAAGAACATCCATAGTGAAATAAGAATGGAACCTTAAATCAACCTCATAAACTCAAAGATAGAGATAAGGAGTCTTCACAGGAAACCATGTTTAAAATTGGCAAGGTGGATCCTGTTTCAAAAGAGAAAAATCATTGTGGGATTTTTTTGGAGAAAAATGGTCATTGAATTAGGGTGTTTTAGTTGGAAACTAAGTTTAACTCACAAAAGTAAAATTGGTACAACACCATAGTTGACCATTGATGGACCACATGGAGAACAATAGGTGTTTTGGATGATATTTTTAGTTGAATTTTTATTTGAGTTATGAAAAAATGTGAGATAATGTATGGAGGAGATATAAAACCACACATAAAATATAAGAAACATACAAAATGGGAATTTCAAACACCTACATGTTGTAGTGATTCCATAAATATAAATATATTATAAGTTTCACTTTCTAAAGTGTGAGAAATTATGAAGAAACTACATGTTATCCAACCATTCATTCTAAAGAGAATTTGTAACACCCCATGTTTTTAGGAATCATATTCTTTTCATGAACTAAATATTTATAATTATAATTTTTTTTCAAAGGTATGGAAAAATATTAATTAATAATTCATATAATATAGGAATTAATCAAAAAAACTTTATTCATTCATAGTAAAATATTACAACAAAATCACATGAAACTAAGTATTACTCACCATAGATTATTATATCCTTTAAATGTGCATAAATCATAATGAAACCTACTTGACCATATTCACCCTTGAGGATCATAAATAGCTAATTAAAACCTATAATTAGGAATAAAATCATGAAATGATAAACCATCTTGTTAGATTTAAGTGAAAAATTTGAAAAGTTTAAGCTTGACTTAAAAAGTTAGAATGGAATGCTTGATTCTAGCATCAATATATATAGGAATGAAAACTAATTGTTATAAATAAGGTCATAAAAAATATGGGTGTTGATAATATTGTCATTGGATATAAATTTATCTTCTAGGTATACATATTTTTTGTATTTTTAGTAGTAAGTTTAGAGAGAGATAACTCACTATGAAATAAAATTATAATATTAAAATATTATAAATATATATTTTTACATCATGTATTAACATTTAATAATAATATTATTAAAATATCATATTATTTTCTAAAATTTATAATAAATATTTTAATATCAATTTATTAGTAAAATTAAATTTTAGAATATAAATAATTATTTTTATTTTTATTTTTTTAAGTGTATTTAGTGTAAAAGTATTTTTTTTCAACGAATTGTTTTATTAAGTGTTATATAATTTATACCAACAAAATAAATTGAAAACAATTAAAATATTATTATATATGAACTAATATATTAATATTATTTGGATTTTAAATTGATATGATATAATATTGACAACACTTAATGTTTTAAAAAATCACTTTTAAAAATATTTTTTTTCTATTTATATTTTGTATTTTAATTTAAAAGAAAAATTATATAATTTTATAATTTCAGTTTAAATAAATTAATATAATTTTTTTATATAGAATAAAAATATTATCTTACAGATAATTTTTATATTTTCTTAAATAATTGAATTTTTAGATGAATAGTAAAAAACATTTTACCAAACTATAAATTTATAATTGTATAACCAATACCTTATAGTCTATAAACCATTAAATTGATAAAATATTTGTTTAATAATTCAAACTATAAAATTTTAAAATAATATGTTTAATTAAGAAAACCTATGATTAAGATTTTTGGAACATAAGTAATATTTTCCAATAAATACTATTTTTGGTCTTTTCATTTAAATAAATAATATTTTGATAAAATTTGGTTTTGGATTTATTTGAAATAAATATAAATTTGATTTGTTTTATTATAAACAAATATATATGATGAAAATTGATGACATCAATAATTTTAACCTAGACACAAATTTTAATCTTAAAAATACAATTTTTCTAAAATTGGGTTTTTTCCATGTTACATGCGCTAATGTAAAAATTTATTTTTCCTACATATAAATTTTATCTGATAAAATAAATATAATATTTTTAATCATATTTTATAAATTATTTATTAAGGGCCATTTTATTTTTAGTCCTTAAAATTTAATTACTTAGTTAAAAATTAGTTACAACTATAAAACCAAAAATGATAAAAGTGAAAATTATAAGACTAGAGGACTTAAAAACTTATTGCAAACATGTGTTGAAATTATTTTTTGAGACATGATAGACCTTATATCATCCCAAAATCCATTATTTTCCTTTTTTTAGCCACTTTACATGTTTAACATATGTTTTATTTATATTAAGTGATCATAATAAAAAAAATCATTATTGCCACTTATAAAAAGGGCCTCTCACCACCCCTTCAATACCATTGATAGAATTAAGTTTAAACCTAAAAATATACCCATTTTCGTTAATTTATAATCATATTCATTTTCATTGAGATTTTTTTCACAAAATATTGTCCTAATACCTCAATTTCCAAGGAGTTTTCCATGTGAAAGCACGAGTCCTCAACACGAGTACATGTTTTTCTAACTGCTTTTATTTTCATTATCACTTTCCCAAATATAATTTTATAATTACTATATAATTAAATTATTATGATTTTAATAATAAAATTTATTATACTAATTTAATAATTATTAACCACTTTTCCCATTTTCTATTAAGAAAAATTAAATCGTCATTCATGTGTTGTGTGGACTACTACCACCACAAAGCGACAACTTCCATTTTTTCAACATCTCCTCACTTGGATGATTGTAAGGGTAAAATTAAAGACTAAATATTAAATATTTAAAATAATTATGATAATTAATATTCCAATTATAATACACTTTCATTCCCTCTCAATAATTAGGAAATGAAAACATTAACCTTACATTGTGCTGACTACCACCTCTATGAAGTAATGTATCTTATATTTCAACTAGCTTCTTTATTAATTATTAAAATATATTAAAATATGATTCAAAACCATATATTTAACTAAGTAATATCATTATTATTATATAATAAAAATATTATTACAAAATAACCCCCTTGCATAATCATAATCATTCATTAATTAAGGCATGTTCACGTTTGGGTTGGTCCAACCACCTACTTGAACAATGCTATAAAATAATATCATGGATGAAAATGTGAAATTAATTAATAAAAATATATGATATATATAATAAAATAAATATTTTATTTGGTTATTGAATGGTATCATTAATATTAACTTATTGATTAAGATAACACTGTTCATTTGTTAAAAATCACTAAAACATGCTTATTTCCAATTTCATCTTCAAGTACCATAACCAAAGCTACTATAAAATGAAATTATAAAATTATAAATAATTATAAATAATAATTCATAGTACCTTTAATGACCTATTAATTACAAAATTTTGTAGAATAATGAAGAACAACAATGCTATTTCAAAACTAGTTCAAAATATTAAGATTACACACACCAGATATTGAAAATAGATAACAAATAAAAAATATACACATTGAAAGTAATTAAAAATGATGTTTATAAAAGGTTATGAGTATGAAAAAATTTACGAAATAGGTTGTTAATATAGTTATTTTTTATATATTATATTCAACAACTTTAATGGAATTCAGGAATTAAGGTAATGGTCTCTTTGAATCATTTTCAAATCCATGAGACTTGTTTTATTTATCACACCATGATTTTTAATATGGTGCATAAAATAATAATTTGAAATTTTATATATTGAATTGTCTTTTATTCACTTGATTTTATGTTCAATTTTAGTCCCACTTTATAAAGGGGATTTGAATAAAATTTTACTCAAACTGTAAGGGATTCAATGCCAATCTAATTTTCAAATATAGACCATTTATAAAAGATAACCCATATAGGGAATTTTTATTCTTTATATAACCATAATAATTCTATTTTTATATTATTGTAGTTTTATATAACCCCTCAATATTTCATTTCCCCTGACTCATATTTAACCCAAAGTGTTTCTTATAAGTAAAAATGACCTCACATCCAATTCTCATTCTAAAACCTCCCTTTTTTATGTATATATTCATTTGAATATTTTTTGAATATCCTTATCTATGATTAAATAATTTATTAAGTTCATTTTATACAACTTGACATTCTTTATACTCTTTAAAGAAATTATTAACATTTTTAATATGGTCCATTTTCATTAATGTTTGAAATGTATCTTTTTAACATTTTTCATGTGAATGCATATTTTTTACACATTTGTTGTTTTATATATAACTTTTTATATATATTTTTTGGTTTATAAATGAATTTATTTTTATACATGATTTATAAAATATTTCTTTTAAAATGATTGAAAAAGATCATGGATATTTCGTATTTTTGAAGTGTTATTTATAAAAATCATAGAAAGTATTTTTAATCTAAGAAATTGTCCATTAACATATCTTACACTTGGTTGAGGATATTATTAAAATTTTACTATCCATATTTTTTCTCTAGATTGATTATGTAATATTATTTTTTTTATCAAAGATATGATCTATCACTGCCTTTTTCTTTCCTAACTATCCATCATAGTAGACATAATATTTCTTCAAATAACTTTTCATTGTGAATACCTTGTTTTCCATTTCATTTATTGAAGGGTTTTCACCAAGATTCCATAAATCTATTGATTTGGGACATTATTAACTTAACTATATTCCTTTATCCATATTATGTAAATATAATATGATTTATTATCCTGATTGAATGATATGTACCTAAAAATTACTTAATATTTTTGAATGCCCATTTATTTTATATGGGGTTGGAATATTATTATTATTGATGGGATTATGAATGATTTTATTATGTGAATAATTTGAAAAGGACATTAAATCCAATTTATTTCCATGAGTTCTTTTGGATTTGTAGAATGAAATCTATTTTTCATCCTATGGGTTATTTATGATGTGATTAATGATAGATTTCAAGTGGTACACATGATTATGGAAAAATGATGGTTGGGGTACTATATCATCCTCCAATGAATTGTTCAAGGATTTATATCTCATTAGAAATGTATTTTAGAGTATGTTTTAGTTGATCATAAGCATGGGAATTGATAGTGTGTCTCATGAATGTAATGCTCTATATACTAATGATTGTTCCATATTTGAAATTTGTTCTACATTATTATATTATACTCTCATAAATCATGTTTATAGACTCATGTTTACATACTATCATGGTTTATTTATGGTGTTATTTCATGTCATATTCCATGAATTTAGTTTTATGATATAACCATTATTTGGTATGATTTTATTATGTATCCTAATTATTATCATATTCTTATCTTATTATTCCTTGTGATATTTGATTTAAATTGCTTATGTTTACTATTATTGAGTATCTGATCTCACTTCTTTCTTATGCTTCCATTTTCATATTTTATAAAGATATGTATAACCTATGATAAGTCTACAAGGATTTTACTATTTAAAAATTATGGGGAAATGTTCATAAGTATTGTAAAATAAAATTGATTATATACCTATTCCTAAAAGACACTAAACCTTCCAATCATGGGATCGTGAGATTTTTTTGATGTAATTTTTAAATTATGATAATGATGTAAAATAAACATATATTTAAATTTGGTCACTATAGTTTGTATCATATAAAGTTTTAGTTGTTTTTTATGGATTAGTTTAGTTATTTAGAGATCTATGGATTAGAGAACATTAGTAAAAACCCTAGGGATAAATTTTTGGGATATCTCTAAGTATAGAATGACATCCTGATGTTTTGGTAATGTATAGATTGTATGGTTCTACTAGAAATTACATCCATGTTTGGATAATGGAAGGTGGAAAGTGGATGTGGTTATGGAATAGATACACCTAAGGATAATCACCCTAAAAATTCTAGTTGTGTATTAACTCAAACTTCACATTAGTGCATAATGAGTAGGCATAAGACTTCCCAACTAGATAGACACTCCTAGGGGATATGCTTTGGTCAATTAAATTATCATTATAATCCATTATGAAGGACTTATTATAATAAGAAATTAGGTTACAAAGTTTTAGAGAACAAAACCTAATGTGACCTAGGTTGAACAAGAGAGTTATAAGATGAACCAAGTGTGGAATAGTATAAATGATAGTGTCATAGGTTTAAATGAAGGTTTAATTGGAGAAGTCATCTTAAGATTGATATTTTATATTCATATTATGATTTTCTATAATTATATTGGATATTATCATAATCATTTTATTTTTAATATTTAGTTAGAAATAGGATATTAAAAATGATTTTATGGAAGGAATATCTCAAGAAATTCATAAGACTTATCTATAGTGACATATTTGGAATATGTGGTTAATAATATTAGTATATTTATATTGTAAGGGAAATGATATATTTGATAGTATTTCCAAATATAGAAAGGTTTGTATCTCTTTAGATGCTATATCATAAGTCATGGTTATATTTTAGATACCCTTAGTTGTTTTTATTAGTAATTTATAATTAAAATTGGGAGGAAACTGTTTATTTAAGGGGGGATGTAACCACTAAGGTTTTTTGGGAAGAATATTATTTCTATAAACTATATTTTTATAATTATAAACTTTTTTCAAATGAATTGAAATACATTAGGTAATAAGTCATGTAATATATTAATTAAGCTAACAACACATTATTAATTCATACTAAAATGTTACAGTAAAAGTTTATGAAACTAAGTATTACTCGCCATGGATTATTACATCCTTTAAAAGAGCATAAATTAAAAGTGGACATTAAATAAGAAAGAATAAAATATTCAACACTAGGAAATATCTTAGATCATCTTTACCCTTTAAGGTCACCAATATATAAAGAAAACCTACAATGAGGAATAAAATCATGAAAGGATAAATCATGTTGTGAGATATAAATAAAGACAATTAAAATGAAAAGTGTGGGTTAAGATGTGAGAATGGAATTCTTGATTCTAGCACATTTATATATAGGAATGAAATCCAACCATTAAAAATATTATTATTGGAAATATGGTCATTGGAAATATAGTCATTGAGAACATGGTCATTGGATACACATTAATTCAATAGGTTTATTGATGTTTTGAATTTTTAGTAGTAAATTAAGAATAATACAACTCATAAAGAAATAAAATTATAATATTAAAAAATTATGAATATATATGTGTGTGTGTGTGTTACATATTAATATTAACATTATTATGATTAAAATTTGATATGATATATTTATGAAATTCATATAACTATTTTAATGTCAATGGATTAGTAAAATTAAATTTTAGACTATAAATAAATAATTTTAATGGTATTTTGTTAAATCTTGTTCAGTATAAAACTAATATTTTTATTTGAAGAACTATTTTATTAACTATTATATATTTTATACTAATAAATTAAATTAAAAAATTTTAATATATTAATATATATAAACTAATATATTAATATTATTTTAATTTTAAATTGATATGTTATAATATTAACAACACTTAATGTTTAAAACACCAATTTTTAAATAAAAGCGGGTTTTCTTTATATTTTCTATTTTAATTTTAAAGATAAGTTAAGAAAAAGATAATTTTAATTTTAAAAAATGAACATAATTTTTGGGCTTAGAATAAAAATATAATCTTGGTATAAGTTTTCACGATTTTCTTAAATAATTTAATTTTTAGGTGATTAATGAAAATATCATTTTTACCATAACTATAATATTATAATTTTATGAAAAAAAGACCTTGAAGTTTATAATATTTTTAATTGAACAATAGTGTGTTTAAAAAGTAAAACTATATATTTTAAAAATAATATGTTGAATTTAGAAAACCTATGATAAACATTTCATGAACTTAATTAATACATTCTAATAAAAATGGTTTTTGGTATTTTATTTTAATTAAATAATATTTTGGAAAAATTGGTTTTTGATTTCTATGAAATAGATATACATTTATATCTATAAAATAAATGAAAATTATAATATTACTTTACACATAAATTTTAAGCTTAAAAATACATTTTTTTCTATAAATATGTTTTCACGTATTATATGCGATGATGTTAAAAATTGATTTTTTGTAAACATAAAAATTTTATATGATAATATGGATTTAATATTTGGAAACCATAGGTCCAAATTATGTAATCGTATCCATTTTATGTTTAGTCATTACGAGTAAATTACTTATGTAAAAATTAGTTACCACCATAAAACTAAAAATGGTAAAAGTAAAAATTATAAGAGTAAAGGTTATAAAAATATGTTTAAAACATGTGTGAAAATGAATAATTTAGGAATTATAGACATTATCTCATCTATCAATCCATTATTTCCAATTTTGAGCCATGTTACATGTTTATTATGCGATACCTTTATATTGAGTGGTTATAATTATAAAAATGTCATTCTCATCACTTATAAACATAGCCTCTCTTTAAAAATTCAAGACCACTCAAAAAAATTCCTCCTGAAATTACACCCAATTTTATTCATTTATAATCCTTTTCCTTTTACTTGAACTTCTGGTTACAATATATTAGACTTAGACAACCATTTATAAGGAGTCTTCTAAGTGAACGCCAAATCCTCAACATGAGTACATTTTTTCCTAACTTCATTTATTTTCATTCTTAATTTCCCAAATATAATTTTATTATTTTTATATAATGAAATAAATATTATTTTTATACTTAATTTTATAATTCCATGGGAATTAATATTAACTATATTTACCCCTTTATATTAATAAAAATGAAACTTTCATTCATATATTATGCAGACTACCGCCACAACAAAGCGACGACATACATTCTTTCACCACTGCCTTGCATTACTGATTATAATGGTGAAATTGAAGAAAAAATATGAAATATGTAATATATTTTCTATAAGAAATAAAAAAATTACAATCCTCCTTCATTCACTCTAATTTTTTAGGAAATGAAAATATTAACTGTGTTTTTTGCGGGTTACCGCCTCCATGAAACATATCACATTTTTTAGTTTATTTATTATTTATTAAAATATCTTGAAAATTTAATTCAAAAACTTAAATTTATCTAAATAATATCATTATTTTTTTATAATAATGACATTTTTTCAAAATAAATGACTTTCATTACCATAATCATCCATTAATTAAGGTATGTTCATGTTTTGGTTTGTCTAACCGACTACTTAAATAATGATATAAAATAATATCATGGATGAATATAATAAATTAATTAATGATAATATATTATACAAATCATAAAATAAATATTTTAATTTTTTTCTATAATGGTAACATTAATATTAACTCATTAATTAAGATACCACCATTTTTATTAAAAATCACTAAAACATGTTTGTTTCTAATTTCATCTAAAAGAAGCATAACAAAAAAACCATAGAGTGAAATTATAAAATTTTAAACAATTATAAATCATCAATTATATCACCTTATATGATATGATAATTATGAAATTTTGTAGAAGAGTGAAGAACGATATTTCTATTACTAAACGAGTTCAAAATGATCAAGATTACGATCACCTGATATTGAAAATCGATGATAAATAAATAATATACATGAATAAATTAATTATAAATAATGTTTATAAAATTATATATACATTAAAAATGTTATAAAATATGTTATTAAGATATTTATTTTTGTTATACTTTATATTAAAGTGCTTTAGTAGAAGTTTGGAATTAAGGTATGGGTTTCTTTATCTCATTTTTAAATCCACGAGACATATTTGATTTAATTATCCATTTTGTTTTTATATGGTGTATATGTAGACCATTTGAGATGTTATATCATGAACTAACTTTTATTCATATTCTTTTAAGTTTAATTTCACGTCCCCTCTGTAAAGGGGTTTTGATTAAAATTTTACTCAAACCGTAAGGGTTTCATTGCCAATATTATTTTTAAATCAAGACTATTTAATTAAAGATAATCTATTTTGTGAATTTTTATTATTAAAAAAAAACCTCATCATTGTATTTATATATTCATGGGGTTTTATATTTCCCCTAAAAATTTAATTTTTTCTTGACTCATATTTTACCTGAAGTGTTTCTTGTAAGTGAAACAAACCCCATCTATTCTTCTAAATCAAGAACATAACTTTTTTCATATCTATATTCATTGGATGATTTTGTTAATGACCTTATATATAAATAAATAAATGATAAAATTCATTTTCTTTTACTTGAACTCATTCAAAAAATTTTAATAATTTTTTTAATATTTTCAATATGGGTGGTTTTCATGGAAGTCTGGAAAGAATCTATTTCAACATTTTTTGTGTGAAAAAATATTTTCACCACCTTTTTCATTTTATATATAGATTTCTTTTTATATTTTAATTATTTATAAAATAAATTATTTTTCTCTTATATATTTGAAATATTTCTTTTAATATTATTTCAAAGGATCAATGATAAATTTATTTCCTAAATGTATTTTCTAAAAGTACTAAAACTATTTTCTTCTATGTAATTATCCTTTGACATATAACATGCTTAATCGAGGATATTATTCAAATGTCACCATCCACATTATTTGTTTGTATGGATTATTAAATTTTCTTTTCTATCAATGATATAATCTATCACTTATTTTTCCATTTCTAACCATCCACCTTGAATAGGAACAAATTTTCTTCAAATGATTTTTCATTGTGAATACCCTATTTTTCATTTCTAAGATATAATGTTTTCACCTAGTTTCTATAAATAGATTGATTGGGTAAATTATTGACTTACCATATACCCTTTTTTTATATTATATAAATACCAAATGCTTTATTATCTTGATTGAAAGGTATTTACCTAAAAATTTACTAAATTTATTTGGAAACAAATTTATTTTTTATGGGTTTATCATATTATTATTATTAATGTAATTATGAATGATTTACTTATTTTAATATATTTTAAATGGAAATAAAACCTATTTAATTTATATGGGTTCTTTGTAATGTGAGGAATGGAATCTGTTTTTCTTTCCATGGGTTCTTTATGATGATATTAATGATTTATTTCAAGTATAAGGGGTTAGTATGGATGAATTATGGTCTGGGGTCCTATATCACCTTCCAATGCATTGGATAAGGATTTATATCTTCTGAGAAAAGTATTCATGAGTGAATTTTTATTTCTTTTAAGCGAGGTCACTAATGGTGTGTCTCATGAGCGTAATATTACCTACACTAATTTTTGTGTCATATTTGAAAGAGTTTTTAATTCTTATATTTTACACTCATGGATCATGTTTATTGACTCATATTTCTAAACTCTTTCAATAAATATCTTATGTTACACCATGTATTATTCCATGACTAATGTTTATTTATTTATTCATTATTGGGTTTTATTTTCTTATGTATCTTGATAATACTCATATGATTATATTATAATCACTTATGATCTTTGATCATTATCCCTTATCTTTTACCTTAATAAGCATCTAATCTCACCCCTTTCATATGTTACTATTTCTCAAATTTATAAACATGATTATAACCTATGATAAGTATATAAGGAGTCTGGTGTGGATCAATTATGGAGAAAATTTCACAAGTATTATAAAATAAAATTTCTTATATAGCTAGTCTTAAAAGATACTAATACTTCCAGTCATAGGATCATGAGATTATTTTTTGTGATGTAATGTTTTAATTATTGAAATGATGAAAAATAAACGTATGTTTATCTTGGTTTGGTATATATTTCCAAGTAGGGGTTGAATAATATTTGATGCGAAGAAAAATGGTACACAAAAAATTTAAATTCTAGAGGCACTTGAGGTCAGGGAAGTACAAATATATCAACTTGTAGGTGTTTTTTATTCTACATTATACTAAAGAGTTTATGTTCATCTACTTTGTTGGTCGGAGTGGATACTCAAGAGGGGGGGTGAATTGAGTTCCAATTAAAATTTCTGTTTAAAA
This sequence comes from Viscum album, assembly GCA_963277665.1. Classification (NCBI taxonomy): domain Eukaryota; kingdom Viridiplantae; phylum Streptophyta; class Magnoliopsida; order Santalales; family Viscaceae; genus Viscum; species Viscum album. The sequence goes on from OY728131.1 coordinate 696,011,651, forward strand.
TCCTTTACCAAAATCCCCCAATTTAAAATACTAATTGAATTGTAGTGAATTTGAATTAAAGAAAACTTTCAATTAGGTTCTCAAGGTACTGATTAATTCCCAGTTAATCTAATAAGAAGATCAGATTAGCTTTTGAAACTAAACTAATGATTTACAAATAATTCAAACACTTTCTAATTCAATTATCAGAGTAAATTTGAAAAACAGTTTAAGTTTTAAAGTACTTGGAAGCGGAATAAAAGGTTTTAGATAATACTAAATAAAGCATATCAGATATGAACAAGAGGTTCAGTCTCAAGCCGAGACTTAGTCCTCTCAACAATTTATATAAATTGGATCCACACCCTGGATCAGGGTTCACAACAGTTTACAACTGTCCAGGTCAATGACCTCTACCACAGTTCTACGCGGGAAACAAAACAACAACAAATACAGCTTTCCAGGTCACACACGACCTCTACCACTATCCAGAGTGGGAAATAAAATATGTAAAGATTTGTATGAGGATTTACAGATCCTCCAGTTAAAGTACAGGAGATAGTGTGTGTGTAAAATACAGCAGATGACACACACTGCTCTAAATGTAAATAATAAATCACTGAGCAAGATATAGAGTTTAGAATGGCTCTAGTGATTGCAGTGTAGCTCTGGACTCCTTCGAATTTGATCAGAAATGGTTCTGAGTCCTCTTCTGGTTTTTGTCTGAAAAATAGAGTGTCGTCTGCTTGACATCCAGGTTCAGAGATAGTGAAAATGTAGTCGATGAAGTTCTTGTGTTGATGTTATCTTTTTTGTTCTTGGCTCTTCATAGGTATGCAGGAATGTATGTATGTATACTAGGGTGTCCAATCGTCTCTTTTCATGCACACGTTTCAGTACCTTCTTATTTTTGTCACGCTCTTATTTTCTTCTCCAACCTACTTTTCAGCAGTAGGAGCATCTCTTATTTAAAGAACGAGCTCCGGCAACAGAAATGATTTCCTTTTTTCAGGTACGAGGTAAAATTCCCTGACATCCAACAACATACATTAAATAAATGTCAGTGCATTAAAATATACCTGATATGACCATTGGTTAGATTAAATAAAGATAAAGAAATTAAAGCAGCGTCAAGTTCTGTCTCTGGAATGGTAGATTTGGATATCGGTAGCCTTGTGTATCGGTAGGTCTGAGTATCGGTAGCTTCTTGTGTAATGGTATCCCTTTGTGTAACGGTAGCCTTTCCATCGGTAACCCTTCTATCGGTAGACTTCATGTCTGTCGGTAGACTTTGGTAGTGGTAAGATTTATTGCATCGGTAGTGGTAGGCTTGATGTACCAGTGATCTTCCGTGTAACAGTAGCAGTAACTCTGTATCAGTAGACTTGCATAACAGTGACTTGTATCGGTAACCTTCCTGTATCGGTAGACTTGTTATAATGGTGACCTTCACGTATCGGTAGACTTGATGTAACAGTGACCTTCATGTATCGGTAGACTTGATGTAACAGTGACCTTCATGTATCGGTAGGCTTGTTCTGTAATGGTGAACACTTGCCTGTTTAAGCATTCTATTGGTAGAATGGGTTAAGTCATAATATATATACATCCAGTAACGAAAGACTTATATTAAACATAAAATAATAGAGCATTTCTTAACCAAATTCTTTGATCATAATATGAATAGTATAACATATGAATATATTCCTGAAGTACACAAATAATAAGTATTGAACCATTATTCACAATAGGAATTATCAAACTATAAATAAGCATAATAATAAATCATAATTGGGATTATCAAAATATAATAAAGCAACTAGATTCCCAGAGGGTTCAACAATCTCCCCCTTTTTGATAATCACAACATATGCCAAAGTATTAAGAAAATTAAACTAATATCAGAGGAAAAAAAAATTCCTAAGAAAAAAAAACTTTAAAACAAAGTTCTCATTTTGCTCCCCCTTTAAAAAAAATTTCCCAGTTCTTATGTCTCGTGTTTGTATCCTATTTTTCTCCCCCTTTGTGAATAACAAAAAGAAGGGTAGGATCAGAGAAAAGATAGTCTAAAAGAGAATAGATTTCAAGGAAACATAAACACAGTAAAGTAGACAATGAAAGAGTAAATTTCCATTTAGGTACAAGAGGTACAAACTGAGAAAGTCAGGATTACAAAAAAATAAAAGTGAATCCTATCAAAAACATTCAGAATCACTCAATCATCCTCTTGAATAGGAGTCTTTCCCTTAGGATCAGAAGAGGGTGTAGGTTCAGATTGAGTAGATGGCTTAGGAATAGCTGAAAGAAAAATCGGAGGGTCAGCCACTGAAACTGTACCAGATCTAAAATCTGTGCTCTTCTGTGAGATCATAGGTGTCAAGCTTTGAATATCCTGAACTGGAGTCAACTGAGGTGTACTCCCAGAGGCAGAGGTAGGAAGAGCAGGAGGTACAATCACAGGTCTGGCATCCACATACAAGAATGGTAGCAACAGGTTCCTGAAATCCATAATAATACTACCTCCTCTCTCCATTGCTGACACAAAATCATCTCGATTTTCAATGAATTTATCCAAGGTAGGAGTAAGCTCCCTGATCTTACTAACCTGTTCTCTGAAATCCTGAGTCACTGGAGGCAACTTCATATTTTCCATCAAAAGCTTTAAATGGTTGGTCATTTGATGCTTGGTATAGACCTTCTCAAAATAAGCATCCACCTTATTTTTAATTTCCTCTTGAGAAGCAGTAGTTTCCCGTAGGTGATCACAAAAAAAACTACTAACTTCCCCAGTGGTAGCAAGGATCTGAGTATCCAAGGAGCCACTAGTACTGGCCTTAGCCAACTCTTCTTGAATAATAGTTCTGATCTGGTCAAGGTTCACAGTGGAGCTGGATGAGGGAAGGGGTTTAACTAAGAAAGCTACTGTCTCCTTGAAATATTGTGTCAGATTACTAACCACCTTCTGGACAAGTTCGTCTTGACTGTTCAAGTGTTCTTTGACTGATGTCTTAAAAGCCTCAAAAACTTCCACAAACTGCTTGACTACTTCTTTGATATATCTGATATCAGTATGCACTTGGGTTTGAGAGCTGTTCATGGCAGTCAATGAAGCAATCGATTTTCTTAGAGCCACCACAGCTCCTGTCCAACTCTCAATTTGAGTATGGCATACTTTAACTTCATCCATCATTCCTTTCACTGGACTAGAAACAGCACATCCCAGAGATAGCTCCAGGGATTTCTCCACACTTCTCATTTCATCAACCAGGATTTTCTTCAAATCTGCCACTGATTCTTTCAGTGTTTCTTTCATTTCAGCCTTTAAGGACTCAAGGTCCTCCTTGGTTGCCAAATTTTCAGCCACAATAGGCAGGATAACTGATTCTATTTGGGGCTGGTCTTCCTCATCAGAGTCTTCATAATTAAGTCCAAGAACCATGTATCCTGGATCTGATGTCCAACCTTCAATTTCATACAACACTAATACTGAACCAAGATGCTCCCCCTCACTTAGAGCATTCACCTGAGGAATCTCCTCCAACTGTTCTGCTCGAGGTAATTCTATAATTTCCTCTGCAACTACAGCAGATTCAATAGCCATTTGCTCTGATGGCTCAAGGACTCTCTCATCAATAGATGTTACTTCTTCTTCCTGATCCGGCACTTTCTTGACTGTACTGTTTATCAGAGGGCTCAAACTAAGCTCTTCTTCTCCATTTTCCTCATCATATGCTTCACCAGAAGCCTCCTTCTCTTCATGAGCAATCTGATCTGACTCAGTTGCCTCATCCTCTTCAGAGATGTCTTTGACAACAAATTGATATGCTTCCTCTTCTTCTGTAGTCTCGGTGTCATTATCCTTCAAAATAGTCTCTCTCCTTGGTAGTTCTTTTGGAGGGATAGCTGATCTATAGGAAATGTTTTGGGGCATAGGACTAGGAGGTAAATCTGGGTCTCCTCCTTCCTCAACTGATGTCTCTTCTTCTTTAGCTTCAGTTTCATTATCACTGTAGACAGGTTCTGGCTCATCTGGTCCAAGACCAGGATCCCTCACATCCTTTGTTCTAGAGGGATGATCCACATGAGTGTACTTGTCATAGATTTTTCCATCATCATTAACCCATGATTTCTTCCAAGGGTTCCAGCTAACTTTCATAAACTTAAAAATAGTCTTGGTGAGGCAAAAGTTATCCTTAACTACAACAGTTTCATCTTGAGGTCCAACTACCTCCTTTGCCTTAAACATAATAGAAATCAATTTAGAAAAGAAAAGTGCATTAGACTTAGACTTCAGTCTAGTCATCTCCTCAATCTGAATCATTAGCAGTCTGCATAAATTCACCTTTACTCCATGCTTTAATAGATACAACAAATAAATATCCTGAAATCTGAGGGTAGAAAAATCTCCTATCCTTGGACTAATCACATGCTGAATGAACTTGAAAAGTAGTTTATCCTCCCCTGCCATCTCTGTAGCAATGACCTTTCTAGGAGTTCCATTTCTTGTCAATTCTAATAAGGCATCCTCATATTTGAAAAAGTCACCAGCAGTCGGTATGGATTTTGAATAAAATCCATAATCACCACTATGAGGAACCTTAAGGTTCTCAGCCCATTAAACTGATGAAAATGAAAACATTTGACTATTCACAAAGGAAATCATCCTATTTTCCTCCTCTGATGTCTCAAAACAGACAAACTCATAAAACTCTTTTACTAGTGTTGGATAATACGGTCCATTATTGTTCATGAAGCATTCGAGCCATACTTGTTCTTGTAAAACCTTCAGAATCAAGGACTTGCTTTCGAGCAGCCATGCCGCTCATAATTCCTTTTACACTACAATTTCTCACTTCGATAAATGTGGATTCACGGTATTCCTTCGAACATCATCTCTACTGCTTCTACTGGAACCAACATTGGTTACTTTCTTCTTCTTAGCTTGCGGCGCATCACTCCCTTCATCCACTGAGGGTCGCTTCACACGGGCCATTTCAGATTCTGAGGCTTAGGGTTTTGCAAGCTTGAGAGGTTTAGGTAAGAGGGATTCGAACAGACGGGTTTGCGGTGATTGAGTGATGTCTAGAGTTGGGTTTAATATCATTTATGATTCACATATAAAATAAATCTTATATTAAAAAGAAATTCAAAGTCTCGGCCTTAATAGGAAAATTTAAAACGGTGTGTGAGATGTATCGGTGAGGTGTCCTTAAATGGTGAGGTCTGATGGTGAGGTTTATCTAACGGTGAGGTTCATCCTAACGGTGAGGTTCATCCTAACAGTGAGTTTTATCCTAACGATGAGGTTTATCCTAACGATGAGGTTCATCCTAACGGTGAGGTTTATTCTAATGGTGAGGTTTATCCAAACAGTTTAAGAGTAAGTCATCATTCCTAATTTGTTTCTAATGAAACTTAATCTTTCTTAATTTAATGGCTTAGTGAAAATATCAGCTAATTGGAGTTCAGTGCCTATAAATTCAAGAGTTATATCACCTCTTTGATAATGATCTCTTAGAAAGTGGTGTCTAACATCAATGTGTTTGGTTCTAGAGTGAGACACAGGGTTCTTTGAGATATTGATCGCACTTGTGTTATCACAGTTAATTGAAACATGTTTAAAATCAAATCCATAGTCCAATAAAGTGTGTTTCATCCACATAATCTATGCACAACAACTACCAGCAGCTATATACTCTGCTTCAGAAGTAGATAATGCAACTAAGTTTTGTTTCTTACTACACCATGATACTAGGAACTTTCCAAGTAAATGACATGTTCCAGATGTGCTCTTTCTACATAACTTGCATCCAGAAAAGTCAGCATCTGAATAACTTATTAAATCAAATGATTGTTCTTTTGGGTAAAACAGTCCCAAATTGGAAGTGTATTTAAGATATTTGAAAATCCTTTTAACAGTAAGTAAGTGTGACTCTTTAGAGTTAGCTTGAAATCTAGAACACATACATACACTAAACATAATATCAGTTCGACTAGCAGTAAGATAAAGTAAACTCCCAATCATACCTCTATAATTAGTTTGATCTACTGGTTTACCAGTTTCATCAATATCCAATTTACAGGTGGTACTCATAGGTGTATCACTCCCCTTAATACTATCCAAACCAAAACGTTTTAATAAATCCTTATTATATTTACTCTGATTCAAAATAATACCATCTTTAGTTTGAAAGATTTGAAATCCAAGAAAGTACTTAACCTCTCCCATTAAGCTTGTCACGACCCGTCCTCGGGGCCCGTGCTGCGACTACCCCAAGCCCGCCTTCCATAGGCCAGGGGCTGGCGACTAGCACCAAGGCGTAAAATCCCAGTAAACAGGGAAGGCATTGCCTTTATAAGTAACAACCACACAGAGTCAGCAAGCGGAAAGTAACTACAAGTACAGAAAAGTAAAGGGGGCCGAAATACAAGCCCAACTGTAAAGTACAACTGAAAAAGTAAAGTACAGCAACTGAAGAAAAGACGGCGGCCTCGTGTCGTCCACTGGAAATCCCACCTGAAGGGTGGGTACAGATAGCCTCCAGGCTCCTCGGGTCCCACGTCCGCTCCGAGCACGTCTCGCCCAGTGGTCCACCTCCAGGTACCGTCCTGCTCCACGCCCCAACCGTGATCAGCGCTGTCCGTCGTCTGCAACCAACACAACAAGGTGCGGGCATAGCCCGTGCAGGGGTGAGTATAAGCTACTCAGTAAGGACCCCGAGACCCCCGAAGGTCTCCCGAAATCCACAAAGGATATAGCACAAAAGAAAGATGCAATCACGAAGTAACATCTGACTCGACTTAGGTATATGCCCATACATATACCTAAGTCCCCACTTCTAGCTCTGCTCACGAGCTCAAGAACAACTCAATCCACATAGGAAAGCAAGACTCAAATCCACAAGGAGAGTAAACAGTAAATCCACAAAGGATAGTTCAACACAATCCACAAAGGAGAGTAACATAAGATTCAGCTCAACCAGGTATACTTTTCAGATGACGTCAAAGATGATCACTGATCCATCTAAGTCGTCGGACCCACGAAGGATCGATAGGTACTAACCCCCGCAAAAGACCCACACAGGATCGGGCTCACACAGAACCTGTAGGCAGTGGCTCACACAGAACCGGTAGTAAGGACCCACATAGGATCGGGCTCACACAGAACCTGTAGGCAGTGGCTCACACAGAACCGGTAGCACTGATCCACGTAGGATCGCTGAGTGCAGTAGTCGACGCAGTCCACTGAGGATCTCTGCACAGTCGTCGTCGCAGTCCACGGAGGATCTCTGCTCTGCCGTCGTCGCAGTCCACGAAGGATCTCTGCTCTGCCGTCGTCGCAGTCCACGGAGGATCTCTGCTCTGTCGTCGAAGTCACAGCCAGCGCTAGGGTTCCCGCACACAGCGAGCTCATTTAGGAGGGTCCGCTCCACGAGCCGAGAGGCCGATACATCAACTGACACGTAGTCCGAAGTTGATGTATCCAAAAGTTCCGTATCGACAACAGGATCTCAACGCAACAGACGGCGCGTCAATCGGACGCCCGGTCTGAGAGTTATTGGCATTTTCGTCCCAGGGGCCCGGTTGGTTTTTAGGGCAAAACCAACCCGACCGTACTCCGCCTGTATCCGATCCTCGGGAGGAGTATGCCAAAAGTTCCGTCTCACTTAGAGGAAACTACCACAGCTGACGGTACGTCGATCGGACGTCCGTATCTCATGTTATGAGCGTTTCCGCTCCGAGGGCCCGGTTGGTTTCGTGTACGAACCAACCCGGCCGAACCCAAAGTCTTCCGAAACCTTGAGTATAATATACCAAAACGACCGTCTCGATCCAAGGATCGCGTAGCCGCTGACGGTTCATCAATCGGAGGTCCCAGGCCCAAGATATGGGCGAAAGACTGAAGAGGGCCCGAAACGGGGGTTCTAGGCCCAGGGCGACCCGGCCCGAACCCCCCCTGGGGTCGGCCGAACCGGGTCGGCCCGACCCGGCCCGAACCGGCTAGGCCGGGTCCGGTCCGGCCTGGGCGCGGCCCGGCCGACTGGACCGGCCGGCTCGGCTTCGGCCGGGCGGCCGAATGAGCCGCCGCGGGTTTGACCCGCGGCTTTGGAGAAACGCGGCCCGCGCGGGCCGCGTGCTGGGTGGCCGGACCGCGGACGCGGTCCGGCGGTTCGCCGCCGCCGCGGCTCGGCCGCGGCGGACTCCTCCGGTGGCGCGCCGGGCGCCGCCGCCTCCGGTCGCCGGTGCTGCCGCGCCGGCGACCCGCGCCGCCGCCACCTTTCGCGGGCCGCCGGAGTTGCTCCGGTGGCCCGTTTTGCCTCCCGTCTGCGCCGTTGCTCCTCCCGGGGGCCGATCTTCACTACGGGATCAACAGATCGCCCCTGCCGCGTGGTTCGTCGTCTTCCGCGAAATCCGCACAACAAAAGATTGGCGGAGGGTTGCCGGGTCTTGTTCGTTAGACCCGCACCCTCCGCGTTAGTCATAAGCAACGGGAGGAAAAGAAAATAATCAACAACAATTTTAAATAAATTAAAATTGTTCAAAGATCAGGTTCTTTACTTTAAAAGAAATAAAATCACGGGAAAGGAAAATATTCCAATCAACCCTTACCTTGCAGCTGTCGTTGCCGAACGAGGGATCGTCGCGGGATTGCTCGTCGCGGAAGAAGGAGAATCGTCGCGTCGTCGCGGTATCCGGCGTCGCGTCGCCAATCTCCGGATCAAGATCAAACGGATTTAATTAATTTAAATCCGTTGATATCGAAATTAAAAAGGGAGAATTCAAACGATTCGTTTCTCACCTTAGTTGCCGAACGAGGATCGGCTGCGGAAGAAGAGGCGTCACCGAAGAACGTCGCAGGTAAAGCTCGTCGACGTCGCAGATCTCGGTGTGCATCGTCGAATTCCGGTCGCCGGCGTTCTTCGCGTTCTTCGCGTTCTTCGCGTTCTTCGCGTTCTTCGTGGGGAGATGAAGAAACAAAGATTCTCTCAAATCCTTTCAAAGGATTTTTAGGTTGGTCTTATTTTATAAACATGCCAACAAACGCAAAAGCGTAAGTAACGACCCATCAGTTCGTTGAATTAATTCAACGAGCGAAACAGCCCATTTAATTCACGAAAGAAACAGCCCATTTAATTCACGAAATAAACCGCCCAATTAAATGGTCTGTTAAGAATTAAAGAAAACGCGTCGGTTGACTTTTCAGTTACTTTGACGGGTTTTCGCGGGTGCGTTACTTAGCGAAAGAAACGGCGGGGCTCGTGCGGGCCCCACCTCACAAATATCCTACCAAGGGGGTAGGATATTTCTGGATATCCTCCTATCCAGTTCAACTCAGTTCAAGCCGCCCTTAAGTGGCTTCAAGTGGCTTCCAAGCAGCTTAAGTGAAATAAAATAAAGTTGTCGCACAAACTTTATTTTATTTCTGACTTAAAGCCGCAAAATTTAAAAACCACGTCTGAGCAAACGCAACTCCGGAAGAGGCGTTTCTAAGAAAATACCGGCGCTGCGATTTCATCGGTGCCCTCAGAATTTGATTCCGGGCACCGGTTCAAAAGATAGAAAAACCCGCTCGTCCGTTCACTGAACGTACCCGAGCCAAACTTTGGAAATTGATTCCGGGCACACCGGGCCTCGGAATCAGGTGCCGTCTGAAGCTGCGCTCTTGTAAAATTCCAAAGAAAATTAAGAAAAAAATTTCCTTGAAATTTGCGGGTCTTTACATTACTCCCACCTCAGGGCTTTACGTCCCCGTAAAGATACATCAAAAACTAGGGGAACAAATGGGGGTACTGAGCACGCATCTGAGCCTCCCGCTCCCAAGTGCTCTCCTGGAGGTTCCCGTGCTGCCATCTGACGCGCACAAGAGGAATCGACCGCCCACGTAGGACCCGCTCCTGTCGATCCTCGATCTCCACTGGGACCTCCGCAAAAGTTGCCCCATCGTCCACGTCCAGCTCCCCAAAGTCGATGATGTGCGTCGGGTCGTGCACGTATCTCCTCAGCTGAGACACGTGAAAGACGTCGTGCACCTGGTGCAACTGAGGTGGTAGAGCCCGGCGATAAGCCACCTCTCCTATCCTGCTGAGGACCTGGAAAGGCCCGATGAAGCGTGGAGACAACTTTCCGCCTCGGCCAAATCTCCGTAAACCACGTCGAGGTGAGATACGCAAAAAGACGTGGTCGCCGTCCTCGAACTCTAGTGGCCTCCGCCTCCTGTCAGCATATGACTTCTGCCGGCTCTGAGCTGTCCTCATCCTCTCCTGGATGATCTGGACCTTCTCTGTCGTGGCTCGGACCATCTCTGGTCCCACGAGTGCTGACTCCCCAGGGTCTGTCCAGCACAACGGTGATCTGCAGGGTCTGCCGTACAACGCCTCGTATGGTGCCATCCCGATGGTGGAGTGGTAGCTGTTGTTGTACGCGAACTCCACCAAGGGTAGGTGGTCCTCCCAGCTGCGACCAAAGTCGAGAACACATGCACAGAGCATGTCCTCGAGTGTCTAAATGGTCCTCTCCGTCTGACCATCCGTCTGAGGGTGGAAGGCTGTGCTCAGATGGAGCCGTGTCCCGAACGCCTCCTGCAACCCCTTCAAAAGCCGGGAAGTGAAACGAGCATCTCGATCGGAGACGATAGACGATGGCACACCGTGAAGCTGTATGATCTTCTGGACGTAAAGACGTCCCAAGCTCTCCACTGAGCCCTGCTCTCTGATGGGTAAGAAGTGTGCCGACTTGGTGAGTCGGTCGACAATCACCCAAATGGAGTCGTGACCTCTGGAAGTGCATGGAAGTCCAGTCACGAAGTCCATAGATATGCCGTCCCACTTCCACTCCGGGACCTCCAAGGGCTGTACCAAGCCTGCTGGTACCTGATGCTCTGCCTTCACCTACTGGCAGGTGAGGCATCGTGAAACGAACTCAGCCACAGCTTTCTTCATGCCCGGCCACCAGTGCTGTCGCCTGAGATCCTGGTACATCTTCGCCACTCCGGGATGCACCGCCAAGGGAGAAGTGTGAAACTCTCTTAGCACCTCCTCTCGTAAAGCGACTGGTACGAAGGTACGTCCTCTGAAAAGGATGTCGTGCTCTGCTCCAAGGGAGAAACCATCAGGCGCCTGACCTGAGGATATCAGTGCACGCCGGGTCTCACAGTCAGCGTCCTCACGATGAGCCTCTCTGACCTGCTGTAGAAGTGGAGGAGAGACTGTGAGTGACTGAAGAAAGGCTGCTCCGTCTCTATCCACAAAGGATATCTGTAAGGAGGCTAGCTGCTCCGTTGCCTCCTCAAGTAGCTGAATGCCCATCCTCCTGCTGAGGGCATCAGCTTCCACGTTCCCCTTCCCAGGAGTATAGACTATCTCAAAGTCATAGTCCTGGAGGAACTCAAGCCATCTCCGCTGTCTCAGGTTCAGGTCCTTCTGAGAGAAGATATACCTGAGACTCTGGTGGTCAGAAAAGACTGTGAAGCGCTCGCCCATCAGATAGTGCCGCCAAGTCTTCAGAGCGAAGACCACTGCTGCTAACTCCAGGTCATGAGTGGCGTAGTTCTGCTCATGCGGCCTCAACCGACGTGATCCGTAGGCGATCACGGCCCGCTCCTGCATCAGGACGCACCCGAGTCCAGTCCCTGATGCATCGCAGTAAACTACATATCCAACTCCCTCCTCAGGCAACCTCAAGATAGGTGCGCTGGTCAATCTCTGTCTCAGCTCCTGGAAGCTCTGCTGACATCTGTCTGACCATACGAAGGGTTTCCCCTTCTTCGTCAACACTGAGAGTGGTGCCGCAACTCTGGAGAAGTCTGGCACGAATCTCCGATAGTATCCGGCTAGGCCCAAGAAGCTCCGCACCTCTGTCACGCTCCTGGGTGGCTCCCAAGCTAGCACTGCCTCGATCTTCGCGGGATCCACTGCAACTCCCGCCTCAGAGATGACGTGCCCCAAGAAATGGACCTCACGTAACCAGAACTGGCACTTTGAGAGCTTGCCATAAAGCTGGTGCTCTCGGAGTGTGTCTAGCACAACTCGCAGGTGGTAGGCATGCTCCTCCTCAGTCGTCGAGTATACCAAAATGTCGTCAATGAAGACCACGACAAATCGGTCGAGGTATGGCTGGAAGATCCTGTTCATGAGGCTCATGAACACTGCTGGAGCATTGGTTATGCCAAACGGCATAACCAAGAACTCATAATGGCCATACCGACACCTGAAGGTCGTCTTCTGCACGTCCTCGTCTCGAACTCTGAGCTGATGATAGCCTGACCGGAGGTCTATCTTCGAGAACCACCGCGCTCCCTTGAGCTGATCGAAGAGGTCATCAATCCGAGGCAGCGGATACTTGTTCCTCACTGTCACCTGGTTCAGGCGACGATAGTCGACACACAGTCGCAAGCTCCCGTCCGCCTTCTTGGCGAACAAAATCGGGGAAGCCCAGGGTGAAACACTGGGTCGGATAAACCCCTTGCTCTGCAAGTCCTCCAACTGTACCCGCAGCTCTCGAAGCTCGGCGGGGGCCATCCGATATGCTGGAGTAGATATCGGGGCTGTCCCGGGGTACAAGTCGATGTAAAATTCTACCTCTCTACGAGGAGGTAGCCCTGGAACGTCGTCGGGAAAGACGTCCACGTACTGGTCCACCACTGCAGGAAAAGCTGGACTCCGCACGTCCACTGCTCCTAGGATGAGGCTAGCCAACTGATGAGAGATGGGCTGCACTCTCCTCCGCGGAAGTCCATCCTGTGCTGCAAAGGTTCCCTTCTCGCCGGTGAAGGTAAACCTGCTCCCGTCGGTGCGAACACATCGCACCTTGCGCCTAAAACAGTCGATCTGGGCATGAACCGTGGATAGCCAATCCATGCCCAAGATGACGTCGTAAGGCCTCGACGCCGCTACAAGGAGATCCCAGCCGAAGCTCTCGCCTCCTAGAGTAAGCTCACACTGCCGGCACCAGTGCGTAATCGTCGAGTCTGCTCCCGTAGGAGTCTCTAGCCGTAAGGATCGAGCCAACAGCTCAGTCGGAATCTCCGAGCTCCGAACAAGGGCAGAGGCTATGAAAGAGTGACTCGCTCCTGTGTCTATAAGTACTGAAGCAAGGGTGGAATAGACACAGATCGTACCTCGAATCATCTCTGGCATGTCGGGGTCATAGGCCTCCACTGCCTGGAGCTGGGCCTGCCCCTGCCCACCAGCTCCCTGTGGTCGAGGTGGCCCTCCTGGGGGTGGTGGGGGTAGAGCCTGGAAGCGTCGCCCACCACCCGCTGCTCGGCCAGCTCCTCTGCCTCGTCCGCCTCCTCCCTGCGGACTGCCACGGTCGACCCTCTGCCTCTGCCTGGGTGGCCCCTCCACCGTCTGCTGCTCCTCTGGTCGGCGAGTCGGGCAGTCACGAGCCATGTGACCCTGCCCGCCGCAGGTGTAGCACAACCTGCCTCTCGGAAGGCTGGCACTCCGCTGTGTGTCCCGCACTGCTGAGCCGGTGTCCTGAGGCCGTCTGCGTGGGGGTCTGGTCTGCCTGGACCCGAGAGTCATCCGTCGGCTACCTGCTGCCGAAGACTCAGCTACCTGCCGCCCTGCGCTAGGTCTCGCCGCTGAAGAAGGCTCTTCCAGGAAGCTCTCGATCAGGAGGGCTCGCTCCAGCACTCCCGCCTGGGTCGGAATGCTGAGGGAGATCAGCGACGCCTGAATCTCCTGTCGCAAGCCCTGCTCGAAGGTCCGGGCCCGGAAGAAGGGGTCCCGTACCATGTCGGTCGAGTAGCGAGATAGGTCAGTGAACCTCGCCGCGTACTGAGCGACCGTCATGCTGCCCTGGCGCAGCTGGAGAAGCTCCTGGATGCGCACCGCTCGGAGGGTGGCCGGGACGAACTCAGAGCGGAAGAGGCTCTCGAAGTCTGTCCAGAGCAAGGATGCCTCATCGTGAACCTGGAGCATCAAGCTCCACCATCGTCCTGCCGCTGCCTGCAGGAGGCTCGCCGCGAGAATCACCATGAGATCCGCTGGTGTCCTCACTAGCCTAAAGATCCGTACCACCGCCTCTAGCCAGTCCTCGGCGGCCTGGGGGTCCGCCTCACCGCGAAACCTGGGCGGTCGCTGGCTCTGAAACTCATGCAGTGCCCTGAGGCGACGTGCATCGTCAGTGTCTGGTACTGGGAGCATCGGTGGCTCGGCGGGTAAAGCTACCGCCGGTGCCACTGCTGGCAAAGGGCCCTGCACCGAGGCCTCATCGCTCGGTGGGCTGCCGTCGCGCCCTACACTGGGAACCCTAGCTGGCTGTCGTCGCGGGGCCATCCTGAAAAGGAGAACAAGAGCACCACAGTCAGAACAGTATACCTGGTGAGCTGGCACAAGTAATCACATGGAAAACTTGAGACTTTCATAAAGCAGATCAGTATACTCGGTGAGCTGACGCAAGTAATCACAAAGAAGACTTGAAACACACATGAAATCAATGTTTTCATGCATTAAGTCGGAAATCAGGAGTCAGGGTCCTGGTGTACGGATACGTCGGCCGCTGCACCAACACTGGGCTCCCTGAACTGATAACCATACTCAATACACTAAACACTATTGCTTCGTATAGACAGAAAAGACGATCAGAGTCTGCGGTAGAACCGACCACCTCTGATACCAATTTGTCACAACCCGTCCTCGGGGCCCGTGCCGTGACTACCCCAAGCCCGCCTTCCATAGGCCAGGGGCTGGCGACTAGCACCAAGGCGTAAAATCCCAGTAAACAGGGAAGGCATTGCCTTTATAAGTAACAACCACACAGAGTCAGCAAGCGGAAAGTAACTACAAGTACAGAAAAGTAAAGGGGGCCGGAATACAAGCCCAACTGTAAAGTACAACTGAAAAAGTAAAGTACAACAACTGAAGAAAAGACGGCGGCCTCGTGTCGTCCACTGGCAATCCCACCTGAAGGGTGGGTACAGATAGCCTCCAGGCTCCTCGGGTCCCACGTCCGCTCCGAGCACGTCTCGCCCAGTGGTCCACCTCCAGGTACCGTCCTGCTCCACGCCCCAACCGTGATCAGCGCTGTCCGTCGTCTGCAACCAACACAACAAGGTGCGGGCATAGCCCGTGCAGGGGTGAGTATAAGCTACTCAGTAAGGACCCCGAGACCCCCGAAGGTCTCCCGAAATCCACAAAGGATATAGCACAAAAGAAAGATGCAATCACGAAGTAACATCTGACTCGACTTAGGTATATGCCCATACATATACCTAAGTCCCCACTTCTAGCTCTGCTCACGAGCTCAAGAACAACTCAATCCACATAGGAAAGCAAGACTCAAATCCACAAGGAGAGTAAACAGTAAATCCACAAAGGATAGTTCAACACAATCCACAAAGGAGAGTAACATAAGATTCAGCTCAACCAGGTATACTTTTCAGATGACGTCAAAGATGATCACTGATCCATCTAAGTCGTCGGACCCACGAAGGATCGATAGGTACTAACCCCCGCAAAAGACCCACACAGGATCGGGCTCACACAGAACCTGTAGGCAGTGGCTCACACAGAACCGGTAGTAAGGACCCACATAGGATCGGGCTCACACAGAACCTGTTGGCAGTGGCTCACACAGAACCGGTAGCACTGATCCACGTAGGATCGCTGAGTGCAGTAGTCGACGCAGTCCACTGAGGATCTCTGCACAGTCGTCGTCGCAGTCCACGGAGGATCTCTGCTCTGCCGTCGTCGCAGTCCACGGAGGATCTCTGCTCTGCCGTCGTCGCAGTCCACGGAGGATCTCTGCTCTGTCGTCGAAGTCACAGCCAGCGCTAGGGTTCCCGCACACAGCGAGCTCGTTTAGGAGGGTCCGCTCCACGAGCCGAGAGGCCGATACATCAACTGACACATAGTCCGAAGTTGATGTATCCAAAAGTTCCGTATCGACAACAGGATCTCAACGCAACAGACGGCGCGTCAATCGGACGCCCGGTCTGAGAGTTATTGGCATTTTCGTCCCAGGGGCCCGGTTGGTTTTTAGGGCAAAACCAACCCGACCGTACTCCGCCTGTATCCGATCCTCGGGCGGAGTATGCCAAAAGTTCCGTCTCACTTAGAGGAAACTACCACAGCTGACGGTACGTCGATCGGACGTCCGTAGCTCATGTTATGAGCGTTTCCGCTCCGAGGGCCCGGTTGGTTTCGTGTACGAACCAACCCGGCCGAACCCAAAGTCTTCCGAAACCTTGAGTATAATATACCGAAACGACCGTCTCGATCCAAGGATCGCGTAGCCGCTGATGGTTCGTCAATCGGAGGTCCCAGGCCCAAGATATGGGCGAAAGACTGAAGAGGGCCCGAAACGGGGGTTCTGGGCCCAGGGCGACCCGGCCCGAACCCCCCCCTGGGGTCGGCCCGACCCGGCCCGAACCGGCTAGGCCGGGTCCGGTCCGGCCTGGGCGCGGCCCGGCCGACTGGACCGGCCGGCTCGGCTTCGGCCGAGCGGCCGAATGAGCCGCCGCGGGTTTGACCCGCGGCTTTGGAGAAACGCGGCCCGCGCGGGCCGCGTGCTGGGTGGCCGGACCGCGGACGCGGTCCGGCGGTTCGCCGCCACCGCGGCTCGGCCGCGGCGGACTCCTCCGGTGGCGCGCCGGGCGCCGCCGCCTCCGGTCGCCGGTGCTGCCGCGCCGGCGACCCGCGCCGCCGCCACCTTCCGCGGGCCGCCGGAGTTGCTCCGGTGGCCCGTTTTGCCTCCCGTCTGCGCCGTTGCTCCTCCCGGGGGCCGATCTTCACTGCGGGATCAACAGATCGCCCCTGCCGCGCGGTTCGTCGTCGTCCGCCAAATCCGCACAACAAAAGATTGGCAGAGGGTTGCCGGGTCTTGTTCGTTAGACCCGCACCCTCCGCGTTAGTCATAAGCAACGGGTGGAAAAGAAAATAATCAACAACAATTTTAAATAAATTAAAATTGTTCGAAGATCAGGTTCTTTACTTTAAAAGAAATAAAATCACGGGAAAGGAAAATATTCCAATCAACCCTTACCTTGCAGCTGTCGTTGCCGAACGAGGGATCGTCGCGGGATTGCTCGTCGCGGAAGAAGGAGAATCGTCGCGTCGTCACGGTATCCGGCGTCGCGTCGCCAATCTCCGGATCAAGATCAAACGGATTTAATTAATTTAAATCCGTTGATATCGAAATTAAAAAGGGAGAATTCAAACGCTTCGTTTCTCACCTTAGTTGCCGAACGAGGATCGGCTGCGGAAGAAGAGGCGTCGCCGAAGAACGTCGCGGGTAAAGCTCGTCGACGTCGCAGATCTCGGTGTGCGTCGTCGAATTCCGGTCGCCGGCGTTCTTCGCGTTCTTCGCGTTCTTCGCGTTCTTCGCGGGGAGATGAAGAAACAAAGATTCTCTCAAATCCTTTCAAAGGATTTTTAGGTTGGTCTTATTTTATAAACATGCCAACAAACGCAAAAGCGTAAGTAACGACCCATCAGTTCGTTGAATTAATTCAACGAGCGAAACAACCCATTTAATTCACGAAAGAAACAGCCCATTTAATTCACGAAATAAACCGCCCAATTAAATGGTCTGTTAAGAATTAAAGAAAACGCGTCGGTTGACTTTTCAGTTACTTTGACGGGTTTTCGCGGGTGCGTTACTTAGCGAAAGAAACGGCGGGGCTCGTGCGGGCCCCACCTCACAAATATCCTACCAAGGGGGTAGGATATTTCTGGATAGCCTCCTATCCAGTTCAACTCAGTTCAAGCCGCCCTTAAGTGGCTTCAAGTGGCTTCCAAGCAGCTTAAGTGAAATAAAATAAAGTTGTCGCACAAACTTTATTTTATTTCTGACTTAAAGCCGCAAAATTTAAAAACCACGTCTGAGCAAACGCAACTCCGGAAGAGGCGTTTCTAAGCAAATACCGGCGCTGCGATTTCATCGGTGCCCTCGGAATTTGATTCCAGGCACCGGTTCAAAAGATAGAAAAACCCGCTCGTCCGTTCACTGAACGTACCCGAGCCAAACTTCGGAAATTGATTCCGGGCACACCGGGCCTCGGAATCAGGTGCCGTCTGAAGCTGCGCTCTTGTAAAATTTCAAAGAAAATTAAGAAAAAAATTTCCTTGAAATTTGCGGGTCTTTACAAAGCTCATTTCAAACTCATTTTTCATAACCTTTGAAAAATCAGTACATAAATAATTTTTAGAAGATCCAAAAATAATATCATCAACATAGATTTGTACTATTAAAAAATTTTTTGAAATTATTTTTATAAAAAGAGTGGGATCAGCAATTCCTTTTGTAAATCCTTTTGAAATAAGAAAATTTGTAAGTCTTTCATACCAAGCTCTTGGAGCTTGTTTTAAACCATATAAAGCTTTAGAAAGTTTAAAAACATGATTTTGAAAGTGAGGATTTGAAAAACCAGGTGGTTGTTCCACAAAAAAATATTCAACAATAAAACCATTTAGAAAAGCACTTTTCACATCCATTTGATATAACTTGAAATTCAGATGTGATGCAAAGGCAAGTAAGATCCTAATTGCCTCTAATCTAGCTACAGGTGCAAAGGTTTCCTCATAGTCAATTCCTTCTTCTTGATTGTAACCTTGTGCAACTAGTCTAGCTTTGTTTCTAATGATATTTCCTGATTCATCAACTTTGTTTCTAAACACCCACTTTGTGCCTATGGTTAAAGTGTCCTTAGGTCTTTCTACTAATTCCCAGACTTTATTTCTTTCAAATTTATTTAGTTCTTCTTGCATAACTATTACCCAAAATTCATCATTGATAGCATCATTGATATTTTTAGGTTCTAACTGTGAAAGAAAATCTTGATGTTCAACCTGATTTCTTAGAGAAGATCTAGTCTGTGTTCCTCTATCCAGATTACCTAAAATAGCATCTAAGGGATAGTTCTTCAGAATCCTAGTTGGTCTCAAAATGGCAGGGCTAGAGATTTTAGGTTCATCAACAGGTTGGGAGTCAACAGAAGCAGGTTCTGTAAAATTTCTAGAACTGAATGTTTTAATTATAGGTCAACTGTCTTTATCATTAAGGTTCAAAAGAGAGAGATCATCTTCAAGATTTTCAAGAGAGGTCTTAGGTTTGTGTGGATCAGTTTCATCAAATTTGATGTGAACAGATTCCTCCACACATTTGGTTCTCTTATTGAAAACTCTATAGGCTTTACTAGAAATAGAGTAACCTAGGAAAATTCCTTCATCACTCTTGGATGCAAACTTATCAAGATTATCTTTAGTATTAAGAATAAAGACTTTGCAACCAAAAACTCTGAAGTAGTTAACCTTAGTTTTCCTGTGGTTCCACAACTCATAAGGGGTCTTCTTAAGAACAGGTATGATCAAGACTCTATTGATAATATAACAAGATGTATTGACAGCTTCAGCCCAAAAATAAACAGGTAGGTCATACTCATTGAGTATGGTTCTGGAAATTTCCTGAAGGGTTCTATTCCTCCTTTCTACTACACCATTTTGTTGAGGTGTCCTAGGGGAAGAGAAATTGTGACTATAGCCATTGTGTGAGCAGTAGGATTCAAACTCATGATTTTCAAACTCACGACCATGATCACTTCTCAAGGTTTTAATCTTAAGTCCACTAAGGTTCTCTACAGACTTGGAATATTTAACAAAGTAAGAACAAGATTCACTTTTGTGAGCTAGAAAATATACCCAAGTATACCTAGAATAGTCATCTACTAGAACATAGACACAATGCTTCCCATTTAAACTAGAAACTCTAGAAGGTCCAAACAAATCCATGTGAACCAACTCGAGAGGTTGAGAAGTTGACACTTCTTTCTTTGATTTGAAAGAAACTTTATGTTGCTTTCCCTTTTGATAGGGATTACAAACTTTATATGCTGGTAATTCAAGTTTTTGTAGGTCTCTAACTAAGTTCTTACTAGTAAGTTTTCTAAGTGAATGTACATTGAAGTGTCCTAATCTTCTATGCCAAAGCCAAGACTCTTTATAAAAAGCATTTAAACAAGTAAATTTTTGCATAGCTAAAGAATTTAAATCAACAGCATAGACATTTTCATTTCTCAAGGCAAAAAATACTAAAGCATTTTTAGAAAAAACATTGCAAGAATCATTTTCAAATTTAACATTAAAACCATCATCACATAATTGAGAAATACTTAGTAAATTATATTTAAGTCCATCAACAAATAGAACTTTAGAAATTAATACTGAGTCAGTGTTACCAATCTGGCCTAAGCCGATGATTTTCCCTTTAGAATTATCACCAAAAGTGAAAAAACCTCCATCAACTCTGACTATGCTTTTAAAGCATGAGAAGTCTCCTGACATATGTCTTGAAAATCCACTTTCCAAGTACCAGGTCTTTCTACAAGAGCTCTTTAAGCAGGTTCCCTACAAAACAGATTTAGATAGGAAATGATTTTGGTACCCATATTTTCTTGGGTCCAGACAGGTTAGCCAATAAAACTTTAGGTACCCAAATTTGTCTTATGGGTCTCATAAAATTTTCAGAATCAATAGATTTAGACAGATAAACCTTATTAGATCCGTAACTATGAATATAACTAGTTGAAGCATATGAACTTTCAGAACTATAACTATCTACATTCTGTCCAGATTTAGGAATAAATAGAGTTTTGGTAATTTTTCTTTGTCCAGGTTAGTATCCTATACCAGTAGTATATCTAGGTTCAATCTGCTTACCTAGCATTTGAGTAAGAGTATCTTTTCCATTTGTGAACTTCTCTAAATCCTTCCTAAGTTGCTCATTTGACAATTTCAGTTCAGTTTTTTCTTTAAGTAACTGAGCATTCTTTTCCATTTCTATGTCAAGATCAGATTTATATTTAATAGTTAAAGCATACTGTTTCTTTAAACCTTTGTATTTATATTTCAGATCATTATAGGTTTCTTCCAACATATCACAGTATTCAAATAGTTCATATTTTGACATATTTTCAGAATCAGAATCATCTCTAGAATAATAAGAATTTAAAGCAGGAGTTTAAGATGTTACCTCAGAGGTGTTTGTTATAAAACACATGTTTGCCTTATTTCTTATTTCAATTTCAGAAGCTTCAGATTCACTGGAGCTATCCTCAAAAGCACTCCAAGTAGCTTTCATGGATTTCTTATACTTATTGTCCTTATACTCATACTTCTTCTTGTATTTAATCTTTGGACAGTCTACTTTTATATGTCCTTTTCTTTTGCATTCATAGCATACAACTTCATTAGATTTGTAATATTTCTTCCAGTCCTTTTTCCAGGGTCCCTTGTTGTCATACTTACCTTTGTAATTTGATTTTCTGAAAAACTTCTTTTTCCTATAAAACTTTTTAAATCTTCTGGCTATGTGAGCCATTTATGCATCACTGTCAGTTGCACTTTCACTTTCTTCACAGCTTGAGCTATCACTTACAACTTGAAGTTTCTCCTTATCCTTGTTCTTTGAAGTAGAAGTCTTGAAGGCAACTAAATTCCTTTTTGGTTCATCTTCTTCTTCTTCTTTGTTTACCTTAATCTCTTCTTCATACATCATCAACTTACCAATAAGTTCCTTAACTGGAAGTTCACTAATATCACAAGATTCTCTAATTGAAACAGAAGTGCCCCTCCATCTTTCAGGTAGGCATCTCAAAATTCTCATGATCTGCTCCTTTGATGGAATATCCTTTCCCAGTGAGATCATTGTGTTGACAATTTCGTTAAACCTGAGATACATATCAGAAATGGGTTCATCAGGCTTCATCTTAAGATTATCATATTTAATAGTGTAGGTGTTCAATCTCATTTTTTTAACATTAGTTGTTCCTTCATGAGAAACACTTAAGGTATCCCAAATTTCATGTGCAATCTTACAAGCAGATATTCTATTAAATTCTTCATCTCCTAAAGAACAATACAGATCATTCATAGCTTTGCAATTATTATTGTAGGCTGTCTTAGTAGCTCATTCCAAGTAGATCTAATAGTAGTAGGAATTTTATATTCTGATTCTATGGCAGTCCAAATATCAAAACCCATGCTTTCTAAATGAATTTTCATCTTAATCTTCCATGAGCATAGTTGTTTCCATTGAAAAATGGTGGTATATTAGTAGCAACACCTTCAAGTCTATTATCCATGATAACTAGGTTAAAGTATAAATTTTAAAGAGATAAAAATTTAGAAATAACAAAAATTTTAAGAACTTTAAAATACAACTAAAATCATAGTTGAAAAACAGATTACTTCAGAAAATATTTTAAGTTCCTATGATACCAAATGTTGGTTGGAGTGGATACTCAAGAGGGGGGTGAATTGAGTTCCAATTAAAATTTCTGTTTAAAATCCCTTACCAAAATCCCCCAATTTAAAATACTAATTGAATTGTAGTGAATTTGAATTAAAGAAAACTTTCAATTAGGTTCTCAAGGGATTGATTAATTCCCAGTTAATCTAATCAGAAGATCAGATTAGCTTTTGAAACTAACATAATGATTTACAAAAAATGCAAACACTTTATAATTCAATTATCAGAGTAACTTTGAAAAACAGTTTAAGTTTTAAAGTACTTGGCAGCAGAATAAAAGGTTTTAGATAAAAATAAATAAAGCACGACAGATATGACCAAGAGGTTCAGTCTCAAGCCGAGACTTAGTCCTCTCAACAATTTATATAAATTGGATCCACACCCTGGATCGGGGTTCACAACAGTTTACAACTGTCCAGGTCAATGACCTCTACCACAGTTCTACGTGGGAAACAAAACAACAACAAATCCAGCTGTCTAGGTCACACATGACCTCTACCACTATCCATAGTGAGAAATAAAAGATGTAAAGAGTTGGATGAGTATTTACAGATCCTCCAGTTAAAGTACAAGAGACAGTGTGTGTGTAAAATATAGCAGATGACACACACTACTCTAAATGTAAATAATAAATCACTGAGCAAGATATAGAGTTTATAATGGCTCTAGTGATTGCAGTGTAGCTCTAGACTCCTTCAAATTTGATCAGAAATGGTTCTGAGTCCTCTTCTGGTTTTTGTTTGAAAAACAGAGTGTCGTCTACTTGACATCCAGGTTCAAATATAGTGAAAATGTAGTCGATGAAGTTCTTGTGTTGATGTTCTCTTTTTCATTCTGGGCTCTTCACAGGTATACAGGAATGTATGTATGTACACTGGGGTGTCCAGTCGTCTCTTTGCATGCACACGTTTCATCACCTTCTTATTTTTGTCACGCTCTTATTTTCTTCTCCAACCTACTTTTCAGCAGTAGGAGCATCTCTTATTTAAAGCACGAGGTCCGGAAACAAAAATGATTTCCTTTTTGCAGGTATGAGGTATGGTTCCCTGACATCCAACAACACACATTAAATAAATGTCAGTGCATTAAAATATACCTGATATGACCGTTGGTTAGATTAAATAAAGATAAAGAAATTAAAGCAGCGTCGGGTTCTGTCTCTGGAACGGTAGCTTTGGATATCGGTAGCCTTGTGTATTGGTAGGTCTGAGTATCGGTAGCTTCTTGTGTAATGGTAGCCCTTTGTGTAACGGTAGCCTTTCCATCGGTAACCCTTATATCGGTATACTTCATGTCTGTCGGTAGACTTTGGTAGCGGTAAGCTTTATTGCATCGGTAGCGGTAGGCTTGATGTACCAGTGATCTTCCATTTAACAGTAGCAGTAACTCTGTATCGGTAGACTTGCATAACGATGACTTGTATCGGTAACCTTCCCGTATCGGTAGACTTGTTATAACGGTGAACTTCACATATCGGTAGACTTGATGTAACAATGACCTTCATGTATCAGTAGACTTGATGTAACGGTGACCTTCATGTATCAGTAGGCTTGTTCTGTAATGGTGACCACTTGCCTGTTTAAGCATTCTATTGGCAGAATGGGTTAAGTCATAATATATATACATCCAGTAACAAAAGACTGATATTAAACATAAAATAATAGAGCATTTCTTAACCAAATTCTTTGATCATAATATGAATAGTATAACATATGAATATATACCTGAAGTACACAAATAATAAGTATTGAACCATTATTCACAATAGGAATTATCAAACTATAAATAAGCATAATAATAAAGCATAATTGGGATTATCAAAATATAATAAAGCAACTAGATTCCCAGAGGGTTCAACATACTTTATCATTTTATTTTACTTATTTTTAATAAGATAAGAATATGGGTATCAAGATCACAATAATTACACACCTGGGATTAACTACTTGATATCAAGATTTAGTGAACCTTGAATTCAACTTTTTTCTAATGTCCTGTAATTTCCGTATAATTTTTTTTAATTATATGAAATTATTTCGAGACCGAAAAATCTGACGGCACATGATTCTAAGGCTGAGAGTGCCCAGAATGATCTGTTGAAGTTTTATTAAGCTTTAATTAACGCTCGTAATCATTTTTCCTCAAAAAGTGGAATAACTCTTAAATAGTTTCCTGCATCAGAAATCCGAGGGTACCATTGCATTTAGGATGGCGGGTTTACCCTAGGCATGACTTAAGTTTAGTCAGTGCAAGCCTATGGTGAGAAAACCTAAAAATGACATAACCGTAAATAAAATAATTAAATAAAATTATTTTATTTTTCAAATGTTTATAACTTACGAACGGTAACTCGGATTAAAAATCTGAGACCACCACTGAAATCATGAGGGTATACTTTCTTTAGGAAAACACTAACATTGGCCGGCGCGAGCCACTAGTGAAAGTTAGTTTTTGGCTGTAAATAAAATAATTAAGTGACAATTATTTTATTGTAAAATCCATAACTACTAAATGGTAACTCGGATTGGAAATCCGAGAGTACCATTGGATTCATTGGTGCTTGTTTCACTTAGGCAGAGCCTAACCTCGATTGGAACGGGTCTAGGGTGACTGTTAATATTTTTCTAAACTTTTTTTTGCGTACGTTCAATAAATGTGCAAGCGACATTTTCTAACTTTTGAACCAGTGCTCGGATTAAAAATTCGAGGGAACCTTTGAATCCGTAGCACTGGGATTCGCTTAAGGGAGGTTTACTTTGACCACAGTAGGTTGGGTGAAAAAGTTAATTTTGCAGACTTTTTAAAGATTAATAAAATAACATGTTTTGTTATTTTATTTTCTTTCTTTCCTCCAACGGACGAACGACGCTGGAGGGACCGGGGATGTGTTAAGCCAATAAATGGCTTGAATCTTCTTTTCCTGTAACCGCACCATTGGTAATTTAAGAGGTTCATCAATTAAATGAACCCCATTAATTCCTTGAACGTTACACACTCCTTCTCTTCTCCTATTTATATGGAGCTTGTGGAAGGGTGTTGGCACGAATTCACCAAGAGATGAATCCGTGACAAAGTATCACGACGCCAAACACCTAGAAGAAGAGACTGGTTCCAGCGAGTAGTGACGAGTGCCACCGAGTCACAAACCGACAACAACGACGAATGAGGTCCCGACAACCGTCGTCAGTGGACGTCTCTTCTAGGTAGGGGGTTATTTCCATTTGTGCGTTCTTAATTTCCTCTTCCGTTCTTGAAATTATACGAAGAATGTGGGTCAACCAACTAATGAGTTGACCCACGATTCATTCGTCTTTGTGGGAGGTTATTGAGGGGAATCTTGTGGGGGTTAATCTTGTGTTCAATTAAATTATTTATTGAACTCCCTTAATATCCTCCATATTGCGAGCTAACACGGAGGGAGCGGACCTAACGACCTCGGCATGAACCCTCTGCTATCTTAATTTCCTTGCACCACCTTGGAAGACCACGAGCACGTCGACGCACACCGCAAGAGGAGGGCCACGGCTCGTCAGCCACGGTGAACGGAGGAGATGACCGACACGATGACTGGCTGCGGGAAGGGAGGTGAAACGACCGCTGCGCCGCCGGAGAACAGAAGCCATGGCCGAAGCCATGGCAAAGGCTGAACCTGCCTCTGGTGGGTTTTGCGGTGACCAAGCGGCACCCACGTGGCGCCGCCGCTTCGCCAACCGAATGGCCTCCGGGCTGTTCGGGAATTCGGGAGACCGGGGGGTTACACCCCCTGCGTCAGACCTTGCCGAGCCACTGCCTTCAGCCAGGCCACCGCCCTCGACCGGGCCTCCACCCTCGACCGACGCCCTCGACCGGGCCACCGCCCTGAGCCAGGCCGCTGCCCTCGACCGGGCCGCCGCCGTTGACTAACACCCTCGACCGGGCCACTGCCCTCAGCCAGGATACCACCGTCGACCGGGCCGCTACCCCCAACCGGGCCGCTGCCCTAGCGGGCCGCGACCCTTGGATCGGGCTGCTGCCCTAGCGGGCCACCGCCCCACACGGGGCGGTCCGCCCTTTATGGGCTGCCCTATTCGGGTCGGGCCACCCTTGTGAGCCACCCCCCCTTGAGAGCCGGGCCACCCCCTTGTGGGCCGGGTCAGACCTCAGCCCAGCAGGCCGAGCTGCTGTTACCCAACCTTGATCGGGTCGGGCCGGGTTGGTTTGACCGGGTCGAACTGGACCGGGGCCCAACTGGGCCCAAAAACACTTAAAGGCCCATATATTGTGAACCATATGTCTTTTTGAAGAACCATCTATGGAGTTGGGATCCTTGTATCGATATGGTCCTTTTGTTATACTCCACTTGCGTTTTGGAGATAATTGGAGTATGAACGAGTTGGATCGAACCCGAATCCAATCGGGCCCCCAAAACTAAAACACTTATAACTCACAGACCGTGCATCCGATTGATACACCGTCTGTCGCGTTGGAACCCTTACAACATGATGGTCCTTTGGTTTACTCATTTTTGTAGCTTATTGGTGGTCTAGGTACAACCGACATCTCAAGAGTTAGATTCTACAGAACTCGAGCACACAGGGTGTGAGGAATCCTGTGGCTAGCTGTAATATGAAGAAATAATATCAATCCTATGTGGGTCAGATCCTATGTGGGTCAACATATATCAGATCCTATGTGGGTCAGCGCTCATTGATCCTATGTGGGTCAGCGCATACCGATCCTGTGCAGGTCAGATCCTATGTGGGTCAGCAGGGGTTAGTTACCTATTGATCCTGTATGGGTCAGATCCTGTGTGGGTCAACGGAGGTTAGTTACCTATCGATCTTGTGTGGTTCAGATCCTGTGTGGGTTAGCGGGGGTTATTACCTATCAATCTTGTGTGGGTCAGAAGCAGTGCTACTTAACAGAACAAGATGATCTAGCTTACGACTAATCATCTGTACTTCTGTACTTAAGTTATTCCTGATTGTGAGCTGAGTATTTTACCTGTGTGGTACTTCAATCTTGGTGGTGTTACCTGTGTGGTACTTCTATCTTCATGGTGTTACTTATGTGATACTTCTATCTTCATGGTGTTACCTGTGTGGTACTTCTACCTTTGTGGTATTGTCTTTTTGGTTTTACCCATGTGATACTTCTAACTTTGTGGTGTTACCCATGTGGTACTTTTACCTTCGTGGAGTTACCTTTGTGGTATTGTCTTCGTGGTGTTACCTATGTGGTACTTCTACCTTATTAGTGTTACCTATGTGGTGTCCTTCCCTCATGTATGATATGAGTATATATTTATAACTTAGGTATATGTATGGGCATATACCTAAGTAGAGTTGATGTCTTTCTTTGTGGTTTTTCCTTTGTGGAACTCTAGGAGACCTACGGGGGTCTTGGGGTCCCTACTGAGCATCGTTATAATCACCCCTACATGGGATTCGCCTGCACCTTGTCGTGTATAGTGCAAATGACATACATCATTGATCGAGGTTGAGGGAGCTAGGACTGGATGGTTCTTAGAGGTGGACCATTCGGTGTGACGTGATGCGGAGGAGACTGAAGGACGTGGAGTATTGAGGAGGCGATCTATACCTACCCTATAGGTAGGAACCTCGGAGGATAACCCAATAGCTATTTTCCTTTTTCTTTCAATTGTATTGTACTTCTATTCATACTTTCACTTTTACAGTTGGGATTGTATTTCAGCCCCTTTTTACTTTCAACACTCTTTTACTACAGCAGTTTACTTTTTGGTTGCATAGTGTTGCGTTCTAGTCTATGTGGTTGCTTCTTATTGTGTTTTTGGACTATGTTTATGTATAGTTTAAAAAGGAAATTCCTTCCCATTTAAGGGATACACCTTTCCGATGCTAGTCGCCAGCCCCTGGCATATGGAAGGTGGGCTTGGGGCAGTCACAGCACGGGCCCCAAGGGACGAGTCATGACATTTTTTCTTTGTGAGTTCATTCTCACTATTTAACCCAACAACATATCATTATCTTTTGTATATTTATGCACTAATAGTCAATGGGAAACATAGTTTGAGGGTTTTTGTTTTAGGTTAACCACTGATTAACCACACCTCCATTTAGTGGTGGATTACACTCTCCAAGGACTATCAGTTGGTATCCAAGTATAGTTATTACAAGAATAATTATTACCTACTAGATACCATTTAGTTGGTATTAGAGATGGGTATAGTTCTATAAGGATGGAATATTTACACTCTATTATATTTTTTTTATTACAGAGGTTCCAAATAAATTTTTATGAATTTAAGATTGTTTTTAAATTCTTAAATCTTTTATTGAAAAGACCTATGGGGTTAATGAACAATATAAAAAGTGAGTTCTGATTTTTGATAGAAATTTATTCCATCTTTATAGATAGGGGATAGTTTTTTGTCTTTTATTTCTTGGATTTGATGTTCTTGATTTCACCTAGATCAATGTAAATCATACTAAAGTTTGTAAAACCTATACTTTATTGAATAAGTATAATATTAATTTTAATGGGAGAGTGTCTAATACCTTAATCTCATACCTATTAAAGAAGAAATTTACATGGGTCATGGGGAAAAAATAGAATGTAGAGAAAACTTCATGATATTTATGAGGATGAAAATAAGTTGAAAATTTCATGGTTACAATCATTTCAAACATATATAAATGGGAGAAGTTTAAATAGTGGATGAATTTATCATCTAGGTAAACAAAATTTTAATCTTTATTCAAATCTATATAGAATTTCTTAAAGACTCAACTATGGTTAATAAGATAATGATAATACATCATAAAAAAATTGATTTAAAGATCTATTCCCTATGGGATCAATACATGAATGATTAGATAGTCTATAAACTTAATAATGTCTTAATTTCATGTGATATGAGAATAGTTTTAGCCTTAATGTGAATAGGAATATTTAAGGAAGAGATGGATTATATAGATATAAATAGTATGAAAGAACTTGATCCAAATAATTAATATAAGGATTAATTTGAAGATGAATATGCTACCATGAATTTTTGAGGAATTTATATCTATATTATATAATGGAATGAAATATTTTAATTGTACATACACGAGTAAATTTCCATTAAATTGATTTAATTTTGGAATGGTTGGACACTTTTTTATCTAGTTTCCCAGTGAATAAACAAGAATATGATGATGATGGTCATAAAAAAGATCACTAATAATAAAAAAGGGGCTAGTGTCTATAATGTAGGATAGTTAATCAAAGAAAAAAGGATGTACAATATGAAAAAGAATAATAATTTGATCTAAAAACATGAAGGCACACTTTGTTATAAGTAATGTGAAAGAGAGAAAGAGGAATCAGAGGATAAAGGTCCAACAACCTTTATGGATAAATCAAATTAACCCAAAGATCCATCAAGTGAATAATATATAGAGAGTAGTTAATATGAGAAAATAGTTATGATGAAACATAAAAAGAGTTCTAATTAAGAATAGAGCTCTTGGAATTCTTAAAGAAAAACCGAAATCTTAATAGGGAAAAAATTATTAAAATCTAAGAATGGTCAATTGATGAAATCTCTTGATGAATCAAAATCCAATGGCATTGGTGAGATACAAGTGGGATTCACATGAAATATGGGATATCTTAATGGAATCCTTGAAGTTATTGACAATATGCTTGACATTATCATATATAATATCATTTCTAAGAATGAAGTTAAATTTATAAAGGTGAAATTTATTGTAGATGAAAATTCCTTGAGGATCACTCACTATGTGTTTCATAATTATATCAATGAAATAAGTGAAAAAACTTAAAGAATTAGAGAAGGTTTTTAATGCAAACAATAATGTTTTAAATTTTACCATGGAACCATAAACCATTGTTTTGGATAGTTGGGCTCATAATACACATTTTATTAGTAATGAAAAAGGAAATAATGTTATCGAATCAGCTAAAAAAATCACTCATTTCTAAAATCAAAAGTGATTCTAAAAATTCTAAAATCAATTTTTTATGGGAGAATAATAATACCAAGGATAATACTAAGGTAAAGGTAAAGTTGAAGTAGAAATATTATAATAATGATGCTATTGAAAAGAATATATGGATTTCAAATGGGAGATTACAAATAAGAATATTTTTAAAAAACTATCTATTACCCAAGAATATATTTCTTTGAATTAATATTTTGGTATTTAGAAGTCTATGGACACAATGAATATGTGTACAGGTATAATTTATCAATCTATCAGTCAAAGCTATGCTATTATTCAAGCAAGATTCAACCTAGATTTTTCAAAGTCCAACCAATACAACATTCAAAAGAGAGGGTATAATTTCCTAATTCTTTTTATTCTCTTTAAGAATTTTTTTTATGTGTGATTATACTAGAAATATGACTAAAAATTTTATCAACATTCTATCATATAAGATAAATTAAAAAAATTTAATCCTAAATACATAAATAGTAGGAACAATCAAGAGTCAACCGTAGTGATTGATCCCACTTACAAGGATAAAAAAGGAGAGAAACGTTGGATAATCTATAGTAGTTTCTTAGCATGCATCTCTATCAATAAGAATATCCTAAATGAAATCAAAAGGTATGATGAAGGAGTTGTCACTTTTCGAAATGATGGATCACACAATGTCTAATTTCTAGATTCCCCAATATTGTTATGAAAAAATCCATTAATGTTATCTTTATCGATGGTTTGAAACATAATCTATTGAATTTTTATCAATTTTTTGGAAATGGGACTCAAGTATGGATGTGTCACAAGTAAGTTTAAGGATTACACAATCATGATAAAGGGATAATTAAAATATTACAATCTATTTTAAATTTCCAATGTTAAATACAAATGTTTCATGTGCATGAATGAGGAAGATCAATTATGGAATAAGAGACTTGAATATTTGGGGAAAAAGAACATGGATAACATTATAAAACATGATGTTGTGTGGATTCTACTGAATTCACATCCTAATAGGACCAATAATTGTGATACAAGTCATAAAGTAAAACTGGTTAATAAGAGCCATAATCTTATGGATATCAAGACAAATAAATCTCTTTTGTCTGTTTATTTGGGTGTGTGCAGACCAATGAGAATGAAGTCATCCAATGTAGATAGGTATTTTATGAATTTTGTTGATGATTTCACTCATATTACTAATGTCTATTTTATATTGAGTAAATCACAAGCCCTTAGGAGATTTAAATGATTTCATAAAATTATTGAGAATCAATTTGGATGTTCTTTAAAAATATTTTGATCCAAAAATGGATCTGAATACAAAAATTAAGTTATTGAGGAATATAATTAAAATCATAGAATGAGGAATAAATATATATCTCTATAAAACCCCCTAAAAATGGATTTACTGATTAGAATAACTAGTGATTGGTGGACATGGGTAGAACTTTATTATCAGATCACAGAGTTTCAAAATAATTTTGGAGAAAAATTACAATATCGGTGGTTTATATTCTTAACCAGTGTCTAATTTGAATGAATTAAATAAACACACATTATGAGTTATGTTTTGGAAATAATACATTATTTATATGATTTAAGATCTTCAATAGCTCTTATTTTTTCATAATAAAAGGAATAAATTGGGTAAAGTTCTATGAGATAACCAGAGATGGTATATTTATTGGATATACACTTACTGAAAGGAGTTAACAACATTAAAATAATAATATAAGAAAATTACTTGATATATTTTATTTAATTGTGATGTAAAATTAATATTATTTAAAATATTCAAATCATATTTAATTATAAAGTTGATGAATCTCTTTGGAAAATGTTTTGCAGCATGGGGGTATTCTGGATGTATAATAAGATTTCAAAAACTCTCATGAAAATTAATAAATATCTAGAGATGAGGAAGCTCCCAAGAAAGGTAAAAATGATTTATCTAGAATTAAAAAGCATATAGAAGATGAGATAATATTTATATTTATAAATAATGGAGTTCAAACCTGAAAGAGTTTGAGTAATTCCAACCATAATTTCTTTCTTTAATAAGTTAAAGTAAAGAGTGTTGAAGAATCATTGCAACATGATGATTGGATGGCCTTAATGGAAGAAGTGCTCAATTAAATTTTTAATAATAAAACATTTATTTTTTTGTGTCAAATTATAATGATAAAAATATTATTAGGACGATATTGGTTTTTGGGAAGAAAATCAATGATAAAGGGGAAGTGGCATGGAATAAATCTCATTATATTTGTAAGGGATACTCTTAAATTGTGGGTGTTGATTTTTAGGTAACATTTTCTCTAGACATAAGGATATAAATGTTTCAAATATTTCTGATGATATATTATCAATGAAATTAAAAACCATTCTAAATATATATTAAATTATCATTTCTAAATGATGAACTATAGGAAGAATTATATATTGAAACACCAAAAGGGTTTATACTCAACAATGATGATTTTTTAGTTTGTAAGGTAGAGATTTCATTACATGGAATCAAACAAATACCCCAATAATGGTATTAAATGATATAAAAAAAAACTCAAGGATCATTTAATTTTCTAATTTCAATGTGTATTATAATTTTTATGTTAAATTAGATGAAATAAATTCACTTTTAATGATTTTATATATTGATGATATATTTTTTTCTAAAACAAAGAAGAAACATATGAATAATTTGCTATAAAAATGAGGAGAAACTTCGAGATATTCATAATAGGTGATATAAAATTATTTTTTACTTTTAAAATAAAAAATATAGTAGTTTCTATCTACCAATCATAAGATAAGTATGCTATTTATTTATTAAATATTTTTTTTATAGAAGAATCAAGAGTGGTTTTTTTTCCTATAGAACATGGAATCGAGTTTTCAATTGATAAAGAGGAAAAAAGTATGAATATAATGGAGTTATAAAGTTTTATTTACAACATTAATTACTTAACATTGTCTATAAATAAAATAATAATTATGGTAATAATTTTTACATGATTCCAATGTAATATAAAGGAGTCATATCTTGTTATGGTGAAACAGATCTTATGTTATATCAAAGGGAATCTTGATTTCAGTTTGAGTTATAACAAGAATACATCTATTCAAATATATGTTTATTCTAATTTCAATTAGTTCATAGATACGGGAGATTGAAAGTATACTTCTAGAAGTGCATTAATTATTAGTGGAAGATGAATTGATAGGAAAACCAAGAAGAAAAATTCGGTCAAATTAGGAATAATGGAAGTTGGATATGTTGTTGAAAACCAATAAAAAAGAAAAATTATGGTGATAAAATTGTAACTAAAAGATAAGAGGGTTAGATTATCATACCCATTTATGATCGGGTTGGACAATCGATGTTCATTCAAATTTTTAGGAAATCTAGTACAACCTTCATAATCAAAGCATATTAACATCAGGTACCACTTCATCTAGAATAAGTGGATAATGGTGATATTTAATTAGAGTATGTTTCAACTAAGAATAAAGTCATGTATATCTTTATGAAATCCCTATTGATGGATTCCATTTAGAAATTGAAATTATTTGGAGTGAATTCTATCCTAAAATCCTTAGAAGTTTTCATAGATTTCCCCTATTAAATTCAATGAAATTTATTGATAAAGGGGGAGAATACATTAGGAGTTATTCTTGAAAAAATGGTGAGTGTAATATCCCTTGCTTTATACCACTCACTAGTGTATGAATTGGTGATGTTACAAGATCTTAGGCATACCTCACCATAAATAAAAGGCTATGGACTAGTAGTGAGGGTCTATGGTTTATTGTGGGGAGACTATACCCTGTGATGATAATAATAATAATATAAAATCAATAAATAATAACAAAATAAATTTAAATATCAATCAACAATAACCCAGAATATATGTACATTCATTTCAATAAACACCTACCATGTCATTTCAGTCATATAAAAGTAAACAAAATCACCCATCGATTGATCACATATACACAAGTAAAAATGAACCAAAATAAATGACCAACATGGTACCAAGGAACCACCCATACCATCTATAAAACAATCCAACCAACTCTCACACTATATATACTCATATCTCAATTAGGTTATAGATGAAAAACCTATACCTTTACAAGTAATAAGAATAATAAAGTCTGCATGCCTCCTAGAGAGCTTATTCAAGGTGTGAGTATAATCTTAGTGGTCCAAAACCAATGGTATTCCTAGATTATATCCACATATATATCAATGTATAAAAAATATAAAAAATATTAATTAAATTTAAATCAATCAACCCACTTTACATATGCTTTACCATCCTTTAATGATCTTTTACCTATCCTGTCCCGTACTAAAGAGGAACGATATCTCCATAATCTTTCATAATCAAAGTTCCATTGAACTTTTAACAAAATACACACTATATTACATCACATGATAATATAACCATATAACTATATATAGTATCTAAAAAATCCCTAAGGATATTTCCATAATCCATATCACATGGCCCATAACCTTTCGAATCCATTTATCAATTGTGGATCAACAACCCAATAAACCCAAGGAAAGGTGATACTCAACCTTCCAATTATATCCCATTATACCCAAACCAAATGGTGAACCTTAAGATCCCATCTAGTGGGATCAAATATGATAAACAATATTTTTCTACAGTGTACACCTCTTCCATACTAATGAAAAACACTATATTCCAATGTCACTTAATCTATGGATTCCACCACCCATAATGAGTGGATTAAACCACCTCATTATCCATTCCCCATTTGGATACAAAATAAATATAATTATCCCCCACAGTGAGTGAGATAACCAATAACATAGGCCACACAATTGGTGATCCTCTATTGCCACTTGGGAGACATGACACCACCTACACCGATGGTCAAAATCATCTACACCACACTAGAAAACAAAATCACCAATATCTGGTGATCAACATCACACAAAATCATACATGACATGAAAAATATCTTCCCATGGAACCACATCATTCCTCACATCATAAGAAAAATATCCACAACTGACATCATCTCACTCAACTAGCTATAAGGCAAGATATCACACAAGTGATGCCTTAATAGGCCTTAACCCATCATTTTACACATGAGTTGTAACATCCCTAACCAAATTATTCACAAAGTGACTGATCTGGGTTGGCTACATGACCTTAGGAATGCCTCCTTGTATGCCAGAGGCTGCAGACTAGCAGCAGGGGTGTAAGAAACATAGTGGGGAGACTATAACCTCTCTACAGTGTAGTAATAACATCAGAAAATAATTATAATAGAGTATCATAAATAGGGGAAACAATAAATAAATATAATCAAACAATAATCCAACAAAATGGTCCAAACTGAAAAAACAAATGATAAAAAAATAATGTAATGATAGGCTGAGTGTAACTAAATTTCAAATTAAATTTCATACATATAAAAGTCTAAAAAGACTAAAACTGATACCCCAAAGACCCCAGTCTTGAACCCTGTGTTGGTATCATCTCTAAGATGCAAACCATTTATCAAGAAAAAACAAAAAATAGGGTCCCTTTTTGTAATGCCCTGAACCCAGTTACCCAGAGTCGGTGCATTATTACATAATATTGGCATGATCACAAAATATCAAGTCTCAAAAGACTGATTAGTTTAGTAGCCTTGGAAGTACTAGATACATTCATAAGGTTTACATTACATCATAAAATGGAAAACTACAACAAAATTGTCTCCATAGACAACACTGAGATCCCATAGACTATACCTATAATTCAGTCATAATATACTTCTTTTCATCCTGGGAAAAATAAAACATAGAAAGGGGTGATCTCAGATGCTCAATAAGGATAACATTATAGCAGAAACTTTCATAAATAATCATAAACTTTTAAGGCAATGTATAACTAAAACAAAAGCCTTTTAAACTTGAACTTCAGCATAATATGACAAAAATAAAATGAAATAATGCCATTTACTTATTCACGTGGATATTATACTAGTCGAATAATCACATGTAATATCAATAACCACTTTCATAATGATAGAATGCATAATGCCAGACTATTATAACCACATAGTCAAGGCCTCGTGCCAAGACTACAAATAAGATTTTGTCAAGGCCTTGTGCCAAGACACTAGTTTGTATCATGAGACCTACCGATGCATCGAGGAGCTATAGTGGGCTCCACTCGTCACTTAATAATTCCAATGCATTCCTCTAATGAACATGTTTAAACATAACATAAACATTTGTATTAAAACTAGCATACAAAATGTCAATACTTTAACCAAAAACCATGAATGGTATAAAAATAGCACATCCACAGTCAAACATAACTAATTCTATACAATATAGAAGATTGTATTGTATAAGATTAACCTTAATCGAGAATAATGAAGGATATTGATATAGATGAAAATAATCATCAAAACTATTAGAGAGAAATATCCCCCTTTTTCTTGAAATCATTTAAAAGTCACACTATTTGTCAAGAATCCATTTAAAAATAGATTTTTGAATCAAAGTGTCCCATACCACTTTGAAACTTTTAAAATGAATTTTGATTTTAAAACTTTAATGTCTATATAAATAAATCCTTAAAACCATTTTTAAAACATGTACATTAATAAGAAATATTTAGAATAATAAATCCTTAAAACAGTTAAAATGATATTTTAGTTAGAGTTCTTAACCAAAAGAGAGACACTTTAATAAAAATAATTGTGGTAATAAAAACTTTGTAATATCATTAGAATAAATGGATTCATGATATACTATGTCAAAGTACATTATATACACCATATAAAAGTGATTTGGTGTATAACAACAAAGAAGTCTCAATGGAATGTAAATTGAGATGAAATATCTTATAAAGACCATATACTTAGGTTAAGGATAAATGAATGACATAATTATGTGTAACAAATATAAATACACTCAATATGATTGGATATTTAGTGTAATTCAATCATAGGACATTCACACATATTCTTGTAAAAACAACACCAATGAATTGGATGCTTAACTCTACAAATGGAGACTGAGTTAATATTACTCTTATCAAGTTCATATCGATGAATTAAGAATTTATCAATGGAGTGATTATGTGTATCAAAATTATATCCATATAAAGGGGAGTGGAAATTATTACATAATCAAATGAATAGTGATTCCATACATAATCTTGAAGTAAAATAATCAATGAAGTATGCGTAAAGCCGAATGAGTGGAAATTGAAATTTCAAATTCCCTTATCGATTTGGTAACTTAAAAAAAATACAACCATGAAATAAGGATCATAAAATGATGATGTATATATCCATAAATTAAATTATATTACACAATGAATACAATCATGGGAAGTACACACACCACATGCAATAAATAAGTGGTGAACAATGGAAATATCACGGAATTAAAAGTGAGATAAGAAACCCATTACTTTGTACTTTTTCCTTGGTTGAGGGTAGGTTAACCTCCTATATAATGGTGAAATAATTGTTATTGAATTATACAAGAATAATATACATTAATATGATATCATATATGATCTTTTAACATTGATTTTTTAATAATATCTTAGTAATTATCGTCGTTTCAGGTGTTAACTTTCTCATTTTCTTTTATATGTTTTGTTAAATAAACCGTGTTTGTTATGGATAGGTTGTATATTATTCATATCCAGAATGATATAAAGTCCTTAAACATTATTTTTAATCATCAAATGAGAATTATACTTGAATGGATACAATGGGGAACGAATCTCATCACGTTCGTGGAGACGGTAGTCCGTACGTATGCATGAGCGATAATATCATTCTTTTGATATTAAAATAATATATAATTGGATGGTGTATCATATATACAGAATAATTATCATGTTATATTTATTATTTACATGAATTACATATCATTATTATACCCATACAAATAATAATGTATTGAATAACAATTACACCCCGACGTGGCGACGGTAAGCCGTACGTACGCACGTATGGTGACATGTCATCCAAGGGATGGATAGAATACTGAATATGGTTGTACCATATTTATAATAACATCATAGTATATAGAAGATACTGGATTTATTATTTTAGAATGTAAATAACAAATAAAGAAGAATTGGAATAAGAAAGGAACTTGAATGAGGGTGGTGAAAACATTACATCTTCTTCGAGTTCTTCCTTTTGATTTGATCAAAAGGGATCCTTAGGTTAGCTTTATGATCAGGATAAGGCCTATATATTTTAGTGAGGTGATTTGAGAGAATATTTGGGCTGGGGTTGGCCGAACCAAAAGGCTTTTAAGGTATGAATTTGAGAGAAGGGGGAGTGCCCTTTTATAAGAGGGGTGAGGGGCACCTTAGGAAAAGCTAGAAATATTATTTTATAATAAATTCATATTCAGTTTATAATGGATCAAAAGTTGATTATTTAAAGTTTAAGGTGGGGATAGGTCGAAAACCAGTCAACCAATAGGATTTATATAGGTTTGGGTCAATATATTAACCTTATCTTTTAGTTTTAACTCTTTGTTAATTAGTTTGACATTTACCATGTCTCTTTGTATTTTTATATCATATAGTTAATAAACCTACTATATACTTCCAATAGAACCCCAAGTGGTTCATTAATGATACACATATCATTATATAAGTCTCTTGACCAAATCTTATATTTTTAGTAATTTAATATCAATTAATAATATAATATTTTTTTTAAAAACTCTTTTATGTCAATTTTGACACTATTTGGTATTTTGTTTTTGCTAAATTCATAATAGCATTATTACTTAGAACCTAATTAATTTAATCAACCATAACATGTCATATTAACCTATAAAATTCGTTTAATTCATTAAAAGTCTTAAATTATATTTATTTTGGTATTTATAATATCAATTATTTTAATATTTCACTAATAAGGTAATTGCTGCATCATCATTGTGTCATAAATAAATTAAATTATTTAATGTCTAAAAATTATAAATAAAATACCATTATGTAGGAAATAGTTTTATATTTCTAATGAATATTTATAATCGAATTTATCTTTTGTATAACCCCATATTAAAATTTTTTAGTTATTAAACTTTGATTTTAACTCTTTTAACTCTTATTTGAATTAAATAATAATAAATGTCCTAATCTAATCCAAGTGGACCAAAGAATTTCATATTTTCTTACTAAGGTTTTTTTGGTCGAATTATACTTATCCAATAGAATTAGGACATGTGTTAGGGTAATAATAATATCATTTTTATCCTCAATTACCCTATTTACATTTAACTGTAGTAAATAAAAGTAAAAAGTTACTATTCACCAAAAATTATTTTTATCTTATTAAACCAAATTTTACTCCCTGATATTATCTATTTCTCTAGGATTTTAGAAATTCCACTCACAGAAGCGGTAAAATTATGTTTTATGTGAATTTGCAAATTCTTCTAGGAGATGGGTAGAAGACGGTTAAAAGTTCAATAAAATTTTTATACGTCTAAAATTATTATAAACTGATTCCATTGAATTACATTGAAATTATATAGGTATTATGTATCTATTTTGACCTAAAATAAATTTAAATAAAATAAATAATTATTTAAATAAAAATTCGGTTTTAAACTGTCTTAGTGTTTTTTCACTATTCATCAAAAATTGTAAGTTTTCAGAAAAATACCAAAATTTCACCCTAGGATAATTTCAATATTCTGAATCCAAAAATGAATTCCATTTTGAAAGATAAAATGTATAAAATTTCAAAAAGTGGGAATTACTTTTCATAATGGCTACTTTTATTGGTCATGGTGTGTTAGAATCTCAAAGTTGCGTACAATGCAAGCTATTGCATTATTCAAATTGAAACATAACGTGGAATCTTGGGGTGTTACACTTTCCCTTGTCCAAACATACATCCATGAAATATTTTTGGGTAATAAACGGTGGCTCATCTAGGGTGTAAGTAAAAATCAATAGGTTGATTCCACCATGTATTGAGTTAGGAATATAGTTCATGAAATAAAGTGATAAAAGGGGTATTAATTAATAAATTAACAATAATAATGTAATAAAACCACTAACCCTTGTGATTCTGGTAGAGACATGGGGTTAGTCAAACTGGCTTCGACGCCATGTCATATCTCTCTCTCTAATGGTGGATCATCCTGCATCAGTATAGATTAACCATATTGATGGAAGATTCTCCTTTAGAGGATGAATTGTACATAACTTATCATGAAAAAATAGTCCCTTACCTCAGGGTAATAAATTTTTTCCCTCAGGTATCCATGAAATATCACCCTCAGGCATCCATTGACTATGTAATTCACCCTCAGGTTGAATGTACCCATTCACCTTACCCTTAGGTGTCACATTTAGTGTATTTTCACATCCAACATAATTACATTTGTTTTCAAAAAAATAACTCAAAGGTCATGTAACATCCATATCTCAAACATCAATCATAACATAAATTTTCTCAAAACAGAAATCTAGTACACAGTTCACATGGCCAGACAGAAAGAAAAACAACCAATCTTTATACAATATAATGGCCAATTCATCCAATAACCATTTATTTATATATTTATATTTCATATGGTCTAGATCCTAATTATCTACATAATTACACTAATTCCCATTCCAATTGTCATTTAAATCTAAGGTCATTGGTATTCTATTATAGTCTCAACTCATCAAGTAATCATGTCAATCCGATTAGACACCATTTAACTAATTTTTTTCCATGTGATTATATCTCAATAAGTTACTAAAAATCACATATTATTCCAATTAATAACATTAAGGTAATGATTAATCCAATTTCTAAAACATCTCTGGGATCTATGTTCAAACTGACCAAGTCTCAACAAGTTCAATTGTTGGCACACCTATCATGTGGCTACATGTCTCAGTCTCAACAACAATGAACCTGATAGGATCTAATGGTAGGTCTATACTTGTGTAAATCATAAAACATAGAATTATCCAATTACTTAGGTCACATTCATGGTGTTCAAGTGCGATCAAATTTTTTTTACATACTAAGATAATTAAACATAAAATTAGGGATAAAATATAAACCACCCACCTCAAAAGAATAGTAAATGTTTTTTATTCTCAATTTCCATGGAATAATCGAGTTCCTCCTTCATTTCAATAGATCTAAGAAACATAAAAAAAGGAAATCCAAATCACAATCTAATATAGAATCTCGATTTGGGGTTCTCTACATGGGAAAAAATACTAGATAAGATGAATATTATAAACCACAAGACTTACCTATGGTTTATAGGTCCAGAATGCCAAGATTCACTAGAGAAATATTATGGATCAAATAGGATTCTCACATTTCACTACTGGAAGGTATGTAATTAGGAGATAAGGGTACACGCTATCTCAACACTTGACAAGCTGTTGAAGGTTTTTAAAATATGAGGGGCATAAATAATTAATGACATAAATTGATAATTTACATCATGAATCCCTTAATTTACATATACATTGAGAAAATTATTTCCTATAATTAAAGCTAAATAAAAAAAAATTTTACATCATAAATACATTTCAAATGATAAATATCAGAATCATGGATTGCCTCGATGAATTTATGGATTGTATCAATTTTATGGGGTCAAGTAGCCCGACCTGTTTGAAAAATAATTTGTGAATTTGTGGTGTAAATTCACCCTACATCCTAAAAATATCTCTCCTCATGTTATTCCTCCACAAAACATACTCAAAATTAGCCTAACTTGTTTAGAGACTCAACCAAGGCTAAAAAAAGGCAACCAAACCCTTAATATGTCTAACAAAGCCTAAATATAGACATACCTAGAAAATAAAGGATCTTACAACCACCCCACTATATAACAGTCCATCCCTGATCTATAGTCTAAATCATCTCAGTGGGTATCAGTGAAGTAGTCTAGCCATTGTGTCCTCATTTCATATTCCCTCTCTGAGGCCTCCTCTTGCACATTCTGATGCTGCTACTGCACTCACACTAAATGCATGATCATACTCTAGATATTCTTCTCTATAGGGTCCATGATACAAGTTAGAAGTTCCTTAAAGGACGCATCAAAATCCATATCGATGTCATCAATGTCAGTTATATGAGAATGGTCAGGATTATATATCTGAAGCTATGAAATGTCAAACACAACATGCATGGAACTATAGAATAGTGGAAGGGTCAAATGGTATGCTTCTAGACTAACCCTTTCTATGATCTCAAATGTCCTGAAAAACCAGATAATTATATTATTATGTTTCATGATATGACATTTCCCAAACTTAGGTGACACTTGAAAAAAAAACTCGATGACCATCCTCAAAATACAAAGGTAATCTCTTATAGTTAGTGTATGATTTTTTTTCGGATCTACATAGATACCAACCTCTTTCTGATTAGCTATACTTGTTGAAACATATCCTAA
The DNA here is from genome assembly GCA_963277665.1 of Viscum album. Classification (NCBI taxonomy): domain Eukaryota; kingdom Viridiplantae; phylum Streptophyta; class Magnoliopsida; order Santalales; family Viscaceae; genus Viscum; species Viscum album. Next base: position 696,054,290 of record OY728131.1, read on the forward strand.
ATGAGACTAGGTTGAACAAACACCGAATAACCTAACTATAATAAGAAAAAAAGTAAATTGAATGCCCTACCATAAAAGTTCTTGAAATGTCCCATTAGGATTGATTCCTAGAAGCTGTTATTATAATAAAACTCCATGAGTTCCAAATACTACTCCCATGAAAAACCAAAATCCAAAACATAATCTTATAATATATCCTCCATAATTTGAATCATCCATTAAAATTATCCATCAATATGTGTATTAAGGTTATACCCAGAAGAACTTGTGATCCTAGTTTCACATTAACACCCTTTACCTAATATAGATGTGAAAAGATAATCTCAATCAGAAATAATACCCCTAATAAAACCATGCAATCAAACTTTTCCTTCATGTAGAGACTACACAAATCATCAACAATAAAGGTTTATCTGATAGTAAAGAAGTGGGATACCTTGGTCAGTTGATCTATGATAACCCATACTATATGAATTTTGAATGTATTATTGGGTAATCATTTCATGAAATCAAAACTGATATCATCCCACTTCTATTTTGTAATAGGTAATGACTGCAATAGCCTAGTAGGCCTCTGATGCTCAACCTTTACCTACTAATAAGTGAAACATATTTCCACAAATACTCTAACCCATTTTTCATTTCTAAACATATTTACTACCCATGGAGTTCAAAATACATCTTTTTTAGACAAGGATATACTTACTATTTACAATCATGAAACCCCCTCATCAACTAGTCATGCAATCCCATAGGAACCCATACACGACCATGGAAAAGTAAAAAATCATTTTTGTTGAGAGTCTAACCTGATGGTGTCTCCCCAAAATATATGTTTTCCCTAAAATATAATCAATCTAGATTATATATTTTCTCTATCTTGATCCATTATAAGAACAAGGGTATAACAGATGTCAAAGTCAGAATTACATATCCCTAGGACTTATAGACATCTAGATACATGTCTGCAAAGAGTGTCATCAGCAGTCACTCATCGCAAGACTCTTGCACTACCTATGTGTTCACATTTCATCTTAAGACATTAATGAAACAAATTATTTTACTATATTATAATCCATATCAAAGTCAAAATACAACATATACTCGACCCACCACCACTGATATTAGTTTGGGTCTCGCTGAGAAAATATGTTCATGAGGTTCTTATGGTCCGTGCATACCACAATCCTCTCACCCAAATGGAAGTGTCTGCAATATCTTAGGTTTTTTACCACCATGTTTACCTCTATATTATTAGTAATTTAATTTCTTTAATGTTTTCTTATCTTTTTTGGATCCATAAGAAACCACTTGATCCTCCTACATTATAACTACTCTGAGTCTAACTCTGAATGTGTCATCGTACATGGTATAATCTTTACCTAGAACAAGAAAGGTGAGATTCGATGCTATGGTTAGACTAATATTCAGATCCTATAAAGATCTCTCACAATCATTTGATGAAACAGACTTCACCCCTTTCTTGGTCATCCTGGACATTAGTGCTTAAAGATATGAAAAGTTTTGGATAAAATGTTGATAATAACCTGATAGACTAAGAAAACTCTAAATATCAATGAAATTGTTTGGTTTATCCCAATATACTATGGATTCAGCCTTATATGGGTCCACTAAAACTCCACCCTCTAAGATGGAATTTCCCAAGAAGTGAACTATACCAATACAGAAGATTCATTTAGAGATATTAGCATAAAGATGATGCTCTCTCAGTTTACACAGGATGATGTCAAGATATTGGGCATGATCCCCTGATGATAGGGATTCCACTAATATTTCATCATTAAAAACTACTATAAAATGATCTAAAAAAGGATGAAAGATCTAATTCATCATATCCATGAATATCGTTAGTGTGTTTGTCAAACTGAACAACATGACCAAAAAATCATACAATCCATGCATGCTCCTAAAAGTAGTATGAGTTATGTCAGATGGACTCACTCTCAACTGATGGTACCTAGAACTTTTTTTAATGTTAGATAATATCTGGGAACCTCTCAGTTGATCAAAGAGATTATAAATTCATATAAGGGGATACTGGTTCTTTACAATAATCTAGTTCTTTGATAATACACACATAAGAACCAAGTCCCATCAGACCTTTTGTAAAAATCATAAGAGAAACCCAAAAAGATGTACTAGGATGTATGAATCCCATTTTATCAATATCTTACAACTACAATTTTAACTCATGAATATCTTCTAGGTATATTCTATAATGAAAAATAGAAACTATGCTAACTCCCAGCACCAACTCGATCATGAACTCGATCATCCACTCTGGTGGTAACCCAGATAACTCTTTAAGAAAGATGTCCTAAAAATGGTTTATATAAAGAAAAAAGTATTCATATATAGATATCACATTCTAATATATTAATATTCATTACATAACATAATGATCCATTGAATAAATCATTTGGGTTTAGTGCCTTTGGAAACTTGGATACATAAACAACTGGTTCATAAGTGAACTATATCATCTCACACTAAGTTCCTCATAATCAACACTTTTCTTAGACATATCATATATAATACCTTTATTTATAACATGATAAAAGGAATTATAATAAAGGATGATCTTATATTTCTATCAATGATAAATAAGGGAGATAAAAACATAACATGAACATAAGATTATGATAACATGAGAATAAAATTTGAAAATAGTACCCTATATATCATAAATCATAAATTTGATTCTGGAATAAGTATTAGTTGTTGATAAGATAAGAATCATTAAGAACTAAAATAAAATAATCCATGTAAGTATAACATTTATAGAATATATATAATTTTTGAATACAAATAAGTACAAAAAATAATTTTCTTAGTAGTTAAGGATCAATTCTAATACTATCATAGTGGATTAGTTTCACTCCAAAAACCATCATAGTATTAAAGGTTTACTACCAAAATTATTATAGTGGATTGGGATTACTCAAAAAATAATTTTAGTATTCATGGTTCACTCCCATGACTATCATAGTGGAAAAAGTCCCCTACTGAATTGGGTTTACACCTCATTCCAGTCCTATTTGTCTCATGAGATATCAGCATTTACCCAATGAATTAGAGATATATATAGGTACCACCCATCACATAATATATACATTTTTCTTCCACAAGATCATAAAACATTCATCATATTAAAACCTATGAAAAGAAATGGGTATCATGAACATTTCATCAAAGAATAACATGTGTAAAAGAAACAGGTTTCTTAAACATCTTATTATCATAAACATAAAGAATATAGAGAAATAATAAGGATGATATCCTTGGATTATATTCCGAATAATTATTAATCAACATTAATGGATTTCATCTTAAATAGAAAATTATTTTTAAAGATCACTTGGAACATTTCTTGGGAAAAATATATTTTTCTCTTTGAAATAACTTCTTTAAAATCTAAAAAAATCCTAAAAAAATAACCATGAAAACTTATAAATTATTCCTTAAATAATTTAGTGGTCATTATGGTGGAAAATATTTTTCATTTTTGACATGTTAAAATTAATATTCTATTCACATTTTTGGTAAAATCCAAAAGGCCCTTGTTTGAAAAATGAAAAGAATATTTCTTTTAAACCATTTTTAAAAAATTAAAAAAATGGTTAAAAATTTATCTAGAAATTAATTAGAGAATATTAAAAACTTTATTTAATTTTTTTTAGTAAAAACATTGATATTTAAGAAAAATGGATTTCAACCAAAGAGAGAAATAAATTCAGTTTTCCTTAAAAACATTATTTTGGGCCTTTGACTACATAAATAGGGGAAATGAAGGTAAAACATGTATTTTCATGAAATAAATATATTAAGAGAAAATTAATAGGTTTATTGAAATATATATCATAATATTTCATTATTATAATCACAATCATAAATAATCCCGATAAATAATGAGATTGTAACATAAAACCTATACTCCCTTGTTAATGTTTGAATTGCATGCCCCATTAAATAAATAACCTTAGATAGATATGTAAATCCCAATAATTTTCATAATAATAATCATAAAATACATTCTTTGTAATAATATACACCACATAAAATAAAAAAGTGGTGAATATGGCATGTGTCCCAAGTAAATAAAAGTGAGAGGAAAATCCCCTTACCTCAAGTCTTTGACTTTCATAGTACACATTCAAAACTCACATATAATAAATATAGTTTTATTATAAATATATTATAGAAAAAATAATCATATATATCATATAATATATTATTTACTTATGACCATTTATTACCTATTTATTAACAATTCCTTGTTAAAATCACGTTTTGGGTAATAACTACTTTATTTTTCATACAAGTTTTGGATTGGTATTTTACATACATTTACATCGATCATGGTTTCATCATCTCAAGAATTTTAAAAATTATTTAAATATCATAAATATTAATTATATATATATTTTATAATAATTCATTAATGTTATATATAGAAGATTAATTACACCGTTCATGGATACGGTAGGTCGTACATATGCATGAATATTATTTCCATTTTCTTGATGCATAGAACGAAAGAAAAGGTAAAGATTAATTCACATTTATTGAATATTTTTTATATAATATATATAATTTATATTTATTTAATAAATCATTATTACCATCTATGTCAAAATAAAATAAAAAATGTATCACGTCGCTTTGTGGAGGTGGTAGTCCACACGTACACATGTGCGATGTTATCATTTTCCAACGGTTTGGAAGGTAAGAAGATACATGTGATTTATAATTAAAATAGTATAAATATTTCATAAATATCATATTTAAACATTAAATATATCATTATCTCCAACCGTGAGTGGAGGTTATGGAAAATAAACTACATCGGTTTGTGAGGTAGTAATCTGCTGTACACACGATTGATGATTTCATTTGACATATGATGGAAGAGGAGATGTATGTAGGTTATAAAATTAACATAATAAAATATTATAATATTATATATATTTATTTTATTATATCATCATAGTATAAGAATATTTTAAGGATGTGTAAGAAGAAATAAAACATAAACGCCCAGTTAAGCACAATACCTCTTCTTCAGACAACCTCCTTAGGTTAGCACTAAAATCTTTCTTAGGAGAGTTTAATAATCAAATAATTGATTATATTATTTAAAGAGGTAATTAAGGAATCTATTTTGGAATATAATTTAAAATAATGGGTTTGGAAGTTTTAATAGTAGAGGAGAGTGGATTCCCTTTTATAAGTGGGGGAAATGACACACTTGGAATTTCTAAAAAGAAAAAGGTGAACCCACATTTTAAAATTAAAAAAAGGCTATAAAATAATAATTAGAGAAACATAGATGATATAAGGTCTAAATATGGATATAAAATTTTATTTTTACAAGTTTTTAGGTCATTTTACCACTTATATTTTTAGTTTTACCCCCGATAAACCAGTTTTAGCTTTAATCGTGGTAATTAATTTTTATTATTTTACTATCCATTTTGACTAAAAATTATGTTAAAATTATTATATAATATTAATTATTATTATTCTAAATAGGTAATACATTATTAAAAATTACATTAACATAATTGTAAAATTCTTATTTTAAATTAAACCCATAGATGTGATGAAAATGCGAGTTTTCAAAGATAAATATTTTATAAGTATATAATGTTTTAATATCAAAAGTCAACATTAATTTTATTAAAATGAACTAAATTATTTTAATAATATTATAATTTAACTAATTTTACTTTTAAATTTTTTTTAAATAATATGTACCTTTGTAAATACTTTAAATGAAATGTCATTTTTTAATAAAAATCATTGTTTTTCACTATTAGCTTAAAAAATTATCTTTTTTGAAAATTTTCAAACATTAACCCTAATATAATTTTGACATGTTGATTCAAAAAATGAATTTTATTTTTCCAAATAATTTTTTTAAAAGTTTCATTTTTTTAAATGAAATAGAAATCATTTTTTGGGAAGAAAGTATTTTCGAAGCATATAAAGGCTTTACTAAAAATTTAGTAATTATATATAAATATATATATTTTTATATAAAAAAATTATAATTAATTTAAAAAATATTATTATCCTTATTCATGTTGAGAAATTTTATAATTAGGTTATAATGGTTATTTTTGGATAATAATAATAATATTATATCACAGTTTACTTAAAACTCGGTGTTGCGTATAATGCAAGCTATTAAAGAAATTAAATTTATCTGAAAAAAACATTTCAAAAAATATCAGGGTTTTACATTCTAACCCCTTAAAAATGAATTTATTCTATGAAATTACATCACTCTGATATAAACAAATAATAATACTTCTATCTCATTATATCTTCAGGTTCACATGTAGATTTCTCAAGTTGGTAGTTTCACCATAATACCTTGAATAAGTGAGTGGTCTTGTTTCTTAGAAATTTCTCTCTATGATCTAGAATCTATAATTTTATTTATTCATCTAAAATATCTCGATACAGTGGTATTACCTCTAAGTTCAATACATGCAAATGATTAGCTATGTACTTCATCAAGAGAGATACCTAGAACACATCATGGACTTGAGAGAGGTTCATGGGAAGCACCAAGAAGAAAACAATTTTAATTGATCAAGAATCTCAAAAGGGCCAATATACCTTGGGATAAAATTTACTTTCTTCCCAAATATAATAACTTTCTTCCATGGATAAATTCTTAGGAAAAACTTCCCACCAACTTCAAACTCTAGATCGCACTAACAATTTACAACATAAATTTTATATCGACTCTAATATGCCTTGATGTGATATTGAATAACGATAAATTTCTCTACCATTTAATCATCTATATTAGTTCCCAATAGAAACATTTATTAAATTTCAAACCAGTACATTGAATTTATACAATTCTTTTCATATATGGATTCATAAGTATTCATATGAATACTTGAATTAAATCTATTATTGTATGAAAACTCCACTATATGGAAGTTATTGATCTCAACCACCTTTTAAATCCATAGAACATTATCTCAAAATATCCTATAAGGTTTTAATTATTATCTCAAATTGACCATATTTATTAGGATGATAATCATTTCTAAAACTAAATTTTGTATAAATGGTTAGCTAAATACTTCGCTAGAACTTAAAGGAAAACCTCATACCCCAACTAGATATAATATAATGTGGTAATCCATACAACCTTAACACCACTTTAATGTATATCCTTACAAGATGATCCAAAGAAAAATATTATCTGATAGTAATGAAGATTACTAAATTTGTAAGTCAATCAACTACAACCTGTATAAAATTGTGTCCTTTCGACATTTTGGGGAGTCCAGTTAAAAATTCCATAGTGATGTTTTCCCATTTAAATTTTTGAATGGGTAATGATTATAAAATCCCCTTAGATGTTTTTATCACAAAATAACTTGAAAAAATATCAAGTATCAAGATACAAACTCTATAATATCTATCATCATTTTTTCCCAACATAAATACTCTTTAAAATCTCTATACATATTTTTACTTCTAGGATGAATAGATAATAATGAAATTTGATCTTCCTCTAACAAATATTTCTTCAAATATGGTACAGATGAGACACATAAATGGTTCTTGAACCTTATAATTCCATAAAAATCAAGTTTAAACTCAGGTACATTTCTTACCTTCTTCTGCATCTCTACATCTTCCGCCTTTACATCTTTAATCTTCACTTGGATATATCATTGAACATTTATTTGAGAAAGATATTATTTCCACCCTTACTTCATGATTTACAAATATATCCATTGAAAATACATAAATATTGGATCTTGTGTGATCTTAATCATAAATAAGAAATCATGACAATTATGACAAATCTTCAACTACCTTTTTTCTATTTTCCATACTGGTAATGTATTAAACAGTAATAATGATTAATCATCTCCAACCATATTCTATGGAGCGTGTTTAACTCATTCTTTATAAATATATAATTTAAACTTTAATGATCTATATATATATATATTACAACTTTATCCATAAATATAATGACTTTATATTTTTAATGTTATAATTACCATAGCTAACTCCAAATCATGAGTTGGGTAATTTTGTTCATGAACCTTTAATTTTCACAAGGAATAATCTATAACCATTTAATTCTATATGATAATATATAACAATACCTTCTTTGATGAATCTCTATAGATTACAAGACCTTCTCCAAATTAGGGTGATCTAAGCATAGGTGAACTATTTATCCTTCTCTTTAGATCCTTGAATTTTTACTGACATTCTTGAGACCAAAGGAAATTGTCTCCCTTTTGAGTTAACTTAGTGATTTCATTATATATTCATGAAAAGTTATCCACAAATAATTGATAATATACAACCAAACAAATATAACTTCATATCTTAGTCACAATGGTTGGTCTGTGATAACGTTTAATAACATTGGTCTTTGATGGATCCACTGATATAACCTCTCTTGAGATTATATGACCAAAAAATGAAACCTTTTGTAAATAAAATTATCAATTTATAAATTTTAAATATATTTTCCCATTCCTTAGGTATTCAGTAAAATTTTCAAGTGATATTCATGATCTTCCTTACTCTTTGAATAGATAATAATGTAATTTATAATGACTATAATAAACTGAATAAGGAATTATCTAATGACTCTATTAATTAAATATACGAATATAGATAAGGGTTTAGTAAGACCAAATGGAATCACTATATATTCATAGTTTCCATAACTTGTGTGGAATTATGTCTTGGATATATCATCCTTATTAATACTCAATTGATGATATCCATAATGAAGGATAATCTTAGAGAATTATTGAGATCTGTGTAGTTGATCAAAAAAGTCATTAATACAAGGTAGGTGATACTTATTCTTGATTTTGATATTGTTTAGATCATAATGATCAATAAATAGTCACATCGATCCATATTTATTCTTATCACAAATGGCAGGTTCACCCTAAGGTGAAACACATGGCTGAATAAATCCCTTGTCAATATTCTCTTGGAGTTTCTTCTTTTATTCGTGCAACTCAATCAGGTCCATTCTATAGGGTGTATCTATAATATGTATGTCACCATGTATGATTTCTATTGATAAATTAAATTTACTATTCATTTTAAGAATATTAAAATCTTTTATAAATACACCAAAAAATCCCTACACAATATAAATATCATCAATATTGTGTTTCTCCCCATCCATCTGAGATAAACAACCCTTTTGAATTGGAATTAAGACCCATAAAATAGATTTTATCTCCATCGTAAGTTCATGTTTATCATCACACTGATAGATTATCATATTTTGTTTTGGAATATAAAATTTTACTCCCCTTACTCAGTAATTAATGTGGGATTTATGTAGATAAATTCAATCCATGACTAATATTAAATAAAATTCAACTAGATGAAGAGTAACATTGTTCTCAAGAAGAACATTCCCACAAACATCAACCAGATAAGAATTATATACTTGAATTGTGATCATTATAACATTATGGGTTTCTAATTATAATTCAATATCCAATCACTGAGGTGGAATTTTGATACCCTTATCTAATTATTCTTATATAAAAGTGTGAGTAGATATAGAGTCAAATAAGACATTAACCATTCTAGAGTGGATGATAAGTGTACCTTTCACCATTTCATTATTATAAACCCTATAAGAAATAGTGATCATATGGGATTTTCCTTTTCATCTTGTTTTAATAGGTTTGTGGCTTCAATCATCATCATTTATCTTTAAATTTGGTCACTAGTTAGAATAATTACCAACCACCTTGAATTTGTAACACTGGAGTTTGGGTGGTGAATTTATTAGAGCCTTATATTTATTCAAATAATTTTTTAACTTCTTCCCATTATATTGGGAATCAATTTTCTGATAAACTTCCTTTCTATAAATAAAACATCTACCAGTCCCCTTAAATCAATTTATTCCTTGTTTCCTTACACACTTTATATATGAAGGAAAGTTCATCTCCTTTTCTATATGGTTTTTAGAGTTTACTTTGAGTTATATCTTCCTTTTCTTATCAAAACAATAATATTAATGGTTAAATATAATATCCATTTCCACCTTGTTTGAATATAGAACTATTTATTCATAGCAACTAAAGTCCCTTATGATCAATGTATTTTAGAGGCTTTGTTTTAATCCACTGAAGAATCAATCAACCTTACTTTTAGGTTGAATGATAATAAAAAAAGTATACCTTGTAATTCTTATAAAATATACTTCATTGGTACTAAAAAATTCAACATATTTCTTCTTTAACTTAAGTAATCCTTTCTCTATTTTCTTCTTTAACTTAAGAAATTAATTCTATATTTTTTGTGAAGAATACAAGGAATATGCTTGTTAAAAAATAATTTCTTAAACTCATCCCATTATATAGAGTCAATTTCATCTTTTTTCCTCATATTCTTGATAATACTCCACTATATATTTAGTTCTCCTTCCAAGTGATAGACAAAAAAAATATTTTTTCATGCTCCGAACACTAAAGAATGGAAAATATTTTTTCAATGGTACTACTCTATTTCTTAAAAACTAGTGGATCAGTTGAAGCACTAAAGTAAGGTGGATGTTTCATTATTAAGGACTCAAAAGAACATTTTTTCCTCTTTTACTCGTTTTTAATTTATGCATGATTCATAGACTGAGAAAGTTTTGTAAGCATATGAATGATATTTTTTATTATAAATCCCATAAATTTTGATTTCTTAAGAGGATAATCCTTCCATTATCTATAACATTCAACATTAAAATGATTTTTTCAGGTTCCATACATCAACTAAATATAAGAAATATAGTTTAAGCAACAATAATAATAGTGGGAAACCACATAATCATAAAAAATAATTTATATGATGTCTAAATCATGAAACCTTCTTTCCAATATTTGACAACTTATGCTTAACCAAGGTCATTAATTGTCATTATTCAAATTTGTCATGATGGTATATAAAGAGTTTATGAATTTCTAAATCATATCCCCCAAGTGTGTATAAAGGCCCATTATCATGCACCATGTGACGATTTAGTCTAACTTAACGCACCCTTTTCAGATTTATTACCCCTAGATACAACTATTCCAGAGCCACATCCACTTATATTATCGAGGATGAGATTTAATTTCTTGGAAACTGCTCGCTCAATCCTTCAAAAATATTACTATATATTTTCCATTAAATTGACTTATCCTTATACTTATCCTTAGAAATATACCTCAATATATCCCTAGATATATCACTAATATTTTCACATACTATTTTATAAATTTTAAATAAAAAATTATCTTATACTAACTATAAATTCACAAACTACTCATACATATATATCACATATTAATAGATTAATATTCATTACATAATATAATGATCTATGGTGGAGATAATTTAGGCGTAGTGCCTTTGGAATCTTGGATACATAAAAAACTAGTTCATAAGTGAACTACATAATCACCCACTAATTTCTTTATCACTAATACCCCTCTTAGACATCTCATACATAATACCTTTATTCATAACCTATGGAAAGAAAACATAAAAAAGGGAGAGCTTAGATGCTCAGTATGGGTAAACAAGGGAGATATCAACATAACATGAGCATAAGGGTATGAGAACATGAGAATAACATTTTAAAACCACACCATGCATATTGTAGATAATAAAATTGATCCATGGAATAATGATTTGTAGTTAATAAGACATGAATCATAAAAAAATAAAAAACTTAAGTTATAGTAGCATAAAATTGATACAGGACATGTAATTGTGGTATACACATAAGTATAGAAAATCATTTTCATATTAGTCCAGACAAATTTATAAGACTAATAGTTGATTGTGTTCACTCCCCAAACTATCATAGTAGTAAAATTTTACTTACAATACTATCATAGTGGATTGAGTTCACTCCCCCAACCATCATAGTAGTCATGGTTTACTCTCATGACTATCATAGTGGATAAAGTACCTTACTTAACCGGGTTTATTCCCCATTCTAGTCATTTTCATGTCATGAGATATCAATCATTAACTAATGAATTGTAGGGAAATATATGTCCCACTCATCACATAATCCAAATATTTGTGTGCCAAAGGATCATAAAACAATCATCATATCAGAAACCATGAAAAAAATAGGTTTCACAAACACTTCATCATAACATAACTAATGGAAAATAAATAGGTTTCATAAAGATATTTTCATTATAAACATAAACCATCTAGAGAAATAAGAAGGACAATATATTTAGATCATATTCCCATTAAATCTTAACTAACATAAAAGTATGTTGTTTTAGAAGGAAAATGATTTTGAAAGATCACTTGGAACATTTCATGATGAAAATATCCCTTCTCTTCAAAATCACTTATAAAAAAATATAAAAACACACCAAATATAAAGGAAATTTTTTTATTTTAAAATAAACTTGAAAAATTCTAAATGAATCTTAAAATAATTGAGTGTTCATGATGGTAGGAAATAACATTCATTCCATACATGTTAAAACTGATATTCCTTTATATTTTTGGTTAAAAAAGTTCATTATTTGGAAAACAACCAAAATATTAATTTTAAAACATTTTATAAAAATTAAAAAATGGTTAAAAATTATTTAAAAAATAATTTTATAATATTAAAATCTTTATTTAAAACATTTGTTGGAAAAACATGGATATGGAAGAAAAATGATTTTCAACCAAAGAGAGAAATAAATCCAGTTTTCCTTAAAAACATTATTTTGGACCCTTGAGTATATAAAGAGAGTAAAATGAAGGGAACAATTTATTTTCATGAAATAACTATATAATATAAAAATTCATGAGTTTCTTGATAGATAGATCATAATATTTCATCATCTAAAGTATAATCATAATTTTTTGATAACAATTAGATTATAACATAAAACCATTACCACTTTGGTAATGTTTGAATCATACACCCCATGAAAGAAATAAACTTATATTGATTTTTAAATCCCAATAATTATTATAATAAACATAATAAAACACATTAATGGGAATAATATACACCACAAAAAGAAAAAATGGGTGAATATGGTATGTGTCCCACTGAAATAAAATTGTGATGAAAATCCTCTTACTTCAACTCTCACATTTCTTCATAAAGGTTAAAACCTATTGTATAATAAATATATGTATATTATAAATCTATTAAATAACCATTATAATATATATAATATCATATATAATTTACTTATGACCTTTTATTACCCATTTATTAACAATTCCTTGTTAAAATCATGTTTTTGGTAATAACTACCCAATTTTTCATAAATCTTTTGGTTTGATATTTTCAATACTTTTACTTTGATCATGGTTTCGTCTTATAATTTTTATTAAATATTATATTAATGTTATATATATTTATTATATATTTTTTTATAGTAATCCATTAATGTTAGAGATTAAAAATGAATTATATTGTTTATGGAGACGGTAGACCGTACATATACATGAACATTGTTTCCATTTTCTTGATGGATGGAAAGGAAAAAAGATAAATATTAATTCACATTTATATAATTATTTTTATTTCACATTTATAATATATATTCATTTAATATATCATCATTACCATATATTCCAAAATAAAATGAAAAAAACATCATATTGATTCTTGGAGGTGACAGTCCACATGTACGCACGAGCAATGTTATCATTTTGTAATTGATTAGAAGGTAAGTAGGTATATGTGATATTATAATTAAAGGAGAATAAATATTTAATAAATATGATATATATAAAATAAATATATCTTTTTCTTCATCCTTGAGATGCAGTGATGGAAAACGAATTACATCATTTCACGAGGATGTTGTTCGTCGTACACACAATTGACGATTTAATTTCTCATCTGATGGAAGAGGAGATTGATGTAATTTATTCCATTAACATAATAAAATATCAATTTATGTGATATAATGATGTTATTATTTCATCATAGTATAAAAATATTTGAATGTGGTGGAAGAATAAAAAAATAAAAAATGCTCAATTAAGTACAATATATCTTCTCCAGAAAACCTCCTTAGGTTAACACTAAAATCCTTATTAGGAGGGTTTCCTTATAAAAAAATTACTCTATTATGTGGTGATGGAATTATTTAATGTAATTGGGTAGTTATTTTATGAAATAAATGGGTTTGGATGCATGACTATGATAGGAGAGGGGGTTCCCTTTTATAAGTGGGGGAGATGACACACTTGAAATTTTTGAAATGAAAAAGGTGTACCCACATTTTAAAAATCCTTTAAGGCTTCAAAATGGATCATTATAAACAATTTTATGAGATAAGTGATAAATATATCCATTATAAGATATTTTTACAATTTTTTAGATTATTTTACCACTTATATTTTTAGTTTAACCCCTAGTAAACCCATTTTAACCTTAATTGTAATAATTAATTTTTATTGTTTTTACTATTCATTTTGACCAAAAATTATGTTGAACTTATTATATAATGTTTATTATGATCATTATAAATATGTGATCTAATTTTCATAATTACATTCATATAAGTGTCAAATTTTTAATTTAAAATTAATTCCAAAGAGGTGATAAAAAAGATTCTTTCCAAAGAGAAATTTTAAATTTTCATAAGAAATTTTTAATATCAAAAGTCAACATGAATATTATTAGAATGATAAAATACAATTTAATAATTACATAATTGATCTAATTTAACTTTTATAATTTTTTTAAAAATATGTAACTTTGTAAATTCTTTATACGAATAGGCAGTTTTTAATAAATATCATTATTTTCACTATTCACTGAATAATTTATATTTTCAAAAAATTTTCAAAAATTAATCCTAAGATAATTTTGAAATGTTTATTCAAAAAATGAATTTAATTTATTTAAATACATTTTCAAAAATTTTCAATTTTTTTTATTATTTCATAAAAAACTATAAAAATCATTTTTTGAGAAAAAGGTATTTATGAATCATATAAAGACTTTACTAGAAATTATGAACTTATTTATAAATATAATTTTTTTATCTAAAAAATTTAAAATTAACTTTAAAAGTTTTCTTATTCTTATTCATATTACAAAATTTAGCAATTAGGTTATATTTTTCATGTTTAAATAATTATATTAATAGTATATTTTGGTTTTCTTAAAAATCGATGTTGCATGTAACTCAATCCATCAAAGAAATTAAATTTATATAAAAAAAATATTTCATAAAATCTATGGTTTTTTTAGTTTACCACTGAATGAAAAGTATCCTATTACATTCCTCCATCATTCAGAACAAGTCTTGTTATCTGATCCGTGAGAAAATACAGTATTCACTGAATTGCTCCCACACGACCAACCTGGAGATCACACTTACCATGGTGAGTATAACTTCCCTATTTTGGGGAAATAAAGGATGATCTCATTTGATAATAGTCAATATGATCTAGGTAAAAAAAAACTAATCCATACCTATAATAAAATCAAAGTCTATCATTTCCATCACAAAAATATGCCAAATAAAATGGTAGCTACCAATTTCTAGAGAACATTCCTTATAATGTTTGATATCCTCTAACCATACTCCCAATGGTGTGTTGATACTAATAACACCATCCATTACCACCATAAAAAAACTCAAACCATTTCACCAATATAGTACATAAAAAGGAATGTGATTCTCCTATTTAGAACAAAATGAAAGAATGAGTATATGATATAATAATTGTACCTTTGATGATAGAAGGTCCTACATCCAAGAAAGATAGAGTAGACCACAGAGTATTCAGTTGAATTTCCCCTCTTCCCTAGGATCCATTCTGGCTGCCATATTATATTCCCTCTTTCTAGTACTTATAATCCTTTGTTTGGGTACCACATTCTATACCTCAGACTTAATGTCTCTTAGAACTCTAGCTACCAATCTACCGAGGGGTTGTTAGGTCCCTCCCAGGATCAAGTGCCTTTCTTAATCCCGTTCCACTACTCTAATGTATAAATTTTCTATATAACTATTGGACTCACTTGTTTTGATAATCTCAAATCATGTTTCATTTATGAAATAATCATGTTTCTATTATAGGATAATTGTGTTTCATTAATGTTCCTAGTCTCTATCAAAGTAATAACTATGTACTTTTAATCTCACTACTCTCTTTTTAAGCTTACAATTCAAATTTCTCTAAGTATGAAAGGTCACCAATAGAAGGTCACCGATGAAGGTCACCGATGAAGGTCACCGATGAAGGTCACCGATTAATGGTCACCAATGAAAGGTCACCGATGAAAGGTCACCGATGAAGGTCACCGATAGAAGGTCACCGATGAAGGTCACCGATAGAAGGTTACCGTTGAAGGCTACCAGTGTAGTCTATCATTGAAGCCTACTGTTGAGAAATCTACCGCTACTAGTCTACCGATGCTCACTCTTCTACTCCATACCTTTTCAAATTCTTAAGAGTATTCTAACAACCATATTTGGTAAATTTAATGCTTCTGACATTAATTAATGCTGAATGTAGACATATCATGAGACGTATCTGGAGATAGTATGAGGTACGAGGAGGATCTCACATTGTTTACTTACTCCTATTATCGGACCTCAAATATAAAAGATAATATCAAGGAAGAAATGAAAATAGAAGTGGGTGTGAAAAAAGAATAGAGAAGTGCATGAGAAATAGATTACTCACTAGATCAAAGAGAACAAGGAAGAACCATCCATCACTTACATTGTGAACCCAAGAGCATCAAAAAGATCATCTGGGACAAACTCACGTCTTCCTTCTATGTTTTCATCAACTCTCTGTTAACTCAAGAAGCAGAACACTCAGTTCCTAGAAGACAGAACCTGGAGTTGGGACACTATATTTTAAGAACAACTTCCAGAGAAAGACTCAAACTGCAAGTTATTCACTCTAAGGAGTCAAGATCTGAACTGAAAACACATAGATCTTTTTGAACTAAATCTTGTAATATCAGCTCTATTGTGTTATGTTATTTTACATTTCTGATAAGTGTGTATGTTTTTCTATCACACACACTGTCTTCTATGATTAAACTGGAGAATACTGAAAATAATCACATAAAACTTCACTTACACCTTGTTTCCCACATATAATTGTGGAAGAGACTGTGTGTGGTCTGTATTGTTTGTTTTTCCCACAAAGAACTATGGTAGAAGGTGTGACCCCTGGACAGTTTGTGAAAACTATTGTAAGGCCCGATACAGGCTGTGTATCAAGTTTATTGTTAATATAAACTTCTTGGTGATAGGTGATCACAAAGTTGAGAGGATCAAGTATCATCTTTAGACCAAACCTCTTGTTTAACTGTTTTGTGTTCTAAGTTTTTGTAATACTCAGTTTTTCTATTTTCCAATGCTCATAATTTTAAAAATAGAAAACTATTTTTACATTGACTCTGATAGTTAGTTCTGGTTAGTGTGTGTATGTGTTTAATTTAGTAAACCTATTTCAAAAGTTGAAGAAGTGTTTTACACTGATTCAACTAAGGACTAATCACCCTTTGAGAAACCTGTTGACCAACTAAACATTTATATCTCTACTACCTTAATTAACTTGTCCGTTTCAAAATTGGGGGATCTTTAACATAAATTTTTAAAAATAAATTTTATATATTAACTCAATTCACCCCCCTCTTGAGTTTACAATCTGACCAACATTTGATATCATAGGAAATTTTGTATTGCCACTATCTGAACTGTTGTGCAAGTTTTCAAATTCTTTGCAGCTGTGATTTTAGTTGTATCTTAAAGATCTTAAAATTTCTGTCATATCTAAATTTTCAGTTATTTAAAATTCTAATTAACTATGGATAATATACTTGAGGGTTATGCTACTAACAAGACACCTTTATTTAATGGTAATAACTATGCTTAGTGTAAATTAAAAATGAAAATGTATCTAAAGAGCATGGGTCCTAAAATCTGGGACACAATTGAATAACATCATTCATTGTCTGTTACTGCTAGGGAAACATGGTCTCGGTTGACTAAAACTACATATAACAATAACTATAAAGAAATGAATGCATTTTACTTTTCTCTAGGTGATGAAGAATTCAATAGAATATATTCTTGTAAAATTTCTTATAAAATTTGGGACACTTTGGCTGTTTCTCATGAGGGAACAACCAATATTAAAGAAATGAGATTAAATACTTATACTATTAAATATTATAATTTTAAAATTAATCCGGATGAAATTATATATGAAATGTATCTCAGGTTCAATATAATAGTAAATACCATGAGTTTTCTTGGGAAACCAGGAGACAACAAGGATTAGATTATGAGGTTACTTCGATGCCTACCTAATGGATGGAGAGGAACTTCTATTTCTATCCGAGAATCCTGTGACATAGGCTAGCTACCAGTGAAGGAACTAATTGGAAACATTATGATGTACAAATAAGATCTTATGGTAAATAAAGAAGCAGATGAAGAACCAAGAAAGAAATCTGTAGCGTTCTATACTACTACCTCAAAGAGAAAAGATAAAGAAAAAATTCAAGCTCCTTTAGAAACTTCCACCAGTGAAGACTTGGACTCTGACAGTGATGATGAAATGGATCATATTACTAGGAGATTCAATTTTTTTTACTATAACATGAATTTATTTAGAAAATCAAATTATAAAGGAAGGTATGATAGTAAAGGACAATGGAAAAAGGACAGAAAATGGAATGACAACATAAATGAGATAGTCTGCTATGAGTGTAAACAAAAATTCCTTGTGAAGGAGGATTTACCCAAGATGAAATTTAAGAAGAAATATGAAGACAAGGGAAAGGGATATAAAAAGGATATTAAATATACTTAGAGTGCTTAAGAATATATCTCCAGTGGATCTGACACTTTTGATATTGAAAAGAACAAACATGCAAACCTGTGTTTCATGACAGAAACATATGAGGTAATACCCAATTCTTCTATACATAATACTTATCATTATGGGAATGAAAGTGAATCAAATAATTATGAGAATATTACTAAGGATGACCTATTTGGATAATGTGGAATGCTTGAGGATACCTTTAATGAACTCAAGGATAAATATAAATTATTGAAAAGACAACATGATTTAAATGCTAATTATAAGTCTGATTTGGATATTGAGAAAGAAAAATGTGCTCTTATATTAAGAGAAAATACTGAACTTAAATTATCAAATGAGCAATTAAAAAGGGATCTTGAGAAGTTCACTGCAGGTAAAGATACCTTGACTCAGTTTCTAGGGAAAGAAATTGCTCCAAAATACACAATTGGTATAGGATATCAACCAAGATAGAGAAGGATTATTAAAAATAAATTGTTCTAAAATCTGGACAGTTCACTGCTAGTTCAAGTTCTGGACCATCTTTTGAAAAAAAATTCTCTAAGGGATCTAACAAAGTGTTCATGTCTCAAAACATATCTGTTGATTATATGAAACTTGTGAGACAATTATGGGTTCCCAAAGCTTTACTTTCTAACCTCTCTGGACCCAAGAAAATCTGGGTACCAAAGTTACCCTACACTTAATCTGTTTTGTAGGAAAATTGTTTGAAGAGATCATGTAAGACCCTATGGTACTTGGAAGTGGATGTTCAATACATATAATAGGAGACTATTCATTCTTCAAGAGCCTAATTAAAGTTGATGGTGGACATGTCACATTCGGTGATAATGCCAAAGGTAAAATCGTCGTCTTAGGCCAAATTGGTAACCCTAATACTATATTAATTTTAAAAGTAATTTTTATTGATGGGTTACAATAAAATTTACTTAGTATCTCTTAGTTGTGTGATGATGGTTTCAATGTTAAATTTGAAAATAATGCATGATTTTTTTTTAATTTTAAAAATGATTTAATATTTACTGCTATTAGAAATGAAAATGTATATGCTATTGATTTAAATTATTTAGTTAAGAAAAATGTTTGTTGTTTAAATGTGTTTCATAAGGAATCCTGGTTATGGAATAGAAGATTAGGACACTACAATGTGCACTTAGGAAAATAACTAGGAAAGGTTTAGTTAGAGACTTACCTAAATTGGAATTCCCACTTTAAAAAAGTTTGTAATCCTTATCAAAAAGGAAAACAACACAAATTTTCTTTCAAACTAAAGAAATAAGTTTCCACTTATCAACCGCTTGAATTGGTTCACATGGATTTGTTTGGACTATCTAGAGTTTCAAGTTTAAATGGGAAGCACCATGTTTATGTTCTTATAGATGATTTTTCTAGATACACTTGGGTATACTTTCTAGCTCACAAAAGTGAATCATATTATTACTTCATTAAATATTCCAAGTCTGTAGAAACTCTTAGTGGTCTTAAAATTAAGACATTGAGAAGTGATCATGGTCGTGAGTTTGAAAATCAATAATTTGAAAATTTTTTCTCACAAAATGGCTATAATAACAATTTATCTTCTCCTAGAACACCTCAATAAAATTAAGTTTTAGAAAGAAGAAATAGGACACTTCAAGAGATTTCCTGGACTATGCTAAGTGAGTATAATCTACCTATTTATTTTTGGACTTAAGCTGTTAATAAAACTTGTTAAATCATCAATAGAGTCTTAATTAGACCTTTTCTTAAGAAAAAATCTTATGATATTTGGAATAATAGGAAGCCCAAGGTTAATTAATTTAGAGTTTTTTGTTGAAAAGTCTTTATACTGAACACTAAGGATAATCATGACTGATTTTCTTCCAAGAGTGATAAAGGAATTTTCCTAGGTTAATCAATCTCTAGTAAAGATTATAGAGTATTAAATAAGAGAACCAAATGTGTGGAAGAATCAATTCATGTAAAATTTGATGAGACTGATCTACATGAACCCAAAACCTTAGTTGAACAACTTGAGGAAGATATGTCAATTCTAGACCTTAATGATAAAGACAGTGAACCCTTAGTGAAAACAACTAGTTCTGAAAATTTTCTAGAATCTGAGCTTGGTGAATCTGAACCTATAGACAACCATGAGAAGTCTAGTTCAACTCTTTCTAGAGGTATTAAAACTCTCAAGAATTATCCTTTAGATGTTATAGTAGGTGATTTAAATATAAGAACACAAACTATAGCTTCTCTATGAAACTAGGTTGAATATAAAGACTTTATTTCACAACTTGAACCCAAAAATATTAATGATGCAACCAATGATGATTTTTTGGTGATAGCCATGCAAGAAGAATTAAATCAGTTTGAAAGAAATAAAGTTTTGGAATTAGTAGAAAGACCTAAAGTCATTTTGACCATAGGCACTAAATGGGTGTTTAGAAATAAAGTTGATGAATTTAGTAACATAGTTAGAAACAAGGATAGACTAGTTTAACAAGGATATAGTCTAGAATAAGGAATAGACTATGAGGAAACCTTTTCACCTGTAGCTAGAATAAAATCCATTAGGATACTAATTTCTTATGCAGCACATCTGAAATTCAAACTTTATCAAATGGATGTCAAAAGTGAATTTCTAAATGGGTACATAGTAGAGGATGTATTTGTTGAACAACCCCATAGTTTTAAAAATCCCCATTTTTCAAATCATGTCTTTAAACTTTCTAAAGCTCTATATGGTCTAAAACAAGCTCCAAGATCATGGTATGATAGACTTAGTTCTTTTCTTATTTAAAAAGGTTTTACTAAATGAATAGCTGATCCTAATCTTTTTTATCAAAAGGATTTCCAAAGATGTTTTAATAGTACGGATTTATATAGATGAAATTATTTTTGGATCCTCTAAAAATTATTAATGTACTGATTTTTCAAAAATGACGCAAGATTAATTTGAAATGAGTTTAATGGGGGAACTTAAATTTTTCCTTGGATTTCAATTTTTTCAAAATAAAAATGGTATTGTTTTAAATCAAAGTAAATATACTAATGATATTTTGATTTTTTTTGGTTTGGATTGTAATAAAGGTAGTGATACACCTATGAGTACCACTTGTAAGTTGGATACTGATAAAATTGGTAAATCAGTGGATCAAACCAATTATAGAGGTATGATTGGGAGTCTGCTCTACCTTTCTACTAGCAAAACTGATATTATGTTCAGTGTATTCTTGTGTGATCATTTTCAAGCCAATACCAAAGAGTCTCATTTAAATGATATTAAAAGTATTTTTAAATATCTCAAGCATACTACAAATTTAGGACTATTTTATCCAAGAGGACAATCATTTTATTTAATAAGTTATTTGGATGCTGACTTTGCTGGTTTCAAGTTTGATAGAAAAAGAACCTATGAAACATGTCACATTTTGGCCAAGTCACTAGTATCATGGTGTAGTATGAAACAAAATTCTATTGCATTATTAACTACTGAAGATGAATATATAGCTACTTGTATTTGTTGTGCTTAAATTCTATGGATGAAACACACTTTACTAGACTATAGATATCAATTCAAACATGTCTCTATAAACTGTGATAATACAAGTGCTATTAACATCTCTAAAAATCCAATATCTCATGCTAGGAAAAATCACATTGATGTGAGACATCACTTATTGAGATATAATTATCAAATAGGTGATATCACTCTTTAATTAATTGACACTAAACACCAATTAGCTGATATATTCACAAAGCCTTTGAGTTCTGAGAGGTTAAATTACATCAAAAATGAGTTAGGAATGATAAACTGTTAAGTTTGGACCTCACCGTTGGACCTCACTATTAGAACCTCACTATTAGGAACCTCACCGTTGGACGTCACTGTTGGTACCTCACTATTGAGACCTCACTGTTGGAACCTCACTGTTAGGAACCTCACCGTTGGACCTCACCATTGGGACCTCACCGTTGAGACCTCACTGTTGGAACCTCACCATTAGGAACCTCACCGTTAGACCTCACCATTGGGACCTCTCCATTGGGACCTCACCATTGGGACCTCACTGTTGGGACCTCACCATTGGAACCTTACTGATATTCGACTTTTCCGGGACTTCGTGTTTTTTATCCAGAATCCGAAATGTTTTTAATCTTTGTTATTTCTTTTACTTGATTTATTTTTTGATCCCTAAATGTTAAAAATAAAGTACACACCATATTTCGATCCACTTCAATTCTCTCCCGAACCTCTTTCTCCCTAATCTTAGAACCTTAAATTCTATTGATACCCTCGAACCGCTTTAGATCACATGAAAAGATTGAAGAGACTGATGTTCAGTGATGAAGGAGATGCGCCAAACCCTAAGAGACCTCGATCTGGGTCTAGGAGTGAAATCCAGGTAGTGGAAAAGCTGATCAATACACATTTTTTGAAGAGGGAAATCATGGTTGAGAAGGAATTAAGTTCTAAATGGCTGCTGTTAAGCAAGTATCTAGTGCTGAAGGCACTTGAAGCTCAGGACTGGGTCGAATGCTTTTCAAATAATAATGAACCTTATTACCCAAAGTTAGTGGAGGAATTTTATGAATCTCTGAAGTTAGAGCAGTCTGAGAATGAGAAAAGAATGTATTCAAAGGTAAATAGAGTAAGTGTGAGCTTATCCTCTGTTGAATGGGATGATTTTTTAAGAGTCCCACATAAAGGTATTTTTATTACTACTCTGGAGTGGTGCCTCCCACTAGTGAGTTCTTCTGTTATGAAGAATACTTGGCTGAACTAACAGGGAATGAGATCCCTAGGAAAGTGATTGCTGCTAAAATGGAAGGATAAAACAAGTTACTGTTTAAATTTGTTTATCATGTCTTGAGTACCATGAGAGGGGACTTTTCTACCCTAAAGTATCGGGACATATTTCTTTTGTATATGTTGAAGCATGTACAGAAGATAAATCTGTGTAGGTTGCGGATGATTCAATTAGAGGATATGTAAAATCCTAGTTCCAAGTCCAATTCTTTGTTTCATGCCAGATTGATATCCTTGATGTTGAAAGTAAAATTAGTTGCTAGAGATAAGGAGGAAATAGTTGTTTTAAGGGACAACTTCTGCATTACCAAGATGATTTGCAAGTTGATGAAGATAAACTGGAACCCTTGTCAAAGAAAATGGGTGAATGATGAGGCTAAGATATATGAGGAATTCAACCCTATTACTCATCCTACTAGGCCTAAAAATAAGATATAACCTGGTCTAAATACTGATTAAGTGGATCTAGTATACTCATATGAAGAAGAAGAGGCTGCTGTTGTGCAAGAAAGAGAGGATTCTCTTATATATGAGATGAGTGATCCTGACCTTCCCTCAAATCCTCCTACCAATACTGTATCCTTTGGTGACCCTAGCCCACCAAAAATATTTCCTATAAGGGAGACTGTCCTAAGGGATGGTGATGATGAGGAAACTAGTGAAGAATAAGGGGAATAAAATTTCTTAAAAGACATTAGAGAGACCTTAGAGGAGGAAGATGAAACTGAATCTAGTCATGATGATTTTGAGACAGTTGCAGATGAAAGTGAAGAGTAATGTGTAAGTCTCAGTCCTCTGATAGGATATAAAAAAATGGTAGAAAGTGTAGATTAAGAGGTTTTTGATTCAGTTGAAGTTGGAATTGCAATGGAAGTAGTTGAAGATTCTATATAAGAAGTGGTAGTGGACTCTCCTATTGATGCATTTGATCAAAGAGGTATAGTAGAGATGGATGTAATTGATTAGAAGAATGCTCCAAGTGAGGTGGAGGAACCTATTGCCACAGGTTCAATTGTTGTTGCTCATGGAATAGAAGACTGGTTAGAAGACCCTGGATTCATGGTCTTGGGCTTAGACTATGGAGACTTTGATGATGACTAGCCTAGCAGAATCCCTCCAATTCCTTCTGTTTCATAAACCACCATTTTACAACCAGTAGTGCTTTTACCTCTAGACTATGAAAAGAAGTATGATTTAGAATCCTTGAAAACATATTTTAAGATATAATTTGATGAGAGATCAGTTGGGATAGAGAGAACAATGGCTCTCAATCAAGAAGTTGTAGCATCTGCCTTGGGAAGGGTTATTTATACCTCTCACTCACATTTTCTACATGAAGTGAAGGAATGTCAAAATCAAGTTATAACCTTGGAAGAGTCTATGGAATATGTGAAACAATCTATTGACAGTTTAGACTCCTACATGGATTCAACTATTCAAGTGGACAGATACCTTAAGTATGTCAAAAGTGTTGTTCAGAAGATGGTCATTGTGTTTGAGTACTTCAAGAACTCTATGGAGGCACTTGTGAGTGGCCAAGATGATGATGTGAAGTGGTTGATCAGTGGTCTGACCAAATATTTTAAGGAGACAATGGATTTCACTATAGAACCTCTGTGTGCATCTTCTTCCTCTTTATCCTCTCCTCCTATTGATCTAGAAGATTTCATATCGGTTATCATAGAATAAGTGGAGAAGTTCTCTAGTGCCAGTACCTCAGACCCTCAATCTATGATTCAGGTTATTTCCACTACCATAGAAATTCATAAACTTGTGGGTGATTATCTAAGGGAATTTTCTCAAGATCATAAGACCATAAAAGATCAAGTTGATTTATATTACAAAAGGGTGTACACTAATCATTAGATGGATGGTCACTTTAAGATGCTATTGGAAAACTTGAGGATCCCACCTGTCACTCAGGTGTTTAAGGATCAATTTAGCAGGCTCAGAGAGTTGACTCTTGCCTTAGAGAAATTCATGGAGAATAAGGATGATTTTATCTCATCTATGGAAAGAGGAGGAAGAATTATCATGGATTTCAGAAATCTTCTTTTACCCTTCCTCCATGTGTACTGCACTCCCATCATTTTTCCTCCAACATTACCTTCTTCCTTGGCTGCCTTAAGCTCTACCAGTTTTTCTCCTTTGATGACTCCTGCAGAGGCCATCAGAAGCTTGACCCCCTATGATTTCTTAGATATCTGCTCACTATGGGTCTTCTAATGCCTTTATAGCAACTCCTCCTACACTGCTCACTACCATACCTTAGCCTATCCCTCCATCTTCTGGACCTAAATCCTCAGATCCAAATACAAATCTCCCACAGACATATCTGATGTGGATTGAATGTGGGGTGTCTTATTTGATAGGGATCTTTGTAACCTTTTTGTATCTTGTATTATTTTTTCATTAATAATACAATCATCTTTTGTCATATCCTTTTGTCTTACATTATTTTTGTTAATCAAAAAGGGGGAGAAGTTTTCAGTTGACTGAAGTCCTTGCATATATGCACTATCTATATTTTATACAATAAACATGATTCAATTTTACTTATACACACCTATGAAGATATTAGAAAATGTGCTT
This sequence comes from Viscum album, assembly GCA_963277665.1. Lineage (NCBI taxonomy): Eukaryota > Viridiplantae > Streptophyta > Magnoliopsida > Santalales > Viscaceae > Viscum > Viscum album. The sequence continues at coordinate 696,080,562 of OY728131.1, forward strand.
AACCCTGATTCAATAATACTTAAATCTAAATTTTCACTGGAATAATTTGTGATTATCAAAAAGGGGGAGATTGTTGGACTCACTTGTTTTGATAATCCCAAATCATGTTTCATTTATGAAATAATCACGTTTCTATTATAGGATAATCACGTTTCATTAATATTCCTAGTTTCTATCAATATAATAACGATTTACTTTTAATCCCACTGCTCTCTTGATTAAGATTACAATGAAAGTTTATCTAAGTATGAAAGGTCACCGATAGAAGGTCACTGATGAAGGTTAACGATGAAGGTCACCAATGAAAGGTCACTGATGAAAGTTCACCAATGAAAGGCCACCAATGAAGGCCACTGATAGAAGGTCACTGATGAAGGTCACAAATAGAAGGTTACCGATGAAGGGTACCGATGTAGTCTACCGTTGAAGCCTACTGTTGAGAAAGACACCACTACTAGTCAACTGATGCTCACTCTTCTACACCACACCTTTTCAAATTCTTAAGATTATTCTAACAGTCATATTTGGTAAATTTAATGCTTCTAACATTAATTAATGCTAATTGTATACATATCATGAGATGTATCTGGAGATAGTACGAGGTACGAGGAGGACCGCACATGGTTTATTTATTCCTATTGTTGTACCTCAAATATAAAAGAGAAGAGTGAGGAAGAAAATAAAATAGAAGTGGGTGTGCGAAAATAAGAGATAAGTGCACGAGAAAGAGATTACTCGCTAGATCAAAGAGAACACAGAAGAACCATCTAGCACTTACATTGTGAACCCAAGAGCATCACGAAGATCATCTAGGATAAACTCACGTCTTCATCCTGTGTTTTTATCAACTCTCTATCAACTTAAGAAGTAGAACACTCAATTAATGGAAGCTAGAACCTAGAGTTGCGACACTTTGTTTTAAGGAAAACTTCCAAAGAAATAATCGAACTGCAAATTCTTCACTCCAAGGAGTCAAGAGTTGAACTGCAAACACATAAAGATTTATAAACTCAGTCATATAATGTTAGCTCTATTTTGTTATGTTATTTTACATTTCTGAGAAGTATGTATGTTTTTCCATCACACACACTATCTCCTATGCTTGAACTAGAGGATACTGAAAATCCTCACATCAAACTTAACTTACACCTTGTTTCCCATGTATAACTTTGGAAGAGACCATGTGTGGTTTGTATTGTTTTTTTCCCATGAAGAACTGTGGTAGAAGGTGTGACCCTTGGAAAGTTTGTGAAAACTATTATAAGTTTCAATACAGGTTGTGTATCAAGTTTATTGTTAATATAAATATCTTGGTGGCAGGTGATCACCAAGTGAAGAGGATTAAGTCTCACCTTGAGACTGAACCTCTTGTTTAACTCTGCTGTGTTCTATGTTTTTGTAATACAGTAAATAGTTTTTACATTGACTCTGATAGTTAATTCTTGTTTCTGTGTGTATGTGTTTAATTTAGTAAACCTATTTCAAAAGTTGAAGAAGTGTTTTACACTAATTCAAATGAGGACTAATCTCCCTTTTAGAAACCTGTTGACCAACTAAACATTTATATCTCTACTACCTTAATTAACTGGGCTGTTTCAAAATTGGGGGATCCTTAACATAAATTTTTTAACAGAAATTTTAAGTAGGAACTCAATTAACCCCCCTCTTGAGTTTCCAATTAGACCAACAAGAACCTTTGAATATAAAACAACCTACCATAGGCATGAAACTCTATTGAGGGGTAAGGACACTATGGGGTATTTTGGCTAACCCTTACACCTATAAAGCACTACAACAATCCATAATCCTAAGGCAGAATTCCACTACACTAGTTACTCTTCCCACTACTTCCATAATGAAAACTATTATATAAGTGCTTCTTTCCACTAGAATAAGAACTCCCAGATATCATTTCGGAAACTGAATGGACACTACTCAGGGAATCATTTATATTTCCTTCCATAATGAGAGATTTATTAAAAATGTTCAAAAATATTCTTAGGTGAAATACATTCACCTTCGACCTGATCTCATAGTGAAGCCCATCCTAGAAAATTTTAACCCAAGTGGCCACATAAATTGATAAAGATAAATCTAAACACAATAGTTATGTGAAGTATCCAACATAGTCCATCACCTACATACCCTCTTCTATTAATTTTATGAAATCTCAAGCTCTCTCATCCCACAATGACTCTGGATAAAAGTGGATTAGGAACTTCTCCTTGAAATCCTTCCAGGATAGCTCGTCGTGCAGCTTGGATTGCTCTATGATGTCCTTCCAATGCTTGGATGGTTTCCAAATCATGTAATTTGTAAGCTTCACCCTCCTATCATTGGGTGTTTCATGGTTCTTGAATATCTTCTTCACTAACTCAATCTATAACTCAAATTCCCGGGGTCATCCCTCCCCAATGAACATAGGTGGATGTTGTAGCTAAAACCCTCTCATCAGCTAAGACATCAAATGTAACAACCCAAAATTTTATCAATAGAAAATACCTTCTTATAATTATGAAATATAGTATAAATCACATAAAATCACATATATTACATAATAAAAACTTTTAATAAGAGGTATTTCTAGAAGTTAAGGAACCGAGACCAATGGAATAGTAATTTGACCTTTGGAAAGTAATGTGACCATTAGGAATAGTAATCTAGCCAATAGAATAGTAACATCACCTATGAAATCATAAATAAAATTTAGATATCTTATGAATTAATATATGATATATTTATTTCAAACTATAAGTAAATAAACATTTTAAAAATGAAAAATTAAGGGTTGGTATTTTTGCAAGTTACAAATATTTAATTACATTTTATAATTAATATAATGATTTAAAATAATTTTTTTTATAAAATTTATTAATAAATTAGTATTTTTTTGTCTTATGATTAGAAGATAATTTTATGAGACCTTGAGTAATTTTTCAAAGTGTTATAAAATCAGTTATAATTTTAAAATCGGTATTTTTTGAATAAATGATGATTTTATTTAAAAGATAAATTTATAATATTTAGATAATTATTTTCATAAAATGGAGTTAATTTATTAATTCTACATGTTGAAAAATATTTAGAGTGAATTTTTGAGATTTGTCTAAAATAGTTAAATTTTTGGTGAATAGTGAAATACAGTAATTTAGGATATTTAACAAATAAATTAATTATTGAATCATAGATGGTTTATAGATTATGTAAGCCCATAATATCTCACTATAATTTATTATTATAATATATTTAGTAATAATTGTCAAACTATTCATAGTCTTGATCCAAAATAATAAACTAATGAATAAAATAAGCAAACAACACCCCTCTCCTCCATTATAAATACCACCCCTCACCACCCATTCTCCTCACACCTACAAACCCTTGAATCTTGTCCAATTTCTGACCAATACTCTTCTTAATACCCCCATTTTTTGAATAATTTTGTCTCAAAAAATGACCAAAACCAATATCTCTAAGGAGGTTCTCAAGGAGAAGAATTCAAGAGGTAAAATCCTCTTTCTTTTCTTTTAATTTCTTTTAATTTCTTATTATCTACTCATATAACCTTATCCAAGTGGAATTATATTCTCCATTATCTTATATATACTATAATTTTATCATTTTAATGTAATAATCTATCATCAAACCTATTCTCCTCTCCCTTTTATTCTAAAAATGTAAACATCGTCCTTGAGGTGTTGTTTTATCGGCTCCGAGGATGACAAGTTTTGATTTTCCTTTACCATCTTCAAGGATGGTATTAAAACCATTATAATGGTTGAAAATGAATGTAAAATTTATGTTATAAACTTTTTTATGTTCTGTAACTATCTTATACACATAATATTAAATAATTAAACAAAACAATTTTGTTGTGATAGAAAACCGCCAAATTATTCTAAACGGTTATCATTAACATTTTATCTAATGAATCATCCTTATATCTAAAAACTAAAATATAAGAACAATTAAACTGATGGAAGTTAATTAATAACATATAATATCAATTTTTTATAATTATCCCTATTTTACATGATCTTCCATACATGTATACAAGTGAACTGATCATGAAAACCAAGAAAATGAACACTCTTGAATGATGAAATTGAACACTATAACATATCATAATGGACATAAAAAAATTTAAAAAATTATAGTGAATCAAATAAATGTATAATATTTTATATATTTATTAATTAATGAATCTAATTTTATTATCCAGGATATTAAAGTGAAGAAAGCATTCAGACATAAGGTAATGTGATTACTCGAACCCAACTTCTTTTCATTGGGTTATTCCTCTTTCACTCAGAATTTTAGTATGGATGTTCTTATAATATTCATAAAACATAATTTATTTATTCTTGCCTTTTTTTTCTAGGATATACATGCTTCCAATTTGATTTTATGATAAATACAATTATTTTTCCAAAATAAATACTCTTTCTAAAACCACATCTTTTATTTCTCTTGAGATAGCTTCTTCTTCACTCAATATTGATTATTTTTATACCAAATATTTCATTCAATTTTTATTTTGGTAACCCCAAATTTTATCTATGAATGTATGCTTTATTAAATTCTCATTAAACCCATTTAAATTCCATGTTTTATTTTATGATAAATATTATTATACGTTCTATGCGGTATGAATGATAATGTAAATTTTATGATGTGATGGATGTGATTAGAATTAAAAAGTGCTCCAATTCATTGGGTAATGTGATGTATCTCATTATATAATTTGAAATATGTGTGAAAATGATGATACCATTGTTCAAAATAATGATGTTATGTTTATTCACATATGTTATGCATGAACATGATGTTATCTTTGTACACAACTATGCATGGTAGTTTACCACTAAAACATGATGTTTCATTTTTATGAATTGAAACATTCCATTCCTTTATATAATTCTTCTAATCATGATTATTATGATGATCCCATGCTCATGTTATGATGATAATTATTATTCTCACCCATGTTATATAGATTCATGTTCTTATCTATCCTCTTACATGGATTTTAGCTCACCCCTTTCTTTGATGTATATCCTCAGGTGATTAATTGTAATAAAGAAAATGTCAATACCACTAAGAAGCTATAGAAGAAGGAATTAAATAATGTTTTATTATGTAAATTTTATGTTTAGTCTTAATTTTCCCAAGACACTAAAATTTTGGATCCTTGTTTTGTAATTATTTTATGTTGTTTATCTTTAAAATGATGTAATAGTAATGTAAGAAAAGAAGGGTTTATATAGTTGGTATAAAATCATGGTTTATTTAATTTGGGAACTAAGATTATAGAAACTTATTCAAAACCCTTAGTATGAGAATAAGTATATAAAACCACTCAATAATATTTGTTTTAGAAAAATTATAAACATAGGTATCCCAAAAGATATGTCTTTAAAGATAATTTCACAAAGGAATAAATTATTTATTCATGACTTGTTGACTTATGTTTTGTTCAATCATTTTTCTATTTTAGAAAATAGTGGGAATGATGAGAAACTAGGCCAAAAATATATGTGAGGTACAATGCATATATTTCTCAAATGATATCCCCAATGACTTTGGAGGCAGAGTTCAAAATTTCATGGAGACTCTTACCCAACTATCTCAGGATATGACCAATAACATGAATAATATAGAACACCCTTATTCACCTAAGAGGGGGAAACTGGATATTGAGTCTTTTATGTGGTAATGACCACCAAAATTTATTGGATCATCTGATCCACTAGTCAAGGAACAGTTGGTCAACATAATGGAGAAGATCTTTTCTATACTTCACTATTCTTAGATAGATAAGGTGACTCTAGTTGTTTACTATTTGGATGGATAGGCCAATAAATGGTGGGTGTTGATTAATAAAACGAAGCTAAAGGATTAAATTAATGATATGGAGTGATAATAATTTAAAAAATATTTATTAACAAGTATTTTCCTCTAACTCTTCATATGAAGAGAGAGAGATAATTTATAGAGTTAAAGAAAAAATAAGGCGAAACCGTCATGGATTATGAAGAAAACTTCACAAGGCATTCAAGGTACGCCTTTGGTTTTTTTATCAAAAATGATATCAAAATAGATATATTCTTTGGTGATTTAAAACCACACCTTTGAAAGGATCTAAAAATTTGAGACATTGGGAGTTATGAAGAAGTTGTTTGATGTGATCTCAAAGTTGAGATGGAGTTTGGAGTATGGTCCCATGGATATGGAGATAAGAAACAAAATATGTATTTTCAAGTTAGAGGATCTAATGAAAAAGGTGGAAATAAAAATAAACCACTCACATGTCAAAAATGTGGAAAGAAGCATATTGGGAACTTCCTCAAAGGGATGGGGAAATGCTTGAAGTGTGGGAGAGAATTTCACCAAGCTCATGAATGTTTAAGAGACATAATAAAGATAGAAAATGTAGTGGAAGAAAGGATAGAACCACTAATGGTATAATGATTCAATTTTAGGGATAAAGGGAACTATGAAAGCCAGTTTACTAAACCTTGAGTCCTCGAGGGTAATCAATGTCAACATCCACCAAAGGGAAATATTATGCCATCAATATAGCTAATGTGGATCCTAACAATGATGTGGGGATAGGTATGTTGGTTATTCATTAAATAATAGAAAACATACTATTTGATTATGGTTCTACACATTATTTCATATCTTGGAATGTTAGTAGAACTATTCAAACACTACCTCAAAATATAGAGGTTGAGTTATCTATGATAACAAAAAATGGGGAAATTATTGCATCCGAAGTATATAACTCCTCCCTGGTTAATGTTTGTGAAATAAACCTCCTAGTAAATCTTGTATTACTTTGTTTGGTGGAGTTTGATGCCATATTGAGAATGTATTGGCTATCTCTATACAAATACAACATCAACTATTGGTAAAGGGAGATCACTCTTCACATCCTAAGGCATCCTCCAATTCTATATAAGTGTAAGGATGAGGATGAATCTCCTTCAGAATAATCATATCAAGTGTGGATATTAGTTCCTTATAAGAAATCATATCTAGATCAAATGATTGAGACAAAGGATAGAATCATGATCAAATACATGCCCATTATAAAGGACTACACTGATGTGTTCCCTAAATAATTTCCTGGTATTCCACCTGATCGAGAGGTTGAGTTCCTGGTTGAACTTATTCCTGGATCTCTTTTGATATCAAAGAATCATAATAGAATTTCCACCATTGAGTTGTAAGAACATAAATAGTTATTACAAGATAATATGGAAAAGGGTTTTATATGTGAGAGTGCTTCACCATGGGGTGCAATATTCCTCTTCTTCAAGAATAAGGATGGATCGATGCACCTCTGAATTGATTATCTTGAGATAAAAAAATCACGATAAAGAACAAATATCACCTTCCATAGATAGATGAATTGTTTTATCAGCTACATGGGGACAAGTATTTCTCTAAGGTTTACCTTCGGTCAAAATATCACCAATTAAAGGCTAGGAAGGAATATATTCTCAATAATTCCTTTTGAATGAGGTATAGACACCATGAGTTCATAGCGATTCCTTTCAAACTCACTAATTCTCTAGTAATATTCATGTTCTTAATTAATAGAGTCTTTAGATATTAAATTGAAAAACTTATGGTAGTCTTCGTTGATAATATTATAATATACTTCAAGAACAAAGAGGAATATTAGGAGCATTTGAATACCTTGATAAATACTTTGGGAAGGGAGAAAATTTATACAATGCATAATCAATGTGAGTTATGGATGGAGAAAGTATCATTATAGGGGCATGTTATCACTAATAAAGGAATATCTGTGGACCCTTCCAAGATAAAGGAAATTGAAGAGTGGTCCATGCCAATATTAATAATAAAGATCCATAATTATCTTGGTCAAGATGGGTATTACCAAAAATTTGTGAAGAACTTATCACAATTATCAAACCCACTAACCAAGCTGACTTAGAATGAATAAAAGTTTATCTAGTCCATTGAATTTGAATACTACTTTAAAGAGTTAAAAAATAGGATTATCACTGCACCAATACTCACACTTATGACAACTAGGGAACTTTTTATGGTATACAATGATGTTTCAAAGAAGGGATTAAGCTATGTACTGATGAAAAATGATAATGTTATGACCTACTCCTCAAGTAAATTGAAAATTCATGATCAATAATATCCCACACATTATCTGGAGTTGCAAGATGCGATCTTCTCATTAAAAATCTAGCGACATTATCTTTATGGGGAGAAGTGTGACATATATACTGATCATAAGAGTCTATAATATATATTCACACATAAGGAGCTTAATATTCACCAATTAAGATGGTTATAGATCATCAAGTATTATAACTGATCAATCCACTACTATCTTGGTAAGGTAAATAAGGTGGAAGATTATTTAAGTAGAAAGGATCCAACAACATTATCAATGATGAGAATTAAGAAGCATCCAATCTTCTTAGATTTTCAAAGGATGAACGTGGGAATAATTAGGGAAGTAACATCATCAATACTTTCTAAAATTATTAATCAACCACCCCTCATAGAGAAAATAAATAATTCTTAAAAAATGATATGGAAATTCAGAAGAAGGTGGAATCTATAAGAAAGGAAAAATACTCAGTGTTCCAAATTGATGAAGAAGGAGCTATAATATTTGGGCCACAACTTTGTGTACCACCCAATCTAGAGATAAAGAAAGAGATTTTGAGCGATGCACATAGATAAACCTTCTATATTCACCCAGGGAGAAAAAATATGTATCTAGGTCTCCGAGAGAACTATTGGTCAGACAATATGAAGAAGGAGATCACTGAATATACATCAAAGTGCCTGAAATTTCATCAAGTGAAGGATGAAAGGAAAAATTCTAAGTGGATGATGCAACCATTACCCATACCAATATAAAAAATGAAAAAAAAACATCATAGACTTTGTCACTGGACTTCTGAATACATACAGAGGAAACAATGCTATATAGGTTGTTTTGGATCATCTTACAAATACAGTTCACTTTATTTCAATTCGAGAGGACTTCTCACTGAATCAACTTGCATAGATATATATTAGAGAAGTGGTAAGGATTCATGGAGTACCACAATCAATTATATCCAATCGAGATTAAAGATTCAACTTGAAGTTCTCGAAAAGTATTCAACATGCTCTAAACAATGATATAAACTTTAGTACAAATTATCATCCTCAAAATTATGGCCAATCAGAGTACAATATTTAGACACTAAAGACATGTTGAGAGTATGTTCTATAGGCTTCAAAGGAGGATATGACAAACATCTTCCTTTGGTCAAATTATCTTACAAAAATAGTTTCCACTCAAGTATCCAAATGGATCCATATGAAGTCCTTTATTGAAAAATACGCAGAACACCAACATGCTGGGATGCAGTCGGTGAATGTAATATGCTAGGACCTCAAATGGTCAAATAAATAGTGGAAAAGGTGAAAACCATTCAGAAACACATCAAGGTAGCCTAAAATCAATATAATATATATGAAGACAATCGTTAATAAGACCTAGAGTTTGAGGTTGGAAGCATGGTATTGCTATTCATATCTCCATGGAAGAGGATCATGAGACTTGGGAAGAAAGAAAAACTAGGTCCTAGGTACATCGTCCCCTTTTTGATTCTAGATCATGTCAAATCGGTAGCCTATTGACTTTCACTTCCACCAACCATGTATCAAGTACATGATGTATTCCATGTATATCTCTTAAGTAATTACATTCCAGATCCCTCACATGTACTGAATCAAGAGTTGGTAAAGTTGGAAAATGATCTCTCTTATGAGGAGAACCCGATGAAGATATTGGATCGTAGAGATAAAGTTATACGCAATAAGACTTCTCACCTGGTCAAAGTACTATGGCAGAACCATATGTATGAAGAGGAAACATGGGAATCATAGGAAGTGATAAAGGAGAAGTACCCTCACTTGTTTTCAACATATTATGTAAAAAATGAAATTTTATAAATGGGGAAGAATATAATAAACCATAAATATATAAATGGAAACTCCCTTATTATAATTATTCCACAAATTATAAATCACATAAAATCACATAGTGGACACAATAATTTTTTTTAATAAGAGGTATTTCTAGAAGTTAAGGAACCTATCCCAATAGAATAATTACTCAACCTTTCGAATAGTAATGTGGCCCTTAGGAATAATAATCCAACCAATAGAATAACAACCTCATATATGAAATTATAAATAAAATTTTGGTGTCTTATGAATGAAAATGTGATACATTTATTTCATGGAATAAGTAAATAAACATTTTAGAAATGATAAATTAAGTGTTGATATTTTTGTAAGTTATAAATATTTAATTACAATTTTATAATTAATATAAAAATTTAAAAGAAAATTTATTTTTATAAAATGTATTCATAATTTTTTTTCATATGATAATAATATAATTTTACGAGACCTCAAGTAATTTTTTAAATTTCCATAAATCAGTTATAATTTTAAAATTAGTATTTTTTGAATAAATGGTGATTTTATTTAAAAACTAAATATCTAATATTTAGAAAAATATTTTCAGAAAATTGAGTTCAATTTTTAATTATAAATATTGAAAAATGGTTAGGGTTAATTTTAGGATTTTTCTAAAATAATTGAATTTTTACTTAATAGTGAAATACAGTCATTTATGGTATTTAAGAAATATATGAATTATTGAGTCATAGATGATTCATGTAACACCCCGAGATTTTATGAGAATTATTCTTTTTAATTTCTTTTATGTCTTTTGTTGTACGCTACACCAAGATTAGCTTGCGCTATATGCAACACTGTATTAGCTTGTAGTATACGCAACACTATTCTTGGCTTGTGATGCACAAAATTTCAAGTTCTTTCAAATAACATTCATTTTATGAAAAACCAATGGAATATTTCCCTACATGAAACCCTGACTTTCCTTGCATTACATGCAAGAGCGACCTTCCTTGATAACTTGCGTTGTACGCAATATCGAGTTTCACTAAACAACGATATGTTATTAAAATATTATATAAAATAGCCGTTATGAATAGTAATACCCACTTTTGGAAATTTTATAAATTTTATCTTTCAAAATGGACATCATTTTTGGATTCGGAATATCGAAATTATCCTAGGGTGAATTTTTGGTATTTTTATGAAAACTTTCAATTTTTGATGAATAGTAAAAAACACTGAGTTATAGTTTAAAACCTAATTTTTATTTAAATAATTATTTATTTTATTTAAATTTATTTTAGATAAAAATAGACACATAATACCTATATAAGTTCAATTTAATTCATTGGAGTCAATTTATAATAATTTTAGATATATAAAATTTTTATAGAACTTTTCATCGTATTTTACCCACCTCTTAGGAGAATTTATAAATTCAAATAAAACCTAATTTTACCGCTTCTGTGAGTGGAATTTCAAAAATCCGAGAGAAAAAGTTGATATCAGTTTGTAAAATGTGGTTCAATGAGATGAAAATAATTTTTGGTGAATCGTAACTTTTAACTTTCATTTACCACGATTAAAAGTAAATAGGGTAATTAAGGGTAAAAATGATATTATTATTACCCTAAAACATGTCATAATTCTATTTTATAAGTGAAATTCGACCAAAAACAACCTTAGGAATAAAATATTACCCTTTAGGTCCACTTAGATTAGATTAGGACATTTATTATTATTTTATTTAAAGATAAGTTAAAATAGTTAAAATCAAAGTTTAATAAATAAAAAAATTTTAATATAGGGTTATACATAAGATAAATTCGACTATAAATATTAATTATAAAGATAAAAATATTTCCTATATAATGGTATTTTATTTATATTTTTTAGACATTAAATAAGTTAATTTATTTATGACACAATGATGATGCAGTAATTACCTTATTAATGAAATATTAACATAATTGATATTATAAATACCAAAATAAATGTAATTTGAGACTTTTTATGAATTAAAATAATTTTATAGGTTAATATAACATATTAGGGTTGGTTAGAGGAATTTTTTTTGAAGTAATAATGTTGTTATGAATTTAGAGAAAACAAAATACCAAACAGTGTCAAAATTGACACAAAAGAGTTTTTAAAACAAATATTATATTATTAATTGATATAATGGTCCTAAAAATATAAGGTTCGAAAAAAAGACTTATATAATAATATATATGACATTAATTAACCAATTGGGGTTATATTGGCAGTTTATAGTAAGTTTATTAACCATATAGTGTAAGAATATAAGAAGATATGGTAAAAGTTAAATTATTTAACTTAGAGTTAAATCTAAATGATAAGGTTATAATGGTAACCTAAACTTGTATAAAACCTATTGGTTGAGATTATTTAGACCCATCCCCACCCTATCCTATAATAAGTCACTTTGGAGCCATTATAAACCGAATATAAATTTATTATAAAATAATATTTTAAGTTTTTCATAAGGTGCCCCTCACATCCCTTATAAAAGGGAACCTCCTCCCTCTCATCGTTACACAATTTTGAGCCTTCAAGATCGACCAAACCCTGCCAATTTCTCTTATAAAACTATATAGTTACATCATAGAGGTTCTAGTATTCTCAAAAGACCAACTCTAGTTCCCTAAGAGGAAGTTTAAAAGAGGCATGTCGAAGAAGAGGTAATCTATTCTACCAATTCTTTCAAGTTTCTTTATTCTTCTACTTACTCTTCATTAGTTGTTTCATTATAAAGTAATAATATAAGTATTAATTATATACTTATATGTTATTATAAATATGAAACAACCCTATTACACCTTCTATCCATCCTACGAAAAACGAAATCACCGCGCGTGCGTACGTACGGAATACCGTCTCCACGCCGTGGTGTAATATGTTTTTCTACCACCACCTTACTTGGATGGGTATAATGGTGTAAAGAATAACTATTTATTATTATTATAACATGATAATAATTCTGAGATGTTATATCATCTACTCCAATTCCATTCAATAATTATGGGAACGATATCATCGCTCGTGCGTACGCACGAATTACCGTCTCGACGACGCGATGAGATTCATTCTCCATGTTAACTGTAACACCCCAAGATTTTATGAAAAATATTCTTTTAATTTCATTAATGTCTTGTGTTTTATGCTACATGTAACGCCCCGACCCCAGCTACCCAGAGTCGGTGCATTAATTACATAACATTGGCATGATCACGAGAAAGATCAAGTCTCGAAAGACCGATTAGTTTAGTATCCTTGGAATAACTAGATACATCCATAAATTTTTACATTACATCATAAAAAAAAACATCTTGTCTTAATATCCCCTCATACTATCCCTGCAGGTCATTCATAAATTACTTCTTCATAATCCTGGGAAAAAAAAAATAAAACATTGAAAGGGGTGAGCTCGGATGCTCAGTAAGGATAACATTATAGCAGAAGCTTTCATAAATGAGCATAAACACTTAAGGCAATTTATAACTAAAACAAAAGCCTTTTAAACTTGAACTTCAGCATAAAATGGCAAAGGTAAAATGAAATAATGCCATTTACTTACTCACATGGATATTCTACTAGTCGAATGATCACATGCAATATCAATAACCACTTTCATAATGATGGAATGCATAATGCCAGACTATCATAACCACATAGCCAAGGCCTCGTGCCAAGACTACAAATAAGATTTTGCCAAGGCCTTGTGCCAAGACACTAGTTTGTCTCATGAGACCTACCGATGCATCGAGGAGCTATAGCGGGCTCCACCCGTCACTTATTAAGTCCAATGCATTCCCATATGAAAAGGTTTAAACATAACGTAAACATTCGTATTAAACTAGCATACGAAATGTCAATACTTTCACCACAAACCATGAATGGTATAAAAATAGCACATCCACAGTCAAACATAATTCATTCGATACAATATGGAAGATTGTATTGTATCACATTAACCTCAATCAATAATAATGAAGGATGTTGACATAGATGAAAATAATCATCAAAACTATTTGAGAGAAATATCCCCCTTTTCTTGAAAACATTTAAAAGTCACACTATTTTTCAAGAAGCCATTTAAAAGTATATTTTTGAATCAAAGTGTCCCATACCACTTTGAAACTTTTAAAAGGAGTTTTAATTTTAAAACTTTAATGTCCATATAAATAAATCCTTAAAACCATTTTTAAAATATGGACATTAATGAGCATGATTTAGAAGAATAATTCTTTAAAACATTTTAAAATGGTATTTTGGTTAGAGTTTCTAACCAAAAGAGAGACACTTGAATACAAATAATTGAGGTAATCAAAACATTGTAATATCATGAGAATAAAGGAATTCATGATATACTATGTCAAAGTACATTATATACACCACATAGAAGTGATTTGGTGTATATCATCAAAGAAGTCTCAATGGAATGTAAATTGAGATGAAATTTCTCAAAAAGGTTGTATCCTTAGGTTAAGGATAAATCAATGACATAATTATGTGTGACAAATATAAATACACTAAATATGATTGGATATTCAGTGTAAAACAATCAAAGGACATTCACACATATTCTTGTAAAAAAAACAATACCAACGAATTGGATGTTTAACTCAACAAATGGAGAATGAGTTAAAATTACTCTTATCAAATTCATATCAATGACTTGAGAATTACCAATGGAGTGATTATGTGTATCAAACTTCTATCCACAGGAAGGGGAGTGGAAATTATGACATAATCAAATGAATAGTGATTCCACACATAATCTTGGGGTAATATAATCAATGAAATATGTGTAAAGCCAAATGAGTGGAAATTGAAATCTCAAATTCCCTTATCGATTAGGTAACTTACGAAACATACACCCATGAAAGAAGTATCATACCATGATGATGTAAATACCCATAAATTAAAGTATATTACACAATGAATACGATCATGGGCAGTACACATACACCACATGCAATAATTAAGTGGTGATCAATGGAATTCTCACGGAATTAAAAGTGAGATAAGAAAACCCTTACATTGTACTTTTTCCTTGGTCGATGGTAGGTTTACCTCCTGTATAATGGTGAAATAATTGTTATTGAATAATAAAAGAATCATTTACTTTAATATGACATCATATATGATCTTTTATCATTGATTTGTTAATAATATTTTAGAATTATCGTCATTTCGGGTGTTAACGGGTTCATTTTACTTTATATTCTTTGTTATGTGAGACATATTAGTTATTAATGGGATGTATATTATTCATATCCAGAATGGTATCAAGTTCTTAAACATCATTTTTAAATCATCAAATTATACGATGGAGAATGAATCTCATCGCGTTCGTGGAGACGGTAGTCCGTACGTACGCACGAACGCTACTTCCATTTAATTTTTATTTTAAAAGAATCGAATCCAAATTATACATAGGTATATTACTATTCCAGTATAATATAATATTTTATATATGTTACATAAGTTCATTTACACCATCCTTTATACGTTCCATGTGTGGTATGAACGAGTCATATCATTTTAAGGGGGCGGTAGTCCGCACTTCCTCAAATGAAATTATCGTATGTATATACATCATGAAACGAATAATGGTATGAAATAAAATGGAATTACAGAAGCTTATATATAGAATATATATCATTAATATCATATTTAATTACAGTGCCATCCTAATGGCCACCATGAGAGGCGGTAAGATGTATTTGAACAATCATCGTTTCGTGAGGCGTTAGTTTGCCATCCACAGAAACATTATGTTCATCATCCATTAGATTGAGTTGTGTGAATGTGTAGTTTGAATCCTTCTTATAACAACATCCTAGTATATTGAGGATACTGGTGTTGTTATAAAATAAAGGAAATAAAAAGATTTTGGGGGTTGGAGAAGCAAAATAAATGAAAATACTTTAAGAGAAATTGTTACCTTTAATTTAGGTAACTCACTTTGGTTGGAACCAAAGGACTTCTTGAAATGCTTTCTGCCTAAGGGGAAGCTTCAAGGAGGAGGAGAGGGATGTGGGGAGCTTAGTTGGGCAGATTTTGGACGAGCCAAGTGGCTTGAGAGGTGTGAGGAAATGAGAAGGAGGAGTGCCCTTTTATAAGAGGGGTGAGGGGCACCTTTGGAAAAGCTAGAAATATTAATTTATAATAAATTCATATTCGGTTTCCAAAGGCTCCAAAGTTGACTATTCAAAGGATGAGGTGGGGATTGGTCGAAAACAACTCATCCAATAGAATTTAGACAGGTTTGGGTACTTATATTAACCTTATCTTTAAGTATTAACTCTAAGTTAATTAGTTTCACTTTTACAATGTCTCTTTGTATTTTTATATAATATGGTTAATAAGCTTACTATATACATCCAAGCGACCCCCAAGTGGTCCATTAATGATTAACCTATCATAATATAAGTCTCTTGGCCGAACCTTAGATTTTTAGGAATTTAATATCAATTAATAATATAATATTTGTTTTAAGAACTCTTTTATGTCAATTTTGACACTATTCAATAGTTGATTTTTGTGAAACTCATAACAGATTGATTACTTCAAACAAAGTCAATTAAATCAATCCTAATATATCATATTATCCTAGAAAATTAGTTTAATTCATTAAAAGTTTCATATTATATTTATTTGGGTGTTTATAATATCAATTATTTTAATTTTTCACTATTATAGTAATTACTGCATCATCATTGTGTCATAAATAAAATAAATTATTTAATGTCTAAAAATTATAAATAAAATATCATTATGTAGAAAATATTTTTATATTTCTAATGAATATTTATAATCTAAAA
Organism: Viscum album; assembly: GCA_963277665.1. NCBI lineage: Eukaryota > Viridiplantae > Streptophyta > Magnoliopsida > Santalales > Viscaceae > Viscum > Viscum album. The sequence goes on from OY728131.1 coordinate 696,097,397, forward strand.
TCCAACATATATAACCCTATGTAACAATTGTTGTTCTAAAAGATATATGCTTGTGTCATTTTTGTATTCATTTTAACTAAATTAAAATAAAGTGTCATTATCACTTACAAGTGGATCCATGGGGTCCCAAAATAGACCCAAAGATTCCCATGGTCGACCATGTATCAACCAATAGGGTTAAGACACGTTTTAGGGTAATTTAGTATTATTATAATATTATTTTTTTTAACCCTTATTTACCGGATTTACCCTTAACCATGGTAAATAAAATATTTACCGCAGTAATTATTCAAAATGTCTAAAAATAAAAGTTACCTATTTACACAATTTTAACATCCTGATTCCAAATATGGAATCCATTTTCCTAAATTCAAAACACAGAAGTGGCAGAAATTAATTTAAAATTAAATCCCGCTGTCAAAACAAAAAGCGTGTTTTTAAGAGATAATAACTATCAAAAGATTGACACTCGTTTATGTTCGGTTTAATTGTAAAATTATGTCCAATGACCAACATTATATTAAATGGTAAAAATATATTCTAAATATACTTTAAAACCACTCAAATTCATAATTTATCACTATTAATTATTTTGATTAAAAAAGTTGTTTTTAATTAAAATTTAGTAATTTTCACTATTCATCAAAATATAAAAGTTATCCGAAAAGTACCAAAATTTCACCCTAGGATAATTTCGATATTCCGAATCCAAAAATGAAGTCCATTTTTAAATATAAAATATATATAATTTCAAAAATTAGGTATTACTATTCATAACGGCTAGTTTGATTGGTTGTGGTGTGTGTTAAAACTCAAGGTTGCGTACAACACACGCTACTGTTTTATTCAAAGAAAGCGTACCGTAGAAGCTTGGGATGTTTCATTTTAAATTTTTGATGTCCCCATTTAGTCAAAAAGTTTAAAATATAGTATTTAAAAAGGGTTCACTATTAAAGTTGATAAAAGTGCAATACTGAAAATGAATTTGTTCTTGCATTATATCTAAGAAACTCATAATATGGATTCTAAAATTATAAGGATTATATAAACATTAAAATTTATCTAATACTATTCATAACCTCTTTTGAACGGCTTGTTTGGTAAGTCATGGTGTGCTTGAACATGGTGTTGCATGTAGTGAAAGTTATTGAATTATTTTGAAGAAATAACACACTATGAAATCTTGGGGTGTTACATTCTCCCCTCCTTCAATAAATTGCGTCCTCGCAATTTGAAATTGTTCTTCGAAAAAAAAAGGTTGAAAATAGATAATATATTTGTGGGAAAACCCACATCGGAATTTGGGTTACTAAAATTTAGTCTTAATATGAGAAAAAGAGAAATCAAAGGGTCACCACCAAATTATGATCTCGATTAGGAGAACATTGGTGGCAACTAGAGACATATAATTGGAGGAAAAACGTAAATATTTATAGGTGGTGATTGAGGTCATCAATCACAAACAAGTGTAAAATTGAGGTCCTTATAATCATCAATCTATGATGATTTGAAATACCATCGGTTCAACAAAACATAGGGTATTAGGATAACACATTTTTGACGTTTCAAAATATCTTAGTTGAAATCCCACATCGAAAAATGAATTAATGAGTCCTCTATTTAAAATAAAGAGTCGAAAGTATGAAGATTACCGAAAATAACACATACTAGGGTTCCATGAAGGAAAATATGGATATGGAGGAGAAATCTAACCATCAATTATCTGATGGAGAGTGGTAGAGAACATGGCTATGAAAAGGCCAAAAATCCCAAAGCCATAAATTTGTGATGATTTAAGGTACCATCTAGGACAACATTTTTGTTCTATGTTTCTTTTATTAATGTTGGGGATTTTATTTATGAGATTGGCTAAGAACATTATGAGATATACTTAAATTTTAAGTAGATTTTCATTCTTTAATAAATTTCCACCACTAACTCAATTTTTTTTTTAAACGATGAGTATTCAAGAAGACTTGGTCACACTGGAAGAGCTAGAATAAACTTCTATAGAATCACATGATCCATGCAGGATAAACCATATATTAATCAAAACCAAAATGGTTATTGAATGATCTAATGATCCCCCAAAAGGATATTCATTGAGATAAATATGCACTAATCTTAATTTCTAAAATTAAACCAACAATACCCCAAAGTTAAATAGATACCATTCAATAACCAATTGTCCTTAAAATCCTTTAATATAATCCAAACTAATATTGAAACCCAAAACATAGAAGAATTTGATTATGTAGTCTCCCATGTTACATTGTATCTCCAAATTACATCAAATACTCTTAAAGTCACATACTTAAAAGTAATCATCACATATTCCCTGTTATAGGTTAATCATTTCCATAAATAACCCAAATCACTATAAATCAACAATAAAAATGTAGATAAAAATCCACCATTACTCTACAAATGAAACCTCATTGTATTCTATTTTCCTTGGGCATATAGTGTTCCTAACAAAACGAACATCTTCCAAAATAACATTTATCACTTAATCACCAAATCATTTTCCTATACCAAGGGTATTCATTTGATAAGACATAAGAACCCAAATCATCTTATTATTGATCAATAAAATCATTTAAAAAAAATAGTTACACTAACCAGGGACTTCACGTAGTCCAGTGGTAGGCGATAAATCCCAATCGCACTTTGGTTGTGGGTTCGATTCCCACGGCTTTGTCCGACGCGATGGGTTGTCACACGGTCTACGTGTTGTCCTTTTTCAAAAACTATATTTTATAATATTACCAAAATGAGATAAATTCCTCAAAATAACATAATTTAACCACAAATGTTATATCATACTTTGCATTTTCATCCCAAATTATAATAACTTATCATTTTCTCAAACCCCAATGATCATATAAAACCAAATGGTTATTTATACCTATATCCACAAGAGAAGAGACAATTCTTCCTCAAATATCATTCTCACATGGCAAACTGCGGGGTTACAAATACAAGAGAAAATTATTCCAAAGCAAACCCATCAACAAGGAGTGCTAATACTTTTTAAATTTTTCTCCAGCCATTTATTTCCACATAGCTTCTTCTTTGACCAAGAAAATATCCTATAAAATAGGACATTCACTCGGGTAATGGCCAGGTCCCCTACATTTACGACAAATGACTGTAAATGGACTCTTGGGACCATTTTTATCTTCTTCCATAGTACTCTTCATTTTTCTTCGGCAATTCTTCACTTTATGTCCTTCCTTCCCGCACGTAAAACATTTCGTTGTCCCATTGAGACACTTTCCTGGGTGTCTCTTTCCACAATTCCTGCATAATGAAAATTGAGGTTTCTTTTCTCCATGGTCTCCATTGCTGGAGATCTTATCATTTATCACCTTTCTCTTCCTTGTTGAGTCTGGGAGTTGGTTAATATATATGTTGTTGATCATATTTTTGGAAAACTGATTTGGCATAAAGACGATATCTTTCACGCCTATCAACATTCCATTTTGTTGCTCATTGCCACCACTGTTCCCAACTTGTACATCATTCTCAAAGTCACTATGACTTCCTTGGAATCCAGCCATTGACTAAAACCAGAAGGCATTGTGTGAGTAATAGTAGTCGTAAAATCATTTAGAGATTAAAATGTCACCATATTCTCAATTTGAAACATATTAGGATTAACCAAGGTCATTTTCTCTCATCTTATGTATATATTACTTAAATCGGTTTGTAAAGAAAATGTAAATTATCCTAAGCATATCCCCCGGGAGTGTCGTAACCAAGAGTGCAGCAAGGCCCGTTGTCGTGCACCAGTTCCCGTTCGAGTCTAGCTCAAAGCGGTGTTTTCGGGTTTTATCCCTAGGTACATCTGTGCCAGAGCTGCCTCTACCTGCTCGTATCCAGACAGGGATGTATTGCTCGGAAAACTCACAAAATCTTTACAATACCAAAATTCTAGGAAGTTTTTTTTTATACTAATCCTCAAAGTTCATCTTAGGTCTACGTGCTCTAATCAGAGTTTATCTAAATCTAGCTACCAAGGTTTGTACTAAACTTCCTCTGATACCAACTGTAACGCCCCGACCCCAGCTACCCAGAGTCGGTGCATTAATTACATAACATTGGCATGATCACGAGAAAGATCAAGTCTCGAAAGACCGATTAGTTTAGTATCCTTGGAATAACTAGATACATCCATAAATTTTTACATTACATCATAAAAAAAACATCTTGTCTTAATATCCCCTCATACTATCCCTGCAGGTCATTCATAAATTACTTCTTCATAATCCTGGGAAAAAAAAAATAAAACATTGAAAGGGGTGAGCTCGAATGCTCAGTAAGGATAACATTATAGCAGAAGCTTTCATAAATGAGCATAAACACTTAAGGCAATTTATAACTAAAACAAAAGCCTTTTAAACTTGAACTTCAGCATAAAATGGCAAAGGTAAAATGAAATAATGCCATTTACTTACTCACATGGATATTCTACTAGTCGAATGATCACATGCAATATCAATAACCACTTTCATAATGATGGAATGCATAATGCCAGACTATCATAACCACATAGCCAAGGCCTCGTGCCAAGACTACAAATAAGATTTTGCCAAGGCCTTGTGCCAAGACACTAGTTTGTCTCATGAGACCTACCGATGCATCGAGGAGCTATAGCGGGCTCCACCCGTCACTTATTAAGTCCAATGCATTCCCATATGAAAAGGTTTAAACATAACGTAAACATTCGTATTAAACTAGCATACGAAATGTCAATACTTTCACCACAAACCATGAATGGTATAAAAATAGCACATCCACAGTCAAACATAATTCATTCGATACAATATGGAAGATTGTATTGTATCACATTAACCTCAATCAATAATAATGAAGGATGTTGACATAGATGAAAATAATCATCAAAACTATTTGAGAGAAATATCCCCCTTTTCTTGAAAACATTTAAAAGTCACACTATTTGTCAAGAAGCCATTTAAAAGTATATTTTTGAATCAAAGTGTCCCATACCACTTTGAAACTTTTAAAAGGAGTTTTAATTTTAAAACTTTAATGTCCATATAAATAAATCCTTAAAACCATTTTTAAAATATGGACATTAATGAGCATGATTTAGAAGAATAATTCTTTAAAACATTTTAAAATGGTATTTTGGTTAGAGTTTCTAACCAAAAGAGAGACACTTGAATACAAATAATTGAGGTAATCAAAACATTGTAATATCATGAGAATAAAGGAATTCATGATATACTATGTCAAAGTACATTATATACACCACATAGAAGTGATTTGGTGTATATCATCAAAGAAGTCTCAATGGAATGTAAATTGAGATGAAATTTCTCAAAAAGGTTGTATCCTTAGGTTAAGGATAAATCAATGACATAATTATGTGTGAAAAATATAAATACACTAAATATGATTGGATATTCAGTGTAAAACAATCAAAGGACATTCACACATATTCTTGTAAAAAAAACAATACCAACGAATTGGATGTTTAACTCAACAAATGGAGAATGAGTTAAAATTACTCTTATCAAATTCATATCAATGACTTGAGAATTACCAATGGAGTGATTATGTGTATCAAACTTCTATCCACAGGAAGGGGAGTGGAAATTATGACATAATCAAATGAATAGTGATTCCACACATAATCTTGGGGTAATATAATCAATGAAATATGTGTAAAGCCAAATGAGTGGAAATTGAAATCTCAAATTCCCTTATCGATTAGGTAACTTACGAAACATACACCCATGAAAGAAGTATCATACCATGATGATGTAAATACCCATAAATTAAAGTATATTACACAATGAATACGATCATGGGCAGTACACATACACCACATGCAATAATTAAGTGGTGATCAATGGAATTCTCACGGAATTAAAAGTGAGATAAGAAAACCCTTACATTGTACTTTTTCCTTGGTCGATGGTAGGTTTACCTCCTGTATAATGGTGAAATAATTGTTATTGAATAATAAAAGAATCATTTACTTTAATATGACATCATATATGATCTTTTATCATTGATTTGTTAATAATATTTTAGAATTATCGTCATTTCGGGTGTTAACGGGTTCATTTTACTTTATATTCTTTGTTATGTGAGACATATTCGTTATTAATGGGATGTATATTATTCATATCCAGAATGGTATCAAGTTCTTAAACATCATTTTTAAATCATCAAATTATACGATGGAGAATGAATCTCATCGCGTTCGTGGAGACGGTAGTCCGTACGTACGCACGAACGCTACTTCCATTTAATTTTTATTTTAAAAGAATCGAATCCAAATTATACATAGGTATATTACTATTCCAGTATAATATAATATTTTATATATGTTACATAAGTTCATTTACACCATCCTTTATACGTTCCATGTGTGGTATGAACGAGTCATATCATTTTAAGGGGGCGGTAGTCCGCACTTCCTCAAATGAAATTATCGTATGTATATACATCATGAAACGAATAATGGTATGAAATAAAATGGAATTACAGAAGCTTATATATAGAATATATATCATTAATATCATATTTAATTACAGTGCCATCCTAATGGCCACCATGAGAGGCGGTAAGATGTATTTGAACAATCATCGTTTCGTGAGGCGTTAGTTTTCCATCCACAGAAACATTATGTTCATCATCCATTAGATTGAGTTGTGTGAATGTGTAGTTTGAATCCTTCTTATAACAACATCCTAGTATATTGAGGATACTGGTGTTGTTATAAAATAAAGGAAATAAAAAGATTTTGGGGGTTGGAGAAGCAAAATAAATGAAAATACTTTAAGAGAAATTGTTACCTTTAATTTAGGTAACTCACTTTGGTTGGAACCAAAGGACTTCTTGAAATGCTTTCTGCCTAAGGGGAAGCTTCAAGGAGGAGGAGAGGGATGTGGGGAGCTTAGTTGGGCAGAGTTTGGACGAGCCAAGTGGCTTGAGAGGTGTGAGGAAATGAGAAGGATGAGTGCCCTTTTATAAGAGGGGTGAGGGGCACCTTTGGAAAAGCTAGAAATATTAATTTATAATAAATTCATATTCGGTTTCCAAAGGCTCCAAAGTTGACTATTCAAAGGATGAGGTGGGGATTGGTCGAAAACAACTCATCCAATAGAATTTAGACAGGTTTGGGTACTTATATTAACCTTATCTTTAAGTATTAACTCTAAGTTAATTAGTTTCACTTTTACAATGTCTCTTTGTATTTTTATATAATATGGTTAATAAACTTACTATATACATCCAAGCGACCCCCAAGTGGTCCATTAATGATTAACCTATCATAATATAAGTCTCTTGGCCGAACCTTAGATTTTTAGGAATTTAATATCAATTAATAATATAATATTTGTTTTAAGAACTCTTTTATGTCAATTTTGACACTATTCAATAGTTGATTTTTGTGAAACTCATAACAGATTGATTACTTCAAACAAAGTCAATTAAATCAATCCTAATATATCATATTATCCTAGAAAATTAGTTTAATTCATTAAAAGTTTCATATTATATTTATTTGGGTGTTTATAATATCAATTATTTTAATTTTTCACTATTATAGTAATTACTGCATCATCATTGTGTCATAAATAAAATAAATTATTTAATGTCTAAAAATTATAAATAAAATATCATTATGTAGAAAATCTTTTTATATTTCTAATGAATATTTATAATCTAAAATCCAACATATATAACCCTATGTAACAATTGTTGTTCTAAAAGATATATGCTTGTGTCATTTTTGTATTCATTTTAACTAAATTAAAATAAAGTGTCATTATCACTTACAAGTGGATCCATGGGGTCCCAAAATAGACCCAAAGATTCCCATGGTCGACCATGTATCAACCAATAGGGTTAAGACACGTTTTAGGGTAATTTAGTATTATTATAATATTATTTTTTTTAACCCTTATTTACCGGATTTACCCTTAACCATGGTAAATAAAATATTTACCGCAGTAATTATTCAAAATGTCTAAAAATAAAAGTTACCTATTTACACAATTTTAACATCCTGATTCCAAATATGGAATCCATTTTCCTAAATTCAAAACACAGAAGTGGCAGAAATTAATTTAAAATTAAATCCCGCTGTCAAAACAAAAAGCGTGTTTTTAAGAGATAATAACTATCAAAAGATTGACACTCGTTTATGTTCGGTTTAATTGTAAAATTATGTCCAATGACCAAAATTATATTAAATGGTAAAAATATATTCTAAATATACTTTAAAACCACTCAAATTCATAATTTATCACTATTAATTATTTTGATTAAAAAAGTTGTTTTTAATTAAAATTTAGTAATTTTCACTATTCATCAAAATATAAAAGTTATCCGAAAAGTACCAAAATTTCACCCCAGGATAATTTCGATATTCCGAATCCAAAAATGAAGTCCATTTTTAAATATAAAATATATATAATTTCAAAAATTAGGTATTACTATTCATAACGGCTAGTTTGATTGGTTGTGGTGTGTGTTAAAACACAAGGTTGCGTACAACACACGCTACTGTTTTATTCAAAGAAAGCGTACCGTGGAAGCTTGGGATGTTTCATTTTAAATTTTTGATGTCCCCATTTAGTCAAAAAGTTTAAAATATAGTATTTAAAAAGGGTTCACTATTAAAGTTGATAAAAGTGCAATACTGAAAATGAATTTGTTCTTGCATTATATCTAAGAAACTCATAATATGGATTCTAAAATTATAAGGATTATATAAACATTAAAATTTATCTAATACTATTCATAACCTCTTTTGAACGGCTTGTTTGGTAAGTCATGGTGTGCTTGAACATGGTGTTGCATGTAGTGAAAGTTATTGAATTATTTTGAAGAAATAACACACTATGAAATCTTGGGGTGTTACATTCTCCCCTCCTTCAATAAATTGCGTCCTCGCAATTTGAAATTGTTCTTCGAAAAAAAAAGGTTGAAAATAGATAATATATTTGTGGGAAAACCCACATCGGAATTTGGGTTACTAAAATTTAGTCTTAATATGAGAAAAAGAGAAATCAAAGGGTCACCACCAAATTATGATCTCGATTAGGAGAACATTGGTGGCAACTAGAGACATATAATTGGAGGAAAAACGTAAATATTTATAGGTGGTGATTGAGGTCATCAATCACAAACAAGTGTAAAATTGAGGTCCTTATAATCATCAATCTATGATGATTTGAAATACCATCGGTTCAACAAAACATAGGGTATTAGGATAACACATTTTTGACGTTTCAAAATATCTTAGTTGAAATCCCACATCGAAAAATGAATTAATGAGGCCTCTATTTAAAATAAAGAGTCGAAAGTATGAAGATTACCGAAAATAACACATACTAGGGTTCCATGAAGGAAAATATGGATATGGAGGAGAAATCTAACCATCAATTATCTGATGGAGAGTGGTAGAGAACATGGCTATGAAAAGGCCAAAAATCCCAAAGCCATAAATTTGTGATGATTTAAGGTACCATCTAGGACAACATTTTTGTTCTATGTTTCTTTTATTAATGTTGGGGATTTTATTTATGAGATTGGCTAAGAACATTATGAGATATACTTAAATTTTAAGTAGATTTTCATTCTTTAATAAATTTCCACCACTAACTCAATTTTTTTTTAAACGATGAGTATTCAAGAAGACTTGGTCACACTGGAAGAGCTAGAATAAACTTCTATAGAATCACATGATCCATGCAGGATAAACCATATATTAATCAAAACCAAAATGGTTATTGAATGATCTAATGATCCCCCAAAAGGATATTCATTGAGATAAATATGCACTAATCTTAATTTCTAAAATTAAACCAACAATACCCCAAAGTTAAATAGATACCATTCAATAACCAATTGTCCTTAAAATCCTTTAATATAATCCAAACTAATATTGAAACCCAAAACATAGAAGAATTTGATTATGTAGTCTCCCATGTTACATTGTATCTCCAAATTACATCAAATACTCTTAAAGTCACATACTTAAAAGTAATCATCACATATTCTCTGTTATAGGTTAATCATTTCCATAAATAACCCAAATCACTATAAATCAACAATAAAAATGTAGATAAAAATCCACCATTACTCTACAAATGAAACCTCATTGTATTCTATTTTCCTTGGGCATATAGTGTTCCTAACAAAACGAACATCTTCCAAAATAACATTTATCACTTAATCACCAAATCATTTTCCTATACCAAGGGTATTCATTTGATAAGACATAAGAACCCAAATCATCTTATTATTGATCAATAAAATCATTTAAAAAAAATAGTTACACTAACCAGGGACTTCACGTAGTCCAGTGGTAGGCGATAAATCCCAATCGCACTTTGGTTGTGGGTTCGATTCCCACGGCTTTGTCCGACGCGATGGGTTGTCACACGGTCTACGTGTTGTCCTTTTTCAAAAACTATATTTTATAATATTACCAAAATGAGATAAATTCCTCAAAATAACATAATTTAACCACAAATGTTATATCATACTTTGCATTTTCATCCCAAATTATAATAACTTATCATTTTCTCAAACCCCAATGATCATATAAAACCAAATGGTTATTTATACCTATATCCACAAGAGAAGAGACAATTCTTCCTCAAATATCATTCTCACATGGCAAACTGCGGGGTTACAAATACAAGAGAAAATTATTCCAAAGCAAACCCATCAACAAGGAGTGCTAATACTTTTTAAATTTTTCTCCAGCCATTTATTTCCACATAGCTTCTTCTTTGACCAAGAAAATATCCTATAAAATAGGACATTCACTCGGGTAATGGCCAGGTCCCCTACATTTACGACAAATGACTGTAAATGGACTCTTGGGACCATTTTTATCTTCTTCCATAGTACTCTTCATTTTTCTTCGGCAATTCTTCACTTTATGTCCTTCCTTCCCGCACGTAAAACATTTCGTTGTCCCATTGAGACACTTTCCTGGGTGTCTCTTTCCACAATTCCTGCATAATGAAAATTGAGGTTTCTTTTCTCCATGGTCTCCATTGCTGGAGATCTTATCATTTATCACCTTTCTCTTCCTTGTTGAGTCTGGGAGTTGGTTAATATATATGTTGTTGATCATATTTTTGGAAAACTGATTTGGCATAAAGACGATATCTTTCACGCCTATCAACATTCCATTTTGTTGCTCATTGCCACCACTGTTCCCAACTTGTACATCATTCTCAAAGTCACTATGACTTCCTTGGAATCCAGCCATTGACTAAAACCAGAAGGCATTGTGTGAGTAATAGTAGTCGTAAAATCATTTAGAGATTAAAATGTCACCATATTCTCAATTTGAAACATATTAGGATTAACCAAGGTCATTTTCTCTCATCTTATGTATATATTACTTAAATCGGTTTGTAAAGAAAATGTAAATTATCCTAAGCATATCCTCCGGGAGTGTCGTAACCAAGAGTGCAGCAAGACCTGTTGTCGTGCACCAGTTCCCGTTCGAGTCTAGCTCAAAGCGGTGTTTTCGGGTTTTATCCCTAGGTACATCTGTGCCAGAGCTGCCTCTACCTGCTCGTATCCAGACAGGGATGTATTGCTCGGAAAACTCACAAAATCTTTACAATACCAAAATTCTAGGAAGTTTTTTTTATACTAATCCTCAAAGTTCATCTTAGGTCTACGTGCTCTAATCAGAGTTTATCTAAATCTAGCTACCAAGGTTTGTACTAAACTTCCTCTGATACCAACTGTAACGCCCCGACCCCAGCTACCCAGAGTCGGTGCATTAATTACATAACATTGGCATGATCACGAGAAAGATCAAGTCTCGAAAGACCGATTAGTTTAGTATCCTTGGAATAACTAGATACATCCATAAATTTTTACATTACATCATAAAAAAAACATCTTGTCTTAATATCCCCTCATACTATCCCTGCAGGTCATTCATAAATTACTTCTTCATAATCTTGGGAAAAAAAAATAAAACATTGAAAGGGGTGAGCTCGGATGCTCAGTAAGGATAACATTATAGCAGAAGCTTTCATAAATGAGCATAAACACTTAAGGCAATTTATAACTAAAACAAAAGCCTTTTAAACTTGAACTTCAGCATAAAATGGCAAAGGTAAAATGAAATAATGCCATTTACTTACTCACATGGATATTCTACTAGTCGAATGATCACATGCAATATCAATAACCACTTTCATAATGATGGAATGCATAATGCCAGACTATCATAACCACATAGCCAAGGCCTCGTGCCAAGACTACAAATAAGATTTTGCCAAGGCCTTGTGCCAAGACACTAGTTTGTCTCATGAGACCTACCGATGCATCGAGGAGCTATAGCGGGCTCCACCCGTCACTTATTAAGTCCAATGCATTCCCATATGAAAAGGTTTAAACATAACGTAAACATTCGTATTAAACTAGCATACGAAATGTCAATACTTTCACCACAAACCATGAATGGTATAAAAATAGCACATCCACAGTCAAACATAATTCATTCGATACAATATGGAAGATTGTATTGTATCACATTAACCTCAATCAATAATAATGAAGGATGTTGACATAGATGAAAATAATCATCAAAACTATTTGAGAGAAATATCCCCCTTTTCTTGAAAACATTTAAAAGTCACACTATTTGTCAAGAAGCCATTTAAAAGTATATTTTTGAATCAAAGTGTCCCATACCACTTTGAAACTTTTAAAAGGAGTTTTAATTTTAAAACTTTAATGTCCATATAAATAAATCCTTAAAACCATTTTTAAAATATGGACATTAATGAGCATGATTTAGAAGAATAATTCTTTAAAACATTTTAAAATGGTATTTTGGTTAGAGTTTCTAACCAAAAGAGAGACACTTGAATACAAATAATTGAGGTAATCAAAACATTGTAATATCATGAGAATAAAGGAATTCATGATATACTATGTCAAAGTACATTATATACACCACATAGAAGTGATTTGGTGTATATCATCAAAGAAGTCTCAATGGAATGTAAATTGAGATGAAATTTCTCAAAAAGGTTGTATCCTTAGGTTAAGGATAAATCAATGACATAATTATGTGTGACAAATATAAATACACTAAATATGATTGGATATTCAGTGTAAAACAATCAAAGGACATTCACACATATTCTTGTAAAAAAAACAATACCAACGAATTGGATGTTTAACTCAACAAATGGAGAATGAGTTAAAATTACTCTTATCAAATTCATATCAATGACTTGAGAATTACCAATGGAGTGATTATGTGTATCAAACTTCTATCCACAGGAAGGGGAGTGGAAATTATGACATAATCAAATGAATAGTGATTCCACACATAATCTTGGGGTAATATAATCAATGAAATATGTGTAAAGCCAAATGAGTGGAAATTGAAATCTCAAATTCCCTTATCGATTAGGTAACTTACGAAACATACACCCATGAAAGAAGTATCATACCATGATGATGTAAATACCCATAAATTAAAGTATATTACACAATGAATACGATCATGGGCAGTACACATACACCACATGCAATAATTAAGTGGTGATCAATGGAATTCTCACGGAATTAAAAGTGAGATAAGAAAACCCTTACATTGTACTTTTTCCTTGGTCGATGGTAGGTTTACCTCCTGTATAATGGTGAAATAATTTTTATTGAATAATAAAAGAATCATTTACTTTAATATGACATCATATATGATCTTTTATCATTGATTTGTTAATAATATTTTAGAATTATCGTCATTTCGGGTGTTAACGGGTTCATTTTACTTTATATTCTTTGTTATGTGAGACATATTCGTTATTAATGGGATGTATATTATTCATATCCAGAATGGTATCAAGTTCTTAAACATCATTTTTAAATCATCAAATTATACGATGGAGAATGAATCTCATCGCGTTCGTGGAGACGGTAGTCCGTACGTACGCACGAACGCTACTTCCATTTAATTTTTATTTTAAAAGAATCGAATCCAAATTATACATAGGTAAATTACTATTCTAGTATAATATAATATTTTATATATGTTACATAAGTTCATTTACACCATCCTTTATACGTTCCATGTGTGGTATGAATGAGTCATATCATTTTAAGGGGGCGGTAGTCCGCACTTCCTCAAATGAAATTATCGTATGTATATACATCATGAAACGAATAATGGTATGAAATAAAATGGAATTACAGAAGCTTATATATAGAATATATATCATTAATATCATATTTAATTACAGTGCCATCCTAATGGCCACCATGAGAGGCGGTAAGATGTATTTGAACAATCATCGTTTCGTGAGGCGTTAGTTTGCCATCCACAGAAACATTATGTTCATCATCCATTAGATTGAGTTGTGTGAATGTGTAGTTTGAATCCTTCTTATAACAACATCCTAGTATATTGAGGATACTGGTGTTGTTATAAAATAAAGGAAATAAAAAGATTTTGGGGGTTGGAGAAGCAAAATAAATGAAAATACTTTAAGAGAAATTGTTACCTTTAATTTAGGTAACTCACTTTGGTTGGAACCAAAGGACTTCTTGAAATGCTTTCTGCCTAAGGGGAAGCTTCAAGGAGGAGGAGAGGGATGTGGGGAGCTTAGTTGGGCAGAGTTTGGACGAGCCAAGTGGCTTGAGAGGTGTGAGGAAATGAGAAGGAGGAGTGCCCTTTTATAAGAGGGGTGAGGGGCACCTTTGGAAAAGCTAGAAATATTAATTTATAATAAATTCATATTCGGTTTCCAAAGGCTCCAAAGTTGACTATTCAAAGGATGAGGTGGGGATTGGTCGAAAACAACTCATCCAATAGAATTTAGACAGGTTTGGGTACTTATATTAACCTTATCTTTAAGTATTAACTCTAAGTTAATTAGTTTCACTTTTACAATGTCTCTTTGTATTTTTATATAATATGGTTAATAAACTTACTATATACATCCAAGCGACCCCCAAGTGGTCCATTAATGATTAACCTATCATAATATAAGTCTCTTGGCCGAACCTTAGATTTTTAGGAATTTAATATCAATTAATAATATAATATTTGTTTTAAGAACTCTTTTATGTCAATTTTGACACTATTCAATAGTTGATTTTTGTGAAACTCATAACAGATTGATTACTTCAAAAAAAGTCAATTAAATCAATCCTAATATATCATATTATCCTAGAAAATTAGTTTAATTCATTAAAAGTTTCATATTATATTTATTTGGGTGTTTATAATATCAATTATTTTAATTTTTCACTATTATAGTAATTACTGCATCATCATTGTGTCATAAATAAAATAAATTATTTAATGTCTAAAAATTATAAATAAAATATAATTA
Organism: Viscum album; assembly: GCA_963277665.1. Taxonomy (NCBI): domain Eukaryota; kingdom Viridiplantae; phylum Streptophyta; class Magnoliopsida; order Santalales; family Viscaceae; genus Viscum; species Viscum album. The sequence continues at coordinate 696,112,774 of OY728131.1, forward strand.
TGTAGAAAATCTTTTTATATTTATAATGAATATTTATAATCTAAAATCCAACATATATAACCCTATGTAACAATTGTTGTTCTAAAAGATATATGCTTGTGTCATTTTTGTATTCATTTTAACTAAATTAAAATAAAGTGTCATTATCACTTACAAGTGGATCCATGGGGTCCCAAAATAGACCCAAAGATTTCCATGGTCGACCATGTATCAACCAATAGGGTTAAGACTCGTTTTAGGGTAATTTAGTATTATTATAATATTATTTTTTTTAACCCTTATTTACCGGATTTACCCTTAACCATGGTAAATAAAATATTTACCGCAGTAATTATTCAAAATGTCTAAAAATAAAAGTTACCTATTTACACAATTTTAACATCCTGATTCCAAATATGGAATCCATTTTCCTAAATTCAAAACACAGAAGTGGCAGAAATTAATTTAAAATTAAATCCCGCTGTCAAAACAAAAAGCGTGTTTTTAAGAGATAATAACTATCAAAAGATTGACACTCGTTTATGTTCGGTTTAATTGTAAAATTATGTCCAATGACCAACATTATATTAAATGGTAAAAATATATTCTAAATATACTTTAAAACCACTCAAATTCATAATTTATCACTATTAATTATTTTGATTAAAAAAGTTGTTTTTAATTAAAATTTAGTAATTTTCACTATTCATCAAAATATAAAAGTTATCCGAAAAGTACCAAAATTTCACCCTAGGATAATTTCGATATTCCGAATCCAAAAATGAAGTCCATTTTTAAATATAAAATATATGTAATTTCAAAAATTAGGTATTACTATTCATAACGGCTAGTTTGATTGGTTGTGGTGTGTGTTAAAACTCAAGGTTGTGTACAACACACGCTACTGTTTTATTCAAAGAAAGCGTACCGTGGAAGCTTGGGATGTTTCATTTTAAATTTTTGATGTCCCCATTTAGTCAAAAAGTTTAAAATATAGTATTTAAAAAGGGTTCACTATTAAAGTTGATAAAAGTGCAATACTGAAAATGAATTTGTTCTTGCATTATATCTAAGAAACTCATAATATGGATTCTAAAATTATAAGGATTATATAAACATTAAAATTTATCTAATACTATTCATAACCTCTTTTGAACGGCTTGTTTGGTAAGTCATGGTGTGCTTGAACATGGTGTTGCATGTAGTGAAAGTTATTGAATTATTTTGAAGAAATAACACACTATGAAATCTTGGGGTGTTACACTACACCAAGATTACCTTGTGCTATACGCAACACTATATTAGCTTGCAGTATACACAACACTTTTCTTGGCTCTTGTTACACACAATTTCAAGTTCGTTTGATAAAAGTTATTCTACGCAACATTGAGTGTATATATATATATATATTCAATGTATAAATAAAATATGATTGGATTATGTTATACGCAACAACAAAGGAGTTGTGCACTACACACAACCCTGACTTGGCTTGCATTACACGCAATCGCGACCTTCCTCGATAGCGTGTGTTGTACGCAATACCGGGTTTTACTAAACAACAATATATTATTATAATATTCTTATGAACTAGCCGTTATGAATAGTATTAACTAAATTTTAAATTTTATAACATTATTATTCATCTTAAACATTTCTAGAACATGGTATAAGAACACAATAAATTTTTCGGGTAAAATAAGTATTTTTCAAAAAATGCAGTTTTGCCACCTTTTGATGGCGGACCCACTTTAAATCTAGTTTTTGACATGTTTATAAGTTCAATTTGTCAAAATAAAATTCTTCTTTTGAATCAGGATATAAAAATTTACATTAGATAAAGTTTTTATATTTTTCCGATAACTTTCATATTTTAATTAATAGTAAAAACACGCTATATTTTAATTAAAAACAAATTTTTTCATCGTAATATATTATGTGGTTAAATTATAATATTGAATAGTTTTAAAGTATAAATAGAATATATTTTTACCATTTAATATAATGTATGTCATTAGCATTGATTTTACCTTGAATTCGTAGGTTAAATCAATTCAATCTTTTGCAATATTTTAAAGAAAACCCCATTTTCTTTCGACAATGGGAATAATTTTAATTTAATTTCTGCATGTTTTGTGTATTGAATTTGGAAAAATGGATTCCATATTTGGAATTAGTGGGTCCAAATTATGTTAATAAACTACTTTTTTATTTTTGGGCATTGTGAATAGTAACTACGGTAAATTTTATTTACTATAGTTAAAGGTAAATCAGGTAATTAAGGGTAAATATAAGATTATAAAATTACCCTAACACCTGGAAAAATCCTATTGGATGGATAAAATTAGACCCATATAACCTAAGGGTCGGATTAGATTCATTTTATGGACTTTTTTCCATGAAAATAATTTAATTATTATTAAAACCAAAGAATGTGACAACATGTCACTTTCTTAAATCTTATAAGTATAATAATTTTAATTTAGTGATAAACTTTACGAGACTTCAAACATGAATAGTCTACAGAAAGATAATACAATTATCTACATCATAGGAATTTATTTATAATTTTTAGGGATTAAATAAGTATCATTTATTATGACACAAAGATGATGCAGTAATTGTCTTATTAATGAAATATTGACATAATTGATGTTATAAATGCCCAAATAAATGTAATTTGAGACTTTTTATGACTTACACTAATTTTATAGGTTAATATGACATTTTATTGTTTATTTAAGTAACTTGGTTCTAACTTATAATTCTATTATGAATTTCATAAAAATCATGTACCAAATAGTGTCAAAATTGACATAAATTAGTTTTTTAAACAAATATTATATTATTAATTGTTATTTTATTCCTAAAAATCTAAGGTTTGTCCAAATGACTTAGATAAGGTTATATATATTGATAATAAACAACTTGGGGTTCTTTTGGCTTGATATATTAAGTTTATTAACCATATAGTGTAAGAAAACAAAAAGACATGGTAAAAGTTAAATTATTTAACTTAGAGTTAAATCTAATTGATAAGGTTAAAATAATAATCTAAACGTTTATAAATCCTATTTTATGAGAGTATTTCGACCCATCCCCACTTTATCTTCGAAATAAGACCCTTTGGAACCATTATAAACCGAATTTGACCTTAATATAAAATAATATTTTGAGATTTTCCTAAGGTGCCCCTCTCCTCCCTTATAAAAGGGCACCTCTCCCCTCTCCTCCTCACACCAATTTCAGAATTCAAGATCAGAAAACCCCTGCCAAAATATCTTCTCCACTTCCCTAGTATTATCCTAGAGGTCTTTGTCTTCTTCAAAGACCATCCTTAGTTCTTTAAGTCAAGGTTAAGTGAAGGCGAGTCAAAAAGAGGTAATATCCATTACCGATCTTTTTCAATTTCTTTCTTCTTCAACTTCTTCTTCTTTAGTTGTTTCATGATAAAGTAATAACATCAGTATTTATTATATACTGATATGTTATTATAAATATTAAACAACTCTAATTAACCTTCTATCCATCCTACGGAAAAAGGAAATCACCGCGCGTGCGTACGTACGGAATACCGTCTCCACGCCGTGGTCTAATCTATTTTCCACCACCACCTTAATTGGATGGGTATAATGGTGTAATGAGTAACTATATATGATTATTATAAATTTATATTTATACTGAAATATTATACATACACTTCAACACAAGTTCATGATCATGAGAACGATATCATCGCTCGTGCGTACGTACGGACTACCGTCTCCACGACGCGATGAGATTCATTCTCCACATTAACCATTCATGAATGATTATAAAGTATATATAATGAATAATAATGAAATATATGACATGGTTAATCTACTGGATTTATGTATATATATATGTCATCTACTTACTTCCATTCAAGACAATAAGGAAAGGGAAACAGTGTTCATGCGTACGTACGGACTACCGTCTCCATGAACGGTGTGTTTCATTTCATTTATCTATCTATTATATATATATATATACTGAATATATATGATATATAAATCATATTTTATATTATGGAAGTAAGTAAATCATGATATAAGTAATAATAATGTCAAGAACAACAAATCCAAACACCTACGATAAATGAAACGATTTTACCCAAAACGCTTCTTTAACATGGAATTTACAAAAGAACGGGTAATATAAAGTCGTAAGTGAACAATATATGATATAATAACAATGAATATGATTATTTAATAAGTTAATGACATTATTTAAATAATTATATAGGAGTTTCTGATACGTATAAAGCATATCAGACATAAGGTAAGGGAAAATATCACAATCTCATTTTATCCGAGATTGTTTATACTTTGGTATTTACTGGGGTGTATTTTATCATCCAAATAAATGTTTCCTCAATATGTAATATTATTTCCATCCACCTACAATTTTTTAAATCCAATTTTACCCTTAGGTGAGTTTTTAGTAAAATATATGAAAGGAATCTTTTGTCTTTTTTTTCGTTCGAGGTACTTTTTGACTTTTCCGACAAAAGTACGAGAAGAATGTTTTTTTAACTTATACGGCATGAATGTATTTTTAAAACATCATTTACAAGAATCTTCCTTCACAAGTTTTCAAGTTTATTTTTAATCAACTTCTTTTAGTTTAAAAGTTTATGACATGTTAAGAAAGGAAAATGTTTTTGAAGTAGAAAGGATATTTTCCTCAAGAATGGAATTCAAGTGTTTTATCAAAATTATTTTCCATCTAAGATAATAAAGGGTTATTTTTTTATACCTATTATTACATTGATTTGATTATGTTGTGATGGAATTATTTTTATGAATTTCTTTATCTTATATGATTTGTTTTATGATGTCACGATGTTTAAGATTCCCATTTTTATTACATGGGTTATGCAATGATGTATGATTTATGATTTTGTGGCACACATAAGAATGGTTTCATTATGAGATGGGTGGGACCTATATCTCCCTCCAATGCATTGGGGAAATATTTTATATCTCATGAGATAGACATGGCTGGAATGGTAGGTTATACCGGTTCAGTGAAACAGGACTGAAACGAGGGTGACTCGGTTCAGAAATGGAATTTTTCCACTAAGATAGTCTTGGCAATGAGTCTTGACTAATAAGATATGATTCTCTATGATTATGCATGTATTCCACTAAGTTTCATGTTTTAAGTTATGATTATTGGGATTTCATTTCACTACTATGATTTATCCCATGTTATGATATTATGATCTCTCTTTGCAGGTTAAGATTTCCAAAATGTTATGTTCTTATGAATATGATGTGATTGATTTTTCTTTTGTTTACCCTTACTGAGCATTTGAGCTCACCCTTTTATGTTTTCTTTTCCCCAGGATATAAAGAAAGGTTTTAGGTAAGAAAAAAAGAGGAAGATCTTCATGGGAGATGTTGAAGATCTTTCAGCATGATTAGAAGATTACGTTCTGAGTTTCCAAAGACACTAAACTATTACGGTCCTTGTGTGTGTGTTTTTGTTATGTACTAAGTATTCTGCAAAAGTAATGTAATGTCCATGTACGTCAAGCTTCGGGTCTCTACAGTTGGTATCAGAGGAAAAAGTTTAGTCAACCTTTGGAAACTAGGATGCGAAAACGTTAGTGAGATCCCTAGAGATATTTCTAAGGTATGTCTAGGGATGTCCGTAAGGATAAGTATACGTATAGGATATAGTCCTAGAACTATGGTAACGATATTAGATTAAATCAAAGATGTTATATATTGAAGTTACTCCCCCTTTATTATGATTTTTGCCTCTCACACTATTCTTTTTGGGTTTTAGAAAATGGCTGGAAACAAGATGATTCATGATAATGGAGGATATGATGGATAATGAAATGATATTCTTTATGAGAAACCAAATGAAATGGGATTTGGAAGTCCAAACATCATTATTATGCCGAATCAGAAATCTCACAATATGATCAATAAAGTAAAACTTGGTAAGTTTCCTGACTCGGCTAATAAGAGAAAGATGGAGTTTCATGATGATCATAGAGGAAAGAAAGTTCAATTTCCCCTATGTAAATCACGTGGGAAGAGGCATCAAGGAGAATGTTTCAAAGGAACTGGAAGATGATTTGGGTGTGGAAAAGAAGGACACAAAGATAGTAAGTTCAAAGTAAAAGGTTCAATTAACACCAGGGATGAGGATAATGGTATTGCTACGACATCAACAATGGTTAAATGTTTTAAATGTGGAATGTATGGGCATTATACAAACCAATTACCTAAGGGATAGTCTCATGAAGAGAATCAGTATGGTCGTATGGGTAGTATTTATGTAGATGATGATGAAGAGACTACAAATGATATGTGAGATGAAAGAATTGTTGAAGCTCGGTCAATGGTTTAATAATGTAGTGGAATGATTACATGTTTATCAAGTGTAATGTTGTATAAGTAATCTCATGGTACTATGGAATAAAGAGACATCTAAGGATTGTTACACTGTTGTCTTTCCTTAAGTTTCGAAAGTGTATGATTAATGGTACCATTAATCATGAAAGGTTATCCAGATATTTTTGGAAAGTAGATGATATGCGCATAATGAAGGGATAAGGAGAAAATTAAATGTTTGATAGTATTCATGAGCTCATGACTGATATAAGGAGAAGGTTATATCATGGTTTGAGTATATAGAATTTTGAGGATTTTGGTATGTGGAAAGTGTTAACGTTTAACTGCATTCATGTTTTCACTAAGGTTCAATGGGTATTCAAGAGAATACATGATTAAGGCATTTGAATGTTTAGAATGTGACCAAAAAGACATATCTTATGATATATGGGGATCAACGATGGTATTAAATCTCTGGTAATCGTTTTCACTATATTATGAGAGTGGACTAAAGTATTATGGATAAGCCTAAAGATTGGAATGGATTATGTTGGACATAAGTTAGTATTTTTACAATATTATTGATGGGATGTTATAGTAATATCGTTTTAGAAAAAGGACAACCTGCAGGACGGGCGACAACCCATCGCGTCGGACAAGGCTGTGGGAATCGAGCCCACAACCGAAGTGTGACTGGCCTTTATCGCCTACCACTGGCCTATAGGAAGTCCCTGGTTAGTAGAAACTAGTTTTGTTTTATTAAGCGGTATGATATATGTAGTATAAGTTCATTTTTAGAACCATATATGATTAATCTAACCATAAGATGGACTTATAACTTTTTCTAACCTTTTGTTTGAAAGAGATAGAATGACCCATCATTCTATCACATGATCTGCTAACACATCACAAATAACAAATTCAACTTCATTTATTTAAGGGATGAAGTGGAAATTGTTCAATTCACGAACAACATTGAGATTATACCAAAATCATGTAAGTATTTCTTTTAATTCATCAACTTTAGGGAAATGATCTTGAAAACCAAAAATGTTGTCCTAGTTCCCTTATATCCGATGAATCAGATGGTACCTTAGATCATCACAAATCTATAGCTTTGTGATTGTTGGCTTTTTCATAGCCATGTTCTCTACCACTCTCCATCAGAGCATGATAGTTAGATTTCTCTTTCATATCCATATTTTCACCTATGTGGAAACCCCGTGATTAATTTATTTGGGTAACCGTTACGTTTCATAATTTTGTTTTTAATGATTGGTTTTGGTGTTCCTTTTTACGATGTGGGTTTCTATTAAAGAAACTTTCGAATAGTAAACCATTTATAACCCCGACGAATTTCGAGGGAGAAATTCATTTTAAGGGGGGTAGAATGTAACACCCTGAGATTTTATGAAAAATATTCTTTTAATTTCATTAATGTCTTGTGTTGTATTCTACACCAAGATTACCTTGCGCTATACACAACACTGTATTAGCTTGCAGTATATGCAACACTTTTCTTGGCTCTTGTTACACACAATTTCAAGTTCGTTTGATAAAATTTATTCTACGCAACATTGAGTATATATATATATATATTCAATGTATAAATAAAATATGGTTGGATTCTGTTATACGCAACAACAAAGGAGTTGTGCACTACACGCAACCCTGACTTGGCTTGCATTACACGCAATTACGACCTTCCTCGATAGCGTGTGTTGTACGCAATACCGGGTTTTACTAAACAACGATATATTATTATAATATTCTTATGAACTAGCCTTTATGAATAGTATTAACTAAATTTTGAATTTTATAACATTATTATTCATCTTACACATTTCTAGAACATGGTATAAGAACAAAATAAATTTTTCGGGTAAAATAAGTATTTCAAAAAATGCAGTTTTGCCGCCTTTTGATGGCGCACCCACTTTAAATCTAGTTTTTGACATGTCTATAATTTAAATTTGACAAAATAAAATTCTTCTTTTGAATCAGGATATAAAAATTTACATTAGATAAAGTTTTTGATATTTTTCCGATAACTTTCATATTTTAATGAATAGTAAAAACACGCTATATTTTAATTAAAAACAACTTTTTTCATCGTAATATCTTATGTGGTTAAATTATAATATTGAACGGTTTTAAAGTATAAATAGAATATATTTTTACCATTTAATATAATTTATGTCATTAGCATTGATTTTACCTTGAATTCGTAGGTTAAATCAATTCAATCTTTTGCAATATTTTAAAGAAAAACCCGTTTTCTTTCGACAACAGGATTAATTTTAATTTAATTTCTGAATCTTTTTTGTATTGAATTTGGAAAAATGGATTCCATATTTGGAGTCAGTGTGTCCAAATTATGTTAATAAGCTACTTTTTATTTTTGGGCATTGTGAATAGTAACTACGGTAAATTTTATTTACTATAGTTAAAGGTAAATCGGGTAATTAAGGGTAAATATAAGATTATAAAATTACCCTAACACCTGGAAAAATCCTATTGGATGGCTAAAAGTAGATCCATATAACCTAAGAGTCGGATTATATTCATTTTATGGACTTTTTTACATGAAAATAATTTAATTATTATTAAAACCAAAGAATCTGACAACATGTCACTTTCTTAAATCGTATAAGTATAATAATTTTAATTTAGTGATAAACTTCATGAGACTTCGAACATGAATAGTATACAGAAAGATAATACAATTATCTACATCATAGGAATTTATTTAGAATTTTTAGGGATTAAATAATTATCATTTATTATGACACAAAGATGATGCAGTAATTGTCTTATTAATGAAATATTGACATAATTGATGTTATAAATGCCCAAATAAATGTAATTTGAGACTTTTTATGACTTAAACTAATTTTCTAGGTTAATATGACATGTTATTGTTGATTTAAGTAACTTGGTTCGAACTTATCATTATGTTATGAATTTCATAAAAATCATGTACCAAATAGTGTCAAAATTGACATAAATTAGTTTTTAAAACAAATATTATATTATTAATTGTTATTTTATTCCTAAAAATCTACGTTTCGGCCAAATGACTTAGCTAAGGTTATATATATTAATAATAAACAACTTGGGGTTCGTTTTTCTTGATATAGTAAGTTTATTAACCATATAGTGTAAGAAAACAAAAAGACACGGTAAAAGTTAAATTATTTAACTTAGAGTTAAATCTAATTGATAAGGTTAAAATAATAACCTAAACTTGTCTAAATCCTATTGGATGAGAGGATTTATACCCATAACAACTTTAGATTCGAAATAAGACCCTTTGGAACCATTATAAACCGAATTTGACCTTAATATAAAATAATATTTTGAGATTTTCCTAAGGTGCCCCTCTCCTCCCTTATAAAAGGGCACCTCTTCCCTCTCCTCCTCACACCAATTTGAGAATTGAAGCTCGGCCAAACCCTGCCAAAATCTCTTCTCCACTTCACTAGTATCATCCTATAGGTCTTGGTCTTCTTCAAAGACCATCCTTAGTTCTTTAAGTCGAGGTTAAGTGAAGGCGCGTCAAAAAGAGGTAGTATCAATTACCGATCTTTTTCAATTTCTTTCTTCTTCAACTTCTTCTTCTTTATTTTTTTCATGATAAAGTAATAAAATCAGTATTTCTTATATACTGATATGTTATTATAAATATTAAACAACTCTAATTAAACTTCTATCCATCCTACGGAAAAAGGAAATCACCGCACGTGCGTACGTACGGAATACCGTCTCCACGCCGTGGTGTAATCTATTTTCCGCCACCACCTTAATTGGATCGGTATAATGGTGTAATGAGTAACTATATATGACTATTATAAAGTGATATTTATACTGAAATAGTATACATACACTTCAACACAAGTTCACGATCATGAGAATGATATCATCGCTCATGCATACGTACGGACTGCCGTCTCCACGACGCGATGAGATTCATTCTCCACATTAACCATTCATGAATGATTATAAAGTATATATAATGAATAATAATTAAATATATGACATGGTAAATCTACTGGATTTATGTATATATATATGTCATCTACTTACTTCCATTCAAGACAATAAGGAAAGGAAAACAGCGTTCATGCGTACGTACGGACTACCGTCTCCATGAACGGTGTGTTTCATTTCATTTATCTATCTATTATATATATATATACTGAATATATATGATATATAAATATTATTTTATATTCTGGAAGTAAGTAAATCATGATATAAGTAATAATAATGTCAAGAACAACAAGTCCAAACACCTACGATAAATGAAACGATTTTACCCAAAACGCTTTTTTAACATGGAATTTACAAAAGAACGGGTAATATAAAGTCATAAGTGAACCATATATGATATCATAACAATGAATATGATTCTTTAATAAGTTAATGACATTATTTAAATCATTATACAGGAGGTTCTGATACGTACAAAGCATATCAGACATAAGGTAAGGGAAAATATCACAATCTCATTTTATCCGAGATTGTTTATACTTTGGTATTTACTGGGGTGTATTTTATCATCCAAATCCATGTTTACTCAATATGTAATATTATTTCCATCCACCTACAATTTTTTAAATCCAATTTTACCCTTAGGTGAGTTTTTATTAAAATATATGAAAGGAATCTTTTGTCTTTTTTTCGTTCGAGGTACTTTTTGACTTTTCCGACAAAAGTACAAGAAGAATGTTTTTTTAACTTATACGGCATGAATGGATTTTTAAAACATAATTTACAAGAATCTTACTTTAAAAGTTTTCAAGTTTATTTTTAATCAACTTCTTTTAGTTTAAAATTGTATGACATGTTAAGAAAGGAAAATGTTTTTGAAGTAGAAATGATATTTTCCTCAAGAAAGGAATTCAAGTGTTTTATCAAAATTATTTTCCATCTAAGATAATAAAGGGTTATGTTTTTATCCCTATTATTACATTGATTTTATTATGTTGTGATGGAATTATTTTTATGAATTACTTTATCTTATATGATTTGTTTTATGATGTCACGATGTTTAAGATTCCCATTTTTATTACATGGGTTATGCAATGATGTATGATTTATGATTTCATGACACACATAAGAATGGTTTCATTATGAGATGGGTGGGACATATATCTCCCTCCAATGCATTGGGTAAATATTTTATATCTCATGAGATAGACATGGCTGGAATGGTAGGTTATACCGATTCAATGAAACAGGACTGAAACGAGGGTGACTCGGTTCAGAAATGGACTTTGTCCACTAAGATAGTCTTGGGAATGAGTCTTGACTAATAAGATATGATTCTCTATGATTATGTGTGTATGACACTAAGTTTCATGTTTTAAGTTATGATTATTGGGATTTCATTTCACTACTATGATTTATCCCATGTTATGATATTATGATCTCTTTTGCAGGTTAAGATTTCCAAAATGTTATGTTCTTATGAATATGATGTGATTGATTTTTATTTTGTTTACCCTTACTGAGAATTTGATCTCACCCTTTTATGTTTTCTTTTCCCTAGGATATAAAGAAAGGTTTTAGGTAAGAAAAAAAGGGAAGATCTTCATGGGAGATGTTGAAGATCTTTCACCATGATTAGAAGATTATGTTCTGAGTTTCCAAAGACACTAAACTATTACGGTCCTTGTGTGTATGTTTTTGTTATGTACTAAGTATTCCACAAAAGTAATGTAATGTCCATGTACGTCAAGCTTCGGGTCTCTACATTAACCATTAAAGAATGATTATAAAGTATATATAATGAATAATAATGAAATATATGACATAATAAAGCTACTGGATTTATGTATATATATATATATATATGTTATCTACTTACTTCCATTAAAGTCAATAAGGAAAGGAAAACAGTATTCATGCGTATGTACGACCTACCGTCTCCATGAACGGTGTATTTCATTTCATTTATCTATCTATTATATATATATACTGAATATATACGATATATAAATCATGATATAAGTAATAATAATATCAAGAAAAACAAGTCCAAACACGTATGATAAATGAAACGATTTTACCCAAAACACTTTTCTGAGATTGTTTATTCGTAAGTCATAAGTGAATCATATTTGATATCATAAATATTATTATGATTCTGTTATAAGATAATAATATGTTTAAACCCACTATACTGGAGTCTCAAACAGATATGGAAGAAATTGGACATAAGGTAAGGGATAATTATTTCAATCTCATTTTTATTCGAGATTGTTTATTCGTAAGTATTTACTGAGGTTATATTTTTCATCCATGTCCATAAAAATGTTTTCATAAAATGTTTAATATTATTTGATGTATGTTTAAAGTCATTTTTACCCCTCTTTGACTATTACTTTGTGTTATGTAAGGAATATTTCTTTTGTTTACCATACGTGGTCCTTTTTGATTTTTCTGTTAAAAGTAAAAGGATAATGTTTTTTAACTTATACGACATGAATAGATTTTTACGGTTTCATAACGCCTTATTTTCCTGAATCTTACTCTATAAGATTTCATGACTATTTTAAACAAAATCATTTTCTTTTAAAATTTCATGGAAATTTGTGAAAATAAAATGATTTTGAAGAAGAAATGTTATTTTCCTCAATAATTAATTTCAAGTGTTTTATCAAAACCATTTTCTGTCTAAGATGAAATTATTTTATATGTGTATGTTTCAAGTATAATGTCTCTATGATTTACATGGTTTCACTTTTCTTATGATGAAATGATATCCATTTGTTTTATATGGATTATGTTTTGATGAGATGATGTTTATGAAACCCATTTTATTCTTTGGGTTATGATGAATGATTTATGTTTATGTTGTGGCACACGTAAGAATGATTTCATTATGAGATGGGTGGGACCTATATCTCCCTCCAATGCATTGGGTAATGATTTATATCTCATGAGATAGACATGGATGGAATGACAAGTAAATCTGGTTCAGTAATACAGGGCTGGAATGGAAAGTAAACCCAGTTCAGTAATGGACATTGTCCACTATAATGGTCTTGGAAGAAATGCCTTGGCTACTATAGAAATCATATCATGTGCTTAATGGTTGCCAAAATTACATGTTTTATTCAAATGCTATTTTATCATAGTTAATGTTCCATTATGATATATACCTTATAAACTGCCAATATTTATGTCATTACTCATGATTTTGATGTTTTATGTTCATGTTATTACGTTCAAATGTTTAGGGATTGTTTTATGTTCTTCATGTTTACCCTTACTGAGCATCTGAGCTCACCCTTTTTATGTTTTTTCCCCAGGGTATAAAGAAATTTTTTAGGTAAGAAAACTAAAGGGAAAGATCTTTATGAGAGATGTTGAATATCTTTCACCATGATTAGAAGATTATGTTCCAAGTTTCCAAAGACACTAAACTAATATGGTCTTTGGGCGTCTGTTTTTTTCATGTATTAAGTATTCCACAAAAGTAATGTAATGTCTATGTACGTCAAGCTTGGGTCGTTATAATGCATGTATGATATAAGCCCATAATATCAAACTGTTCTTTATTATTTTAATATATTTAGTGATAAGGTTTAAACTATTCATATTCTTGATCCAAAACAATAAACTAATGAATAAAATAATCAAAAAACACCCCTCTCCTCCCCTATAAATACCACCCCTCACCACCCCTTCTCCTCACACCTTCAAAGCCTTAAAGATTGTTAAATTTACAAAAAATAATCTTACCAAGACCCTCCCACATATCTATAAGCCTTTGGTCTTAACAAAATATGAAAACCAATCTCCCTAAGGAGGTTCTTAAGGAGAAAAATTCAAGAGGTAAAATCCTTTTTCTTTACTTTTAATTTCTTTTCATTTCATTTTATTTTATTATTCTATAATCATCTCCCCTTATACAAATAGAATGATAAATCCATTATATTATATTTACTATAATTTTATTATGTTAATGGAATAATCTATCATCAAACCACTTCTCCTCTCCCTCTTATTTTAAAAATGGAAACACCATCTGTGAGGTGTTGTTTTATCGCCTTCAAGGACGACACATTTTCATTTTCCTTTACCGCATTAAAGTATGGTATTAAAACCATTATAATGGTTGAAAAAGATTTTAAAGTGTATTTTATAACCTTTTTTTATATTATGGTACTAACATATATACATAATATTAAATAATAAAACACAACAAGTTCATTGTGATCGAAAACTGCCAAATTAAGTTAAACGATTATCATTAACATTTTATCTAATGAATCATTATAATATCTAGAAAAAATAATATATAAGAACAATTAAACTTATTAATATTCATTAATAACATATAATATCAATTATTTATAATTATCCCCATTTTACATGACCTTCTATACATGCATACAGGTGAACTGATCATGAAAACCAAGAAAACGAACACTCCCAAACGATGAAATTGAACACTATAACATATAATAATGGCCATAAAAGAACTTAATAAAATTATAATGAATAAAATAAACATATAAGAGTTTATTTATTTATTAATTTATTAATATAATTTTATTATCCAGGATATTAAAGTGAATAAATAATTCAGACATAAGGTAAGGGGATTTCTCAAACCCAACTCCTTTTCTTTGGGTTATTCCTCTTTAATTACAAATTTTAGTGTGGATGTTCTTATAATATTCATACAAAATATTTTATTTGTTATTAATTTTTATTTTTTGGCATATACAATCTTTCAATCTTATTTTATGATAAATTAAATGATTTTTCCAAAAGGACTATTCTTTATAAAAACACATATTTTAATTCTCTTGAGATTATTTCTTATTCATTCAATATTGATGATTCTTATACCAAGTATGTTATTCCATATTTATTTTGGGAACACAATAGTTTATCCATGAATGTATGATTTTTTAAATTATCTTGAAACCCATTTCCTTTCCATGGGTTATTTTATGAAAAATATTGTTATACGTTCTATGTGGCATGCATGATAATGTAAATTTTATGATGTTATGTGCACATAAAAAATTACATATAACTCCAATAAGTTGGGTAATATGATGTATATCATGATATAATGTGAAATATGTGAAAAAATATTCAATATTTGTTCATAATTATGATGTTTTTGTTATACACATATGTTATGCATGAACATGATGCTAGATTTGTTCACAAAAATTCATGGTAGTTGACCACTAAGACATGATGTTTCATTTTTATGAATTTATATATTGCATGATTTTATCTAATGATTCATCTAATTATTATGATTATAATCTCATTATCTTGTTATGATGATAATTTTTATGATCACCCATGTTATATTGATACATGTTCTTATCTATTCTCTTACAGGGATTTTAGCTCACCCCTTTCTTCGATGTATATCCTCAGGTGATTACTTTCACTAAGGAGAATGTCAAGGATACAAAGATGCTAGAGAATAAGTAATTAAAGAATGTTTTATTATGTAAATGTTATGTTGGGTTCTCATTTTCCCAAGACACTGAACCTCTGGATCCTGGTTTTGTAACATTTTTTTTGTTTATCTTTAAAATGATGTAATAATAATGTAAGAAAAGAAAGGTCACTATATCAAAGGAGAAACATGAAAATTATCCCTATACATGTATTACATGAACCACATGTTTTATTTTGTGAATTTTATCATATTTATGATTCCCTGACACTATAGGAAGTTCCATCTTGACTGCATTAGGAGTGTGTTAATTTCTGCTCTCTTGACACTCAATTCAAAGATAACGGTGAGGCATTTTCTCTACAAAAGTTTAACACACACCTTAGAACATAAGAAATCAATAAGATCAACATCAATAGGTGATGAAAACATATAACCACTGGATCAAGGTTCCTCTATGATTTAATTAACAAGTGAATTAGAATAGCATAATAATTTCATTTACTTCATTTATTTGGTTTAACAAGGGATTTCATTTCACAGTTTATATGGGAAAATATTTCACATGTGATAAATATTTTCCTATCATAAACAATGTATGTAAAAATATAATACTATGTACCTATAATGATGCATGTATTATCATCTTGTTCCATACATGACCATGAGAAAAATCTTATAAAATGGTTACATCACATGATAAATGAATCACCCAAGGTAAAATAACATAAAAAATATAACCATTGATCATCATGAACAAAAATATCATCCATGAGGACTCATTTTTTTCCTTATACATGGGATAGATACTCCCATAAATGATATAATTACCAAGCCCCGCCACATTTTGGTCTTTTTTGTAGATTTTTTAAATAGTGAGGAAACAAAAAATAAACATGGATTCTATACCACTTTGTAGCATCCCCGACCTGGTGCTCCCTCAAGTGACTAACTTGGGTTGACTATGTGACCACAAGAACACCTCCCATTTTATAGAGGAAATCAACTAGTAGTGAGGGTGTAAGGAACATTTTCGGGAGACTATTCCCTCTGGTATAATGTAGTAATGACAACATAAAAAATATTAGATTGGAAAAAACAATTGAAATAATAAATAAATATAATCAAATAGAAATCAAACTAAATAGTCCAAATTAGAAAACCAAACCACAAAAAAAATAATGTTATGATAGATTATGTGTAACTAAATGTCATGATGGAATTAATATAGATTAAATATTATAAAAACTCAAATAAAGACTCCAAAGAACTCGATCTTGAACCCCATGTCGATCACATATCCAAGCTCTAACTGATCTAGCACAAAATAATAAAAAAGGGTCACTTTCTCTTATTCAAACCTATATCCATGAAATCTATTCAGGTACCAAAGTATGGACATATAGGGAGTGATTAAAACTTATCAGGATGAGGCTACAATGTCTAAACAAATAAAGTATGGAAATATAGTGCATGAGATAAATCAATAAAAATAGGTATTAATTAATAAAGTAATACTGTTCATGTAATAAAAACACTAAATCTCAAGCTATGGGTTAACACCTAGGGCTAGTCAAACCTACTTCATCACTATATTGGATATCTCTATCAAAGTATGGATTCTCCTACATCAAGAATGATCACCCAATTCAGTGGCATATTCTCCTACCGAGGATAAATCAAACATAAAATATCAAGAAAAAATAGTCCATTCCCTCATGCTAACTAGAATATCTCCCTCATAAATCTAGGGAATCTCACCCTTCAATATCTAGTGACTATGAAATTTACCCTTAGGTGAATCGTTCCCATGCACCTTACCCTCAGAAATCACATTTAGTGCCTTTCAACAAACAAAACAATAACATGTCTTTTCAAAACAAGAAGTAAAAGGTCATGTAACGTCCATCCATCATTCGTCATTCATAATAGAAATCATCTCAAAATAGATATATAGAAACCAATTCACATGACCAAACACCATGAAAAATGACAGGTCATCATAATTCATAATGGTCAATTCATATAATTACCATTTATTCAGCCATTTATATTTCATATGGTTAGGATCCCAATTATAATCATAATTACATCAATTCCCATTCCATTTATCATTTAACACTAAAGTCGTTATCATCCTAGTATATACACAACTCAATAAGTAAACATGACTAGATTATTATGCATAATTTAACAAATTTTAGTTCATGTGATTATATCTCAAGCAATTATTACATATCACATGTAATGAAAATTCATAATATTAATCCAATGATCAATCCAATTTCCAAAAATTTTCAGGGCTCTATGTTCAAACTGACCAAGTTTCAATAAGGTCAATGGTTTGAACACATATCATGTGGCTATAAGTCTCTATCTAAATGTCAATGGACTCAATATGATCTAATGGGGGTCTATACATGTGTGACTCATCAAAAAAATAATTATCCAATTACTTAGGTCACATAAATGGAGTGCCAGTGCAATCAATCATATTGCACATACTAGGATAATTTAATAGAAAATTAAGGATAATTTATAGATATACCACCACAAAATTAGTTTATATTTATACAAATCTTCAACATTCGTGGTACAGTTGGGTTCCACTTTACTTTTAATTAAATAAGAAACTACCAACCATGGAAATCTAAATATTGATCCTAGGTAGTCCAATATAGGGATCTATTCATACGAAATAAGATGAGACAAGAAGGATATTATGAATTTTAAGGATTACCTCTGATTTATAGGTCTAGAATTCCAAGATTCACTAGAGAAGGAATCTACATTGAAGAGGAATCTAATACATCTTCATTGGAAGGTTTTCAATTGGGAAAGAAGGGTATAAATTATATTAATGCATGAAAGTCTGATGGAGGTTTTTTAAAATAGCTCGAGAAAGGTTAATTCACTCCATAAATAGAGAATTTACATCATCAATCCCTCTATTTACATATACTTAAAAAAAATAATTTTTGGTAATTAAAACCAAATTAAAAAAATCTGGTTTAAATCTATTTCACATCAGAAATCTTGGATTCATAGTATACCTTGATGAATTTATGGATTGTATCAGTTTTACAAGGTCTTCCCAATTGAGTAATTAACCTCTTAAATTGGGAATTTATGGTGTAAATTCACCCTATATCCTAAAACCATCTATCCTCATGCTGCACCTCCATAATAATATCCCACTACCATCCTAACTCATTTACAGACTCAATAATGGATTAAAAAAATACAACTGGACTCTAAGAGGTTTACCAAAACATAAAGATAGATATACCTAAAAAATATGTAATCTTACATGAGTTTAACCTTGGTAACCTGCAGGAACAACTAAAAATCCAATCGATTTCATTACTGGTCTCACCTATATCACCTAAAAAATTCCCATTTACTATGCATCACATGAAATATGTATAAATTAGGAAAAATATATACACCACCTACTTGGAGTTAGAAAGACTCCACTTGTTCAATATCAGCTACTAATATGATATTAAATGAGAGAAACTAGATATTACTAAAAAAACCCTAAAATAGGGCATAAATGTTCAAAATCAGAAACATATTAAACAATAGTGTGATAAAATAAGAAAGAAAAAATTCAGAGTGATATATTTACCATTAGCCAAAAACCCTAATTTAGATATGATTTAATCCTTTAAGAAATAGAGGAGATCCCACTTGGAGATGATTAGTTGAATGAAAAATCTATTTTGGATGCGTTTTTTGTGTATTGGCCAAAAATACCATAAAATTCCATGTTATAATGTTTTCCCACTTAAATAATTGATTTATAAATTTTTGGAAAAATATCAAAAAATATTATCACTGAAAATTTGAGAAACACTAGTTCTGAACTTTCTCACAAAAAACTAAAACTTAATCAGCTCACCCAGTTACCTTACTCAACCTATAAATTAAAAGTTTCTCACCTAAAATGTGGAAAAACTAACCTTTATCAAATCAACCAAACACTTTACTCAACCCTTAATTTTTTATATTTATCACCTCACTCATAGAAAAAAACCTTACTCAACTATCCTAGACACTTTGTGTAATAACCCCAACTCTAGTAAAACAGATCTAGTGTATTCTTTATTACATTGGAACTTGGTATAAGTAATATCATCCAAAAGCACCAAATAGTTTCATAGAATTAATGAACCAGATACATACATGATTCCCATATCATATTGGAAATATAAAAATACATTAAATAAAAACATTCTTTCATCCACGATATTATTCATAATATCCTTCATCATATCTTGAGGAAAAAAAAATAAAAGGGTGAGATCAGATACTCAATAAGGGTTATGTACAGTGGTAGCTAACATGAGTAAATAAGGCATAATCAACATAAAAATGTAAATAATTGGAAACATGTTCCATTTAATCAATAAATTTATCACAAACTAAATCCATGGATAATATAAATGTAGTAATCTTGTGGATAATAATAACTGAATTCTCAATGAATGAAATGATTAATATTGGATTCCATGATCTCATATATCATGATATCTATACCATCGAGGCCTTATACAAATACAATTTAAAAATAGTGTAGGAATACAAAAAAACCCATATAATTCTAATTTATTTATTTTACTCATGATACCCATCGATGTATAGAGGGGATATATAATTTTGGTCCCACCTGTCACTGCATGTCTAGTGCTTTCCTCATATATCGAATCGATTTAATTCATGAAAAATATGACTTATAAAAAAATATTTGTATTGAGCAAAGAATACTGATTTATCAATAATTAATTAGTCAATCAAATACTTTAAAAGTATAATACCATATGTATAAATGGTATATTATCTAGGAAATAATAATATCCATGATATAAATAATATGGATATTTAAGAGAAATATAATATCTAATGATCAAAAGATAGTTAATGTTTCAAAGTATGATATAATTACAACATGTACCCATTAGTGAGTAAATAAAATAAATGGTTTTTTATTTATTAATAAAATTACCATAAATAGGCCATTAAAATAATTTTTTAGGAAAATATCCTTTTCACTTAGAAATTCTCTTTTAAAAAACTAAAAATTTCATAGATATTAACGAAAACATTTTATTTGAGAATAAACATGTAAAATTCTAAAGTAACATTCCAAATATTGATTATTTTTATAGAATTAAATTTCATTAATTCTATATAAGGTAAAAGAAAACATTTTTTATACTTTTCTAAGAAAAGTACCTCATTTGAAAAATGACAGGAATATTGATTTTTAACCAATTTTTTTAAAAAGTCAAACATGGGTAAAAATGTATTTTGTAAATTATTTTATAATTTAAAAAAATTAAATAATATATTTATATGGAAGAAAAATATATCATATCAAAAGATAAATAAGAACGGTTTTTTCATTTAAACATCCCTTTGCTTGTTTCAAGTTTCGAAGAAGGAAATGTTGGAAGAAAATACGGAAAATATTTAAAAGAGTAAACTTGAATCAAAATTTTATCATCATGAATAAATATATATTCATTTTAAATACCTAAATGGTCTTGTATATACACCACATAAAAATAAATAGGTGTATAATACCAAATATGTCTCAATGGAGTGGAAATTGAGACGAAATCCCTTACCTCAATTTCAACTTGAATCGTATGTGATTTCAAAATCATATATAATAATTTTTTATTTATTTTAATTAAATAAAATAACCATATACATGTATATAATGTCATATATGATCCATTTATAACATTTTATCACCCGTTTGTTAACGATCTTTTTACTATTAACGTTATTTTGGGTGTTAAATGCTTCGTTTTTCTTGTATGTTTTCATTTGATAGTTCAGGTCCTTGTAATTGTATTATGGTTAAATAATCTATAGAATGTTATTAATGGTATAAATATCATTTATATTCAATATATATATATATATTTATAGTAATCTATAAAATATGTAGATAGAAAAATGAATTACACCATTCATGGAAATAGTAGGTCATACGTACACATAAACATTGTTTTCACTTTTATATGGATAAAATAAAAGAAAAGTGATTAATGATTAACCATTAAAAAATAATTATTATATAATTTATACCATATATATTCATTGAAACAATCCTTGTTATGATACATGTAAATCATACATAAAAAACAGATCACACCGCTTTGTGGAGGTGGTAGTCCACATGTATGTACGAGCGATGTTATCGTTTCCCTATGGTTTATAATGTAATAAATTATATATGATATCATAGTTAAAAAATATATTTATTTTTTAAATATAATATATACTCATTAGTTACATCTTTATAACTATCCAAGTAAAGTGGTGATGAAAAATGAATTACACCACCACGTGGAGACGATATGTCATACACATGCACAAATAATGTTTTTTCTTTTTATAGGATGAAAAATAGATGGAATATGGTTGTAACATATTAATAATAACATATTAATATATTTTTGAAATTGGATTTATTATATTAGTATGGGTACACCAATTTAATATTAAGTAGAAGAAAAAATAGACTCGAAGGACTTGATAAAGGCTATTTCCTCTTCTTCAATAGACTTCATTTCGATCTCTTATTAAGGGACATAGGGTAGGTAATTTGGAATGAAAAAACCTATATGAGTTAGATAAATATTTTTCAATGATATTTTCTTAGGGTTTTGTCTAACAAGATGACTCAAAGTGGTGTGAAGAATTAATAGAATGGGTGTCCTTTTATTAGAGAGGGGAGGAGCTTTCATGGAATTTCTTAATTTATTAAATTAATAAATTAATATAAATTATATTTCATGTCCAAATGGTTATAAATTTAGATAATTATAATATGTTATTATTATGATTCAAAATAATCTCATACAATAAAATTTTGACAAATTTTAGTTACATTTTCACCCTTATATTTTTAACTCCTTATTAACCCTTTTGACAATTACCATAATATTAAACTTTTATACCATTTTTGTGTTAATAATGTTATTCTAAAATAAAACAAGACCAAGAAATGTACCATTTATGATTTTTAAAACCATATCTCATTAATTTGGATAAATCTAACATTTTTTTGAATTTTAAATCATTTAATAAAATGTTATTTATTATAAAATATCATTAATGTCATTTTGATACTATTAATTTAATTTGACTTTTAAAACTAAAAGAAAACAATAGAATTTGAAAAAATGAATAAAAATATCTATAATAAGTCATTTTTGTCTAAAAAAAATCATGGAACACCAAAAAATAACTTAAATAATATTATTTTTAGAGTTTTCAAAATCATATTATTGATTTTTTTACTGTTTGAACAAGGATTGTGTCAATGTTGCGTATGCTTTTAAGGCAATTATTTCTTTACTAAAAATTAAAAATAAATTAAAATGATGATATAAAATCATTTAGATTTAAAATGAATGTTTATAACTGAACATATCCTATATTTACCCCTATCTAAAATTTAAAGATAAGAAGAAAAGTATAAAGACATTTTTGACTTTTCTTTATATAATATAATATAAAGGGTCAAAATCAGGGAAAAATTGAAAAAAGTAAATATATTCGCCTTTTTTATGATTATGGATTAGATATACTCATAAAATAAAATTAAGTCAAGTATTTTGGTCATTATTTGGACCTTATCATTGTATTTTTAACCTTAATTACCCGATTTATCCCTTTACCATGGTAACAAAATTTCTAAATATACTATTCATAATGTCAAAAAATAAAAGGGCCATATTTAAAAAATTTAGAAATTTTAATTCCAAATATGTAATTTACTTTTAAATATTAAATTAAAATAAGTGGATGATATTTATTTTAATATAATTTCATAAACGCAACCAAAAGAACTTTTTAGAAAAATGTGTTTTAAGCCCAAAAAAATTAACTTACATCCTAATATTGTATAATAATGATTCAAATAAAGTTAATTATATTATATATAATTTAAAATTACTTATGTTACTTTGAGATAAATTTCAAATCATAGTGATACTTTTTAGTGAAAAGAAAATTTCAATTTTATAAAAGCGGTATTTTTCACTATTCACCGAAAAAATCAACATTCTCACAAAAAACCAAAATTTTACCATAAGATAATTTTGATAGGATAATGTAAAAAATAATATCATTTTTTTGAAATAAAATTTCCAAAATATCTAGAAATTAATTATAATATTTTCTTATGAAAATTAATGAAAACCATTTTTGAAAAAAATGTATTTTTGAAGAATAAAATAACTTTACTAAAAATTGAGTGATGATTTACTAAGAATTTACCAATAAATTTATATTGAGTAATAAATTTCTATAAATTTCATAAATAATTTAATCTTATTCACACCTTCCATTTTAATGGCCATGTTCTAATGGTCATATTTAAATAATAGTATTTTTTTTGTTTGAGATTGGTGTTGTGTGTCATATAAGCTATTGAACACAATGTTCTTCTTTAATTTCATTGGCTATTACATTCTCCCCCTTAAATATATTGCATCATCAAAATTTTTACTTGAAATTGGTAATCAAAGGATTGGAATTTGAGAACCCACATAGTAAAAAAGGGTTAATAAAATACTCTTTTGGAAAGAGGGAAAGAGAATATGATGTTTACCATAAAACTAGGTTTCTAAACAAGAGAACATCAGTTGGAAGTGAAAATATAGATAGGGAAGATAAAAATAATACCCAAATATTAATAGAGAGTGATATATAACATGGTTGTGAGAAAATTAACCATTAAAAAAATCATAAATCTATGATGGTATAAAAGACCATTGATTTATTGGTAAGAAATGTAAATGAATGATGATTTTTATTTCAATGTATTTTTCTTAAAGTCATGGGATTATTTTACAATCCATATAAAGAACTCAAAAAATTGAACTTAATTTATTTTTATCCCTTTCATAAGTACAATCTCATCCTTTTTCTGTACTTCGATCAATTTATACTTCATCACTTATGGTAGGAAATGGATATTCTAGATGAGTTTATTTCAGGACTAAAGAACTTTTAATGAATCATAAGATCTATTAGTCATTAATTCAACCTCTAAATATTTACTTAAGCCAAAATGGTTTTCAAAATTTATCCAATATGAAAAATCATACTTCAAACTCAAATAATAAAATCCAAATTTCAACATAATCCATTCAATAAGTGGTTAACATTAAAACTCCTTTAAAATATTACTCACCATATTCAAACCCCAAAAATATGATCAAACATTTATCCCTTGGACATAAATAATTTCACAATGTCTCATTACAAACATGTGAATACCTTTATCTCATATACTAATAACTTTAGTTACCATTAACATTATCGTTATTCTATATATATAATAAATCCAAAAATGTATTAAATTCCATAAAAAAATAATTTTTAATCAAATCACAAACCATTTTCAAGGTCACCAAAAATATACCATATGCATCATCAATTTCAATCTTATCTTTCTCCCCAAAAAAATTATTAACTCAACATCATGAACACATTAAGGGTTATCCTACCCTTATTCATGTTTTCTTCAAAAATATCACTTTACCACTAAATCACATTTTTTTATCAGTACCATTCAAAATATGATTTCAAATCCTTAAAGAAGAACAATACGGAACAAACATTATATGTTTCATGATTATTATAACCAAAATATCATTGATATAATTCTTATATCTAAATACATAATAACTTTAATCATGACACTTCTGATGTAGAAATAATGAAAGCTTTACCTTCTCCCCTTGGATTATTATGTGGTAAGATACCTTGGTTCTTGGGGTTTTAGTAAGAATAATTCCCCATATCTTCATAGTTGAAGTAATGTATAGTAATTTATTATATCATTACATTATATTCATTAGCTAGATGAACTTTATCTCCACATTTTTAACAAACTCCCTTTCCCTTCAGGCATTTTCCAGGATGTTTCATTCCACAATTTTTACATGATGGAAATTAATTCATTTTATTTTTCTTATTTGGTGCATTCACTTTTTCTTGGTCCTCATCCGATCTTTTATTTTCTTGATTTCCCTTGAAGATATAGAGTCTAGAAAATATTTTCTCCATCATAATGGAACTTAGTACTATATCATCATATGATGAAAATGTTTAAGAAACTAGTATACTTTAGATACTTAACTTAATCCCTTCAAATAAACGATCAATATTAATTTCTAGATTATGTATGTAGTCCAAGGAATGACTAGATAATCATGTAAATTTATCCCCATACTTGTCCATACATTTTTATTCCTTATACTTTAAAGTGAGGAACTACCAATCTATTTTAGATTACTATTCCTGAGGGAATTATTTCTCAAATAAAATCACTTTAAAAGTTCCCCATTCCACACTTTCTATTTATTTAGCCTACTTAGTGTTTTGGATCAATAAACACCACTGATCAATATATCCTTTTAAACAATAAACTACCAAAATAACCTTTTTACCTTAATTACATGCCAGATCTAGGAATATATTTTTTATATATTTAATCCATTTCTTAGCTACCAATGGATTAATAGATCCATGAAAATATAGAGTTTTTTTCACATGAAGTGATCCAAAATAGGAGAATCATACTATGGAACAATAGGTTGTTCCATATGGGCATGTTTATTTGTCATAACCTAATTCATATACCCTAATATACCCATGATATGATTTGTTTTAACACTAGATATATCATTTTTCTCAGTAGGTAAATCCCTATATTTTCTATGGGTATTGATTCCATTTCTTTCATTTTGTGGCATCACTAAATAGTGGAACACACTGAGTTAGCTCATAATCATTATGAATATTAATCCATACAATAGAATCCCTTTAATGGTAAAATTAATAAAATACTATAGAGTATTATCATAATTCTCATTTTATCCATGTTTAATTAAAATCTAGTTCCCAAGGATTCTACTAAGGTTACTCTGATACCAACTATAACAACCCCAACTCTAGTAACACAGAGTTGGTTTCTACTTTATTACATTGAAACTAGATACTAGTAATTGTATCCCAAAGGAAAGAATAGTTTAGTAGTCTTGAAGAACCCGATACACACATGATTCCAATATCACATTAGAAATATAAAAATACATATCATTAAAAAATTCTTATATCCTCGACATTATTCAAAATATCCTTATTCATATATCGAGGAGAGGGAAAAAAATAAAAAGGTGAGCTCTGATTCTCAATAAGGGTTTCGTACAATGGAAGCTATCATGAGTATATGATGAATAATCAAATTGGAAAGGTAAATAACTAGAAACATGTTTCATTTAATCAATAACTTGTGTAATAACTAAATTCATGGATAATAATAATGTAGTAATCTCATGGATAATAATAATTGAATTCTCAATGAATAAAATGATTAATATCAGAATCCATGATCTCAGACATCCTAGTATCTATACCATCGAGTCCTATGTCAGGATAGTTTAATATTATGGAAATTAATACACCAAAAAAAATATAATATGAGTTTAATTATTTGTCTCATGTGACCCGTTGATGCATTGTGGGGTTATATAGTTTTGTGACCCATCCGTTACTGTATGTCTAATGCATTCCTCATATATCAAATGATTGATTTAAATCATGAAGAATATTCTTTATAAAAAAAAATCTATATTGAGTAAAGAATATTGATTTATCAATAATTCCCCAGTCAATCAAATACATTAGAATTATAACACCTTATGTAGAAATGGTATACAATTTAAAAAATAATCATATCCATAATACAAATAATATATATATTTTAGAGAAATATAATATACAATAATCAAAAGTAAGTGAATATTTCAAAGTATGGTATTATTTCGACATATAAATTGTGGATAATAAGTAAAATAAAGAGTTGATTTCATTGATTAATAAAGGTACCTTAAAAAGATCATTAAAAACATTTTTTAGGAAAATATACTTTTCACATAGAAATTCAATTTTGGAAAACAAAAAATTTAAAAAATATCAAGGAAAACATTTTCATTGAAAAGAACCTTAAAAAATTTAAAGGGAGATTCAAAAAATTGAATAGTAACAATGGAAATAAATTTTTTTCATACCATAAATGTTAAAATAAAACATTCTTTTCACACTTTTGTAGGAAAAGTACCTCATTTAGAAAACTAGAGGAAGATTCCTTTTTAACCATTTTGTAAAAAAGTAAAACACGGGTTAAAATGTATTTTGATAAATAATTTTATAATTGTATAAAACATATTGATTTTTTTTAAACAAAATATGGACATGGAAGAAAAATATATCATATTAAATGAGAAATAAGTTCAGTTTCTCTTTTAAACATTCCTTTGCTTGATTCAAGTTCTAAAGAGAGGAAACGTTGGATGAAAATATAGAAAATATTTAAAAGAGTAAAATTTAATTGAACTTTAATAATCATGAATAAATATATATTCATGTTAAATACCTTAAAGGGTAAGTATATACACCATATAAGAATAAATAGGTGCATAATACCAAATATGTCTCAAGGGAGTGGACATTGAGATGAAATTAGTTACCTCATGTTCAACTTTCCTTGTAAATTATTTTAACCTCCTATATAATAAATTTAGATTTATTTATATTACATAACAGAATAATATAATTATCTATAATTTCATATATGATGCATTTATAACATTATATCACCCATTTTTTAATGATGTTTTTATTATTATCTTTATTTTGGGTTTTAACTACTTCATTTACCTTGTATGTTTTGATTTGGTAGTTCTGGTACTTGTAATTTTTTTATAGTTCCATCATCTTCAAAATGTTATTCATGGTTTAAATTTAATATATATTAAATATATAGATATTTATATTCATCCATAAATGATAGATATAGAAAAATCAATTTCACCATTCATGGAGATAGTAGGTCGTACGTACGCATGAACGCTATCTTCACTTTTCAAAAAATGGAAAGAAATAAATGTGAATAATAATTAATATTTATATAATCATTATTATATCATATATATCATATAAAAACATTAAATCTAACATTATTACCATCCATGTAATGAATACATGAAAAACAGATCACATCACATCACTTCGTGCAGGTGGTTTTCATGAACCATGTTGGGATTCCATCCAACCCAACACCCAACCGGGTCAGCGACATGGATCAAAGTGAATTATCAACCCCCTATGGGATTGAAATTAGTTTCATACATCAAATTAATCACAATGAGAATAATTTCTCCCAAAACAACCAGGTTCAAATAGATAAACTGATCACCCAACATAAGTAATAATAATTAAATATCAATAAATACAATGCTGATCTAGATACAACAACTAGAAAAAAAATACAAAAATGAGATATAACCATTCTAACACAATATCCACGTGACCTCTTGTCACCACCAATCTAAAAAACAAACTTTCTTCAAAGGTACAACCGAACCATGAATCTAAACTTGAAAAATAACTTGGGTCTACCGACACTGAGTGGCACAAGTAAGGTGTGAACTTAAATAGCTCAGTAGGTAATCACCACAGAGTCCATGTAGTTCCTTTAATGAAATATTCTATAAAAACTATTTTGAAAAAAAAATCATAAAATGGGCTATTAATTATTTTGAAAAAATAAACATAGCTTTACAAAAATTTTCTTTTTAAAACAACATGCACAACTTTCCTTTTCAAAAATAGTTCCAATTTCCACAACCTAGTTCAAAACCAAATACCAAATGAAAATCTATACCAAGTGAACAAAACAAGGTTGTACAGAAATTAAAGGGAAAAAAGAAGAATCAGGAAAAACTAGAAAATCCAATATCCAACATGCATCATAAATAAACAGAACATGCCGAATAGTATATCATGAACATTTCCTGGACATATCTAGAGGAAATATCTGAACATGCTCAGTTCGAACTCACCTACTAGAGTATGGTGCATCTAAATAGTCTATAACCAACTGGCTTCCCTAAACTATCCTCACTAGTGGCATATCCCACCTGGCCTCTTAGTAAGTCCAGAGGGTACTGACCCATCTAATCAGGGTTGAAAAGAAACCATCAATCGACCCTCTAGATGATGCTCAGGAATCCCATGATAATAATTATACTCAAAAAAACATTGTATAGAAACCATAACCCACAACATTCTCATGGACGATCAACTAGAGGTGAATACATCCTAAGGTCTAGTAGACTCAATACCAACAGTGTTCCCGTGCACGAACCACTAGAGGGGATTCCATCCCAAAATTAAAATGGTCTCCAAAGAGAAGCCAAGTAATTCTGAATATACATGAAAATCCATTTCTCTTACAAGCATTCTTGTCCAAAAATTAAAGTCTACATGTAAACCACCATTTTCTATAATCAAAACCACTTTCCAAATCATTTTGAAATTCCAACTGGGCCTTCATTCTACCCAATTTTTCAATCCATTTTCCAAAACATGCCCAGATACTCACCAGACCCATACATCACATAAGTTCCAAAACCAATTTCCATCACATTAAAAGGTTCCAATCAGGCCTTCACATTACTTCACATCAAAAACCAACTTTTCAAGACAACACAAAGTTCCAAATGATCCTTTACAAATTCCCATTCCAAATACATTTAAAAATTTGTTTCCATACCATTTCTATGGTCAATATGAAACACCACTTTCACTTGTACAATGCCAAACAAGCCTTTACATTTAAAATCCAAACTATTCCCAAGCCAAAGTTAAAACATGCAACAACATGAAAAGTTACAAACAAGCCTTTATATCATTTTAGATACCAAGACACATCGCAAAATTCCAAAAATTTCTTTATACCAAATATTCACCAAAACATATCTTAAAATTCCAAATGAGACAAGCATTAGTAAAAACACTTGAAACCACATTTATATTAAAATGAAGCACCAAAACAACATTTAGAAATCAAGGAACCATTTTTAGAATAAAAATAAAGGAAAGTAAGGAGAATCCTTTGGAAAACCATGATTCAAGGAAGAAATAATTTTTATCAAAGTGTCAAATGATCCTCAAGAATCCATTAGAAACCAAACATTTACAAAATAATCCAACACATCATTTAAAAACCCAAATCCATTTAAGAAATAATTTAATAAAACCAAAACCAACATTCAATGACACTATTCAAGTGTCCATAAGATCACCCAAAATCTTTTTTTGAAGAAAAATCACCTTCATTTAAACCAACACAACAAGCCACACATAAGTGTCACAATATAAAATTCAAAATTTTCCACATAAAATGTCCCAATAATAATCTAACCCCACTAAAAAATAAAAACAAGGGACAACACCAATCAAAACACCCAATTCCACATTAAAATTTCAATTGGAATTTTATCAAACACCTTGCATGCATTTAAACATTGGCATGATTAAAGAAACCCTAATAAAACCCATTTTTACCCATTTACCATCATGAAAACACCAAAACAACTCATACTAATGCACCATAAGAATGATTATAACATGTTTAAAGAATTTAAAGAATGATAAATAACCAAACTAATGTTCTAAAAAATAAATAGATAGAAATACCTACCTTAACAACATGCGAATGCAACCAAACCTTGATAAAAGGAAGAATACACCCAAAGAGAAAATCTGTACACCCTAATATCCAAGTAAAATATCACACACATCATACCTAACTCTTAGGGTTTGACCAAGATGAATCCACACAAATGTAAACCAATAAACCAATAAAGAAAATACAAATGAATAGGAAATCAAAAAAAAATCACGAAGAACTCAACTTAGAAACTTCAAAATGTCTCAATGGGAAAAGGAGGGCCAAAGGAGGGAAGCTTAGGATCTACCATGGTGAATCTAGGTTGATCAAGGGTGGAGAACCCCTAAAGAGGGTTAAAAAATTAGAGGTGAGTTAATTTTTAACTTTTAATGACCTAGGAAACTCGCACTGTTTAGATGCACATTTTGACAAACCGTGCGCCAATTGTGTGCACCACACTGACCAAGAGGAACATACCGCACGATTACCTCACACAGTTTCCAAAACCGTGCACCAACTATGAATTCTCCACTATCTAAAATTCACATTTTCCGCATGGTTTCCTAGCTGAGGGTTCATAGTTTCCTTTAACCACGCGCCAACCATGCACCACATGGTGTCAATACAAAATCTCCACTTTCCACTAAAGACTCACCTGAAAACTTACAAAACCCAAAAATTCAATTCGGGAGCTCAACCCGAACCTCAAACAAATGATCCAATTCCAAGAAGAGAATAAAATAAATGAATTTCCAAGGTCAGGGTGTCACAATTATCCTCACCACAAACACTTTATTCCCCTAAAAGTCACTCAACCAGATGATAAACAACACTCAATCCCAAAAAATAATAAAGACTAATGAAACCATGAACCTTAGGGGGGACTTTATCCAAGTCACACCCAAACATTTCTAGAAGAAACTAGAACATGAATAATAATGGGATAACATGATAGGGTTTCTCCCCACCACAAGAACCTAACTAACACCATGTCCAGACTTCAGATCAGCCCAACACAAGAAATCCCAAAATGAACTTTCCCAAATTTATCTACATAAGATAAAAAAAAACTCCAAAAGAACTATAAATTCCCCACATAAACCAAACCCCCAATATAAGGGGAAACCCATGTAAGTAACCCAAAACAAAGAGAACCTAAACACAAACTACAATCATCGATTTCCACAAGCACAAATATATTCAAAAAAGTTCCATAGAAAAATAAAACCAATTCACGAAAGGATAACCATTTTAATATCCACAACCAAGGCACAAAAAAAAGACTACAATAAAACATTACCAATGAGTCTCTTATGGAGAACTCACGACAAATGAGAAACTATGACAATAATCCTAAACTATATCCACTCCTAGGGACAAGAATTAGACCAAGGTTCCCCACACTCATGGAGATTCTTGACTATTCACAAGCTTCACTCTGGCGATTGTGGCTGGAACTCTAATGTCTAAAGCATCCACTGCCTCAAAGTTAGGAGATGAAATCCCTCGATCATGACTCATTCATTAGGAAACACTTCATATAAAACTTATCTAGATGAACTAGATGGTCACAATAATGATAGGTCTTTATAGGATTGTGACAACACAACTTTGATAGACCAAAATGACCTCACTGAAAACATATGAGCAAACAGTTTGATGAACAAGAAGCCGAAACTAATGAAAGAGGTTTTTTAGAAACAGGTTCCTCTATCCCACACCTCTAATTAGATGGGGAACCTTTATGAGCAGTAAGGGATACCATATTTACAACTACCTATGCTCTGAAACCAAATCAACTAAGAACACTTCATCCAATGAATTCTATAAATGAAGATCCTTGGATGAGAGGGTTCGCTCCTTGATCTATGTACGAAGAACCCAAATAAAAAGAGGAGGCTTCAATAGATCCTACCATGTTACCTTTGAGGAAAAGGAAACTGATTCCTTGAAGTGGTAAATATATACCTTCACTATCTATTATCCTTACTGAATACTCATGAGCTGTTCTACCTTCTTCACCTTCACCTCCTCAGGTAAAAACCACCAAATGAAAGTGGTATTAAACAACTCCCATGTCATCCCAACATGCATCGATAATAGAGAAATCACCTTCCACTAATCCAAATATGGACCCTCAAACAAACCCAGAACGACACACACTCTCACAAATTCAAGAGTTCCCAATGATATGAATATACACTCAACTTATTCAAGCCATCCAAATACCTCTAAAAGACCTCAATCACCATGAAAGTTGGAAAACAAATGAGAAGAACCAGAAAATGGACAAGAACCACCAAAATATTTGTGGACCTTTATGGGTGTCATATTCTGAAAAACACAAGAAAAAAAAAACTAAAATCAATATCAAATCTTGATACAATCAAAAATAAAATTTTAAGAAAAATTAATAGGCTCACAAGCCAAACACTATAAGAACAAAAAAAAATCACATTTTCAAAAATCCCATTTTATCCCAATTCCAAAATCACCTTCTTCCAAGGCCACTATCCAAATACCAAAATCTATTTTTTGCAAAATAAGAACCTTCTTTTTGAAGAAAATAAAAATTTATAAAACCATTTTCCCTTTAAAAAAACATTTTAAAAAAGCCAATCCAAACATTTTATTTCAAATACCCACCCATGGAATTCTATGAGATGCCGTATTTGTCTGCATCCCATCTCCACTTATATAATCCATTCGCACATTCCAACATGCACTTTCCATACAAACCCACACATATGTGAACGTTTATAAGAAATACCAAGGGTCACACATACCACTTTATCATCAAACCCAATCATTTATCAAATTATCAATTCATGTTTCCTCCACACTCCCCAAACCCTTCAAAATTATAAATCACTTTCTCTTTTAAAAACGTATTTCACTTTTCAATCTGAAACCACTTGTAAAAATCGTTTTCATTTTAAAAAATATTTTACCACTCTAAATATCATTTTTTATTTAGAAAACCACTCACACCAATGAGAATAAAACCAACACACAACTTACATCAAACTCTCAGGACATGGAACTAGTGGTCAGGCATAACCTGATGACATGGTTAGTGGACTATGCCCCAAGAAATAACTAATAACTAAGAGGACCTTGAACCATGTAATCAAAACTCCATATGGGTCACTAATACATGTGAGATCACAACATAACACTAGATCACCTCTATTTTCATTCCTAATCCACACAAACTAAATAAAAACAATGACTCAAATCCTAAACTACCCTGAGAAACTCAAAAATCAGAATGAGGAAGGGTTCATTATGTCCTTCCCATACCCACCTCTTAAGTCCTAATAGTCTTAATTTATGATCTACCTGACACCCCAAATAATAAGATCCTTCTCTGACGACATTTTCTCCTAAACAAAGATAGGATTCCATCTAACCCAACACCTGAACTAGTCCGAGACATGGACCAAAGGGCATTCCTAATCCCCATGGGGTGGAAACTAGTGTAGGGAATCAAAGTAATCACAATGGGAATGAATTTCCCCAAACAAACCAGGATAAAATAAAAAAACTGGGCATGAAACAAAACTAATAATAATTGAATACCATTAAATACAAAACTGATTATGACACAAAGACTTATAAACAAAATAGAACTAAATAAAAAATTGAGACTCATTCATGTAGTCACAATCTCCACATGACCTCTTAGTCACCACCAATCCAAAAAACCAACCTGCTCCAAAGGTACAACCAATCTAGGAACCTGAACCTGCAAAATAGATTGGGTCTACCGATGTTGATTGGAACAAGTAGGGTGTGAGATCAAGCATCTCAGTAGGTAATCACCATAGAGTCCATGCATTTTCTTCCTCAAAACATTCCAAAAACAATAGTATAATAAACAGTCATAAAACATGATTTTAATTATTTTGAATAATTAAACATATATTTCTACAATTTTCATTTTTAAAACAAAACACACAACTTTACTTTTCCAAAATAGCTCCAAATTACATAACTTAGTTCAAAACCAAAGACCAAATTCAAATCCATACCAAGTGACCAAAATTGGGTTGTGTAAAAAGTGAATAAAAAAAACAAGAAGGAAAAAATAGAAAATACAACATCCAACATACAACAAAAACAAATATAATATATAGAATAGTAGATCATGAGAATTTCCTAAACATATCTAGAGTCAATCCATGGATGTACTCAGTTCAGACTCACCTTTCAGTGTATGGTGAAGCTCTATAGTCTATAACCAACTGAATTCTCTAAATTGGACTCACTAGTGAAACATCCCATCTAGCCTCTCAACAAATCTAAGGAGTACCAACCCCACTAATTGGGGTTGAAAAGAAACCATCACTTGACCCTCTCGATGACGCATATGAATCCCATAATAATAATAATAATACTAAAAAAACATGGTATAGAAACCATAACCCACAATGTTATCATGTACTATCCACTATAGGGGAATGAATCCAAAGGTCTAGTGGCCTCAATACCAAAAACATTCCTTTCCATGAGCCTCTAGAGGGGATTACATCCCAAAATTCCAGTGATATCCAAACACAATACAAGTCATCATGAATATACATGAAGATCCATTTCCTTCACAATCATGCTCATCCAACAATTAAATATTATATGGAAACCACCATTTTCCATAATCTAAAACACTTTCCAAATCATATTCAAATACCAACCGGGCCTTCATAAAACCCAAGTTTTCAATCCATTTTCCAAAACATTCCATGATTACCACTAGGCCCATACATCACTAAGTTCTAAAACCAATTTACATTACATTACAAGGTTCCAATACTGACTCCACATCACTTAACATCAATACTAACTTTTCAAGAAAACACAAAGTGCCAATTGGGCCTTTAAACATTTACAATCAAAATAAAATTTTAAAGCTGTTTCCACACTATTTCCAAGGTCAATATGGAACACTAATTTCATATGAACAATGCCAAATAAGAATTTACATTTCAAATCCAAACTCTTCAAAAGCCAAAGTGAAAAAATAAAACAATATGAAAATAATTAAATGGGACTTTATATCATTTTATAAACCAAGCCACATCATGAAATTCCAAACGAGCTTTTATGACAATTATTCACCAAAACATATCTTAAAATGAAAAACGGGATAAGCATTTAGAAACACACTTTAGACCATGTTTAAAGTCAAATGAAGAACCAACTCACCATTTATAAATAAAGGAACCATTTTGAGAATAAAAAGAAAAGAAAAGAAGGAGAAGCCTTTGGAAAACCATGGTTCAAGGAATAACCAATTTTCATAAAAGTGTAAAACGAGAATCAACAAACCATTGGAAACCAAACATTTACCAAATAATCCAAAACATAATTTATAAACACAAATCCATTTAATAACTTATTTACGAAAACAAATTGAAACATTAAATGACACTCTTCAAGTGTCTATAAAATCACCAAAACCCCCTTTTTAAGAAACATTACTCACATTTAAACCAATAAAAAAAATCCACACATAAGTTTCACAATATAAAAGTCACAATTTTCCACATACAAAATCCTACTCACAATCCAACCACACTACCAAAGATAACCAAGGGAAAACACCACTCAAAATACCCAATTCCACTTTAAAATTTCAATTGACATTTTATCAATCACCTTGCATGAATTTAAACATTGTCGTAATTAAAGAGTCCCTTTGAAAAACCATTTCACACCCATTTAACTTAATTAAAAACAAAAAAAAACTCATAATAATGAACAATAAGAAAGATTATAACATGTTTAAATCATTTAAGGAAAGATCAAGCATCAAATGAATGTTCTGGAATTAAAATGGATGAAAACACCTACCTCAATGACGTGCGAATGCAACCAAACCTCAAGAGAAGGAAAAATACACCCCAAGAGACAATACTCACACCCTAACATGCAATTAAAACAACCCACAAATCATCCCTAACTCTTAGGGTTCATCCAAGATGAAATCTCACCAAGGGAAACCAAGAAATCAATATAGAAAAGAAAAAAGAAGATGAAATCAACAAAAATCCATGAATAACTCACCTTATAACCTTTAAAATACATCTATAGGAAAATAAGAGAAAAATAAGGGAATATTTAGATATCCCATGGTGTGACTAGGTCGATAAAGGGAGGAGAAACTTGAAATAGGGTTAAAACATCAGAGGAAAAAAGAGGCAATTTCCAACTTTTAATGACCTGGGAAACTCACATGGTTTGGTCTCACCATTTTACAAACCATGCATCCTCACTGATAAAAAGGAACATACCACATGGTTTCCCTACACATTTTGATAAATTGTGCACCAACCATGTGGCCTACACTGTCTAAAATGCTCATTTTCCACACAGTTTCCTCAGTGATGACACACAGTTTCCCCTAACCGTGCTCCAACCGTGCATTACCTAGTGTCAAACCGAAAATGAAAAATTTCCACCAATGACTAACCTAAAAACTTAAAAACATCAAAAATTAAAACTAGGATCTCAACCTAAACCTCAAACAAATGATCCAAGTCCAAGAAGAGAATAAAATAAAAGAATTTCCAAGTTCGGGGTGTGACAGTGGTAGTCCAAACATACACGGGAGCGACATTATCGTTTTACTATAGATTGGGAAATAAGAAGGTATATATGATATTATAGCCATTCAATTTTAGTTATGTCAAAAATATCATCTATACTCATTAGTGCCATCTTTATAACCATCCATGTAAAATGGTGATGAAAAACGAATTACATCGTTATGTGGAGACGGTAAGCCATACATACGCATGAGCGATCTTTTATCTTTTCATAGGATGAAAAATAGATGGAATATGGTTTTACCATAACCATAATGACATATTAGTATATTGGTGATACTGTATTTATTATACAAGTATGGGAACAATACTTTAAGATTAATTAGAAGAAGAAATAGACTTGAATGACTCAGTAAAGATGACTTCTTCGGTATACTTTAGATCTCATATTAATAGACCAATGGTATGTATTTTGGAATGAAACTATCCTCTAGAAATTATATAAATATTTTACTAAGATAATTGGGAAATTTTTGGTCAAGCTATATGGCACAAATTAGTGTGAAGAATTAATAGAAGGGGCATTTCTTTATAAGAGAGGGGAGGGGGATTCTTAGAATTTCTTAAATAATTAAGTTAATATAAATTATATTTCATGTCCAAATAGCTCAAAAATTGTTATAATTAGAATATAGTATGACTATGAGTCATAATAATCCCATAAATATTTTTTTTTCAAGTTTTATTTGTGTTTTAACCCTTATCTTTTAGTTTTAACGACTAGTTAACACTTAACAATTACCATAATATTAAATTTTTTTATCATTTAAGGGTTAATAATGTCATTATAAAATTCCAAAAAACTGATAAATAGAAATTTATTGATGTTTAAAACCATATCCCATCCATTTCATTAAATATAACAATTTTATAAATTTTAAATGATTTCATAAAATATTATTTATTATAAATTATCATTATTGTCAATTTTGGGGCTATTCATTTAATTTGACTTTTAAAATTATAATGAAATGATGGAATTAAAATACAATGCATAGAAACTTCTCAAAAATGTAATTTATATAAAAAAAGTAGCATTTAACATGAAAAATCACTCAAATAATATCATTTTTAGGGTTTTAAAAATCATTTTTTATTTTTTTTAGAGCATGAACAAGAACTGTGTTAGTGTTTCGTAAGCTTTTAGGGAAATTATTTCTTCACTAAAAATTAAAAAAAATTAAAATGATGAAAAGAACATTAATATTTTAAATTATTATTTATAACTGGACATATCTTATATTTATCCCTATGTCAAAAATTTAAATATAATAAAATAAGGATAATTTCATTTTTGACTTTTCTATATATAAAATAATATAAAGTTTCAAAATCATGGTGAAATAGACAAAAATCCACATATTCTAATTTTATAAGATTATGGATAAGATATAATCATCCAATAAAATTAATCCATGTGTTCGGGTCATTATTTGGTCCTTATCATTTTATTTTTAACCTTAATTACCATATTTACGCCTTTACCGTGGTAAAAAATTAACTAAAGTTACGATTCATAATACCAAAAAAATATAAGGGAGATATTTAAAAAATTTAAACCTCATGATTCCAAATATGGAATTCATTTTTCAAGATTAAATTCATAGAATTATTAGTAATTAATTTTAATATAATTGAGTAAAATGCAACTAAAAATAGTTTTTAGAAATATGATTTTTAAGCCAAAAAATTTACTTATACCAAAATTAGGTATAATGATAATTAAAATTAATTTAATTAGATTATATATAATTTAATAATACTTATGTTAATTTGATAACAATTTCAAATCATAATGATACTTTTTTGTTAAAATAAAATTTAAATTTTATAAAATATGTATTTTTTACTATTCACTAAAAAAATCAATATTTTTAGATAAATAATAAAATTTCACCATAAGATAATTTTTATGTACTAATTTAAAAAATAATATCCTTTTTATGATATAATTTTTTTTAAAATTTCCAAAAATTATTTATAATACTTTCTCATAAAAATCAATAAATCCCATTTTTGAAAAAAACGTATTTTAAAGAACTAGATAACATTATTAAAAACCGAGTGACCATTTAATAAGAATTTATCAATAAATTTATATTTATTAGGAAAATTATATATATTTTATAAAGAAGTTAGTCACATTCATACTCATTAATTTAATGACTAGATTATAACAGTCATATTTAAATAATAATATTTTTTGGTTTGTTTGAGCTCCGTGTTGTATGTTGCATACGCTATCGAACATAATGTTCTTCTTTTTAAATTCTTAGGGTGTTACACCTTTCTTAATACATACTTTACCATTTTTTTGTAAATTTGATACATAAAACTATAAAAATAAAAACTCCTCCAAAATAGACATTTCCATCCAAAAAACTTTTAAACATATATGCACTGTAATTTCATGCTGGAAATTGAGACCTACCTTGGAAAATATTTCCTAAGACTGAGTCAACTACCAATACATATCCTGATAATACCTCCCAAATATTTATGAATTTATAACTTCCCTATAATCTATATTAGTCCATTCACTAACCATAACTCATTGAATCCTCGACGCCCTACTCACCACATTCCAAAACACATAGAAGATGTCACACACATTTTTTTCATCCCAAATATCCTAGACTACCCTGGATAGTCATAAAAACAAACTAATTCTCATCTGGGAAATTGTAATGACCCGGATTTCCCTGAGCCTTTCCTTTATGAAAATCTAGTGGTCGTAGTGTTCGGGGGGATCAAAGTGTCTTGCTCTGGGAGTTTTTCAAAAAGAAAAATTCAGTTCCACCAAGCGGTTCCACCCAAACGGTGGAACCTTTACAATGGCACCATTACGGTCACACCGTTACGGTCATACCATTACAGTCGCACTGATTAGGGTCACCCCATCATGGTCACACCATCACAGTTGCACCGTCATGGTCACACTGTCACAGTCGCACCGTCAGGGTCGTACCATTATGGTGGCATGACTATGGTGGCACTACTATAGTGTCACCCCTATGGTGTCTCACAAAATAGTGTTACACCCCCTTTCATAGTTTTCTGAGTTTTCCCAGTTTTCCCCTGTTACATGTTTTTCTTTGTTTAAAGTTAATCTATCAACTAACAACCATCTGTTGGTATATATCCACTATTTTGAAGGGGAATTATTAATTCTAAATTAATTCCAACATGTGAAACCACCAAGTTGCATGGTCAAGCCACGATTTGACTATTAAGTACTTTGAAATGGTCTCCCTAATTTTAGGATCTGGCCTCTTCTTAAGTCGAGATCCTTTATTCCTTCTTCCATTTCATTATCTTGGTGTTCTTAGAGACTTACTCCAGAGACGAGTCATGTGCCCATGTTGGATCCCTTCATGCTCAAACTTGGAGTTCTTCCTACAAGTCGCTCCATCTCCTATTCTTGGCGCAAGAGGGAACTTCGATATGTGATCATCCAAGTAGGGATTTTATTTTGATTCTATTTAATTGTGCATCATGCGGGGTGGGAATATTAATTATTAATTATAAGTAACAGCTAGATAATCTTCTTAAAATGATAATTAAACAAGGATTTAATATGATCAAAAGATAATTTGAGTAAATAAAATAATGGGCAGGGTGTGGTTGATGATGATTTCCTGTTTTATTTTGTTATATTTGATTCTTATATGGCTGTTGTGGCTATATGACTTCTGAAAATCATGGTCGTTGGTGGTCTTTGCTTGTGCACTGGTGGTGACCTGTTTTGTTGTGATGTTTTGATGTACAGATGTAACATGAAATCTGATTAATCACATACACTTAGTGAAATAAAGAGATACCCCAGGATCAACCTATTTTGTGATCACCTCAGTTATATTAAAGTGAAAATTAAATAACCTTTGTCAGTTAAATTTGAATATGTTTGGTTTTATGGTTGTGGTTATGTGTTGTTTGTTTTGGTCTGGGTTCTGTGCTCTTGGTATGTGGGGTGTTATAGGGGGGTGTTGGTGTCTCGTTCCTAGATATTGATTGATTGAAGAATGGATAAACTTGTAGGCAGTGGGAATTTCCCTTATGTGTTGGTGTCTCAGTCTGAGAGATTGATTGATTGTGAAATGGATGAACATGTAGTCAACTCAACTACCTTTATGTTGTGTTGTGGTTTTGAAGCAACATCGAGCAGTGGGACTGCGGTGTGGTTGGGGATTCATTTTGCAGTGGGACTGCATTAGGTATTTTTTTGGGCAGTGGGGCTGTAGGGCTAGGTTGTGAGTGAAGGAATGAGTGGTATCACTTTAAAGAATGATAGTTGATAGTAGTCGAACAGGGATGTGCAGTGGTACTGCAAGTCCAGTTTTGTGTTTTTGTTTTGTATTGTTGTACAGTGAGACTTAGTTTGGTTTTGTTGGTTGATTGGTGTGGTTATGGCTGTTATCTTCCTGGCAGTGTTGAAATAATTAAAGTGAATTCCATTAAATAAATACATAAATGGAAATTGAATGAAAAGGTGGATGGGTTATGATTTGGCAATGGTTTTTGTGTGGTTGTTCATATAGGGGTAGCATCAAAAGCGGTGCTAGTGTGGGCTTATTGTCTGTTCATGTGAAACCTGTAGGTTGGTGATGAGTGTTTGTTTATATCTATATATATTGTAGTTCCTTTTGATTTCTATATGCACCCCACCATTTTTGAGCACTATGTTCCGAACACCTCCATTTCTTGGGGGAGGCTGTCTTTCCTAACTTCCCAGTTGGAGGATGGATGACCGGTTACTGATTTTCTTCCTCGCACCCTCTTCCGGATCTTTCTTCTCGGGCTTATCTGGGCAGGTTGTAATGTATTGAGGCTTACCATAGTCAAATAATATTCAGGAAAGGGTTTTTTTGGATGAGGGTCCTAGGTGTCTATGGGCCATGTTTCTTTTCCAAAGTATCTTCGGGCATGGAAGTGGTCATTATGGCCCAGGTGTCTTCAGAAATTATGGTGGTTATTGTGGCCTAGGTGTCTGTGGGTGTGGTTGTGTGTGGTTTGAGGGACAAGTGTGTGTGGGTAGGTTGCAGCAATGGGACTTCATGTAGTAAAATCGGCAACATCAAGATGTTAGATCATTAAGAATGAGAAGTTAACCAGTGGTAAAGTGGTGTGTGGGGTACCCAAATGTCGATGTGCTTATATTTTACTTTAAATGATTTGCGTTACCTGGGCGATTGTGCCTTGGTGGGGTTGGGATGGTTAGTATTCCTTGGTAGGTTCTTGAGGTTCTACTATTTTCTCACAGGGGAATTACTATGTTCCCTCTTATGTGCACGTGTTGCTTTAGTTTTCCCTACTGAGTATACTTGTATGCTCACCCTACGTATGTAAAACTGTTTTCAAGTATCCACGAGGACTTTGAT
Organism: Viscum album; assembly: GCA_963277665.1. Taxonomy (NCBI): domain Eukaryota; kingdom Viridiplantae; phylum Streptophyta; class Magnoliopsida; order Santalales; family Viscaceae; genus Viscum; species Viscum album. The sequence goes on from OY728131.1 coordinate 696,156,105, forward strand.
GACCGTGTTGGACCTTACTAGCTCAGGTGTCAGGATAGTTGCTATTGTTGTTTAGTTTTTTTTATTTGGTACATTACATGAGAGTTTTGTCTTACTTTTTATCAGTTTTTCTTTTGAAAATGCATGTGGGAATGGTTTCTTGGCTTTAATTTTACCTTTAGTCTTTGGTGTTGTGGGGATTTGTCATCTTATCTCCCGATATTGTTCTATAAAAGGGTAATGAGTTCCATTTATGTGAGACTCTATACCCTTAGTGATAGTCTCCACTCCAAGGCCTACTGAAGGTGGGACTCAGTGGTCATTATATCTCCTTCGCTTTGAGGAAGGAAGAGAAGGGAACTTTGCTATCTTTTCCCTCATCTTGGAGAAGGTAGTTCATGATAGAATAGTATCAGAGGCTGATCTTTGAGAGATAGGATGGAGTTCGGGGTTAGGAACAATGATAATTTCATGGGATGGTAGGGAAACTATGTTAGGTGACCTTGGTATGTGAAATAGGCCATGGAGGATCAGCTAAGATATAGGATTTTAGCCCCCCCCCCCGTGATCCCATGCAAGGAATCTAGATCTACTGAATGACTAGGTGAGGATAAACTGATTGTAGTGTAGAGACCATAGGAAAGGTACATGCATCATAATTACTTGTGTTATTGTGTGTTTTGAGAATTTTAAAATTAATAAAGAGTTTAAACAAAATTTAAATTTCACTACTCAAGCTTAGTAATTATTTGTTTCTCTTTTCAGATATGGAACCTGAGAGTCTTCCACGAGTGGTACAAGTAGTTGAGGCCTAGCTGGTTGATTTGGTTGACCAGCAGAGGGCCGATTGAGAGGAAGAGGATGACCAATGGTAGAAGATTCTTTGTGCCTTCTAGAGACATGCTCTAGGAAAGTATGAGTGCAGCGTCTTAGAAATAGAGACAAAGAGATGACTTGAGGATATGGTGATCGATTTCACCTTTTCCGGGCTTCGATAGAGTACTAGGTTCCTCTGATAGTGATCCATATGCAAGGAGTGGCATGTTAGTGGTGAACGCTTTACCTCAGAGAGAGGAAGGAAACTGAGGTTTTGTGGACTGACTTTTAGAGGGAGTTCCGGGTGGAATTCTTTTCTTCCACGATGAAGGCTGAGAAGAGGTAAGAGATACTCTCCCTTAGGAAAGGGAGTATGTTATTAAAGGAGTTTATGATCAAGTTTAAGGATATCCTTCATTTTTCTCTAGATCTCTTTTTAGATGAGGAGTCTCGGGCAAGACGCTTGGAGGAGGCACTCTGACATTCTCTTCAGTATGTTGTTACTCCCTTCACTCTACTAATGTACATGGAGGTTTAGAAGAATAATGAAGTAGTGGATAGGATGAACACGTTGGGAGGTGTTCTAGGAGAGGGGAGCCAGCTGAGTTTGTCAAAGGGAAAGGCCTTCAGCAACATGCCTACATTGTCAGGACCATCCAGGTTTTGACCAGCGGGGAGTAGGCCTCAAAATTTCCCGTTTAGATCTCCCGGTCCTCTCCCTTTCTCCATGGGCCTAATACCGAGATGATTTATATGTGGAAGATGTGGGAATATTTGGAATCAGTGCCCTATTTGAGTGTATTATAGTGAGGGTGGGTAGATTCAGCACCCACCTTAGTAGAAGCAGTTCCCAGCCAGGACCTTCCAACAGCAGGGGCAGCGAGCTCATGCTCCACTGAGGTAAAACAGTACCAGAGGAGGCCGACCTCAGGGTGATCATCAGAGACCTCGACTAGGGCATGGTAGGGGAGGCGGTCAATAGTCGACGAGAGGAGGTGTTCAGCATAGGCAGTTTCACACCATAGAGGTAGCAGTTCCAGTGGGGCCAGAATTTGTTTAAGGTATGATCAGTCTGTTTATTACTCTTTCATGTGCCTTGTTTTATATAATAGCTTCGCACTCCTTTGTTACACCAAGTATAGCCTAAGACTTGGTCCTAGATGTAGAGATACTTTCTATTATCTTGATGTTAAGTATTCCAGTCGGAGGTTTGACTAACCTGTTTGATGTTTTTCGAGGATGTAGACTGATGTTGGGGATACATCAGTCTAGTGGGGATCTCCTTCTGCTATAGATGCAGCCATACGATGTCATACTAGGAATCGAATGTATGATTTCCTTGAACTCTATTATTGACTACTTTTGGATAAGTGTTATGTTCTCATATATGGGCAGCCAACGTGTAGCTTTCATTGGCGAACAAAGTTTCCATGAGGGTAGCCAGTGTGTAGAGCCCCTTATTTCTTAGTTAGACGAGCTGTCAGTGGAATAAGTAGACTCAGAGATGGTGGAAGTTCCAGGGATTGTCAGTGAGTTCATGAATGTCTTCCCCGAAGAGGTTGTGACTCTACCCCCTTGATGTGATATTGAGTTCAGGATAAACTCACAACCTAGTGCACGTCTGATTTTGATGGATCCCTATTGGATAGTGCCTTCTAAGTTGTGGGAGTTGTAGGTTTAGGTCAATGACTTGATGAAGAAGGGTTTTATCCTACCAAGTGTGTCTCTATGGGGTGCTCCAGTCTTGTTCGAAAAGAAAAAAGACAATGGTCTCAGGCTGTGCATAGACTACCGGAGACTGAATCAGGTAATGTTCAAGAACAGTTACCCCCTCCTCTGACCGATGATCTTTTTGACCAGTTGAAGGGAGTAGGTTGGTTCTCTAAGATTAACCTACGGTATGGATATCACCAGTTGATGGTAAAGGAGGTTGATATCCTGAATATTGCTTTCAGGTGCAGGTATGAGAACTTTGAGTTCGTGGTCATGCCATTTGGCATTATGAACTCACCAGCTGTGTCCATGGGGCTCATGCACTTTATTTTACATGAGTATCTTGTTTAGTTCGTGGTTGTTTTTATTGATGAAATCCTGATCTACTCAAGATCATAGGAGGATCACACCGAGAACCTATGGCCAGTTTTGGAGGCCCTCCGACACCACCAGATCTATGGGAATTTGTCCAAGTGAATGTTCTGGACATGAGAGGTGCACTTCCTTGGAAACATGGTATCCTAGAAGGAAATATCAGTGGACCTGTTTAAGGTTGAAGATGTGTTTTCTTGTGCATCACCCAAGAATGTGGAAGAGGTTCATAGTTTATGGGGTCTAGAAGGTTACTATTGGAGGTTCGTACCTGACTTATCTTGAGTTTTAGATCCATTGATAGATTTGACCAGGAGATATCAAGACTTCATGTGGAGTGAGCAGTTTTTTGAATCTTTCACTTATCTAAAAGGTAAATTGGTCAGTTCCCCAGAGTTGAGGTTTCCAGAGGAAGGGGTAATGTTTGAAGTGTTCTGTGATGCTTTCAGGCTTGGCCTGGGATGTGTGCTGATGCAGTAGTGAGGAGTAATCTTCTATGGGTCTAAGCAGTTACATCCTCACGAATGTAACTATGCCACCCATGACCTATAACTTGTGTCGGTTGTGTTCATGCTGAAGTTGTGGTAGAATTACTTCATCTGTGAATGTTTCTTGGTCTTCACAGATCACAAAAGCATGAGGTAGTCTTCTATCAGCGAGACCTGAACTTGTGGTAGTCGAGGTTGGTGGAGTTTCTTCCAGACTAAAAATTTGAAATCTCTTACAGCTCAGGATATGGGAATGTGGTGGTCGATTCCTTGAGCAGTAAGTCACATAACAATGTAGTTTGGGAGTCCGTATATTCTTGGAAAGAAATGGGGGAGTTGGATGCTTTATATATGGGCTTGAGAGTGGAGGATAGTAGAGGCTGTCTATTTCAGATAACAGTGCAGTCTTCCTTGGTATGATAGGTGGAGGAGTCTCACTGGGGAGCTTGAGAAGGTGAAGTGATGCAAGATCATGTTATCTAGGGTGATGCACTAAAGTGATGGTCGGAGGATAGTCATAATCAAATGCTGTTATGCGGGAAGCTATTTTTCCTGGTGGCAATACACGGGGGAGTTCTTTGTGAGTTCCATAACTCACCCTTGCTGGTATATCCTAGATTCTCCAAGATGTACCAAGGTTTGAGAGGTCAGTTTTGGTGTCTGAGAGTGAAGTAGGTAGTGGCAGAGTTTGTGGTAAGGTTCCTAGTGTGTCAGTAGGTAAAGGTTGAACACCATGTTCCCAGCGGTCTGTTGCATCCCTTAGACATTCCCAAGTGGAATTGGGATGAAATTTCGATGTATTTCATCATAGGACTACCCATGGGTGAGGGAGGATATGATTCCATCTGGGTAGTTTTGGATCTATTGATGAAATTAGATCACTTATTAGTGATTAAGTACTCAAGCACAGTAGATGACTTAACACAAAGGTACGTGGGTGAAGTGGTGTGACTGCATGGAGTTCCAAGAAACATCATTTCAGATCAGGATACACGCTTTACATCATGATTTTGGAAGGAATTAAAAAATTCTTTTAGCACCCATCTATTCCTTAGCACCACTTTCCACCCACAGATGGATGAGAAGATAGAGAGGACCATCCAAATGTTGGAGGATATGCATCGAGTGTTTGTTATAGACTTAGAAGGATCATTGGTATGACACTTTCCCCTAGTGGAGTTTTCCTACAATAATATCTATCACTCCACCATTGGCATGTAATTGTTACAAACCATCTATGGAAGTTCGTGTCATTCAACCGTGTGCTAGATAGAGTTTGGGGAGGTTGGTGTTCTTGTCCCAGAGGTGGAGCAGAGCACAACAAATAAGGTTCATCTTGTGCGTGAATGGATGAAGGCATCTCAGGGCCAACAATAGTCATATAACGATCATAGGAGGAGACCCTGAGAGTTAGAGGTTGGGGAACACATGTTCTTAAAGGAATCTCCTCAGCATGGACAACAGAGGTTTGACAGGGGGAGAAATCTTTCTCCTAAGTTCGTTGGATCTTTTGAGGCGTTGGGACGAGTTGGAGAGGTGCCGTATTGGCTGAAGTTACCACTGCAGTTGGTAAGGATCCACAATGTCTTTCATGTCCATTAGCTCCATCGGTATCTACACGATGACTCCCACATCCTTGACTGGGGAGAGTTGGATATCAGGGATGATGCAATGTTCATGGATCGACCGGTGAGAATCAAGGATTGTAAGGAGAAGGTGCTTTATGGATGGACCATTCCCTTGGTTCATGTCCTACGGAGGCATGTTTTCCTCAAGAAGAGTACCTGGGAATGGGAGGCACAAATGTGTGCCCAGTACCCAGAGCTATTCTAAGTTTTTCTATTGTGTTTTCTTTGTGCCTTTCTTATGATGTAATTCTTGACCTCACTTGTTGTATGATAAGTTGTTTCCCTATTCTCTATTTTTTTGTGGAAAGTACTGACTATGGGGAGGGGAGAACTTGACCCCTAATAAAGATGCATTAGTGTGGATACAATTAAACCATTGTGGGTGACTCAGTGTCACCTAAAGCGGATAATATCTTGACAAGGGGGGGGGGGGATATCCCTGATCCATGTGTCTGGACAGTGTGACTATTGGGGTTTTTGTGTTTTATTGGGGTAGTGGAGCCTTAGTGTATCCCCAGTTTTTTAGCAGATAGATGTTAAAGTGTTGTCCTTGGATGTTGAGGTTTTCACTCTAGCTTTAGAACAACTCCGGGTAGTCTACCCTTGAGAGGTATTATCATAGGTGGTTGTTTAGACTCTATCTATCTTTTGGTTTGATTTTGGATTATCAGGGATGAGAATAGTTTGAGAGGTATCTGATTTATTGACCTGAATTTCCCTAAGCCTTTTCTTTATAAAAATCCAGTGGTATTAGTGTTTATGGGGATCAAAGTGGCTTGCTCTAAGAGTTTTCCAAAAAGAAAAATTTGGTTCCACCAAATAGTTCCACTTAAATGGTGGCACCATTACGGTGGCACCAGTTATGGTGGCACTAGTTACAGTGGCATCATCATGGTCACATTGTTTATAGTTGCACCATCACAGTGACACCATTCATGGTTGCACCGTTACGACCATACCGTCACGGTTGCATTGTCACAGTAGCACCATTATTTCACCGTCACGGTTGAACTGTCATGATAAAACTGTTACAATGGAACCACTATGGTGGCACCATTACGATGGAACTACTATGGTGTCTCACCAAACGGTGTCACACCACTTTGCCCAGTTTTCCAAGTTTTCTCAATTTCACTGCTATTATGTGTTTTTCTCCTTTTAAAGTTAATCTATCAACTCACAACTGCCCATTGGTCTATCACCACCATTTCCAAGGGGAATTATTAAATCTCAATTAATTCCAATGTGTGAAACCACCAAGCCTAATGGCCAAGTAATGATCTTAATTTTAAGTACTTCGAAATGGTCTCCCAGATTTTAAGATCTGGCCTCTTCTTAAGCCAAGATCCTCTATTCCTTATTCCTTTTCATTCTCCTGGTGTTCTTGGAGACTTAATCCCAATATGAGTCATGTTCCCATGATTAAGCCCTTCCCGCTCACCTTTGGAGTTCTTCCTTCAAGTCACGCCATCCCTTATTCTTGGTGCAAGAAGGAACTTCGATCTTTCATCATCCAAGTAGGGATTTTATTTTTATTCCCTTTAACTGGGCATCATGCAGGATGGGTATATTAATGATTCCTTATACGGAATGGCTAGATACTCTTCTTGAAATGAGAATTAAACAAGGATTTAATATAATCAAAAGATAACTTACATAAATAAAATAATGGGTGGTGCGTGGTTGATGTTGATCGACTATTGTGTTTTGTTATATTTGATTCATATATGGATGTTTTGGATATATGACTTCTGAAAATCATGGTTATTGGTGGTCTTTTCTTTTGCATTGGTGGTGACCTATTTCGTTTTGATGTTTTGATGTACAGATGTAACTTGAAATCTGATTAATCATGTACACTCGGTTAAATAAAGAGATACCCCAGGATCGACATTTTTTGTGATCACCTCAGTTATATTAAAGTGGAAATTAAAGAACCTTTTCCGGTTAAATATGAATACGCTTGGTTTAATAGTTGTGGTTATGTGTTGTGTGTTTTGGTTTGGGTTCTGTGCGCTTGGTATGTGGAGTGTTACAGGGGGTGTGTTGGTGTCTCAGTCCGAGAGATTGATTGATTGTGGAATGGATAAACTTATAGGTAGTGGGACTGTCCCTTGTTTTTTTATGTCTCAGTCTGAGAGATTGATTGATTGTGGAATGGATGAACTTTTAGGAAGATGAACTGACTTTATATTGTGTTGTGGTCACAAAGCAATGTCGTGCTGTGGGACTGTGGTGTGGGTGTGGACTCGTTATACAGTGGGACCGCATTGGTGATTTGTTTGGGAAGTGGGGCTATAGGGATGGTTTGTGAGAGAAGGAATGGGTGGTATCAATTTTAAGAATGATAGTTGATAGTAGTTGAATGGGGATGTGTAGTTGGACTGCAATTCTAGTTTTGTGCTGTTGTTTTGTGTTGTTGTACAGTGGTAATTAGTTTGGTTTTGTTGGTTGATTGGTGTGGTTAGGGTTGTTAGTTTCCTAGTAGTGTTGGAATAATTTAATTTAATCCCATTAAATAAATACATAACTGGTAATTTAATGAAAAGGGGGATGGGTTATGCTTTGGTAGTGGTTGTTGTGTGGTTGTGCATGTAGGAGTAGCAGCAAAAGCGGTGCTGGTGTGGGCTTGTTTTATGTTCATACGAAACCCATAGGTTGAGGCTGAGTGTTTTTTACCTATATATATATATTGTAGTTCCTTGTGATTTGTATATGAACCACACCCTTCTTGAGCACCATCTTCCAAACACCACCATTTCTTGGGGGAGGGTGTCTTTCCCAATATCCCGGTGGGAGGATGGATGGATGGTTACTGATTTTCTTCCTTGCACCCTCTTACGAATCTTGCCACTCGGGCTTATCCAGGAAGGATATAATGGCTTGAGTCTTACCATAGTCCAATATTATTTAGGAAATTATTTGTTTTCGATGAATTTACTAGGTGTCTGTGGTCCATGTTTGTTTTCCCAAGTATCTTCGGGATGAGGGCCATGTGTCTTCGGGTGTAGTGGTGGTCGTTCTGGCCCAGGTGTCTTTGGGTGTGGTGGTGGTTGTTATGAACCAGATGTCTATAGGAGTGGTTGTGAGTGGTTTGAGGCCCAGGTGTGTGTGGGCAGGTTGTGATAATCAGACTATGCGCGGGAAAAACAGCAGCGTCAAGATGTCAGATCATTAGGAATGAGCAGTTAACCAGTGGGAAAGTGGTGTGCGGGGTACCCAAATGTTGATGTGATTATATTAATACTTTACTTGATTTTAATTATTTTGATTAGTGTTCCTTGGTGAGGTTGGGATGTTTAGTATTCCTTGGTGGGTTCTTTAGGTTCTACTATTTTCTCATGGGGCATTGGTATGTTCCCTCACTTGTGCATGAGTAGCTTTAGTTTTCCCTACTGAGTATACTTGTATGCTCACCCTGTGTATGTAAAACTGTTTTCAGGTTCCTAGGAGGACATTGAGGACCGTAATGGACCTTACTAGCTCAGGAATCGGGATAATTGTTGTTGTTGTTTAGTTTCTTTTATTTGGTACATTACTTGAGAGTTTTGTCTTACTTTAGGTCAGTTTTTCTTTTAAACATGCATGTAGGAATGGATTCTTGGCTTTACTTTTACCTTTAGTCTTTGTTTTTGTTGGGATTTACCATCCTATCTCCCAATATTTTTCTATAAAAAGGGTAATGCCTTCCATTTTTGTGAGATTATATACCCTTGGTGCTAGTCGCCACTTCGGGGCCTACTGAAGGCAGGACTTAGGGGTCATTTTTATCCTTCACCTTGAAGAAGGAAGGGCAGGGCACTTTGCTGTCCCTTCCCTCATCTTGGAGAAGGTAGGTCATGACAGAACTCCCCATAATATGAATAAATTTTCTAGTCTCATATAGACCAAATACCCAAAAAAATTATGACACCACACCCATCCATCTTTCACACACTGATTATCCACACATAGACACCGGTCATCATCCATCATCATTCCACATCATTATAATTCATGTATATATTCCCACACCATACTTAATGACTATTTTTTATAGTATCATACCTAATTCCTATTTTTATCTTACATAAAACACGATTTAAACTTTTTTCATGCATCATAACTGATTCCCACCTTTACACCCAATGAAAATTCAACCCATAGTTATCATGTATTGTATTTGATTCACACATATTAACTAACACCTAGTTAATTAATTTATCACACACACACACACACACAGAAACACACACACCGAGAACTAGGATCCAATATAAAAATACAAAGATAATATTTATACACTCATGGTGTACTTATAACTATATTTATCTCTCTTTAATACTCTAAATTCATCGACTTGACTATATATAGTTGGACCAAAATTCTGATTTCCCAATGCCAATCCTCACTTAGGAGCTGCACTCCCCACCGTACATTGTCCCTACCTCTAGGTATCTCACCTACTAATATATATCATGTGTGTAGATGAATCCTAGATACTAACTTTGGGTCTTACTACTAGCCCTACCTCATATCCCCAAGTCAAACCCAGTTTATGACTCTCAATTTACTCTAAGGTCCGCCAAAAAAACCTCTCCAAATATCCCATCTGGTTTCATTCTCTATATTATCTCATTGTTCAATCAAAATAGTCTATAATATTCCACATCTTCTTATACTAGAAACAAAAAAATGAAAATCCAATCCACTATGGAATCAACTAACCTCTTTTCTAACTATCAGTTTGGGACTCCTCATGGGCCCAGTTTTGGCTACTCAGAACTCAACTAGCTGTATGACCTATCCCAATTATCAGATTTTGTATAATACCATCCATCAAGATATAAAATACTATCAATACCAGGCTCAATACCTCTAATAATGAGGTCAAACTAAATATATTTACCTTGACCTTAATAGAATACCATAAACAATCCACACAATGTTGCACCAAAATGTTCTCATATCATTCCATCATCAGTAAAAATCATAACAGATATATGAATCACCCATTATAATCCATAAATAAGGTATATCCCTATTATAACTGAATGAATTCATTGTCTTGGACTTCTCTCATCATTTTTGGGAAAAATTTCTTGAAAAACATGGCCATAAAATCTTTCCACATCAACCCCTCATGTCAACCTACTTGTACCAATATATCCCACTAGTGTTTCACTGGTCCCCTAAGAATATATGTAGCTAGAATTATTATACACCTCAGGGTATATTAATATATTTAAATATCATATGCACTAAATTTATCCAATACTCTTCTAATCATGTTCCACCCTCACCTTGGAATAAAGGAGGATATTGAGACTGAAACCACCATGTTAGACACACTATATATGGATTGTCTTGCTATGTTCCATGGTCAATGATATGGATGGAATTCACTAATCTCACATAGATATGTTCAATTAACCAATGATAATATCCTCTTACCATTGAGATAATCCAAATTTCCTTGGATCCTCTACTTATGGTTTATTCTCACCTCCACCCTCTAGGGACTAATATTGTGCATGCCCTGGTGTCACCACATCTATGACCTCTTGATGTTCCAATGGAATCCATCTTGGTGGAATCTCACTAAGAAAAAAAATACCATGATAAACATAGATATAATAGTTTAGATATCAGAAACAGGGAAAGTTGTAATTGGAATTATGACCAACTAGCCCTTAAAACTCCCTACTATACCAAAGTCATGTCTCATTTAGCCACATGGACCCCACAAAACCATATCATGGTCAAGAAAAACTTATATAAAACCCACATAGGATACACATTCATTTCACACCAAGAGTCACATACCTAATTAGGTTGAGTAGAATTCAACCAAGAAGATATATGGTAAAACACTATACAGGTTATTGAAAACACTTTAAATAGTCAAGATCCTTTTATTTTCTAAAACTAATACCCTTCCTTGGTTAGCTGAGTAGAATTACCCAAAGAAACTATAAATAAAAACAATTTTTTAGCTATTTTTATGCATTAAATAGTAAAACCCTTCCTTTTTATACTAGGTTCCAAACAAAAATCATAATAAATACACACAATTCATGTAATACCTACGTAACTAAATTGATACATGAGTACTCCCTCTTGCCTCTCGAGGTAAAGAGTATGGAATCATAATTCAATGAAATGAAAGACAATTTAAAACATCCTAAATAACTCAACTATAAGTATTAGAACTAGAAAAAAAAATCCTAGATTGACATGATACCATGGACTTCAGCTCATACAGGTGCTTTATAGACACACAACATGAAATTCATCATATATCCCAACACATTCCTAGACTAGAGGTCTACCACATCCCAAATAATAACAGATTTAGTTATCAATTAGTTACTACCTAGCTTTCATTCCACTTGCTGGTACCAATTTGTAACCAATATAATTTGACACCACTTTGTAACATCTCTGTCTTGATACCACACTCCAATGTTCAGATCGATGATGATAAGAGACCTTAGGCATGCCTTATAGTAAGATAAAGGTTACCGACTAGTAGCGAGGGTCTATGATTGATAGTGGGGAGACTATACACTTTGATGATAATAATAATAATAATAATATAAAATAAAGTCATAAAAATAGAATAAATTTAAATAAAAAATAGAATATATATATAAAGTTAGCTCAATAAACATCTACCATGTCATTCTTGAAATAAAAATGTAAACATGACCGCTCAGTTATTGATCACATATAAACAAGTAAAACATAACAAAAATGAACAACCATCCCAATAACAAGGAACCATATAGAGTATCTACAAAACACAACAAATAGATAATGTAATACTTCTATTCCCATCTCAAAAAGTTTTTAGATAATGAACCTTTAACTCAACCTATACCAATAACCATAACATTTACAAACGTCCTAGAGGGCCCATGCATGGGGTGAGTATAATCTCAATTGGTCACCACCAATAATTTAACTAGATTATATTTATATGTATACTAGTGTATTAAAATATTATAAATATAAACTAAATTTAAATCAAGCAACCTTCTCCACTCTTTCTTGATGAACCCCAAGTGATTCTTTACCTTTCTCATCCAGTTCTGGAGTCTAATGATACATCCATAGTTAGTCATACTGAAAGTTACCTTGGTATTCCACCCAAATCCATACTACATAGCATCACATTCCAATATAATCATATACCCATCTTGAGTATCCACAATTCCCCAGTGGTACATCCAAAATCCATGTCATAAGTCCCACGACCTTATGAAACCATTTATCAACCACTGACTCAATGGAGTAACAAAACCAACGTATAGTGATACCATCCCTTCCAATTATATACCATCATCCCTAAAATAAAAGTAAAATCTTCAAACCCTCATCTTGGGTTCTAAAAAACCACTTAACATGGACCTCCATGGAGTTCAACTCTTCCATACTGATTTATAACACCATCCTCCTATATTTCTTAATCTATGGAGTCCACCTACAACAATGAATAGAATAAACCACTATAAGAGACCTATCCTCTATACAAATTATCCCAACAATATCATACCCCATGGTGATAGACATCACTAACAAACTAGGATACACCAACATTGTTTCTTTATCACCACCTGTGAAATACATCACCACCTATAGAAATGGACAACACCATCTACATTATACCAACAAACCACATCTTCTATATTTTCTACTATCATCACCCATAATCATACATATTATTCATAACATAATAGCATGAAACAACAACAGTTATCATATCACAATAGAAACATCTTTAATAAGATTCATCATTCCCAAATGGAAATAAAACCATGTATCACACAAGCCATTAAATACTAGTCCTAAACCCATTATTTCACATATGAGTCTCTCCACAGTAACCCCTAGGAGCAATAGAAACTTTAAGAGGTTTCATTCTCGGTCTCACCTAGACCACCCAACTCTTTCTTCTTTACTACACATAACATAACATATATATAACTTAGAAAAAATCTTGGTGTCACATACCTAGATTTAGCAAGAATCCACTCATTGAATGCATGCTTATAATCATAGTTTGAATGAGAGAAACTAGATATTCTGAAAAATGAAACCCTAAAATTGGGAATAAATATTCACAACTTGAATAATAATGAAAATTATATTGGAAATCGAGAAAGAATGGATTAAGAGTGATAAATTTTCCATTAACTATCACCTAGATCGAACAGTGATTGAATCTATTGAGAAACAAAGGAGATCCCATATAGATATGATGAGAAAAAATATTTCTCAATTTTGGATGATTTATATATATATAATTCATAAAATACCCCAATTTCACATTTTATAGTTTTTTACAACTTTAATAATCGTATTAGGATTTTTAAAAAAAATCACATCATAAAGAAATTTTGATTAACAATGCGACTCACCATACTCATAGGAAACCTCACCTAACTTAACTCACTTGGACACCTAACTGAACCCAAAAACTACAATTTTTCTCACATTAATCATAAAAACCCTCTCCATGATCAACTCACCTAAATACCTCAATCAACCTATACTTTACCATTTTTCTCACTTTACTCATAGAAAACCTTACCTTACTCAACATGCCCAGACACTTTTATCAACCAACACTTCATTATTTTTTTTGAAAATCTGATTCCTAAAACTAAAAATAGGAAAACTCTCCAAAATTAATCCAAAACATCTAAAAAACATTTATAATTATTTTTTATAGTGATTCCAATGAATAAATTATGGTCTACATAAAAATAGCCACCTTGAGCTAGTCAACTACTAACACCCGACCTGCTTACCTTTCCTAAATAACTGGGACTTTATAAAGATATTCCATTTTCATTATTTTAGGTGAAATAATTATATAAAATTTAGGTTTTGGTAGAATAAAGTGAATTATGGGACCTATTTCCTTAATTTACATGATTAAAATAAATATAAATGAAGAGATTAAGGGTTTCTTATATGTTTGAAGAGTCTTTGATGATTGGGGGTAGTTGATGATAGTCAGATTTCGAATAAGTTTTTGTGAAAATGTTGGGAGTAAAAATGAAGAATGATTAAAGAAACATGGATAAAATAGAGAAAAAATAAAATAAAAAGAATAAGATAAATAACATATTTATTTTCATGGTTTGAAAAATAATCCCTACATCAACATAGAGGCAAAAATTTTACTCTATTCAAGATAAAAATTACAAGGAGAATATCAATGTTTGACACACATAGAAGCCCTATCTCTAATTATATCATAATAAAACGTGGTTCTAAAATAACCCGTGTTTTGATAGTTCCCCAACTTCATAGTAAGTCTAATGTTCTATAGTAACCATTGGCTATAATTCTATAGAACAATGGTGACATATCAGTGTCTCTAGTTACATATCGTTATAGTCGCATATCAAAGTCCACACTAGTACATTTCTCCTAACATCATCTAAATGACCGAGCTATACTATTTCGATAATCTCCCACTTAGATCTTAATCCATCATAAAAACTTAATTTGATAATACTAACTTATAAAACTTATTTAATCTGAGCTTATACTCTTATTCACAAATCAATGGGTGTTTCCCATAAAAACATTAACTTCATGTTGATGATTCATGAAATATTTTTTTTTTAATTTTTTTCTTTTATAGTGTTCTACCATATTTTAACTCTTATCCTTCATTCATCAGTGGATAATAGAAGAGGTATAATAATTAATCAACTTCTCCATCACCATCATCTTCATCAAAATGTCTGCAAAAATGTTGGTTCTATAAATCTACTATAATATTAGCAACCCATCCTTTATAAAGCCACTAATAAATTGGTACTCCAATGGAATATTCATAAGATGAGCTAGTAATTATGGTTTATTTTCAAGATATATTATGACTATCATTGTGTAATAAATTTTCCTCTCTATTTCTATACAACTCATCCATGAAGTTCTTTCACCAAACCATCTACTTCCCTGATTTTGTTATAACAAGGTATTCTCCCTAGGTAGTTGGTAGTACCACCACATTTTTTAGTTGATATTTCCAACTTACTATAGTTTCTACACAAGTAAACTCATTCAATGTATTAATCCTCCTAATTTCAACATTACCTTCATGATCATAATCCAAAAACCCCGACAATGAGATTAATTTCTCAAATCATAAAGATAATTCCTTACTTCCCTTTATATACCTGAGTATCCACTTCATAGATTCTCAATGTTTCTTTCTAGTATCTTTCATGTATATTATCACAAATCCTACTATATGATAAATATAAAGTCATGCGTAGAACATATAATACATCAAGATTAAAAAAATTATGTGTATGGAACCTTTCCCATGCACTCCTGTCTTTGGTTCTTGATCCTTTGACAATTTGAAATGAATTGGTATGGGAATAAAAACTAGATTTGATTAAAAATAAAACAAATGTTCTAAAAACCTTTCCAATATAGTCATCCTATGTTAAAATCAAGGTTATAGTAGCGTAGTATCTCTTTATCTTCATCCCTAAAATATTTTAAGATTCTCCAAGGTATTTTATCTCAAACTCATTAGATATATTCCCTTTAATCTTATCAATACTCTATATTAATGATCCTATAATTTGAATATGATCCAAATAAAAAAGTAATATAATTTATCCACAAAACAATTCATAAAATAGTAGCTTTGATCCATGATATACCATTTGTATGGATTTTTTTATCATGAATTCATCAAAATTCTTATTCTAGTGACTAGGGCCCTATTTTAGCCCATATATTCTATTTTAGAGTTTTCAAACCATGTATTCCTTTTCCAACTCAACATATCCTTCTAGGTAAAACATATAAATTTCATCCTCTAGATCTTCGTGAAGGAAATCAGACTTTATATCAAGCTACTCAACATGTAAATTCTATAATGAAATAATACTAAGAACCACCCAAGTGGTAGTAAACTTCACTACATGTGAAAAAATTTCATGGAAATACACACCTTTCTTCTATTTAAATCCTTTAACCACCATCCTTTCCTTATATTTACTCTTACCATTATGTTATTCCTTGACCTGGTAAAACTATTTTTTCTATAATGATTTTTTACATATAAAAAAAAATTTATATCAAATTTATTTTTATCTTGAAATGAAGAAATATCCTCCTTCATAGCTTACTCCCACTTTCTCGACTCATTTAGCTACATTTCCTCTTAAAATTATTTTTTACTTATATTATCATTAAATAAAAAATAGTACAAGGATGATGAATACATCTAAAAAGTCCTTACCACCCTTGTTGATCACTAAAACTTCACTTTAGGGGTAGGTTACACTGATTCTGGTGTCACATGATTAGGTACACTTTTCAGATCCACTTTCTCTTAGAATTATTATTCCTTATTCCCACCATTTATTTCAATAACATGAATATTCTTGCATAAAACACCTTCATTAAATATCACATTATTAATTATAATTATTACCTTATTCTTATCATCCCATAACCAATAACCAAACCCCTTAACACTAAATCCAATAATTAAACATGATTTGGACTTAGAATCAAGATGGTCTCTTTCATCACCATTTATATGTACATATTATAAAAAACCAACGGATCAAAAATAAGAGAGTATTACCTCATTTATTAACTAGATATCATAAGGTAGACATTCTACCATCGATAATAATGGATTCCTGTTGATGAGATATACTTCCATGGTCATATCCTCTTCCTATAAAGTCTTTTGTAACCTTACATGCAACCTAAAAATCCTAGACATCCATTCAATGTCTTATTCATCCTTTCTGCCACACCATTATATTAGGGTTCACCTGGAAGAGTATTATCCCACATAGATCCATTATTAGAATAAAATTACATGAAATCATTACTGTTATACTCACCATAATTTTTAGACCTACATCTTTTCAACCTTGATATTGACTCATTCTACACCATGATCTTCCAATTATAAAACCTATTAAACACATCATATTTTATTTTCAAAAAGTAAAATTATACCTTCCTTGTTGAGTCTCTGATAAATAACACATAATATTTTAATCCTCTAAGAGAATGTATTTGTGTAGGGACCCAAATATCAGTGTGAACTAGGTCTAACTTCCTAACTTTTGATGTTATTTCTCTTTTTTCAAAGGATACATTCATCTTCTTCCCAAAGATACAATATTAACACAAGATTACCTCTATAAACTATAGCTTTGTAGCATTAATTTTATTTATAGAACCTTCATCCCCTTCTCACTAATGTGTCCTAACCTGTAGTTCCATGGTTGTGAATCCATAATAGAATTTATTATTTCAAGCATGCCCATGAATGATTTTTTCATATTTTATAGGGTTCCATTATTTACTCCACAAGCTATAATCATAGATACCTTAGTAATATTATATATACCATCAATGAATATAGTGCTAAATCCTAAAACATAATGTTACCCAAAGAAAATAAATTTCTTCTTAGTCTAGGAATACACCTCACATTTTCCAGAATGAGCTATCTTTAACTATTTGTTTTAATCCATGCATCTCCCTTCCTCATAATATTCAATGTTTCATCATAAGAAAGATATAACTTTCTAAAATTTCCAAAAGTATAATAGTTTAGAAAAACCTTATCTAAACTGGAATTGAAATATGAACCCAAATCTAAAGTAAAATATTTTATATGGTTATCCATGATCAATATAAACACATCATATGATCCTTCAACTACAATGTTTACTATATTGATTTTAGGTACCTTTTGTTTTTCTATGAAACCCATATTGATGTGTCATTTCTTAGCACAAATCCAATAGGTTGGACCCAGACCCTATTCCTTATCTTTTCTATTTCCCCTTGATTTTGATTATCCTATATGACCATCTCATTGTATGTATCAATATATTCATTCCACATTCAGATCATAACTATAAAATCTACCCAATTATTTTCTTTGAATATCCTCACTAGAGATCGTGCATTGTACATAATTTAGCTTCAACTTTTTACTTCCTAAAGAACTACTTATGGATATTATAGTATCTTCCCAACTACCAGGTATTAAAGACAATAAAACTAGTGTATATACCTCATCATCAATCATAATTCTCACCAATGAAAACTAATTGTTATGATGTAAAATTCATTGATGTGATCAGTAATAATATTACCTTTAATAATATTCATATTGAACAACTGTCACATCAGGTACACTTTGTTCAATGAAGAAGGTTTCTTGTATTTATTTATAAGATATTTCATTAACCCATCCATCCTCTTCTCCTCTATGATGTTGAATTCCATGTTTTTAGCTAATGCGAGGCACACTACTCTCAATAACTATAAATCCAATAGATCCCACACTGTCTTATCCATATCAATTAGTTTTTAACCCAGATTAGGTAACTGTATCTTTTTCAAAAAAATATAATCTTTGATCTATTTCCTCTAGTAATTGTAATCAGTTATATTAAAATAATCTATATTCTAAATTATTTATTCAATATCCATTATTCAATTTGAGAAAACCAAACTATATATTCTAAACTTAGGATGAAAATTTAGGAGTAATAATGATGAATGATTCTAGAAAAAAGAGTAAAAGGGATGAGAAATAAAAAGAAAAAGAAGAATATATTAAACCTAAAGATATAAATGGTTGAAGAAATAATTTTTTTGTCCATGGAGATATAGAAATTTCACTATATTTTGGAGCATAATTATAGGGAAAATGTTATAGTTTCACACACATAGAAACCCTATCTCAAATAATATCATAATGAAATGTGGTTCTATAGTAACCTGGATTTCTATAGTGCCTCCAACCACATAGAAAATCCATTGTTCTTTAGTAACCAGTGGTTATAAGTCCATAGAGTTATAGTGATTTTTTGGTGTCACCAGTCACAAGCTTCTACAATACCATATCGAAATGAACACTTATATATTAAACTGTTGGTGTTTCTAGTAAGAAATTACATAATTAGTTAGAGTTACTATAGTTCCCAACAAATTTGGGTTGGTGGCCTTCAGTTCCCAGACCACTAGGTAGGGGTGCACTACCCCTACATCCCCCAATGACCTTTCTATGGAGGTTAAACCATGAGATTTTTAGTTTTGACTATAATATGGGACACTAGTAGTTGGTCTAAATTTATCCAAAGGATAAGGATATTCCATTATAAGAAAATCTCCTCACAATGTGAATTATAATGGTTTATGTTGGTGTTTTCATGTTGTATTTATTTAAAACATTCTCATGGGTGAGTAAAAATATCATTAAAATTGAGTGGAAATACAATGGAATAAAGAGTATTGATAATGATCTTTAATGGAATGAACTACATCATTTAAACATCTTGTTTTAATAAGGTCAAAATGACCTATAAATAGTTCTAGTGAATCTAAGAACTTCATTGGGAAATGTAATGGAGAATAATATTTATTTCATTTGGTAAATTTTTATGAAGTTGAGTTGGACACACCAAAATACTAGTTATATAACACTTTTTCAAGTTAGTGAAGGACCACAATGAGTGAAATAAGAATATTAATGATTTTTGTGTTAATGCTTAATATAAGATATTAAATGGATTGAGATAATGGATGGAGGAGATATAGTGACATAGATGGTGTATAGGTAATAACCAAAATCATAATTTTGGATTCTTCAATGTCATGATGATTCTATACCTATAAATAATTGATTTTTTTCACATTACAAAGGTCATGTGAAGGAGATTGAAATCTTAATTAGCATACTATTAATTCCTAGGAGAGTTATCGGAAGGTTTTAGCTAAGATTTTAGGAAAAGAAAAATGGTGCACATGCAATCCAAATTCTGGAGACACTTGAGGTTAGTGAAGCGAAGATCAATCAATTTTTTTATTGTTTTCATTATATATTATACTTGGTAGTTAAATTCATTTATTTTTTATATTAATTATAAAATTGTAACTTGGGTATAGGGATCAAAACCATTGAACACCAGTGATTATCCACTTGATAAAAAGATTTAGAGAACCTTTTCCCCTTATTATCTGTGTGTTATTTATCATTCTTTTTCACATTATCATATTATAATTTTTGAGATAAATATAAACTAATGGGAAATATGAAACATTGTTCGAGGGTTAGTGTTTTAGGTCAACCATTGATTCACCCCCATAGGTGGTTTATTATCTTAGGGTAATCTAAAATATATACTAAGTTAGAATTAATTTTTTATCACCGATGTTTGAATATATTTATGAAAATATTGTATGATGTGTTATAGTATTAGTTACAAATATCACAATATGTTTATTTTTTTTAAATTTATCCATGTAGACTATTATGATTTATCTAAGTTTCATTTTTTTTCTAAATAAAATGTTAAATGTTTTTCAAATTTGTAGGTTTGTATATTGATCTCATTATTAGTTTAAAATTATATTGAGAATTAACTATAAAATTTTATTTTATGTTTGAGTGTC
This sequence comes from Viscum album, assembly GCA_963277665.1. Classification (NCBI taxonomy): domain Eukaryota; kingdom Viridiplantae; phylum Streptophyta; class Magnoliopsida; order Santalales; family Viscaceae; genus Viscum; species Viscum album. The sequence continues at coordinate 696,176,560 of OY728131.1, forward strand.
TTTCTTGTTAGATACTAGGTATGATGGATTCCTTATAATGAATTTAATGTATCCATGTTTTTCTGATCAACATTTCTACTGATTAAACCTACATGATGGAATAAAATGTTGATATAGATGCAGTTTTGATGTATATATTTGTACTCTTAGCACATTATTATTTTTTTAAAATAGAAAATTCATTTTTGATGTTTATTTTTTAAATTAATACCCACCTTATAGTTCAATATGGAGTATAATGTTGGATTTTTTGTGTGGAGGAAGGGTTAACTTATAAAATAGTCAAATGTTTTAATGAAATTACATGTGTTTTAATATCATTTTTCTTAAACCATTAAAATAAATTAAATTTTATTAAAAAAAATTCATTTAAATATATGTTTCACATATTCAGTGATAATTTATTTCTTTAAAAATTTAGTTAATGATTATTTTGCTCTGTATTTTTATTTTGTTTTACTTTTCTCCATGAAATTCACTACATAAAATATATTTTTTCATATTTTCAAAATTAATTTTTTTGGTTTCCATTGGAACTACATTGAATTATATTAAATCACAATATTTGAAAGATGAGACATATATTTTAAAAGTATATTTTTTAAAATTCTTAGAGATGAACATAAACATTCATGGTTAAGAGTTTGAGTAATTAAATTTCAAATAATGTTGAATAATTTTATTAAAATTATAAAGAAGTATTTATTTATTATAACACATTCATCCATCATTATCATTAATGTTTAAATATGGATTAATTATATCTGTGATTATTTAGTGGTAAATTAATGTGTAGTTTAGTGTAGTCAATAATGGATTAAAGAGTAAATGAATTTCTGAAAACATAAATTTGAAACAATTCAATCATGTCCTCTATTTTATCTTTGATTATTATATTAAAAATGGAAAGTATTTTTATAATAAAATATATTTTTATTGATAATGGTGATAAATTGATTTATTATTAATCGAGTTTTATGATTTTTTTCAATTATCTAATGCATAAAAAGTCATTTACTTATAGATTTTCAAAAAAAATATATTAATTCATGTGATAATTTGATTACTTTAGGGGAAGAAATTAACTAAATGTGGTGGAATTTAATATGCCACTATTTTATATTTTTACCATGTGTATTAAATATTATATTTTCTTCACATAATTTATTTAAATGGATTAGTTTTTTTGATTATATGATGTTGTTATTTTGGTAGTAAAATATGAAATTAATGATAATTTAATGAAATAGAAACATGGGTTTTTATGATTAAGAATTTTTAATATTTTATGACTCTAATATTTAGATATTAAGTGGATTTTTTTAATATTTTGAGTTTAAATAAAAATATATTATGAGATTATTTTTTATCTGATTTCAAAATTAAAAATATTTGTGGAATTGAAGATAAATTTTGGAAATAAAGAACAATAATACAAAAAATATTATATTTGAGTAAAAATGTAACTATAAGAAATTATATACTTAGTGGTAGTTTTTTCTTTTGTTTAGCAATGGTGAAAAATGTTAAAAAATCAATTGACAGTGGTTATAAAAAACTATCACTATGTTATACATCGGCAGATATTTTAGAATGTTTTTATGATTTTTTAAATAATAATTTTGTGGTAGTAAATCTTTTTTAGAGGTGATTTAAAAAAATTGTCCTTAATAAGTTATAGTAGTTTGTAAATCATTGTTAATTTTATATCAAATGTACCATAATTATTAGTGGAATACATAACCTCCAAAAAAATATGGCACATTTATGAAGTTCTATACTATATATAATGTCGTCTTTAAGCATCACTACTTATTTAATATTGGTTAATGAATAGGTATCCCTAATATGTATCTCACATCAAAAAAGGGATAAAAAAACATTTACAAAATTATTCCAAATAGTATAATATAACAATAAAAATGATTTCAATATATTACCTTAAAACAACTAAATTTATTTAATATAATTATATTATATTAAAATTAACAAAATATGAACAATTAATTTAATCAATAACATAGAAATTGTAGAAAAACATCTCTTCCCCATAGGTCAACCTCAATACTCACCTTCACTCTACCCAAATGGGTCATGTCTCTCATCACCTCCTTGCCTAACTTTTTACTATGGTTACATTATTTAAAGAAGTTAAATATACATTAATAATGATTATATTCTAAAAATAATAAATTCAAATCAAAATATTCTAAAATGAATAATACTAAAATGATCCAAAAATGAAAAAACTAAACTAAATAAATAAAATATGAAATTAAACATTCTAAACATCACTTAACTAAGATGAATTGAAATAAATTTGAAGAAACAATACCCAAGTGAACTAAAATGCTCCATTATGAATTGAATTAAATTAAAATTTCATAAAAAAACTAGAATAAAATTAAACCATATTTAATTGAATCAAATATAACCAATTTGAATAAATACTGACTAAAAAAAATAAAACATATTAATATGAACCAAATAGCCATAAATGCAATGAATTTTTCTAATCAAAACAAATCCAAAATTATTTGATAAAAACTATACTATATTTGAAAAAACTAAACAAAACCAAACTAAATGAAACCAATACTTCCTAAATCAAACCTCCCAAAATATAACCAACATGAATGAACCAAATATAAACCACCATGAATATAATATAATCAAACTATAATAAACCAATCCAAATTAAATCGAAGAGATTCATATAGACCTGGCCTAAAAAATAAAAAGAAAAAAATGAACTGAGAAGACCTTACCCACATAGAATAACTTGGACTGAACTAAATTAAATCTTAGCATCCCAGCCCTACCCAAGAAAAAATAATACCAAAGTAAATTTAACTGAAATGACCTTAATGAAACATAAATCAACATAACTGAATGGAAATATACTGACCTAAAATACACCAAAATAAACCAATATAACTATATTGAACTAAAAAGAAACAAAGAAAATCAAAATGACCTATATCAAACTGAATTAACTTGAATTTTACAAAATTTAAATAAATAATATATAAAATAATGAAGAAAACCAAAACAAAATAACTTATCCTAACCTAAAAATAGTAAAATTTATTTTTTCCAAATGAACCTGAAATGAATTAAATTAACATAAAATGAATATATAGAATTCAAACTAACTAGATTTAAACTGAAATAAATCAAACTGTAACATAATAAATCAGACATAACCAGTCTAATCCAACAAGACCCTTCCTGAACTAACTCAACTGGGACTGCATCAAACTTAACTGAACCAAACTAAACCACACCTAACCAAACCAGATAAACCCGAAGAGAATAAACTCAAAATGATCCAAACTGAATAGAATAGAATATAATAAATCCAATATGAATAGAATAAAATAAAATAATATAAAATAAAATAAAATTATAATAAAAGGAATCAAGACAAACTATCCAAACTTTACTAGTTCAAATCCAAACTAAATTGCCCAAAATAGACCGTAATTGATAAAAAATCAAGCATATCAAAATAAAATAAAAAAAATTTAATTTAAACTAAAAAACTATGTCAAAAAAAACTTAATTAGACTAATATAATATTACTAATTATGAAGAAAATTAGACCAAGAATAATCAATTGGAACAAATATGACCTCAACCAATGTGAACCAAACTAAACCAAACTAAACATATATGAACTAAATGTAATTGATCTTAATCGATCAAAACCCAAGAGAACCAAATTTAATTAAATTGAATAAAAAATAACTAAATTTAACTATATCAAAATGAACTAAAATAAAATAAACAAAACTAAAGAAAAAAAATCAAATGAAAATGTCCCAAATTACATTGCATCAAACTAAACCAACCTAACTAGGCCTGGTTTGATGTCATACAATCAAAATTAAACCTAATTTAATAGAGGAAAATATAAATTAATTTAATATATTATAATTTAATAGAATCAAATTTGATAAAATAGAACTAAAATGAACTAATATATTCAAAATAAACAAAACTAAACTGAACAAAAAAGAACTAATTTCACCCTAACTAAAATAAATCAAATAATATAATCTTTTATTGTTGGTATATGTTTATGTGTTTGTATAAAATGATCCCACTCTACGAAAAAAACATAATTAAGAAAATGAAGAACATTAGCATGAATTTATAAAATTTACAATTCCTGAATCCCCATTCATTTATTTCTTATGGAATTTTGTATGTCATCCTATAAAACAATGAATCTAATATGCTCTCCAAAGATGATACTTAATCATCACGTGTCTACATAAGTGACTTCTAATATTTAATTGTTTTTTAAGTGTTTTAATTTTACTCCTTCCTTTAGTATCACCAATATATGTTACCCCCTATAGTTGACATTGATGAAAAATATTTTCATAACCTACCAAAGACCAGTGAAGGAGAGAGTCCATAACCCATCCCCCTGTCATCACCATAATTTTATTTTCCTAAAACACGATATATAGTATCCTCCAAATATAATGAAGCTAAGAGGAAACAATTGGAATCCCACATTTCTTTGAATTGTCAAAAAATAGAATAAAATTTAATTTTAAAGTGATATAATAACATCAATCAGTAATTAAAATTGGTTAACTTAATTTTTTAGGTACTTTCACATAACTTCAATATTTTTTTTTCAACCTCAAACCACATAGCCATCCATCCAATAGAATGACCTACCTACATTACCTTTATTAAAAAAATGACATTTATAAAAAATATATAACTATATATGGTATATATATATTATAATAAATTAAAAGGTTCCATGAAATCTCTTTTCCTAGAAAAACTATTTGACCCAACTATGTGGGGGTTTATTTTCTTCTTACGATTAAACACAATTATTATAGAACACACCTAAAATAATTTGATATTAATAAATATTGAAAGGGTATTAAGATAGTGTTATTAATATACTGATAGATAATAACATACTTAATGTGATTTGACCCAATAATGATAAACAATTCCTTTTACTTGTATCTTGGAATACCTTTAGGGAACTTCTCATACATACATGAAATTTATAGATATGTTTCATTAAATTCATTCTACAGTATCCAATAAAAATAATTCCATTTCTTGCTTATGCATTTTAATGACCATGGATTTGAAATTACATCAATCACATCAAAATAGAGCAACATATACAAATAAAATACATTGAATTAATTAAATTATTAAAACATAAATAAATATTGTTCAATTTGATCATATTTTAATACATAATTAATATAGTTCCATTATTTAACTTTCAAATAGATTATTTTTCCAAAATAATGAAATATGCCTCCAGTAGGAATAATGAATGGGGAAGGATGTCTCCTCACATTCCAACTATCCTAGAATATACCTATATATTTTTACAACATCCCTAATGGGTACCCCATATACATCAATTGGGATAAATATCTTTATGTTTATGAAATTTTAATCATCTTTTGAGATGATGCTTATCTATATTATATTATTATTTATATATATTTAATATATAAATTAGAAAATTAGTATACATATTTAATAATCTATTGTTATTAAATTTTAATACATACTAAAAATAGTGAAATTATAGCATCCTCTCGATGGTAATTAAGTCACAATTTTATAGCCTGATGCCCCAAATCCTCCCTAGTAGGCATACATATGAATGAAAGTGAAATAGGGTTAGAAAATATAGTAATAAAAAGAACACAGGTTATGTTATGAAGTGTACCTATTATAGGGTCAACATATTGATAGTCATACACTCTCAGTTTACTCTAGGTTGAAGGAGTGGAATAATTATTCTACGTAGATGATGGACCTTGTGTGCCATCGGTAGAGTGACTAACTTTCACTATTGATGTACTATGGGTAGTAGGAGTATAAAAACTATCATGTGCAACTGGTGAACTATTTATAGCATCTATAATTTGAATTTATTATAATCACAGTGTAATCTAGGTAGTATGAGTAAAATATTTTTCTTATTTGATAGATCTTCGACCATCTTAATACCTCTCTGAGCATAAAATTCCTATAAAAATATCAACAAAATAACTAACATAATTAAACCAACAATTAAATTTCAAGTCATTTTAGTCATATTTACAGAATTAAATCTTAAAAAATACATTAGATTTGATATTAAAACAAGTTTATTATTTTTTGTTAATGTTATAATTGGATTCTATTATCAAAATTAATTCTTTTATTGGTTTTCAACCTTCCTTAAAAGATCAAAATTTTAAATATCATCAGGGAAAAACAATTCAATGTGATTTTGTTGAGGGGGTTAACTATCAAAAATTACTTCACCTTTGATACTTATATCATAATTTTATCTTGTTTTTATGAGTAAAAAACACTCCAACATTCATCTACTAAATCATCAACATAATATAGAATTTTTTTAGGAAGTAAAAATATATAGATCGGGTTCTTCACATTCATTAACATTAATCAATTCAGAGAAGTTAATTGAAGTAAATTATAATGATTATTTTCTTATACCCTTTTTATATTGACCCACTTAAATTTGAAAAAACAACATATGGACATTTCCCATTACAATTTAACTTAATAAAATCATCCAACTTTCTTCATTAACCCTAATTTGCAATAATAATATTTTTGTGTGTTTTCAACCCATACCTGTAATCTATAGTATGAAACTTGAACCAAATAATATTGTAAGCATTGAATAACTTGAAATGATACATATAACCTTAAGATAAATACTTAAAATATTATGGTAACTCAACGCATTTATCATAAATGGTTACCTATACAAAATTGATATAAAATATTGTTACTTACATTAGATAATTATCAATATATTCACAAAAATTATTAGATTAAAAATTTATATGATATTAAAACCAATAAATATTTTCTCTATTAAAAACTTTTGTAATCTCTACCCCATTTGGAGTTTGAATCCAAATTCATATTTTCATTTATGTACTCAATTCTTATATAAGTGAAAAAATATCAATATTGAGTAGAACATATCTATTCGATTTCATACCTTTAAATTACTCAATGAAATTAATGGTACTTTTCCAAATTCTAGAACCAAATTTTGAAAGATGGTTTATTTACTATTATCTAGTGAATGGCTTAGATTATTACCACCATATATAATTTGATTATATCTTATCTCTATTAAATCAAAATACCTCAAGTAGAAAGTTAAGTACTATTAAACAAGGTAACCTTCAACAATATAACCTTATAGTTTAGATTTAATTTTCATATATGAATTCAAATGATAAAGATACTTAATGAAGAAAATTAATAAATTAAAAAGTAAAATTAAGATTCATTTACTAACAAAATTATAATTCATTAATGAGAAAGAAATTAAAATTAATTACCTATCTATGGGACACATACATCAATAATCTATGGATCCTCAAAATTTAGGTTCCTCATAAAAATGAATAGTCTAATGAATCTCAGAGATAAAAATTATAGGAGAATGATCATTTCAAAATGAAATAGTGTTTATATAATTTATTCCTGAAGTATACCTATCTCAATTGGTCTAAATGTTTTCTAACAAAGGTGTATAAATAATGTTAAAAATTTAATTATAACAATATTTAATTTTTTTAATACATTATACATTCCTAAATATTGTAGATACTCTATTAAAAGGTATAATTCATGAATTTTCAATCCATATAATTTCCAATGACTCAATTAAATACATATTGAAATGTTACTTTAATATCCATTAGGTTATTTCATGTTTTTTAATCATTAAAGGAAAAAATATTTTTACTGATTTTTCATTTAAAAAGTTAATGTTGGATACTTACCATTATAATTTCAACCTACTCATTAATTATTGTATAAAGAAAATTTCAAAACACATTCATATAAATGTGCATAATATCAATATTTTGATATCAAAAATTAAATTTCCAATACATAAGATCAAAAGTTATGCTTATTTTATTATTTTTAAAATAATAGGGCAATGGATTATGTATGTTTGTTTTAAAATTAAAAGAATGGGAAAGACTATATTTATATTTTTTAGTTCAAACCTGTTAATTGATGTTTTCTTTATTTAAAGGATTTTCATTGAGAATAGATTAGTCGGGCATTGTTGCGGGTCGGCTTGGGTGACCGGTTCAGGGTTGACCCGAGTTGGTTTGTAAAAATTATTGTGTTATGATTATATATGACATAGTTTAAAGTATTTTACTTCCTTCATTTAACAGAAAACATTTTATAAACTCTATAATGAAATTTGATAATTATTCCATGATATATGATCTATATAATAATTTTGGTATAAGTATCAAATACGTTTTTTAATTAAATTACGAATTATTAAATTAAAACCTATGAGATGTGTTAAGGAATTGATGATGACACATGAAACAATAATTTATTCCATAAGTTAGTCATTGAGTCTCAATATCATTATTGAAAACTAGACAATCTAAACTAATGTTTATTTTATTACTGGAAAAATTCCCTAGTCCATGTTAGTCACTAATGTCCCATATTACAGAAGTGTGCATTTTAAAATTTTTCATAGTAGATGAATCATATATATCTAATCCAAAATTACATAACTACTGAATTCTTGGATAATAGGAAAAAGATATACATTAATGTTATTTATAGGATTTTTTAGGGAGTAGTAATCAATATGCCGATTAAAGATTGTAGTATACTCATAAAGGGAGGTAAATTATAAGTAATCAAAACAACCAAAAATATTCTATATTTTTTTTTTCATAAAATCAAAAAATGATTAAATCTAGAAACTTATAATCCCAAATGAACATTTAAAGGACAATAATATAAATAAGGATATAATTAATTGAAGGCCTTCCAAATTTTTGAATCAATTGTATTCCACATGAACTCATCATTATTAGTGTTAAATGCATGCCACTTCATATGATCAGTAGTTTTAGATGACATAAATGATCTTTGAAATCACAGTTTTAAATAAATACAACACAAAAACTTCACTACCATTTTATTTTTATTTTTCTTCCTAATAATATATTGATTAATACTAGAATTATCATTTGTTGGTTTCCATCTAGAATTATGATATCTTTTTTACTCATGTTTATTAGAGACTTCTACCTAATATAACATATAATTTTTGGTATATTCTTATGTAATTGTATATCTAAGTCCAATATTGATAATACTATTCTTTATATTATAAAATGATACAAATATATTATCTTTAAAGAAGGAATCATGAAAAAATTAGAATATCATGGAAATTTATTTATTTATTATTCTATATAGAAATTTTTTATAGTAAGACAACAGTATAAAAGATGGTTTTGAATAATTAGAACATCAATCATATAATTTTTGATTTACATATTTGACTAATTTTTAAAATTTAGTTGTTTCCTCAGTTAATTTTTACATTGTATTAGTCTCCAAATCATCTTTTATTAACCTGTTATGGGGTAGTCCTACTATGATGAAAGCAACATTTATTGAGTTATAAATTTTATTATCCACCATTAGTACACTAACTTTTTTATTCCGATGATGGATATAACTTTTCAAATGTTCTATAATTTTTGATTCTCTATTCCAAGCCCTCATCATATATTTAGGAGGAAAATATTTCAATATCAAGTGATAAAATACTTCATCTCTCCTCAACCATAATTTTAATTAATATTTAAGATGTGCAAATTTCATTTTTCCATCTCCTCATGGATTTTGAATTTCCAAATAAAAAAACATCCCTAAAATATTAACATATTGAGAAATGTTCTGAGCTAATTTAATCCAACTTTTAACCATTTTTTGCCTATAATTTCATACAATATATATATATAATTATTAGGGAATAAAATAATTCATTTTAATTAAAAATTTACAACAATCCTATCTTTTTAATTTAAAAAATCTAGTTATATTAAAGTTAAAAAAAGAAATTTAAATTTAAACTCAAATTAAAGGTGATAATTTTAACTTAAAATATAAAATGAAAATGTAAATTCATGAAGTTTAGAATTTTAAATGAATATAGAACCTATTTTTTAAGGTACTTCCACATAAATCTAGAATTAATAATCCAATTTACTAAATATAGCCTTACGTACACTCAAACACCAATCTAGTTATTCTAATAAACCAAAAACCATGACCTAACACACCAAAGTTATTAAAATTTCACAAAATAATGGTAAAATAAATTATGGATACCCAATGATTACAAAATAATCTACTCTACCTATAATACTTGAGATTCTACTATAGAAGGTAAATACCATATTCTGGACTATCACACAATGAACACTCTAAATAGCCTTTATTTTTAAGTATAAATAAATGTTTTATTATATAATATTAAAATTTTATTTTTAAAAAATAAACATTATATTATAATTCTTCATAATTATATTATCTTAAGATGACATTTTTGGATTTTTCCAAAATTGTATATTTTTTATTGGATAGTTAAAAATATAGTTTTTACCAAAACTATAACTTTAATGACTTTATAATTATATAATAAAGACCTATATGTTTATAAAAAAATTTAAATGGTCAAATATTCATTTTTTAAATACTAATCTAAATTTAAAAACCTATTTTTAAAATTTTATGAACTTAAGAAATATTTTACAATGAAAGATAATGTGTATGGAATTTTCTTTTAATTAAATATTATTGTGGTAAAATAAGATTTTGGATTGATTTAGATGCCATATAAAATTATTTTATTTATAATAAAATAATTTATTTCCCTTATATCAAAATAATTGATAATTTTATACAAAAAAATAATTTCTATGTTAAAAATACAGTTGTTCTAAAAACGGTTTTTACACATGCTAATGTTAAAATTAATTTTTTCTACACATACTAATTTTTTTAGTAGAATATTTAGAATCATTAGTTCCAGATTATATATAAATTCCAATCTAAAAAATTTAAATTAGTTAAATATTAATTATCAAGATAAATGAAATATGGTTCTTGTCAAAGATTTATTTTTATAAGAGTTAATTATATTTTATAAATAAAATAGAATAATATATTTTTTATTATGACTCTAATATGATGTTTAATAAAATAAAAAATATACAAACATGCATTCAGCTAATAATTAGTAGGAACTTTTAAAAACACTTAATGTATAAAATAACATTTTTTATAAATTTTTTTTCTTAGTTATTATATTTAAATTTAAATGTTTATTTTCTCGCATTATAAATTGAATTACATTAAATGGACTCAAAATTAGTATTCAAAATTTCAATATTTGGAAAGAAGTGTCATAACATCCCAACATTGTTTTTAGGGATGACCATCTTTGTGTTTGGTTTCCTTGATTATTTTGTTGATCCTTGTTGTTCTTGGTGTTTTTAGTTCACTAAGATAGTTTGTGGTGTGTCTTGAGGTGCTGGGGAAGTGGAAATGAATTTTTCAACATGGTGCTTCTATTTCATCATAGAGGTTGAGGTTGTGGTGTGTTTGGGGTACTACAATGTAGTAGAAAGTTTTGATGGTTCTACTAATTTTTTCATAGCTACAACAACAAGCGTGGGCTAAAATATAGAGTTAGGTAAGTGGATCTCATGCTGTTCTACCAATATCTGGGTCACTATACCATAGAGATAGGATGTGGTGTAGCCTTCTTCTTAGATTCAAAATTATATAGAATGGTTTTTACCTTGCAGTATGGTCCCTTTTTCATAGTATATAGGATCTCACTATTAATAATGGTGTGGATTCTAGAAAACTGTTTGACTAGCATATGCTGTATCACAATCCCTTACCTTGCACTATAGTTTTGATCTGTGTCAATACCATTTTTATTGTATTATAGGGATTTCAATATGGTGCTATGTTTCCTATTTTTTCCTATAATTTACTAAGACCCTCAAACCCGTACATCTCTTCAACCTTTCCATCAAACATTGAGTGAATATGGGGCTTTTTCAAGAGTAATTCCAGGTATTAAAAATTTGGATTCATCCTGGATATTAGAGGGTCAATTATTAGTGATCCTAGTGCTGATAAAGGTCATAATGTATTTTAGACCCATTAATAATTTGCGGGGGGTTTTCTGGATATTCAATTTTTATGGTGGTAAGTGATTCACTTTAGGTTTTTATTATGATAGAAAGTAAATATTTTGAGGTTCTTAATAGAGAATTGTAGTTTTATGATTCTTTCCCAATTATTAGGATCCTTAACTCATATTGGCTTGTGGTTCCCAAAAGGGTGTTGATATTCCAAGTGTTTTGAGGTAGGTGGTTTCATCATTCAACTTTATTTTACCAAACCTTTCTTTATTTCTCTTTGAGAAAGGTTTCTAAAATAGTTGGAAAGCATGATTTATGAATTTATCTTAGAAATTGTTTTTAGAAATGTTTTGATAAAATGTGATGGTTTGGAGAATGTTTGTGAAAAATGTAATTCTCCCTTTGTGTTGTTAATAGAAATGTTTTTAAGCATTATTTTTTTTCTTTCAAAGATGAAATGACCATTTTATGATAATAATGTTGTAAAACTAAATTTGGTTGATGATTTGTCAGTGAACCATCCTTAGGGATAAACTCTTTCCCCAAGACCTATTATTCTAGGGTGATGTATCCTGTAGGTTTCCTATGTTTTGGTAAGGATATTCTTTTGGGAGAAATTTATTACCCCATAGATATGTTATTCTAGGGTAATTTACACACCAGGGGCCTACTAATCAAGAAATTTTTTATGAGGATCATCATTGAACTATAATTATTGATACTCATGGGCTTGTTTTCTCCAGTGATTATCCTTGAAATTTTATATTGTTATGTTTAAACAAAATTATTTGGAAACATGTTTATTGGTATATCTTTAAAACAATAAAAGGGTGATTTATCCATTCATTAAGTTAGAATATCTCATTCCTTTTTCTAAATGATTTGAGCATAATTGGTTTATTTAATAAAGTCTTCTTATAAAACACTTAGTTGAATCCCACTGCAATCTTTTTATCAAACCTTATTTAAAAATATGGGTGTATGTATATCTTGTTTTATCTAATGTAGGTAAAGGAATAGTGATGAAGGGTGGTAGAGAGTTTTTTCTTTGTAAGGATGTGGGAGTCTGGTGGTTAAAGATTTTCACATGGAGTTGGGACATAAAAGTTTTTGATAAGTTTTCTTTTGTTTTATTTATCTTGGAAATTGTTATACCTATCATTTTAACCTTTTATTATTTTATCCTTTTTTTGGAATACTGACACTCTCTTTACCTTTATATAACCTTCTTATAGGTTTTGAGAAAAATTATTCCCAAAAGTACTTCTGCATGTCCAAGTGCTTGTTTCCAGTCTATGGGGAACCATAACACCCTTCAGGTAATCTCAAACCCAGTTAGGGTTATGGATAGTTGGGAAATATAAGTTGTTTTTTGAAAAAATTAGTATCATAAGGATGTTTTCCTATTTTCATTTTCTGTATGAATTTTGAGTTGTCTTTTTTACATGATATAGAAATGTGGGGACTTAAGAGGTATGTTAAGAGTGAGTTCCTAGCTAGAAATCATCATGATGAGCCTTAAGTTTCCACAAGGTATTGGTAAATGCATCTTTTGGTATTTAGAGTGTTTTAATCCTAGACATTATTTTGTACATCTCTTGATCATTCCTGTTGACTTGTGTTAATCTAAACAGGAATTGATTTGGGGACATCATGTTCTTATGTCTTTTTATATATTAATTTTCAATAACATTCCCATTATAAGACTCAAAACTATCCCTTATGAGTGTTTTATTTATGAAACATGGAAGTCAGACCCTCTAGTTGATCAAAATTTGATTGAAGTAGTGGTTCACACATTCAAAGTAATGAACGTTTGTGTGGAACCTTACCATATTCAAGATAGGGAGGTAAAACCTCAAAGGTATGAGAAAAGAAATCAAGACTAGGAATTTCTTTGTTAGAAACCACTAAATTTACAAGAGTTAAATTATCCTCATTCGGTGTAGGATTGGTTAGTTAATCTTGAGAGACTTTTAAAATTCTAAGAAACTCCCAAATCAGTTAAATTGAAGTTTTTTGTCTTTATTCTTTAAGGTCTAAGTAGATGGTGGTGGGAATAAATTGTATTAGATAAGAATCATTATGGATGAGAGTGGAAATAATTTAAAGCCATTTTTTCCAATCAATTCTACCTATAATATATGGAGTTTATCAAATATGATCAAGGTAACCTGTTAGAGATGGAGTATGCCAATCATTTTATCGAGCTCTCTTTATTTTAAATTGATGTTGTATTTATTGATAATATGAAAGAAAAAAGATATTATATGGGTTTCTAAGATGATATCCAGTTAAAGGTTTTTATATTAAATCTAACCACTTATACTGAGGTGACAGATAGAGGGTTGATGGTAGACCTTGACTTGGGGGTAAATTGGGATTAACTGGGGTTCCTCTTTCCATTAGTTATTTCAAGGGAAATAGGAAGATGAGAGACTCTTATAGGGGAAACAATGGTGGTGTTTCTAAAAGTACTTTTAATTCACCATCATCAATAGCTATTTTCTTGACATGTTACAAGTATGGCCAGACCAAAAACACAAAATGCTTTTCCCCATGCCTCTACTATTTCACAACTCGTGTGGGAACCAAATTCACTTGTAGATTTTTTTTTGGGATACATATTTTTCTTTCCCTAGTATATCCTTGTTAACACCTAGAGTATATAAAATGTTTTCATATGATTCAAAAACTCTAGTGTTCTATACAATGGTTTTCAAAATGGATTAGTTACATGTAGTTGAGGAGTTTTCAGCAAAAGTTAACGTGGGTACTGAGACTCTAAGATATACCATTTCTATTTATTCTACCTTAAAAAATTTTTTATTTTATATTTGTTCCCATCAATCCTTTTTGCTGACTCATATGGTGTATCTTATAAACCATCCAATGGAACTCATGCCATTCACTATAAAAATGGTGACACCTCTATGAAAGAAAATGGGGTACGGTTTTTGATGTCTATAGTGCTCTTTATTTATTCGTGATGTAGGGATGGTTTATGATTTATTATTTCTCAACCTAGACCTTCTCAATGTGATTATCAGGATGTATTGGTTGATCACTCACAAGGATAATATATATTGTTACCATTGGTGGGTGTCTTTCATAAATTTTTATGGGAGATCATGTGTGTTTCAAGGAGAATGTGATCAAAGGTCCAAACGGGTGGGGCCATATATCATAGTTTATATTTAGTTAATGTTATTTTATAAGTTATATTTTAATATTGTTTAACTATCCACCAATTGTCACAAAATTTTCTAAGGTGATTCTGAATGAATTCTTATTTTTTCCTATGAAGTGGTACTTAAAGTTATTGATTAACTTAGCACCCAGAACTCAACTGATATTGATTCCATATTAACATAGGGATATACATAAATTTAAAGAGTTGAAAATTCAGTTGGATGACTTAAGATCCAAGAGATTTATATTCCCAAGCATATCACCATATAAATATCCCATGATTTTTTCCAAGAAGGTCTATAGAAATATTTACGTATGTGTTAATTATCTAAATATCAATCTAGTAATGATCAAGAAAAAATATTAATTTACTCACATTGATGCTTTTTTCAACCATTTGAATGTGGAAAAGACACTTTCTAAAATTGATATTTGATCTAGATATCACCAACTCAGAATTAAGGATTTAGATATTCTAATAACTACCTTCAAGAGAAGGTATAACCATTTTGAGTAACTTGTGAGGTTTTTTGGACTTATAAATATTCCAATTGTCTTTATTCCTTTGATAAACCGAATTTTACATTAGTATATTGACATTTTTCACGGTGTTCATGGATGAAATACTTTTTTATTTGAAGACCAAAGAGGGTCATGTGTGCCACTTGAGACATGTTTTAGGAAATATGAGGGATCATAGTCTTTATGATAAATTATAAAAGTAAAAATTTTGGATCTGAGAGGTTATGTTCTTGAGAAACATGATCTCAAAATATGGTAACTCATTTTATCTTGAAAAGGTGGAAACTTTCCTGTCATCGGAAGAACCACTGAATGTATTTTATATTCAAAGTTTCCTAAGGATAAAAGTATATTATCGATGGTTTGTAAGTTATTTCTTATAAAATGTGTCACCTTTTACAACTCTCATATTAATGGGGGTAATGTTCTTAAAGGATTTTAAGTGATAGGAATCATTCAATGAGTTAAAGTGAAATTTTACCTCATCACTTATTTTGACATTACAACAGGTTGGTCAAGGCTATGAGTAATTCTATGATGCTTCAGGTTCAGGTTTGGGTTGTTTCCTTATGTAGGGAGATCAAATAATTCCTTATGACTCACAATAGATTTGACCTCATGAGAGGAATTATCCCACACTTGATTTGGAACTTGCAATAGTCATGCATGATCTCAAAAGTTAGTTTCACTATCCTTTTATGGAAGATTTTTTTATTTACTCTGACCAAAAAATTTTAAGGTATATATTTTCAAAAAAAGATTTAAACCTATGGTAGAGACATTGGTTTGAATATCTTCAATCATTATACTTCTACATTGATTATAATCTAGGAAATGGTATCGTTATTATTTACACTCTTTATTGAAAGTGTCCTTATCAGGCTGTAAATTAAGCAATTGATGAATGGAACTTTTTTAGTATCTTTTCTTAGATTGACTTGCGAGTTAAGTAGGAGAAGTCTAGTTTAGTTCTCACAAGTTTTATTTTTATTACCTCTATAATTGAGATTATTTTAAGGAGAAACAATAGTATGATGAGTTTCAAAGTATCATGGATTCTTTATATGGAGTGGATACCATTAGTGGGTGGTCACATTATTTAATGGAAATTCACTACTTCATGAGACATTATGTTTTCCCTTCATCTGAAAGAAGTGTAATGTTAGGATATTATCATAATTATTTTTGGTCTTTTCACCATGTCTCCATAAAGATGTTTTATGACATGAAGCATCATTTTTGGTGGCCAGTCATGAAAATAGACATATCCGACTCAATTTCTCAATGTTATACATTCTAATAAATCTAGGATAAGAAATATAAACCTTTAGGGTTTCCTCATAATCTTCCAATTCCAACTTGTAAGTGGAATGAAATTTTAATGGATTTAATTATTGGGTTACCTATAACTCACTAAGGTAACAGTTCTATCTAAGTGGTGATCGATCGATTAACTAAATCATCTCATTTCATTCCGACATATGACACCACCAGAGTAGAAGACCTAATTTTTTTTTATATGAATGGGATTTTAAGGAATAATTGTATTTATATAGATACTGTCTCATATAATTGGAAGGTCTTACATGAGGAAATGGATACCCAGGTCAGGTTTAGCACAACATATCACCCTAAGATGGATACGAAAATAAAAATTCAAAACTAGATTATTGAAGAGATGCATTATACTTGTATCTTGGACTTCAGAGGCACTTAGGATAGCCATTTAGGGATGGTTTAATTTTTTATACAATAATAGTTACCATTCATCCATCAAAATTGAACTGTTCAAATATTTTTATAGTTATCCTTATAGATCTATTATTTACTGGTATGAGGTTGGAGAAGCTTCCTTGGTTAGACCAAGTTTAGTTCATAAGACAACAATGAAGATATAGTTAGATCATTAGTGTTTGATGATGAATCAGATCTAGTATAAATCTTTTATAGATCAATTTCATCATACTTTTTATATTTAAATTTATGATTAGGTGTTTCTTAAATTTTCTTCTTAGTTGGGTCACTGACAACTTGATAATCAATGAAATCTCACTCATAGGTATGTGAGACTATTTGAGATGAATGGATAACTTATAGAGGTGGAATGTATCTTATCTTTACCACCACATTTTTCTCCAATACACAATTTTTTCATGTGTATTAACTCAAAAATTATCACCCAGACCCATCCCATGCTATGAATTAGTAATACCTTGACATATAACATGATATGTCTGTGACAGAGAAATCATTGTGAGTTGTTGATTCTTAAGTGAAGGTTATAAATGGGAATTATATACCATTGGTTTGAGTTATGTGGTATCATGGGCCATAAAATCATAATACATGAGAGTGGGAGTAAATTATGAAGGTGAATTGGCCTTATCACTTTGTGGACAAATAATATTTAACATAGATTTCTAGTGGAAAACAGTAATATGGTGGAGAGAATTGTAACATCCCAGCTTTGTTTTCAGGTATAACTATCATTATTTATTTTATTTATTTATTTTTGTAAAACCTAATGGTTTCTTTTGTTTTTAGTTTTCTAGGTTTTGTCATGGGTGTGTATTGAGGTGTTGGTTAACTTGAACAATATTCTATGGTGTGGTCCAAAATTTTCACCATAGAGGTTGTGGTTCTGGAATGGTTGGGGTACTACAAGATAGAAGATAGTTTTAGTGTTTCTTCTAATTTTGGAATAACTACTAAATGGATCATGGGCTATGATGGGGAATCCTAGAAGGGGAACTCAGAAGGTTATACCAATTTTAGGGTTACTACACCATGTATTTAGGTGACGAGGTATCCTTCTACTTAACTTTGAAATTATATAGCATGGTTATTACCATGTGGCGTATTTAATTATTCTTATTTATGGGATCTCATTGTTTACCAAAACATGGATTTTGTAAATTTTTTTTACAAGGAACTAATATATAGTATTCCATTAACTTTAATTTTGTTTTTTATATGTCATCCCCCTTTTTTCTATGGTCTAGGGATTTTATCATGGTGTTATGTTTACCAGATTTTCCTATAAATTAAAGAGATCATTGAACCCAACCATATCTCTAACCTTTCCCTTAAACATTGAGTGACTATAGGGATTATTCAAGAGTAATTATAACCCTCAATCCTTTTTCATTATCCCTAACATTGGAGGGTCAATTCTTGGTGATTCTAATGCCAATTGATATCATAATCTCTTCTTGATCCATTAAATATTTTAGGGGTGTTGTCTAAGTCTTCAAAAATTATGGTATTAATTGTTTTCCTTTGATTTAAATTTCTTCTATAAATCCTTGAATTAGAGGTTCTTGAATTGTAATTCTTTGTTTATGATCCTCTATCGATTCATAGGATCCTCATATTATCATTGCTTATGGTTTCCATATGAGTGTTGATATTTCAAGTGTTTCATTGTAGGTAGTTTCATGACATAGATTTATTCTAACAAATATTTCTTTCATTATATTTTAACAAGGTTGGAAATAATGATATATGGATTTATCTTGGAAATGGTTTTTTAAACAGGGTTTAGAAGTATGAGAAATGTTTTGATAAAACATGTTGGTTTGGGAAAGACTACTAAAAATTAATTTCTCTTTTGGCATTGTTAACAAAAAGGTTTTGAATCATGATTTAAGTGGATTAAAAGATGAAATTACATTTGTATTAATTTCACATGGTAAACTAAAATGTGATCAATGATGAAGTAGTATTCCATAATTAGGGATGAACCCATTCTCCCTAGACCTATCTTTCTAGGGTAATGTGTACACCAGGTTACCAAATCTATGTCAAGAAGCCACTCTTGGGAGTGTAGTCTTACCACCTAAACATTTTATTCTAGGTTAATGTTCATACATACTAACCTAATCATCATTACATAGTTATGAGGGCCCATATTAACTTGGAACTGTTGATACTCATATGCTGGATTTCTCTATTGATTATCTTTGAAATGTTTTATTAGGATGTTTAATGAAATGATTTGGAATTTTTTTTATTTTTATGTTTTAAAATCTAGGAAAATAAGTAATTAATATATTATTTGAGTTATACTACATATCATTCCTTATTTTAAATTATTTATTCATAATTGGTTTATTTCATAAAGTTTTCTTATGAAACAGTTGGTGGAATTCCACTAGGAGATTTTTCTCACAACCTATGTACACCTTTAGGTGTATGCAGATCTTTTTTTATCTTATGAATGTAAGGTAAAGGCTCTATAGAGCGGTGGTGGTTTTGTTTTTTAGTAAAGTGTGGGAGTCAGGTGCTGATAGTAAGTCAAATAGATTTGGAACTTAGCAATTTTTGAGTACTTTGGTTGTTTTATGTATCTTAACAGTTTTTCTTTATTTCATTTTTATCTTCTTCTACTATTATCATTGTTTGGGAACACTAAAATTATCTATACCTTTATATCACATTGTTACAAGTTATTTTGAAAAAATAATTCCTATATTTAGTTATGGATTCTCAGGCACTCGTCACCAGCCCTTGGAGATCGGGAATTCCCTTCGGACCATGTCAGGAATGGTTCAGGTAGTGGATAGCTGAGTAATGTAGGTTGGTTTGTGACATGGTTCCACTTATATTTTTTGTAATAAAATAATTAACATGATTAATTTTTAATCAATATAAATAAGGGTAAAATGGGTAAGTGAAGTATCTTGAATTTTTAATAATTTAAAAGCCACTTACACATTATAGAAGGAAGTGTTAGGTATGAAAGTAATACCCAGATGTTTGACCTACCATTTATCCACCTAACCCACTTAACTAACATAACACACCTAAAAACCATATAATTCCATTATATATCCTTACCTAAATTTAGTTTCCATGAAAAATCTAATCATTTTCACCTATAAAATAAGTTCAATCCCACCTATTCTCTCATCACACACCACCCCAAATTCGTTGATCATGAATTTACCTCCCCCCACTAAATCCCTCCTAAGGATTTATTAATGTTTTAGAAAATCCTCATAGTATTTAAAAATATACTTATAAAATTAAGGGTTTCCAATCATTCTATTTCCTTTTTAATTGAAATTAATTTTTTATAATACTATTTCCACTTATTAAATTGATTTTAATTTCATGGTATTACCTCCTATATGAAATGTTGTTAATGAGAGACTATGTATCCCCTCTCGTTATATCTTTTTTCCTATCTAATTATTATTTCAACATAAGGGATATCATTCTACCCCTCCATTTTTCAATTAAAAACCTTTATTGTAAGTTATCATGATTGAAATTATATGGAATTATCACCCACTTCATATATATATGATGTTATTTCCTCTTATTGAATCCTTTTACTAAGCCATTATAATGCCCAAAAATCCTAAATTTTGGGAAATTGGAGACTATATGGTTTTTATAGAAATGAAATACTTGTATTGATACTAGTAAGTGGGTGTGGGTGTGTCATAGGTGAACCTAGGGGTAATCACCTAGAAAATGGTTGGTTGAAGCATTGACTTAACCATCACCCTGATACATGATGAGTGAGCATATGACCGCACACCTAGATAGGAACTCTAGGGGGATATTCTTTGGAATATACACACAATCTTTATAAACTATGATGATGGATTTTTTTGAACATTTCTATGGTTTCCTACCAATGAAAACTAATGAACACAATTACTATCTTCTATCTATACAACAACACTTTAAAATAACCCTTCTCCAGAACATTTTCATTATTTATTTGATAAGGTTACTTCTTTTTTTAGCGACCGTGACATTTCATACATAAATATCACATATTTTTAGAATAATATTCAATAAATTTAACAAATATACTCTCAATGATCATAATTGTTTAGTAACTTTTGAGACTAGGTTCACAATCTTATTATATAACTAAATATCATCAGTATCTCCAATAATGATCTTCCCTGTTTTTACTCTTTATAAACATACCCTACTTAAAAATATTATTCATAACCTGGGGAACAAAAACATAATAAAGGGAGAGCTTCGATTCTTAGTAAGGGTAAAAAAGAGAGATATCAACATAATATGAGCATAAATTTATGATAAATTGAGAATAACATTTTTAAAACCATAACCTTAATACCATAGATCATAAAACTAATTCATGGAATAAATCTTGGAAGTTTATAAGATATGAATAATAAAGGAATCAATGAACATATTCCATGAGATAATAACATTGGCATAAGACATATAGTTGTGGAAAACACATAAGTATATAAAAAATTATGTCAAGGCTACCCAAAAAGACATTAATAACATGTTAGGCCAAGGCTAACCACCCTTTTACTTACTTCGGTGTTGGGATAACCTCCTGTGTACCATCTTTTCAGGCTTGGGTTAACCTCCCACATACCCTCTCTTCTCATAGAACACAAATCATAACTCAATGCATTATAGGTAGATATAGGCCCCACCTTCCTTTAGTTATAATGTAACAACCATCCTTGGTTATAATGTAACCACCATCACATAATTAACAACATACATAAATGTTATATAGAATCATAAAACATTCATCATATCAGAACCCATGAAAATAAATCATCTTCATAATAAAATTTTCATATTATAACCCATGAAAATAAATGGGATTCATAAAAAATTTCATCATAGAATAACTCATGGAAAAGAAACGGGTTGCATGAATATCTTTTCATAATAAACATAAACTGTCACGAACCAGCCTGGGTACCCTGGTAACCCGATAACCGAGCCGGACCTGACATAGCCTGAAGGGAGTTCCAGATCCCCTCGGGTCGACGACTAGCACCTGGCATCATACAACATTCAAGTGGGAACGAATTTTCCACAAGAATGCAGAAGCAAGAGTGAAACAAAACAGTATGCATAACAAAAGAAACTCCCCTGGGAGTAATGTACCAGAAAACAAAGAGGCACAAAAGGCCAAAGTACAACAACCCAAGTACCAAAATGGGAAAATAGTCCCAATATTCCTAAGGACACAACTCACCAAGTCCAACGATCAGTAACTAGAACCACCTCCAATAGGTCCCTTCCCTTTGCTCGATTATGGAAGAAGAAAGTCAAAAAACACCTGAAAGAAAAAGTAGAGTGTGAGCCTAAGCCAAATAGGATACCACCAAAGATTCCATAACAGATTCCAAATATAGATTATCCAAATAAAAACTTTCAATTTTTAAATAAACAGTTTTGGAAATCCAAAAACATATTTTTAACAAATCATGCTATACACTTTCAAATGATGGAAAATTCATCAAGAAAGGCTTTACAATGATGGAATATTTCTAAAACAATGACTTAAGTAAAACATTTATATAAAACAGTTTATTTAAATTCAGCAGGCATGTAGAACAGTTCCAAAGCATTGGCATATATTTATATCACAAATATAAATATTCAGGCGAGCAACATGGACATCTGCCAAAAGATACGATAATATTAACCAGTTATAGGATTTCACACTCTCTATGTGAACTTAGAAAGATGTGTATACACACATCCCTACGAAACTGGCCAAAGTAGTCTCGTCACGATCCCATCAGGGATGTGACCCACCACATGTATGTTTTAGAACATTGTCGTAGCGTAGAGTGTATCCAAATAACTCACTAACTATCTAAGGCTTGCATGCGCTCTTACATGATGGGAGAAATATTTTAAGAAGGATTAAAATACGATCATTCCCATTCTTCCATTTCAAAAGTGCCAATCTCATTCCATTTAAAACCAAAACATGTTTTATTCAAAACATGCCTCTTTCACAAGATAAAACCAATGGTTTTTATCAAATCATTCTAAGCCATTTTCATAATTTTGAAATCCATTCAAAACCAATTCCATCATTTCAAAAATTCATTTCCACAATTAAATTCAACAATTTAATTGAAAACATTTCCATCAAATCCACAATTTAAATCCAACAATTTAAATCGACCAATTTTCCATAACCACACCCAATTCAATGGGATTGAGGTTTTCCAAATTTTCATGCCAAAACCATGTCAAATATCTAAATTCAATGGAATCGAGTTTTTATCAATTTAATTGAAAACAACTTAAGCAATTGAATTTAAATCAATGATTGAATAAATCAAGAAAATATAAAGATAATCAATTTGGAAAGTCGGGATGAAACCACCTACCTCTAAGTTTTTGACCAAAACCACAAAGGTCAAGAACGCTCAAGAAAACCGGGTCTCTTCTTCAAGAACCCAACTTAGATCTCTTCTCCTAGAAAGATTAAGAACAAATCTTATCAAACTTGGTACCACACACTTAGGTCTACCCATAACAGGCATAGATCTAAGAAACCGAGAGAAGAGGAGAAGTGGATCTAAGTAGATCTAAGAAACGAATCAAGAAAGAAGAAGAACGATAACATACCTTGAGAATCCTGCTTCGATTCACCAAGAGGAGACTTTGGATCACCTCCAGAATAAAAGGATAACCTTCTCTGACCCCAGGAGAAGACAAATTCCGAGTTAGGGCCACTTAGGAGAAAAAACGAAGCATTTAGAGGCAAAACGGACGAGATCCACAATTTAAGGATCTAATTTAAGTGATCGCACAGTTTGGCCGCACGGTTTGACAAACTGTGCGCTAACCGTGTGTGAGCTACTACCTCGACCACCCCTCTTGCACGACTTGGCCTCACGGTTAGACAAACCCTACGCCACCCGTGCAGAAGCTTCTGTCCAAGTTTCAAGGCTGGCATGGTTTGGTCGCACGGTTTGTCAAAACCTTGCTCAAACCGTGTACAACACACTGTCCTCTAGTTTTTCTTTAAAAGTTCACCCAAACACAACCCAAGTCTTTACTCCAAAACAGAGGTAATTAGAAACATCAAAAGTACATGAAAACGTAACGGGATGTTACAACCTCCCCACCATAAGACCTTTCTGTCCCCAAAAAGTCTATGAAGAAACCTCCATGTCAAAGAGATGAGGCCACTGATCTCTCATCAGTGCCTACCTTTCCCACGTCTCATGAGAATCAGAACCATGCTGCCATAGTACACAGATCAGAGGTATCGTTCTCCCACTAAGTACCTTGGTCTCAAAATCAACAAGCTTGACTGGTCGTTTAGTAACAGATAAATCTGGTTCAATCTCAAGATCACTCCACCTCACAACATGAGATGGATCAGAGAGATACTTTTGAAGCTGTGATACATGGAACACGTTATGTATCGACATCAACTGTGGTGGTAGAGATAGACGGTAAGCAACTTTCCCTACATGACCAACAACCTCGAAAGGTCCCACAAAATGAGGAGCAAGCTTCCCTTGCCTCCCAAGCCGTCGATGACCTAATCGGGGTGAAACTTTCAAGAACACATGGTCACCAACTGAGAACTCTAAAGGTCTATGGTGATGATAAAAATAATTCTTGTACCGACTCTGTGCTGTCAACATTCTATGAAAAATCAACTGAATCTTATTTGTCGTCTCTTGGACCAAACTTGGTCCTACCAAGGTACTTTCACCAATATTTGACCAACATAAAGGAGATTTACAAGGACGGCCATAAAATGACTCAAAAGGATCCATTTTGATCGCAGATTGATAACTATTTTTATAAGAAAACTCAACTAGCCCCAGATGATCATCCCAAGACCCACCATAGTCAAGAACACAAGCACGGAGCATATCCTCAAGGATCTGAATAGCTCTATCTGTCTGACCATATGACTATGGATGGTAGGCCGTGCTCAAACGGACCTGAGATCTCACTGCCTCCTGAAGGCCTCTACAAAAGCAAGAAGTAAACCAAGGATCCCTATCAGAGACTATTGCAGATGGAACTCCATGCAAACAAACAATTTCTTTCACATAGATATTTCCCAACTCCTCAACTTTGGTTGTATCTCGAATAGGTATAAAGTGAGGCGACTTGGTCAGTCTATCGATCACAACCCATATCACATTCTTCTTCCTCTGGGTTTTAGGTAACCCAACCACAAAGTCCATTGAGATTTCATCCCACTTCCATGTAGGGACTGGGAGTGGTTGAAGCAAACCCGAAGGTTTCTAGTGCTCGACTTTCACCTGCTGGAATGTATAGCAACGAGATACAAACTCAGCAATGTCTCGTCTCATACCTGGCCACCATAAATGCCGCTGCATGTCATAGAACATCTTCATGGTTCCTGGGTGTACCGCCCACTGAGATTTATGGCAATCCCCCATCACATCCTTCTTTGCCGATAACGGTACAACATAACGGTTTCAATAACACAGGACACCCTCTTTGGAGAACGACCACTCGGTGTCGGTCTCCCCACCATAAAGAGAGTCCCTATTACCACATAATTCATAATCCAATTGTTGTTCATGAATAATTAACTCGAGAAGAGAAGATATCAACTGGACACTGGCTAAAAAACATCATTTCCCTTCCACTGAACTCCAATATGCAATTGAGCAAAAAGAGACATCAACCTCAAATCTTTTGAAGATTATTTCACAGCCTGAGATGGAAGTTTCCTACTTAACGTATCTGCAACTACATTCCCTTTCCCCAAGGTATAGGCAATGTCAAAGTCGAAAGATTGCAGGTAATCCACCCAACGCCTTTGGCGGAGATTCAAATCTTTTTTAGAGAAGATATAACTCAAGCTCTTGTGGTCTGAATACACAGTAAACCTTTCTCAAGAAGATCTTCCAACTGAGACTTCAGTTCTTTTAATTTGGCTGGAGCCATTCAGTAATAAGGGATAGAAACCGGTTGAGTACCAAGAATTAACTCAATTGAAAAATTGATCTCCCTTACCGGTGGAATACTAGAGAAGTCAGAAGGAAACACGTCGGGAAACTCAGGGACGATTGGAGGGAGATAACCACACAATGAATATCTCTCTAGATCAAAGGAAAACACTAATATAACTTTCCCCAACTCTTGGAAAACGGGTCTGGATCTGCTTGACCTTGGGTCCCATTCTCCTTGAAAAATGAGAGACACACCACTGGATGTAGTAAGGTAGACCCGTCAGAGGTGAAAATCAATCCAGGATTTATTGGCGATGAGCCAATACATACCAAATATGACGTCAAAAGATTTCATGTCGAGAACCAAAAAGTCCCAAACAAGCTCGAAATTTGATAGAAAGAAGATGAAAGTAGAACTACGAAGACCCTTCTCTCTAAATACACCAAGGGGTGTAGTATTATCCATTGCACAAGATAAAATCTCCAAAGGTAGATTAAGCAGATTAACAAGACGGGTTGAAATAAAAGAGTGAGATGCACCGGTATCAAAAAGAGCTGTCACTAAAGACGAAGCTATAGTAATGGTACCTCTCACAGTTTCAGGACATGTATCAGCTACCTCTGGCGACTCTTCCACTGTGTGAAGAAGCTTCGTTCCGGATTCCTGTGGCTGGAACCCTTTTGCACGTGAAGAATTTTATTTCCCCGCAGTATTTGGAGGTGATGATGATCCCGTT
Source organism: Viscum album (assembly GCA_963277665.1). Classification (NCBI taxonomy): domain Eukaryota; kingdom Viridiplantae; phylum Streptophyta; class Magnoliopsida; order Santalales; family Viscaceae; genus Viscum; species Viscum album. The sequence goes on from OY728131.1 coordinate 696,203,767, forward strand.
CCACTACGCGAATTAGAGAAGTGATGACAAAATCTTTATAAGTGCCCTAAAAGTCCACATGAGCTACAGTTCTTGGGTGCCTTAGTGAAAACCCTCTTAGAATGTCCTAGCTTTCCACACTGATAGAAAGTCAAGGAAGCCCTTCCTGGTGCTACCGGTGGTCTGGAGTGACTCTTTTGTCGAGAACCACCATGAGAAACATAGCGCTTCCGTTTTCCTTTAAAGGAACCAACACTGCCACTAGAAGAAAAAGGAACTTCCTGCAACCCTGACTTTCCTGCCAAATCCAACTCAACCATCATTGACCTATCTAGAACATCGACATAAGTGGGTAGCTTCATTAAGAAAACCTGAGAATGGATATCTGATCGAATCCCCAACTCAAATCGTTGAGCCTTCATCCTCTCATTCGATACAATTTTAGGAGAAAACTGTACAAACTCAGCAAAGCGATTTGAGTACTCAGTCACGGTTTTGTTGGCCTACTCAAGTTTGAAAAACTCCATAGCCTTGGCCAACACCATAGATTCTGGATAGAATTGATGAGTGAAAAGAACCCTAAAGTCTTTCCACTCCAAACCCTAGTCTTTCCTTGCCGTCATCATCGTGTCCCACCATCTCCTGCTTGGTCCCTCTAGCACGAAGGTGGCACACTTCACCTTGATCACTTCAGGTGTCTCCAAGAACCCGAACATATGTTCAATCTTACTCAACCATTCCTTACCATGTTGAGGGTCAGTGGAGCCTTTGAAAACTGGTGGCTTATGGCGTAGAAACTCTTGAGAATGACTTCAGAGAATATAACTTTGAGGATCTAAATCTAGAGTCTGAACAAGGACTAGAGGTGGTTCCTGTCCCAGATCATAGACAGTGCGTACAATCACCTCTACTAGACTTGGATCCACAATAGGACTTTCTTGATGAGAATCAGCAGTAGCCTCTTTTTGAATTTTATTTCCACGTCTCCTCAGAGGCATGATGCTACACAACATCAATAGACAACAAAGAAGACAATTATATTAACACCCAACCTGAGTAGCAAGGAAAAATACTCTTAAAAGAAGGGATAACAAGATTTGTATTCCACTCAATCCAAATCAAAATAGGCAAAAGACTAGAACTAATTCACAAGTTGCCTTTCCCTAACCACCCCTGGTGACTTAAGGTTCATTGTGGTGAGAGCTGGCTAGGCACTCAATCACAACTACCTCCTAAGTCCCGACTAGAAAACTCAAATGCATACTGTCATCAAGGAAAGATGTTTAAAAATTCCCTTTGATACCAATTTTTCACGAACCATCCCGGGTACCTTGGTAACCCGATGACCGAGCCGACCCTAAAATAGCCCGAAGGGCGTTCCCGATCCCCACGGGTCGATGACTAGCACCTGGCATCATACAACATACAAGTGGGAATGAATTTGCCACAAGAATACGGAAGCAAGAGTGAAACAAAACAGTATGCATAATAAAAGATATTCCCCTGGGGGTAATGTACAAGAAAACAAAGAGGAACAAAAGGAAAAAGTACAACAACCCAAGTACCAAAAAGGGAAAACAGTCCCAAGGTCCCTAAGGATACAACTCACCAAGTCCAAAGATCAGCAACTAGAACCACCTCCAAGTGGGCTCTTCCCTTTGCTTGATTCTGGAAGAATAAAGTCTACAAACTCCCGAAGGAAAAAGTAGTGTGTGAGCCTAAGCCCGGTAGGATACCACCAAAGATTCCTAAAAGATGCCAAATATAGATTATCCAAAGAAAAAATTTCAATTTTCAAATAAACAGGTTTGGAAATCCAAAAGCATATTTTTAACTAATCATGCTATACACTTTCAAATGATGGAAAATTCATCAAGCAAGGATTTACAATGATTGAATATTTCTAAAACAATGGCTTAAGTAAAACATTTATATAAAACAGTTTATATAAATTCAGCAAGCATGTAAAACAGTTCAAAAGAATTGGCGTACATTTATATCACAAATATAAATATTCAGGTGAGCAACATGGTCATCTGCCAAAAGATACGATAGTATTAACCAGTTATAGGATTCCGCACTCTCTATGTGAACTTAGCAAGATGTGTATACACACATCCCTATGACACTGGCCAAAGGAGACTCATCACCATCCAATCAGGGATGTGACCTGCCACATGTATGTTTTAGAACATTTTCGTAGCGTTGAGTGTATCCAAATAACTCACTAACTATCTAAGTCTTTCATGTGCTCTTACATGATGGGAGAACTATTTTAAGAAAGCTTAAAATACGATCATTCCCATTCTTCCATTTCAAAAGTGCCAATCTCATTCCATTTAAAACCAAAACAGGTTTTATTCAAAACGTGCCTCTTTCAAAAGATAAAACCAATGGTTTCTATCAAATCATTCTAATCCATTTTCATAAGTTTGAAATTCATTCAAAACCAATTCCATCATTTCAAAAATTAATTTCCACAATTAAATTCAACAATTTAATTGAAAACATTTCCATCAAATCCACAATTTAAATCCAACAATTTAAATCGACCAATTTTCCATAACCACACCCAATTCAATGGAATTGAGGTTTTCTAAATTTTCATGCCAAAACCATGTCAAATATCTCAATTTAATGGAATCGAGTTTTTATCAATTTAATTGAAAACAACTTAATCAATTTAATTTAAATCCATGATTGAATAAATCAAGCAAATACAAAGATAATCAATTTGGCAAGTTGGGACGGAACCACCTACCTCGAAGTTTTTGACCAAAACCACAAAGGTAGAGAACACTCAAGAAATCTGGGTCTCTTCTTCAAGAACCAACCTTAGATCTCTTCTCCTAGAAGGATTAAGACCAAATCTCATCAAACTTGGTACCACACACTTAGATCTACCCATAACGGGCATAGATCTAAGAAACCGAGAGAAGAGGAGAAGTAGATCTAAGTAGATCTAAGAAACCAATCAAGAAAGAAGAAGAACGATCACATACCTTGAGAATGCCACTTTGATTTACCAAGAGGAGCCATTGGATCGCCTTCGGAACAAAAGGAGAACCTTCTCTTACCCCAAGAGAAGACAAATCCCGAGTTAGGGCCACTTAGGAGGAAAACGAAGCATTTAGAGGAAAAACGGCTGAGATCCACAATTTAAGGATCTAATTTAAGTGACCGCACGATTTAGATGCATAGTTTGAAAAACCGTGCACTAACCGTGTGTGAGATACTGCCTCGACCACCCCTCTTGTACGACTTGACCACACGGTTTTGACAAACCGTGTGCCGCCCGTGCGGAAGCTTCTGTCCAAGTTTCAAGGCTGGCACGGTTTGGTCGCACAATTTGTCAAAACCGTGTGCAAACCGTGTCCAACACACTGTCCTCTAGTTTTTCTTTAAAATTTCACCCAAATGAAACCTAATTCTTTACTCCAAAATAGAGGTACTTAGAAATATCAAAAGTACCTAAAAATGTAACGGGATGTTACATAAACTATCCAGAAAAAGATTAATAATGGAATCCTTGGATTATATCCCTAGTAAATAATAATAAAAATCAAAGGATATAATCTTAGATGGAAAATAATTTTTAAATATCACTTGGAACATTTATTGAGAAAATATCCTTTATACTTTGAAAATAAATTAAAACATAATTTTTTTTCAAAATAATATTCTTTTAAAATAAAATTTAAAAAATATAAAGGATTTTTTAAAAATTATTTAAAACATTTCTTGAGGAAAATATCTTTTACATTTTTAAAAACACTTTTTAAAACGTAAAACATTTTCAAAAACCTTTTCCTTGAAAATAACGTTGGAAACATATAAAGGATATGTTATAAATCATTTAAATAATTTTAGGAGAAAAATATCCATTCCACATTGAAAAGATTATTTAAAAATATAAAATATTTTCAAAATAATTTTCTTTTAAAATAAACTTGTAAACATATAAGGAATATTTAAAAACGATTTAGAACATTTCTTAATAAAAATATCATTTCACTTTGAAATCATTTATTTAAAATCTAAAAATTACCAAAATATTTCAAAAAAATTATTTGAAAAGAACCTTGATACTTTTAAGGTAATTTTGAACTCATTGAGTGGTCTTGATATTGGAAAATAATGTTCATACCATGTATGTTAAAACAAATATTCTTTATAGAGTTTAAATAAAATCCAAATGAGCCTTATTTTTTGAAAACACCATGAATATTCATTTTAAAATATTTAAAAAAATACAAAAAATGGAAAAAATAACTTTAAATAACCATATATGAGCATTAAAGTTTTTTGAATTTTTTTATAAAATACGGATATGGAAGAAAAAGGTTTTTTGAACAAAGAGAAAAATAAATCCAGTTTGATTTAAAATCATTTTTTGGAATGTTGAGTGTATAAAAGGAGGAAAATGAATGAAAAACATGTATTCTAAAGAATTAATCTAATTATACTAAAATTAATGAGTTTATTGAGAGATAGATCATAATATTTCATCATTATAATAATAAATATACACAATCCTGGTAAAAAATGAGATTGCATCATAAAACAATTTCCACTTTGGTAACTTTGAATTTTGAGGCCCATGATGGAATAAAATTGAATGAAACATAAACTATTTTTATAATAAATAAATTCATGATATTACATATCAAATGGAATGTATATAAACATCATAAAATAATATAGGTGTATAATATAATGTATGTCCCAAAAAAATACAAATTAAGACAAAAATACCTTACCACATTGGTAACATTGAAACCACAAACCCCATTATAGGGATATCCTAAAATGGATATGTAAATACCAATAATTTTCAAGATAATAATCATAAAAGAAATTGATGGGAATTATATAAACCATGAAAAATAAACATATGGTGTCACATACATGAAATATTTAGAGGTATTTTTCATTTAATTTACATCCTTGAATTTTTTTGGTGTTTTTTCATGCATTTTTAAAGGAAATAGTGGGTTTCCAAAATTTGGGCCAACCTAAGAGCACATTTCCAGTTTTGAAAGTATATTTTGTTTCTTTAATAAATCCTTAGTTTTTCAACATTTTTCAACCATTAAACTTCCAAAATGACCTTCATTTAAATATTAAAACCACAAAATAATTTTGGGCCCCTTAAAAATTCATTAGAATCATGGATTTCGCTGATAAAATTAGGTATTGGGCCAACCCGAAAGCCCATTTCCAGTTTTAAAATTGTTTTGTAATTATTTCATAAAATATTTATTTTTTATCCTTTTTCGGTGATTCCACCTCTCACACATTTCCATCGAACCCCGCCACACCCCCAGCTTCTTTTTCGCCTCTTTGGAGATCATATTGATCGCGATTTAGGGCCGAACTTCTGAAGCTCCAAAAAACGTCCAGATTTCTCAAGTAAGTTGGTTCTCTTCCTTATTCCTCCCTTCTTCTTATGGTTTCTTCCTTTTTTATTGAACCCCAAAATGTCCAGAAGATGGGGTTTCGTACCTAGGGTTTTATTTTTGAGTTTCATGGTCCAATCCTCTGGTTTTAGGTTCAATCTTACTCCTTTGTGGTGCGGCGGAGGTGCGGTTGAAGTGACGCACAAGGATTTGGGGGTTTTGACTCTTTTGGTAGGTGATTTCATATGTAGGTATTGTATAATGAGTTGGCTTTATGTATTTAGGTTTCCATTATGTTCATCATTCAGTATTTTGATTTCAAAAAATGATTTGGGTAGCATTTTAAAAGTGGTAGATTTTTAAGTGCCAATCTTGTGTGAAAATGGGTGTTTTACATGTGTAACCCATATTGTGCCTCTTGGTGTTGTTTTATAATTCAGGGATTGGATTTATAAAAAATGTTTTGATGCTGAAATTTATGTTTTGGTATAATATTGGTCTCCATTTGGTTTTAAATATGGGATTTTAGATGAATTTAATGTGCAACATTTGATTAATTTTCTTGAAATTGTTTTATGGAAATTATAAATGGTTTATTGAGTTATGCAAAAGGTGAAAAGAAGGTGTAGATACTGTTTTGAATGTGTGTGACCAGAACTGATATTTATATGTGAATATTGATTTTGGTAGCATGTGGTGACTATTTGAGCACAATACGGGAAACCCGGGTATCTAGGTGGGCTAACGTGTACTAGTACGCTAGTGAACGGAGGGGTTTTGACCATGGTTCACTTAGCAAGTATGACATGGATAACACTAACAAAACTATAATGGAGATGATTGGAGACCACTAGGTTATGGGTATGCTCCCTACTAGTGGCTCGTGCACGAGAACGAATTTCGTTATGGTTACTTTCACCGAGGTACGAGGTACTTGGGGCTCACAACAAACTAGTACCTAGGGGGGTTCCTACACTTGGTGCTTGTGGCCTTTTTGGCATTTAAACTTTCTTTATGGTATTTTGGGATGTGAAAACCAATAGAATGAATGTTTTATTCAATTTAACTGATTCTTTATAGTTATCCCCATTGAAAGTTATTTTCTTTTCAAAGTTGCACTTTTAGAAATAAATGCCACTATTATCTATTTATAACTCTTGCAAGCCTTTTATTTTACAATGCCTATCACTTGAAATCCTTAGGTGATATCCTATTGGGCTTAGTCTCACACCATACTTACACCTTTGGGTGTAAGTAGACTTGATCATGTTTGACACAGACAAAGGAAAAGCCTTGGGCGATGGCGGTTCGGGTTGCTAGTTTCTCTCGATGGTGCGGTGTTGTGGAGACGGCTTGTGGGTGATGAACCCTTGTCGTGTGGAGTCTCATGGGCTGTTTGCTGCTACTTTTATGTACCTTTGGACCTCTTGTGTCTTGTTTAAACTCATATACTAAGTTCTGAATTTTTATTAATTCTTGTTTGGCATAATTTTTCAGATTTGGTTTGTAGTTTGTTTTTGGTTATCTTATGAACCCAAACTCGGGTAAATCGTTCCCAAATGAATTTTTATGATACCTGGGCACTTGTGCCAGCCCGTGGGGATGGGGAATGCCCTTCGGGTCTTGCCATGATCCAGGTTTGGTGCTGGTTTGATGGCGACCAGATTCGGTTCGTGACAAAATGGTATCAGAGCAGGTTAATGTTTTTGGGTTATATTGTTATTTTGGGATGAGTCAGGATAGACAGGAGCTAGGACTGTCAGGGATCGGGGTTTTGGTTGTGAGTAGGGTGTCTGGCCCACACCTCTCATGGAATACCCTGTGTCACCAGGGGATGTTGGAATTTAAAGATTGACTTCACTTCCAGGTGAGACGTGTGGGCTGCAGACCACATGTGGACATCATGCGGATGTGTTGTAGTTGTTTATTTTATTACTGAAATGTGTTTTGATTATCTATATTTGAGGTATTTGATTAAAATTTTCAGAATTGTGGTATTGATTATTATTTTGTGACTGTTACATTTTGTAGCAACATGCCTCCCCGAAAAGCTCTCATGCACCCACGGGAGGAAGCCGGAGAGAGTTCTCCCAAACCAATTGATCAGAGGCTAGTCGAGGTCGTGGTCCGGGCTGTCCAGGCTCTAGGATATGGACCAGCTCCAGTTCCAGCTTCTATTAGAGAGGATAAGACTGGTCCTAGAAAGGACAAGGCCCAGGAGTTCTTGAAAAATAAGCCTCCAACCTTCCGAGGCAGCTCAGAACCCCAAGAAGCAGAGGAATGGCTCGAGAAGATCGAGCGTATGTTTGAGTTCCTGGAAACACCCGAGGATCTCAGGGTGAAGTGTGCCTCCTTTCTGTTGGAGGGTCCCAGCCGTAAATGGTGGGAGTTAGTGCTTCAGGCTGGGAAGAACGAGCAGATGCGCTGGGGAGATTTCAAGGCTGTCTTCAATGAACAGTACTTCCCTGAGGTGTTGGCTTATGCCAGGTCTAGAGAGTTCATGGAACTTGTTCAGGAAAATCTATCTGTGATGGAGTATGCCAACCGTTTCACTGAGTTGGCTCGGTATGCTCCAGAAATTGTCTCTAATGAGAAAGAGAATGCCCAGAGGTTTGAGAAAGGCTTGAGACCAGAGATATACTCCCAGGTGTTCTTGTTTAAGCTGAGGACCTATGCTGAGGTCATTGATCGGGCGTGCATAGTGGAGATTGATAGAAAAGGCAGGGCTGGTTTCTATGGTTCTATATCAGCAGTGGGAAGTGGAAGCTCCTCAGAGAAGAAAAGGAAGCGGGAGGATCATGTGAAGAAAGGAGGAGGCAGTTCAGGGAACTCTTCTAGGCAGTTGTCATCAGCGGCTTATGATGCGAGATCGGTCATGTGCCACCAGTGTGGGAAGCCCGGGCACATCCGTCCAGCATGCCCTCATCCTCCGAAGACCTGTTTCCAGTGTGGAGGTATGGGACACGTGCAACGCTTTTGCAGGATAGCGCTTCCACTTCAAAGTGGGGCAGGATCCATTGCTCCCAGAGGAGTGCCAGCACAGTCTGAGCCATCGAGGACTGGGGGATCTCGATTTGGCAGCCGTGGTGGTAGGGCTGGGTCATCTTCTGGGCATAGCCAGTTCAGGGCACAGCCACATACTAGCGGTCATCTTCAGGCAGAGACTGGACATCTCCATGCGGTGGATCATGCACCACCAGGATCAGAGGAGGGACTGTCGACTGTTCGAGGTACCATTTTGATTTCATCTTCTATAGCTGCTGCTCTTTTTGATACTGGTGCCTCTGTTTCATTCATTTCTGCCCGTTTTGTGGACATTCTGAATCTGCCAACTGATTTGATGTCATTCGCAATGGAGTTGGTGACACCGCTGGGAAAGAAGAAGGAGCAGGGTCTCAGGTGCCCATCATGTGCGCTTTCTGTGTCAGGGGTTGAGATGGAGTGGGACCTCTTGGTCTTAGATATGAACCTTTTTGATGTCATACTTGGGATGGATTGGCTAGTAAACTTCCAGGCACACATCGATTGCTATAGACGGCGTGTGAGTTTCACGGCACCTGATGGGAGTCGTCAGGTTTTTCATGGAGAATGGGATCCTCGGTCAGGTCGCGCAGGGCCTCCACTCCCAGAGTTGGGAAGTGTTATCTTCCAGTTATCTTCTCTTATGCTAGAGGATGGTATTTCCCCTGAAGGTGCACTACCTCATGTAGTGAATGAGTTTCCAGAGGTATTCCCAGATGATTTTTCAGGCTTTCCCCTAGAGCGGGATGTGGAGTTTTCAATTTATCTGGCGCCGGGAACACAGCCGATATCTCTTCCCTCTTATCGCATGGCCCCCACCGAGTTGAGGGAATTAAAGATACAGCTGGATGACTTAGAATCCAAAGGATTCATTCTCCCGAGCGTCTCTCCTTGGGCCGCTCCTGTGTTGTTTGCAAAAAAGGCTGATGGATCCCTCCGGTTGTGCATTGACTACCGGAAGCTGAATAAGGTAACAATTAAAAACAAATACCCTTTACCCAGAATAGATGATTTGTTTGATCAGTTGAAGGGGGCAAAGTGGTTCTCAAAGATAGACCTGCGTTCAGGGTATCATCAACTCAGGGTGAAGGAGTCAGATATCCCAAAGACAGCCTTCCGAAGCAGGTACGACCACTTTGAGTATTTGGTCATGCCCTTTGGATTGACAAATGCTCCAGTAGTCTTTATGGCACTTATGAATAGGGTTTTCCATCAATATCTCGATTCCTTTGTTGTGGTGTTCGTGGATGACATTCTGGTATACTCTAGCTCTGAGGAGGAACACGAACATCACTTGAGGGTCATTTTGGGTACATTACGGGATCACCGCCTCTATGAAAAGTTGTCAAAGTGCAGTTTCTAGATCAGGGAGGTGAGATTTCTCGGGCATGTGATCTCAGAGAATGGAGTTTCAGTGGACCCTGATAAGATTAGTGCGGTTATGTCATGGGAGCAGCCGAAGAATGTGTTCGAGATTAGGAGTTTCCTTGGCATGGCTGGTTATTATAGGCGATTCGTTCGGGATTTCTCTCGGCTTGCTTCACCGATGACTACCCTCACCCGGAAAGGGGTGAAGTTTGTATGGGGTCCAGAATGTCAGGCATCATTCGAGGAGCTGAAGAGGCGATTGACTACTGCCCCCGTGCTGATTTTACCAGAGGAAGGAAAGGGATATGTGGTTTATTGTGATGCCTCAGGTATGGGTCTTGGGTGCGTGCTTATGCAGGATGATCACGTGGTAGCGTATGGATCTCGCCAACTCCGGCCACACGAAAAGAACTACCCAACCCATCACTTGGAGTTGCCAGCAGTGATGCATGCTTTGAAGACGTGGCGTCACTACCTCTTTGGGGAGAATTTTGTGGTCTATTCTGATCACAAAAGCTTGGCTTATATCTTCTCACAAAAGGACCTCAACATGAGGCAGCGTTGCTGGATCGAGTACTTGCAGGGGTTTGATTTTGACATTGTCTATACCCCAGGTAAGGGTAATGTAGTGGCCGACACCTTGAGCAGAAGGGTTCCAGTGCAGGCTTTGAGGAAGTCCAGTGATGAGTGGACATTGATGGGGATCTTTTCTCAGATGCATGTTGAGACCAAGGAACATAGTGGAGGGGCATTCTTGGCGAGCATCCAGTTGACTCCTTCTCTTTTGGATTTGATTCAGCAGGAACAACCTAGTGATGAGCTTTGTCAGCGATCGAAGCAGTTTCTTCACGGTGGGGAGACATCCTCTGATTGGTCGTCGTCTCCCGAGGGTATCTTGTGCTTCAAGGGTCGTTTGGTAGTGCCGTTATCTCTACAGAAGGTGCTGATGCAGGATAGCCACCAGTCTCAGTGGGCTTTCCATACGGGTGCCACTAAGATGTATTATGATGTCCGTCGGCAGTTTTGGTGGCCTGGTATGAGACGGGACATAGCGGACTTTGTGTCGAGATGCTACACATGCCAGCAGGTGAAAGCAGAGCACCAAAGGCCCTCCGGTTTTCTCCAACCACTACCAATTCCTACCTGGAAGTGGGACGAGGTTTCCATGGACTTCATTGTTGGATTACCCCGTACACCTCGAGCTAAGAATGCCATTTGGGTGGTGATTGATCGTCTAACCAAATCAGCCCACTTCATTCCGATCAAAGATACATCTAATGTGGATGAGTTGGGCCGTTTGTATCTTCAGGAGGTGGTGAGACTCCATGGTGTTCCATCAGCAGTTGTCTCAGATAGAGACCCTCGTTTCACATCTTGATTCTGGGAAGGCCTTCAGAAGGCCTTGGGGTCCCAGATTAAGATGAGCACAGCATACCATCCGCAGACGGATGGTCAGACAGAGCGGGCGAATCAGATTTTGGAGGACATGCTTCGTGCATGTGTCCTAGACTTTGGAGGTTCTTGGGATACCCATTTGGGATTGGTTGAGTTTGCTTATAATAACAGTTACCAATCCTCGATTCGAATGGCTCCTTTTGAGGCGCTCTATGGTCGTCCTTGTCGGTCCCCCCTCTGTTGGGCTGAGGTAGGTGAGACCTCACTACTGGGGCCGAGTATGGTGCAGGAGACATCTGAGAAGGTAAAATTAATCAGGCAATGTTTATTGATAGCTCAGAGTCGTCATAAATCATATGCTGACCGGAGGCGTCAAGACCTAGAGTTTTCTGTGGGTGACAGAGTATTCTTGAAGGTGGCCCCTCGTATAGGCCATCGTCGATTGGGGAAGCAAGGTAAGCTGACTCCGCGGTACGTCGGGCCATTTGAGATCATCGAACGTATTGTAAAGGTGGCATACAGGTTGGCCTTACCTTCTCAGTTGACGTCCATCCATGATGTCTTCCATGTTTCTCAGTTGAAGAAATACTACCCGGATCCGTCCCATGTGTTGAGTTGGGAAGAACTGAAGATAGATCCTGACTTGTCTATTGTTGAGAGGCCAGTGAAAATAGTGGACTACCAAGAGAAGATAATTAGAGGGAAGTCTATTCCATTAGTCCGGGTTCTATGGCAGCATGTAAATGATACACATGAGACATGGGAGCTAAAGTCGTGGGTCGAGGAAGAGTACCCGTTCTTGTTTTCCAATCAAGCCTCATGTTGACTTTCTAGGGCGGAAAGTCCTTAATGGGGGGGAGAATTGTCACATACATGAAATATTTAGAGGTATTTTTCATTTAATTTACATCCTTGATTTTTTTGGTGTTTTTTCATGCATTTTTAAAGGAAATAGTGGGTTTCCAAAATTTGGGCCAACCTAAGAGCACATTTCCAGTTTTGAAAGTATATTTTGTTTCTTTAATAACTCCTTCGTTTTTAAACATTTTTCAACCATTAAACTTCCAAAATGACCTTCATTTAAATATTAAAACCACAAAATAATTTTGGGCCCCTTAAAAATTCATTAGAATCATGGATTTCGGTGATAAAATTAGGTATTGGGCCAACCCGAAAGCCCATTTCCAGTTTTAAAATTGTTTTGTAATTCTTTCATAAAATATGTATTTTTTATCCTTTTTCGATGATTCCACCTCTCAAACATTCCCATCGAACCCATACACACCCCCAGATTATTTTTCGCCTCTTTGGAGCTCATATTGATCGCGATTTAGGGCCGAACTTCTGAAGCTCCAAAAAACGTCCAGATTTCTCAAGTAAGTTGGTTCTCTTCCTTATTCCTCCCTTCTTCTTAGGGTTTCTTCCTTTTTTATTGAACCCCCAAATGTCCAGAAGATGGGGTTTCGTACCTAGGGTTTTAGTTTTGAGTTTCATGGTACAATCCTCTGGTTTTAGGTTCAATCTTACTCCTTTGTGGTGCGGCGGAGGTGCGGTTGAGGTGACGCACAAGGATTTGGGGGTTTTGACTCTTTTGGTAGGTGATTTCATATGTAGGTATTGTATAATGAGTTGGCTTGCTATATTTAGGTTTCCATTATGTTCATCATTCAGTATTTTGATTTCAAAAAATGATTTGGGTAGCATTTTAAAAGTGGTAGATTTTTAAGTGCCAATCTTGTGTGAAAATGGGTGTTTTACATGTGTAACCCATATTGTGCCTCTTGGTGTTGTTTTATAATTCAGGGATTGGATTTATAAAAAATGTTTTGATGCTGAAATTTATGTTTTGGTATAATATTGGTCTCCATTTGGTTTTAAATATGGGATTTTAGATGAATTTAATGTGCAACATTTGATTAATTTTCTTGAAATTGTTTTATGGAAATTATAAATGGTTTATTGAGTTATGCAAAAGGTGAAAAGAAGGTGTAGATACTGTTTTGAATGTGTGTGAACAGAACTGATATTTATATGTGAATATTGATTTTGGTAGCATGTGGTGACTATTTGAGCACAATACGGGAAACCCGAGTATCTAGGTGGGCTAACGTGTACTAGTACGCTAGTGAACAGAGGGGTTTTGACCATGGTTCACTTAGCAAGTATGACATGGATAACACTAACAAAACTATAATGGAGATGATTGGAGACCACTAGGTTATGGGTATGCTCCCTACTAGTGGCTCGTGCACGAGAACGAATTTCGTTATGGTTACTTTCACCGAGGTACGAGGTACTTGGGGCTCACAACAAACTAGTACCTAGGGGGGTTCCTACACTTGGTGCTCGTGGCCTTTTTGGAATTTAAACTTTCTTTATGGTATTTTGGGATGTGAAAACCAGCAACATGAATGTTTTATTCAATTTAACTGATTCTTTATAGTTATCCCCATTGAAAGTTATTTTCTTTTCAAAGTTGCACTTTTAGAAATAAATGCCACTATTATCTATTTATAACTCTTGCAAGCCTTTTATTTTACAATGCCTATCACTTGAAATACTTGGGTGATATCCTATTGGGCTTAGTCTCACACCCTAATTACACCTTTGGGTGTAAGTAGACTTGATCATGTTTGACACAGGCAAAGGAAAAGCCTTGGGCGATGGCGGTTCGGGTTGCTAGTTTCTCTCGATGGTGCGGTGTTGTGGAGACGGCTTGTGGGTGATGACCCCTTGTCGTGTGGAGTCTCATGGGATGTTTGCTGCTACTTTTATATACCTTTGGACCTCTTGTGTCTTGTTTAAACTCATATACTAAGTTCTGAATTTTTATTAATTCTTGTTTGGCATAAATTTTCAGATTTGGTTTGTAGTTTGTTTTTGGTTATCTTATGAACCCAAACTCGGGTAAATCGTTCCCAAATGAATTTTTATGATACCCGGGCACTTGTGCCAGCCCGTGGGGATGGGGAACGCCCTTCGGGTCTTTCCATGAGCCGGGTTTGGTGCTGGTTTGATGGCGACCAGATTCGGTTCGTGACATATGGTGAATATGACATTTTTTCACAAATAAAATAATAGTTAGATGGAAAGAAATGTGTTTCGTAATCATGTCATAAGGTATAGAAAAAGGTTGTATCATAATGGTATCCATGAAATAAGGGATTAAATAATTATTGGAAAATAATAATGTAAAAAAATAATATATCATGAATAATTATGTTCAACTAAAGTTAAAACATGGAAAAAGTGTCTAGGTAATAATAGAATTGTTCCACTTAAGTGTGGTTTTAGGGAAAATAATAAAGTGTCCTTAAAAGGATAAAGGCATAATTATTACCATAAAACCGAAAATGAAATAATTTTTTTTCATCATAAAATGAGTGATTTTGGAAAATATTTTTGTTTAAAAATATTTTATGGATTGTACTTAAAAATGGGTAAGAAACAGAGAAGTTCCCTTTAATCGGGTTTGCTTATCAAGAGGAATTGAGAAGAGAAACTTTTAAACTATATATTTCCTCATAAAAAAATATGAATTAATAAAGATATATATGTGTGGAACATATATATAGAATATATAATAAGTATATAATAATAATTAAGAGATAAATTGAGTCAAAAAGAGATAAGTCATTACCCAAATGAAATATGAAGGTTCAAAGAGATCCCTTACCTTTTGTATGAATATATTATGAACATGAAATTAATGTCCTAGATAATAAATTTAGATTTATTAATTACTTAATTCATAATATTTTTCATCTATAATTTATTTATTTTATTTTTTAAGTTATTTTATGTCTATTTTGACGAGTTATAAAGTTTAATTTCATTGTTTTGGGAGTGTTCATTTTACAATTTCATGGTCGATTAACTAGTTTATATTTATGGATGTTATTTTAAAATGGGAATAGTAATATAGAAGTGGAATTACGTGGTATTAATGTAATTTAATAAGTTAAAATGGCACCATATATCATTTTTATTTCTAGTATGAGGATGATTCATTTGATAACATGTTAATGATAAATGTTTAGTTTATTTTGGCGGTTTTCTCAACCATCACAAATTTTTTTGTTTTATTTATTACTATGTATATATATTGGTTTTAGAACATGAAATAAGTTATAATATACCTATTAAAATCTTATCTAACCATAATAATACTATTATGACCAAACTTTAAGGCAGTAATAGAAAACAAAAAATCATTATGCATGGAGATGGTTAGCCGCCATAATTTGGATAATTGTTTCGTTTCTTTAAATAAGAGGAGATGAGAAAAAGGGATGGATATAAGATATTCCATTATAAATATAAAATTAAAATATATACACTATACCATAGTTATTATTATTTGATGGATGAAGGATGTGTGGATAAGGTGGAGGGAGCAAAGAAATTAAGAGAGGTAGTTTGAGAAAGTTGCCTCCTAAATATCACTTCCTTAAAGGACCCCTTAATGAACATGGAATTGGTATTTTGGTGAGACCAGAAAAACATGGATGTGGGGAGAGTGGGGAGGAGAGGTTTTTTTAGATATTTGGGAAGCTTTATTTCTAAAAGGTGTGAGGATAAAGGGTGATATTTATAAGGGGAGGAGAGGAGTGTTTTTTTAATATTTATTAGTTTATTATTTTGACTCAAGACTATAAATAGTGTTGATTCTTGTGACTAAATATAGTAAATAGTGCATTCTAGTTCAAACTAATGTGTTCTTACATAATGCATGACTCAAAAATTCATGTGTTTGGCTTATAATGTCAAATACTGTAAATTACAGTATTTCACTATTCACTAAAATTAAATTATTTTAGAAAAATAACAAAAAATAAAACTATAAATTTTTTAATATTTAGACTTCAAAAATATATTCCATTTTATGAAAATAATTTTATAAATATGAGACAATTAATTTTAAAAAAATTATCATTTATTTGCAAAAATACTGGTTTTAATATTATAATCGATTTTATATCCCTTTGAAAAATAACTTATGGTCTCATAAAACTATCTTATAATTATAATATAACTTAATATTAATTTATAAATCCATTTTATGAAAATAATTTTTCTTCTAAATAATTTTATTCATTAAAAAATTGAAAATAAAATATTTACATTTTACAAAAAGATAAACACTTAATTTATCATTTTTAAAACATTTATTTACTTATACCATGATATAAATATATCCTATTTTTATTTTATAAGATAAATAAATATTATTTTACATTTTCATATATGAGGATAATATTCTAATGGTCTGATTACTAATCCAAATGGTCAGATTATTCTTCCAACGACCAGGTTACTATTTCAACATTCAGATTACTATTCCAATGGTCATATGGGTTCTCTACTTACTATAAATACCTCTTATTCTATTAAATATTCATTTACATAAATAATATATTTAACTATACATATGCATTCATCTTCAAAATTAATATTGTATTATTAACATTATGTTTTATTTCTACATCTTTGTTCATGAGTGCAATCATTTTGGTGAATCAAGGATATCCAAATTATCATATTCTTATTATATTATTCTCTATTTACTATCACACTGTAATTTTCGGAATTTTTATTGGTTTAGTTACTGAATAATATATCATTCTTAATTTATAATGTTTTTGGGTTTCTCTATGTGATGTTTGTGCTTATACTACATGAAACAATTATAAGAAGGGAATTTCTATTGATTAAATTTCAAGTCATTACATTCTTCCACCTTATAAAATTTAACCCTTGAATTTTTTTAACATACTTAGGAAAAAATTGGTGATGGTACTTCTCCTTTATTGCTTCCTCAAATTCCCATGTAGTCTCCTCATAATTATGTTTTGATCATATTACTTTGACTAAGTGAGTTTTCTTATTGCGTAAAACTTTATATATACAATCCAAGATCTTCACTGGAAACTCCTAATAAGAGAGATCATTTTCTAGTTGTACCGCCTAAGAATTAAGTATATGTGAGGGATCTGGAATTTAATTCCTCAAGAGGGATATGTGGAATATATCATGTACTTGAGACATGGTTGGTGGAAGTGATAGTCGATATTCTATAGATCCGATGCATTCAAGAATCTCAAAGGGGGTTATGTAACCAGGACTTAGCATTCCATTCTTACCAAATATCATGAATCTCTTCCCTGGAGATATGTGGAGGAATAAATTATATCTAACTTGAAACTCCAAGTCCCATCGAAGATTGTCTGCATAGATCTTATGTCGACTTTCAGAAGCTCTGATGTGATGTTGAATGGTCTTCACCCTTTATACTATTTCCTTAACCATTTCATGTCCCAACAGCATGCCTTCACCAACTTCATTAAAACATTCTATTGTTTTATATTTTTTCCCATAAAGGTCTTTATATGGATCCATTTGGATTATTGAGTGAAAATTATTGTTGTATGATAACTTGAATAGGGAAAGATTTTGGCCCCATCCTCCTTTGATGTTCATAGAGCATGCACTCAACATGTCTTCCAATGTTTTAATAGTCTAATTATACTAACCATTAGTTTGAGAAAGATAATCCATACTGAAATTCATCTCAGTGCTTAGATCATGTTGGAGACTCTTCCAGATCTTAGAGGTGAATCTCAGATCTCAATATGATACAATCAATAATGGTAACCCATACAGGCTCACAACTTCTATGATGTATATCTGTGAAAGTTGATTGAGTGAGAAGTCCTCTTTAATTGCAATGAATTGATAATTCTTTATATGGAAATACAAAATAACCTATATAGAATGTTTTATGGATTTTTTTAAAAGTATAGTGAAATATTCCATGTTTTTTTCCATTTTAATATAGTTATGGTTAATGGTTGCATCATACCCTTACACTTTTCCCTTTCATCCTTCACTTGTTTACATACTATGCACTTTTATGTACATTTAGCTATCTTATTCTTCATATTATCCCACAAATTGTGATCTTGGAGATCTCAATATATCTTTGTGCTCCCTAGTTGTACAGAGAAGGTCGAGCTATACACATCATTAAAAATCACATTATTTATCTCAAAATTTGATGGTATACATAGTTGTGACCCAAATATTACGACTCATTCCTCATTATTTTTTAACTATGAGGATTTACCATTTCTGATTGCTTTCACATTCTTCTAAATTTCTACATAATCACTTTGAGAACCCATTATCTTATCTAAAATTGATGGTTGATACATCATTTGATAAAATAATGATTATGTTACATCATTTATGATTCCCATGACTATCATTTCTATGGCTAAGAAGATTGGATCCTTCTCAATTCCCATCATTGATAAAGTTTCAAGATACTTTCTATTTAGATAATCTTCCACTTTTTTTACAAGGATGTTAGTGGAATGAGAATTCACAATCCTTGATGAGATTTAACAATATTCATTGGTTCATATTAATATCCTTATGCATGAAAGTATATTCGATGCCCTCGTGATCAATATATATCTCAAACTTCTCCCCATAGAGGTAACACCTCTAGATTTTAGACATGAAGATTACAGATGCCAACTCTAGATCATGCGTGGGATAGTTTTTCTCATGAACTTTCATATACCTTGAGTTGTAGGCTATCACTCTATAATTTTTCATTAGTACACAACTTAATCCATTATTTTATGCATCACTTTATAGCACAGAGTTACCAACTAGTGGGTAGTGTAATTATTGGTGTAGTGATGAAACATTTTTTTAATTATTGAAGTAGTCTTAACATTCACTTATCCAGAAAAACTTTAATCCCTCCTGATTCATCTTGTTTAGTGGTTTTAAAAATTGTAAGATGTTAATAAAAAATCATCAGTAATACACATCTAGGCCAAGGAAACTGTGGATCTTCATAAAATATGATGGTTTGGGCCACTCCTAAATTACCTTCATCTTAAAAGGGTTTAAAAATATCCCTTTAATGTTTATAGTATGCTCTAAGAATGATGCTTCATCCATACAGAAGTTACATGTATTGGACTGTGAAAATAGTTTCTCCCTTTGAAAAGTCTTTAGAATAGTATTCAAATGCTTCTCTGGTTCCTCCTTTCTTTTAGAGTATATCAAAATATCATCTATAAATATAACCACAATTTTTTTGAGGTAATCTATAAAGACTTCATTCATTAGGTCCATGAAAATTTCTACAGAATTAGTGATTCTGAAGGGAATCACTATTACCTCATAGTTTTCATACCTTGTTCGAAAGTAATTCTTGGGATATATTCCTTATTCACCTTTAATTGGTGATATCTCGACTGAAGGTCCACCTTATAGAAATACTTGGCACCACATAATTTATCGAAAAAATCATCTTTCCATGGTTGGGGATACTTTTCCTTTTTTTTGATTTTTTGAGCTCACAATAATCAATTCAGAGGCACATTGATCCATAATTATTCATTACAAAGAGGATCAGTTCACCCCACGGTGAAGTAATTAGGTGTATAAAACCCTTTTCAATATTATCTTATAACCAATTCTTTAGTTCTTCCAACTCAATGGTGGATATTAAATATGGAGTCTTTGATATGGGAAGATATCCAAGTTTGATTTTAATTGAGAACTCAACCTCTTGTTCAGGAGGAAGACCAAATAAATATTTAGGGAACATATCAGTGCAGTCCCTGAAAATGGGAATGTCTTTAAGAACAATTATTTAATTTTTCCCAATCATTTGATATATATATGATTTTTTATAATTCAAAAGTATCCATTATTGAGAGGAAGAATCCAAAGGTTATTCACCCCCTCCTTACATTTGTATATTATTAGAGGATTCCTTGGGATATGAAGAGTAATATTTTTCTCCTGATATTTGATGTTAAATTTATATAATGAAATTAAATCCTTGCCCAATATTGAATCAGACCTTATTAAAGGAAGTAAAATGAGATTTTATATGAGGTTCATTCCAAAATCATTAATCAGGGATGAGTTATATACTTTAGATGTAATATTTTCCGCATTTTCTTTTTCTCATGGATAACTCAACTTCTATATTTTGAGGTGGTGTTTGAAGAGTTCCACTAAATTTGAAAGATATAAAAGAATGCATTGAACAATAATCAAATAGTATATTTACTATTCTTGAATGAATAACCAGCGTACCTGTCACCACATCATTTTTAGGATCCACCTCAGTAGTAGTGATAACATATACCCTTCCTTACTGCATTTAAGGTTTTTTTCATTGATTGTCTCTAACAACCCTTGGATTAGGGAATTATCTCACATAATTCTCATGTTCCCTGCAATTGAAAAACTATACAATTGGATGAGTTTTTATCTGAACCTTACTTTATTATTCCATATTAGTTGGATTCTTCATATCTATTTAGTAATGATTCAAATGATGTCCATCTTTTCCATATTAGAAGCATCTCCCAGTTTCATTTAGATAATTCCTAGGATACTTCTTCCCACACTTTTGAAACGTGGGATGACATATTTTCTTTACTGAATGGTATTTTTCTAGAGACCCTACTATATTAAACTCTTTTTTTTCACTTTTTGTCTCCAGGACCATGGGACCACTGAGAGTCACCAATTTCTTTCTTAACCTTAAGGGAAAAATGGATGATCTTTTCACAGCTTTCAAAGTCTTAAATAACCAATTATTTTTGTAAACTCGAATTTAATCCACTAAAGAAGTGATTCACCTTGATTTCAGTGTTCATTAGAAAGTGGATGACATATTATAAACGACTTTTAATGTTTTCCTCATACACCCTGATATACTCACCTTTCTTTTTCTTTAGTTTGAGGAACTCCATCTCAATCTTAAGACAAAGAGTTTGGGGAAAATATTTATTGAAAAATATTTTTGGAATCCTTCACATTACATGGAATCAATTTCATATTTAGAATTTTTTTTGATTGGTGTCCAATATTGATCTATTTATCTATCAAAATGATAGACTTACAAAATAAACTTTTCTACTTCTCATCAATAGAGGATAGATCATATCTTCTCAATAGAGGTAATTCATTATTTTGTGATGAGGGAATCAGAAGATCCACTAAATATAAGAGCTTATTTTTCATAAAGGATTTGAAAGAAATGTGATATTTATTAGGATAAATAGGGTGTTCTACAAGATTCAAGTTATTATTCATATATTATGATAGTTGAGTCAGTACTGTCATGATGTTTTCATCTTCCATTCCCATCAGATTTGGTATCTTGTTAGGGAAATCATCACATTTCCTATCACATTGGTTATTGGCATGAGGTATCCTATTTAAAACCATTAACTAAAAGAGAAAAATAAAATTAGGGGGATATAATACTTAGCTAATGAGCATATAAAAGTGAAACTATGAACATATAAGGATAAACTTATAAATGAATAGTATATCCTAACTCATGATTCCCTAGGTTTCAATCTATATTATCAATAGAAATTATTAATATACATATAGTTATCACTAAGGTTATCACAATGGTTTTAAAATCCTAATCCCCAAAAACAATTAGACTATGATGTGATACCAACTATAAAAAATGACCCCTTTACAAATATTATTGCATGATTTTAAGTATAATTATCTAATAAATACAAACCAATGATAGATAAGTCTAGTGTCTTTGAAAGAATAATTACATAATTTGAAAGCATGATAATATAAAAATAATATTCTAATAATCTTAATAATTAGATCCTAACTCCCTATGAGCTCATACAACTACATATAATAACCTGAGGAATATATAGAAAAAAGGGATGAGCTAAAAAGGCCAGTAAAGGCATAAACCTTGAAATGAAGCATGAAACATGATTCAAAAGGCACAAATTAATAGAATAAAAGGGATGAATCACGAATAAACATAAGGATACATAAAATATAGAACATGGAATCATATGATCATGGAAATTTAGTAATGTGGAAACCACATATATCAGGACATAAACATGAGTAAAGGCTAACTGCTAAGACTATATCACATGGTGGACATAGTCTAATAATGGATTAGCTTTACTCCATAACCCCATACATAATATCTCATGGGACTAAAAAATAACTTAATTAATTGGATAACTATCTAGGGACACCCATTATAACATGTGTGTGCATATGTTTTCCACATAAAGGAATCAAACATAAGGAATAAACATAAGGATTACCCATGGAAAGAAATGGGTTTCCTAATCTTGTCATAAGGCATAGATAAATGGTGCATCATAATGGTATCCATGAAATAAGGGATTAAATAATTATTGGACATTAATAAGGTAAAAAATAATAATATATCATTAATAATAATGTATAAATGAAGTGAAAAAAATGAAAATACTGGCTATGTAACAACAGAAATGTGCCACTTAAGCATGGTTTTATGGAAAAGAATAAACAGTCATTAAAATAATAAATGAATAATTATTTTAATAAATTTAAAAATGAAATAAAATGGGTTTTTAATGATAAAATAATTCATTTTGTAAAATATTTTTTTCTTAATAAATTTTATGGAGTGTACTTGAAAATGGGTAAGAAAGAGAGAAGTTACCTTTAATTGGGTTTGATTATCAAGAGGAATTGAGAAGGGAACCTTTTAAAATATATATTTCCACATCAAAGAAATATGAATTGAGATTGATATATATGTTTGGAAGATATTTAAAGAATATATAATAATTATATTAGAATAATGAAGATATAACTTGAGGAAATATGAGATAAATCATTACCCAAATGAAATATGAAGGTTCAGAGAGATCTCTTAACTTATGTCTGAAAGTGTTTTTCATTTTCACATAATGTCCTAGATAATAAAATTGGACTCATTAATTACTTAATTAATAGATTTTTTCATCTATATTTAATTTATTATAATATTATTAATCTCATTTATGGAAATTTTGATGAGTTATAGTTTTTAATTTCTTCGTTCCGTGAGATTTTGTTTCACGACTTCATGGTTGGTTAACTTGTGTATAATTATGTACACTCTTTTAAAATGGTAATAGTACTATAGAAGTGAAATTATTGGTATTAATTCATTATTTTTTTTAAATGATCCCATATATCATTTTTTATTCTGGTCTAAGGATGATTCATTTGATAAAACATTAATGATAGATGTTTAGTTTATTTTGGAGGTTTTTTATGACCACCACAAACTAGTTTCATTTTATTTAATAATATGACTATATATTGGTTCCATAACTTGACATAAGATAAAATTTAACTATTAAAATATTATTTAACTAGAATAATACTTTTATAACCAGCCTTTAACGTGGTAATGGTAAATGAAAAATCATTATCCATGGAGACACTTAACCGCCATAATTTGGAAAATGGTTATGTTTCTTTGAATAATATGACATGAGAAAAGGGGTGGATAGAAGATATTATATTTGAAATATAAAATTACAATATATACATGATATTGGAGATATTGTGTTTTTATAGATTAAGAAGGTGAGGATAAGGTAGAAGAATAAAATAAACGAAGAGAGGTAGTTTGAGAAAGATACCTCTTGAATATCACCTCCTTGAAGAAACCCTTAACGAACTTGGAATTGGTTTTTTGGTGAGACCAGAAACACTTGGATGTGGGTATAGTGGGGACAAGAGGGTTTGTTAGATATTTTTAAGAATTTAAGACTTAGAATGTGTGAGGAGAATGGTTGGTGAATGGTGGTATTTATAAAGGGAGAAGATGGGTATTTTTGATTATTATATTGATTTGTTTATTATTTTGGCTCAATATAATAAATATTATTGATTCTTGTGACTATATAAAGTAACCTGTGCTTTTGAGTTTGAACTAGTGGGTAATTACATCATACATAACTCAAAAAGTAATATATTTTTCTTATAATGTTAAATACCATAAATTACCGTATTTCACCATTCACAAAAAATTCACCATCACCATTTTTAGAAGCGTATAATTTAAAAATGGAATCCATATTATGAAAATAATTTTATAAATATGATAAAATTATTTTTTAAATAAAAATATCATTTATTTAAAAAATATTTATTTTAATATTATAATCTATTTAATGTCCCTTTGAAAAATTACTTACATTCTCATAAAACTATATTATAATTATAATACTACATTATATTAATTTATGAATCCATTTTATGAAAATAAGTTTTCTTTTAAATCATTTTATTCATTATAAAATTGAAAATTAAATATTTATTTTCTATAAAAATACCAATACTTAATTTAACATTTTTAAAACATTTATTTACTTGTACAATGATATAAATATATCATATTTTTATTTTAAAAATACCTAAATATTATTTTATATTTTCATAGGTGAGGTTACTATTCTAGGAGTCATAGATTACTATTCCTAACGATCAAATTATTATTCCAATGACCAGGAAACTATTCTAATGATTAGATTACTATTCTAATGGTCATATGGGTTCTCTACTTCCTATAAATAACACTTATTCCATTCATTATTCATTTAATTCTATCTTCTCTTGAAGTTTAAATATATATTCATCTTCAAAATGAATATTGTATTATTAACATTAGGTTTTAATTCTATAGATTTGTTCATGAGTGTGATCATTCCTATAGATTGATCAGATACATTCTATCCTTTTATTGTTCTATTATTTTATATTTATTATCCTGTAGTAATATTTTTCATTATTATTGGGTTAGTTTTTGACTAATTCTTAATTTATAAAGTTCTATTTATTTCTCTATGTGATGTTTGTGCTTATACTATATGACATAATAATAAGAAAGTAATTTCCATCTATAAAATTATATGTTAATAAGTAAATAATATATTACCATTGTCATATATATTACATATTCATTAAATTTACCCAAATTACCTTCTATGCAAAGTGTTAGTGAAAAACGAATCACATCGCTTCACAATGCGGTAGTATGTTGTACACATGAATGATGTTATTGTATCCCCCACCAAAGGGAATGTAAGAATGTATTTGGGATATCATAATTATAAAGTGTAATAATATCATAAATATCTCTTATAAAAATTAATCCCATAATTTTCTCCAGTCATGAGGTCGTGATGGAAAATGAATAACATCGGTTCGCGAGGTGGTAGTCCATCGTACACATGAACGATGACTTCATATCCCATTTCATAGAAGTGGAGATGAATATATTTTATTCCATTAATATATTAATATCTCAGTATATAGAATGATTTTGGGTTATTATTTTAGCATATTTTGAAAATATTTGAATGAGTTATAAAAAGAAGTAAATAAAAAAAATTCAAAGTTAAAAACTTTATCTCTTCTTTGCACAACGTCTTTAGGTTTAACCTAAAGCCTTACTAGATTGGATTTTTGATCTCAACAAGGCCTATATGATGTGGGGAGGTAATTAAGTAATTAATTTTTCTAGGTATTGGTGTAACCAAAAGGTTTTGTATGTGTGAATAGGAGAAGATGGGGGGTGGCCTTTATAAGTGAGGTGACTGGAACACTTGTAATATTTGAAAATAAAAAGTTATACTCAAATTTTGTACATGAAAAAGGCTCCAAAATTGTACATTATAAAAATTATATGTTATAAGTTTTAAATATTTCCATCTAATGAGTGTTTGGGAAATTTTCTAGGTCATTTTACCCCTTATATTTTTAGTTTGACCCCTGGTAAACCCGTTTTAACCTTAATCACGATAATCTATTTTTGCTATTTTTACTATTCATTAAGGTCAAAAATTAATTTGACCTTATTATATAATAAAAAATTCATCTGATTAAAAAAAGGAATCTATTTTTCCAAATTCCACTCACAAAAGTAAAAAAATTTAATTTAAAATTAATCCCACAATTGTGATAAAAAAATATTTTTCCAAAGAATTTTTTTTTAAAAAGTTTAAAAAGTTTTTAAATCAAAAATCATTTTATATTTTTTTCCAATTTTAGCACCCTCAGTTTTAGGAAAATGAACCTTTATTTTTTTATGTTTATATAATGTTTGGTTTATGTTTCAAGATATTCTGAGGGGTTTTGGAACTTGTTGGATAGTTTTCTGGAGGTGAAATATTTGACCACGATTAATAGAAACCACAAAATGCCTCCAGGAAACCATGTAAGGGAAAACGATGGTCACAAGGTAGGAAAATGTTTGGAACATGGTATGAAAAAACGTGGGGATTCCCAAGATAAACTATAAAATGGTATACAGAGGGGTATAACATAGTTGGCACATAGTTTGTCTAACTGTGTGAGCTAACCATGTAAGGGATGGCATGAGATAGCAGTAACTGCATGGTTGGCACATGGTTTTCAAAACGATGTGGCATACAATCATCCCTCCAAAATATATTTATATAATTCAATTTTCCTCCTTAATCACTCATTTCCCAGATAATTCTCCTATAATATGAAGTCCATTTTCTCCCTAGGTGTGAGAGATGTTTCCCTTCGACCTAGGAGCGATCCGTATACAATTTAAAGCTATTGATGATTCATATTCATTGGTAAGTGATCATTCATGGCATTTCATCATTTATCTATTCTTCTTATCTTTCCCATAACCTTAGATCTAATACTATATTGATATATCCATGTTCCTTGATGGTAATTGTGATGTTTTATTATTAGATGTAGTGAATGAAAGGTTTTCCATGATTAGATCTAAAGAACCATTGTGTTGTTCTTTTTTTCCCAATGTTTTTGAGGTAGGTGAATTATATATTGACTGAAATTGATTATAAATTAATGGATAATATTTAAATAAACGTTTTCCTACGATATTTATGCTTATTTTTTTAGAAACATCTTTAGTGATTGTTTTGTGAAATGGTGTAAATTGGATGGTTTTGTAGAAAATCCTTTTGGATGATGATTTTAAAATGATGGTTTTAAAATTTTGGTATCTTTTTGATACAAGGAAACTGGTTGTTGAAATTTTTTAAATAAGCTAAGGTTTTTATGTGAAATTTATTAGAATGGTTTTGGCATATATGGTTGGTGTCTGTTCATGTGTCATTTTATGAGGCATTGTCGAAATATGAATCAGTGCTCGGTGCCAAAGGTGTAATGGAACATGGGATTGATTACCTTGAGAGGACTTAGTAGATTGAAAAGAGAGCACTCATGAGTATGGAACTATCACTTGTGAATGCATGTATGAATCTTTGTATTTATAGAATCATGGAATGGGTATTCTAAATAGAAATTGAGAAATGGTTTTAAAGTCTTATTTTACTACTTACCTTGGAAAACTATTTTGACTTGGGAAACTATTTGGATTTGATATAAACTATTTTGAATTATTAGAAACTATTTTATATAAATTTACTAATGAGTTTTTCCTAGTGGAATGGGTTGGGAAGTCATTGGGGGAAATCCTACTGAATTCAGACTCACCCCATTCTTGGGAATTATTATGTGTTTGTATATGCCATCTATCGAGGCATAGGTAAAGGCATGAAATCCCAATTCTATAGTGATTCATCTTGATTCTATGGGAATTTATTGTTTAGATGAGTCTTGGAGAATATTGGGAGTTTCTGATATCATGTATTTCATGTCTTTGAGTTTTATTAGTCTTTGTTTCCACTTTATACTCTGATTTGGTTATTGGTTTGGTTATACTTTGAGTTCTATTTCATTATACTCATGCGTTATTTAATAGTTTTTTGGTTATTTTCTTATGGGTTGGTTGTTTTATCTTCAAATGGAAAATCATCCCCCAAATGTTTATGAGGCCCTTGGATTTTATTTCCATCCTTTGGCATCTTTAGGATATCACCTAAGGCCAGTAACACCCACCACCTCTCCCCAAGCCAATGGTTGAGGGGTGCGATGCTACAAATGGTATTATATCACTTTGATCCTTAATGATTAGTTGTGTTCTATTCTATATTTGGAAAAGGTATCGGTCTATCTCTTGGGATGGTATTAATAACATAGTATTGTCCAAAATTGAAATGTATAACATAAAAGGCGTATCTAACCTATTTATATTGAAATTCAAGTTAATAGGGATTTTGGGTATATGAATGTTTTTAAACACTTCTAGGTTTGTGGTTACCTCATCATAATGGGTTTAGCTGATGAGAGTTTCCTAACATGAATTTTCTATTATTGAGTTAATGATTTATTAAATGGTTATATTTAAGGTTATTTTTGAAAAGTGTTGAAAATGTTTTTAAAAGATGTGATTTTGATAAGGATTGATGGCAGTATATTGAAAATGGTTAAAATGGTTTATTGTAGATAAACATAATTATAGATATATTTGTGGTAATATGTTCAAATGTGGTAAATTGAAATATCTAAGACTTCAGTTTCTAGTGATTGAGACTAAATGAAATTTGTTTTAGTTATAGAAAATGGAACTGGGTTGGCATCGTAGGAACTAACTAGAAGAGGCTGCTAAAAATGTGGTTTCACCTAATCCATAGGTGAACCAATAGTTGGTCCAGAGTATTTTCAAGGATTTTATGGACATGGGAAGTAGGAAAAAAATGGACGAACCAAGATAAGCGGATCAATTCATTCAACTCTAGAAGCAGAATCCACCCATTTTTCAAGGTGATTTAGAGCTGAAAAAAGAAGAAGTCTATTTGAATAAGATAAATAGAACGTGTGGTTTAATTATGACACTAACATATATGAAAGTGAATTTGGAAACATATATGTTGGAGGATCGAGCATTCTAGTGGTGGGATTTACCAGTTCAGGCTAAATTGGACCAAGGCATGACATGAGAGTATTTTGAAGAATTGTTCAATAAACAATTCTATCCTCACATATTCAGAATTTCATAAACAACAGACTTCTTTGGTTTGAAGTAGGAGAATCTATTTCTAACAACATATGTGTATAAATTTATGAATATAGTTTTCTTTTCATCAAATGTTTTTGAAAGTGTGTCATTAAAGGAATGAATTTTCAAGTATGTCTCAAAAATAGAAATTTTCTCAAAGTTTTATGTTCTCTATATTGTGGATTATACTGAAATGGTCAATAGAGAGATAATAGAAGAAGGGATATCTTATATAATACTATCAGAGGAAGTACATTTATTCTAATGGGAACTATTGGTAACTCCAATGTTGGGAATAGGCGAAGGAGGAAACCTATTCTCAAGGGGGTGGAATATCTCAAAATTTGACTATGGGATCAGTTAATTTACCTACTTAGTCAAAGAGTAATTTCAGATGTTTTTTGTGTGTTTCACTATATCACACCAAGTGAAATTGTATGAAACCACCTAGATAATTTCAAAATTTAAACTAGATAGGACATATTCAGTGTTATTATCAAAATTCTCTAAGGTTAGGTGCTAGGGACACATCTCATGCTTCTTAGACATCATATTCTTTTACAAAAAAAGTGCAGCTGAATATATCTCATTATAAGAATTGAGAAAGACATGTTGATTCTAGGAACACCATGCCTCCCCACCTAGTGTAATATCAATAGGGTAATAAAGAGAAAATTGAAGATAGTAAGAAATTTTTTGGAGATGAGCAAGTGATCATGGATGATCAATCAGGATCCTAGATGGTGAGAGGTATGATTCTTTTATGTTTTACCCTTATACAAGATCTATTTGATATTTTAACATCCCATTAATTTATTGCTTCTTATATCATTAATCTTATGGGTTTACATGTTGATATTATGCGTTATATTTTGATAATCTAAAAACCTATGGGACAATAAGAGTGTTGAGCATTGAAATATGAAATGATTTTGATAATAAATTATGGGATAGAGTTGGTATGGGATTTATCTGTTATAGAGATGGATGTATATGAATTAATTCTGGGAATTGATTGTTAGAAAATATTTGGGGACTATATATATTTTTATGCATAGAAGGTGGGTTTCAAATCTTATTATAGAGATAGGAATCTCTTTAAAGGATATTAGAAATTATATGCAAGAAGAGAAAGAACCATGGTACTGGTGGTTGGAAATATATCTTACAAATTGACATAAGCTTCTTTGTAATTGGTATATGAAACTAGATATCATGATTTTCCAATCATAGAGGACCAATTCCTTGATGTTTTTCCTAACTATTTATTAGGGTTTCTGCCTAAAAGAGAAGTGGATTTTACGATTGATCTTTTACCAGGGGAACAAACTTATTTACCTTCCATCTTATCATATGTAACCAATATAATTGAAGAGATTAAAGGATCAGTTGTAAGATTTGGAAAGCAAAGGGTTTATCTAAACGAGCATGTATCCTTGGGAAACATTGGTTCTTTTTGTGAATAATGAAAATGGAACTATTTGGATTTGTATAGATTATTATAATCTTAACCAAGTTATGATAAATAATCAGTATCCTCTTCCATGCATTGGTGATATGGTAAATGAATTTAGGGGAATCCAGTGGTTCCCTAAGATTTAATTACATTCAGGATACCAACAAATTTTGGTTTAGAAAGAGGATATTCCAAATGAATATTTTAGAAGTAGATATGGCCATTATGAGTTCATTTTTACACCTCTTGGTCTTAAAAATTCAGTAGAAATATTTATAGAATTGATGAATCAGATATTTTAAAGGTATATGGATTCCTTTATAATTGTATTTGTGGATGATACAATGGTGTATTATTGGACAAAGGTAGATCATGAGAAATACTGGGCTATAGTGTTGGGTATCTTGTGAGATCATCAACTATATTCTAAGTTATAATAGTGTGATTTATAGGTATAATAGGTGTGTTTCCTTGTCTATGTCATTTCTAAGAAAGGAATTTCTATGAATCTAGAAAAGATAGAAGTTTTTATCTCTTGGAAACTACTAGATTTTTTTTGGATATATGCTTTTTCCTTGTATTGGTGGGATTATATATACATTTTATACATTATATTTCATGTTTGGAATCACTGATGACTTTTTTGATAGAGAAATGAATTATATTATAGTTGAATAAGGAATATATGAAATCCTTCCAAGTGATTATGGTTAGACTTACATCAACACCTATTCTAACATTTCCAGAGTTTGGATAGGTCTATGTTTTCTATTATGATGCATTGAGGTTGAGGTTAGAATGTGTTCTCATGCATGAGGATCATTTTTTTAATTATGGTTCATGAGATTTTTGGTTTCATGAGAAGAACTACCTAACACAAAATTTGGAATTGGATAATTCAGTTTGTGCTTTGAAGAATTCGTATCATTATCTTTTTGATGAGAAATTCATGGTGTTTATGGACCATAAGAGATTGAAACACATTTTCTCACAAATATATTTGAATCTAAGGAAAATAAAATGGATGTAATAACTTAAAATGTTCAACTTAAACTAGATGTATACATTGAGAAAATGAAATTTAGTAGAGGATTAATTAATAAGGAATTCATATAATCAATTATATAAATAAGATTTGGATCAGTGTAAGACGATGTTAGTTATAGCATATATGCACCTAGATTGTACTGACCAGAGTGATGTTATAATTTTCTTCCCAAATTAATTTTTTCCTGATTTGGTTCAAAATTTGAAAGTGTATAAGATATATGATTCTGAATGTGTTTATATGAGGCAAAAACTCAATGGTGGGGAGACCATTGAGGGTTTGAAGA
Organism: Viscum album; assembly: GCA_963277665.1. Lineage (NCBI taxonomy): Eukaryota > Viridiplantae > Streptophyta > Magnoliopsida > Santalales > Viscaceae > Viscum > Viscum album. The sequence goes on from OY728131.1 coordinate 696,235,489, forward strand.
TAGTTGTGAGTTTGTTTTTTCATTTCAGTGATCAAATCATGGTACCTTTATTTTTTCAAAAATAACTTCTTAATGCTTACCACAATTCAAAAAGGAGTGTTAATATAGGTAAAAAACATTATTAAAGAATTAAAAGAACAATTTTTTTGGGTTTTCATTAAAAGGGAAGTGGAAGGGTATGTTTCTAGATGCCTCACCGGTCTGTAGGTCGAGGAGCAACACTAGTGGCCAGCAGGCATGTTGAACTCTTTACCAATTCTGTTGTGGAAGTGGGAGAAGATATCCATTGGTTTTGGTACAAGTTTACCAAGAAAGGTTAATAAACACAATTACATATGAGTTATTATATATCAGCTCACCAATTTGGATCATTTTATCTCTATTTATTAATCTGATATGGTAGAGGGAATGTCCAAAATCTATATATGAGAAGTTGTAAAGAAGAATGGAATTTTAGTATTGATTGTATCAAATGGAGACACTAGGTTTATGTCCCATTTTTGTAAATACTTAAATTAATCCCCTTGGACTTAGTTGACTATGAGCATGAAGTATCATCCTAAAAAATATGAACAATTCCAAAGGATGATACAAATGTTAGAAGAAATTCTTTGATATTGTGTAATGGATTTTGGTGGATCATAGGAGGATAACATACTATTAGTGGTGTTCTCATACAACAACAGTTATCAAGACTCAATAAAAATGGATCCTTTTGAATAATTGTATGGGTTTCCTTTTTGTTATCCACTTTTTTGTGTGGAAATGGGTGAGACTTCACTAGTTAGACAAATACTTATGCAGGAGACAACATAGAAGATTAATTTGATCAAGAAGATAATAGAGACAACTTAGATTCATCAGAAATAATATTTGGATCATCTCCAATGAACATTTTCATTTTTTGTGATCACTTGTTCTTGAGAATCTTTACAAGGATGTGCATCATTATTTTGGAAAGAAGGGAATGTTATCTCCCCAGTACATATGTCTTTTTGAGATACTTGGTGAGGGGGAATATTAGTTTCATTTTCCACCAAGGTTTAGTTTAGTGCATAAAGTGTTTCATGTATCTCAATTGAAAAAGTATCAACCTGATCCTGACCATGTGATTTGATGGGATCATGTTGACCTAGATCTAGTTACTACATTAGTTCATGTGCCGACAAATATTGTTTGTAGGAAAAATAAAGTATTATGTGGGAAAAGTAAAAGTCTATCACAAGTTTTATGGAAAAATTATTAGATTAAGGAGGGAACACGAGAGCGTGAAAAGGAAATGTTGGATCAATGGGCCTAACTCTTCTAAAGAAACTCAGGTTTTCTAATTTATAGGGATAGAAAGGACAATGGTAAGAAGAATGTAAAACCCATTGATTTTAGGTAATAAACAATTTATTTATATATTTTAAGTATATATAATGTTCAAGATAAGTTTAGGGAGGTTCTTAGGGGTTTTTTCAAGTTTTTGTAGGGGTTTATGGAGGTGTATGGTTTGAGTACAATAAGTAGAAATCATGCAATACCTCTATAAAACCTTGAAAGGGAAAACACATGTCACTAGGAAGGTACAAGGTTGGTGCATGGTTTGGTCAAACCATGCAGTTTCCCAAGAGAAATTATGTAATGTTTGATAGAGGGTTATAACATGGTCAGTGCATGTTTTTTCTAACAATGCGATCCAACTATGCAAGGGATGGCTTGAGATAGTAGAAACCGCATGGTTGGAGCACAATATTCTAAAGCATGTGACCTAACCATGTGGTGTATAATAAACCCACAAAATGTATTGGATCTAATTCGATTTAACTACACAGTCAGTTTTCCCCCTAATTGTCCCATAACATGAATTCCTTTTTCTCCCAAGGTGTGAGATATGTTTCCCTTTGATTAGAGACTGATCTATAGGAAATTTAAAGGCTCTTGGAGATCCAAATTTGTTGGTAAGTACTTGTTCTTAACCATTCTTCTTAGATATATTCTCCTTATCTTACTTAGCACCTTAGATCTAATGTAATGACCCAAGTAATTATAAAATAATTTATTTTCATTATGGAATTAAATATTCAAGTTCATTATAAATGTATAATGAAATAAGTGGTATTTATAGAAATTAAGGAAGTTATAGTGATGGAATAATAACTTGACCTGAGTAAGAGTCACATTACCATTATGAATATTAATCTAAACAATAGAATAAAAACCTCACTTATAAAATTATAAATAAAATTCATGTATATTAAAAGTAAAAAATGTGATATATTTATATTAGGGAATTTGAAAATAAATGTTTTAAAATTGTTAAATTTAGTGTTGGTATTTTTGTGAAACATAAATTTTTAATTTATAGTTAATATAATAATTTTAAAAAATATATTTTCAGAAAATAGATTCATAAATTAATATTTTATTGTATTATGATTATAATATAATTTTATGAGACCTTAATTAATTTTTCAAAGTGTTAAAATTTCAGTAATAGTTTTAAAATTGGTATTTTTCGAATAAATTATGATTTTAATTAAAAATTAAATTGATCATATTTAAAAAAATATTTTTATAAAACTGAGTTCATTTTTAAATTCTACATATCTAAAAATGGTTAGGGTAATTTTTTTTGGATTTTTTTGAAATACTTGAATTCTCAGTGAATAGTAAAATACAGTAATTTAAAGTATATATACATTATAAGTTAAATAAACATTTCCTTGAGCCATAAATGATGTAACCACCATAATATCAAAATTTCATTCATTTTTTTAATATATTTAGTGATAAAAATCAATCTATTCATAGTCTTGATCCAAAATATTAAACTAATGAATATAATAATGAGAAAACACCCCTCTCCTCCATTATAAATATCACCCCTCACCACCTCTTATTCTCACACCTAAAATAATTTTAGATTGTTTAATTTCTACCCAATTCCCTTCCCAATCCCCTATGAATAATAACTTCTCGTATCACCATAAGGCCAAAACCAAGGGCCTTAAGGAGGTTCTCAAGGAGGAGAATTCAAGAGGTAAAATCCCCTTTATTTTCTTTTCAATTGTTTTTATTTTCTTATAATCTCTTAAACTCACCTTATCCAAGTGGAATGAAAACTAAATCATCTTATATATAATGTAATTTTATCTTGTTTATGAAAAAATTCATCATCAAACTTATTATCATCTCTCTTTTATTCTAAAAATGAGAACATCGTCCACGATGTGTTGATTTACCTCCATCGTGGATGATACACTTTCATTCTTCATTAGAGACTTCAAGGAAACTCATAAAACCATTATTATGGTTAAATAATTTTTTATTATACATATTAAAAGTTATTTAATTTTTTTGTAACCAATATATAAACATGATATTGAGTAAAATGATATAGGTTCACAACGATCATAAAAAACTACGAAAATAAATTAAATAATTCACATTAATGTTTTATCTAATGATTAATACTCATATCAGAAAAAATTATATATATAATCATTTAAAATTATTGAAACATTTTAACAACATTTTATTCCACTTATGGAGTATTTATTCCATTTGAAAAGAAAATCCATAATGAACCAACCATGGAAACCATGAAATAAATGCACCCAAAATAATGTAAATAACAAAATATTATTAATAAATGGATAGAAATATTTTATAATAATATAATATAAGTATCTATATATATGAATATGTTTCTTTAAAATATTAATAACACTCTTTAAACTATTATACAAGAGGTTTGAAAACGTTTGAAGTAAGACGGACATGAGATAAGGGAATTCTTAACCTAATTTCAATTCTTTGGGTTAACATTACACTTCATTGATTATGTGGTACTAAGATTATTTGTGTAATGATTTTTTATTATGTGGATTTATAGTATATATACATACTCATTTCCTTATATTAATTCTCATTTCAATTATATGATATTTTTAAGGGTCTTTTCTTTTAAAATCCTATTTTTAATTTCTATTTTCACAAAATTCAAATGGGATGTTTTTTTGAAAGTATTATTATTTTATGATTATTTTATGGTTATTGGGAATTGTTTGTAATGAAGTGTGGGACCTATATATCCCTCCAATTCATTGGGTATGTTTATGTTTTAGGTCAACCATATGGTTACTCCAAGTGTAACTGTGATGATTGTATCATAAGGTAGCCATGAGGGTTACATTGTAAGGTAGTTATGAGGGTTACAAATCATATGGTAGCTACGAGGGTTAAAATTTTAAGTAAGTAATTAACCAAGTTACCTTTATTGTATTATTTATGTTTTCCATGTTTCATGTAAATCTCATGTTTTTACAAAGTAACTATTTGATACTTATTGTGTGAGAAGTATGCCTTTGTGAAAATGATTTCATATGTTTATAAGTATCCATGTAATAATAGTTTATCTATTTAATTTTATATCCCTTACTGATATTTTTTTGCTCATACCTACTTTTAAAATGTTTTTCATAGTGTTTAAGGATGGGTAATATAAATAGAGAAACCAATATGAATGTTGTGAAGAATTTTCACGAAAGGATTCCATGTTTTTTTAGTACATTTGTATTATGAAAAAATGGATATTTTTTTAATAGTACCCACTTTGTATGATTGTGGGTTGATATGTATGAATTATGTCCTAATTTTCTAAAACTCTACACCAAAAATATATTTGGGAATGTAAAGAATTTAATTCTAAATGAATTTACTAGATTATCTAATGTTTATGGATGAGTCCTTATAGTTAGTATCAGAGTATAGTTTAGATAAATTTAGGGATTATGATGATGTTAATAGAATACCATAAATGATTTTACCTTATGTTTATGTTTAAATGACATATCATTTGATGATTAACATGTTTATTCATCTAATATTTGTCTGTTCATAATTATTTTCCACAGAAGAAATAGGGAAGATGAATTTGGAAGGCATGGAGAGAATGATATCATTCTAATCTACAACATAGAATGGTGGGAATTGGAACCAAAAAATTTGTGAATGTAATGTATTATTTAATGTAGTGTATAAAATATAGTGAAATACATGTAATAGAACAACTAAATCTACCACAAAGTAACATGACTATAGTGGAACATTTTATGAGGCAACACCCTCCTGCTTTTGGTGGATCTTCTGACCTAGTGGTGACTGAAGGATGGATTAAAGACATTGAAAAGATATTCAATATTATGGGGTGTTTATATAATCAAAAGTCTAGTAATTCTATTTACTATTTTTAAGGTGAATCTAGCAAGTGGTGGTCAATGGTCAAGAATATTAGGGATATCGATGAGATCAATGACTTGGAATGTGATGAATTTAAGAATCTTTTCCTTAAAAAATATTTACCCATTGTGGTTCTAATTAGGATGGAAAATAAATTCCATGAATTTAAACAAAAGGAAGAATATTCCATGGATGTGTATAAAGAAAACTTCACCTGATTGGAAAGGTACACTCTAAATCTTATTTGATATCTTGATATAAAAATAAATCATGTTTACTAAGGATTGAATCCAAGATATCTAAGGGCATTGGCCTATAATGAATTAAAAAGTTATGAGAAAATTGTATGATGTGCTGAGAGGTTAGAAATGGAGTTTTCTGATGATCATGTGTACTTTAAAAACAAGCTGAATAAGTGGTACAGATGGCAAGAAATGGGTAATAATCAATTAATAAAATCTGAAGGTAAGAAAGTTCACTTCCCAGTTTGTTAAAATTGTGGAAAAAATAACCTTGGAGAATACCTTAACAAAACTGGGAAGTGTTTTCAATGTGGTAAGTTTAGATATATGGCATGAGATTATAATGAAAATGATATTAAGATTAATTATGATAAGAAAACTATAAAGTTTTTTAAATGTGGTGAGATGATTAATTATGAAAATACCTACCCAAATAAATAATCTAATGATGGAAAGTATCCATATCATAAGCAAAAAGGTGTAGTGAGATCCTTTATGAATATATCGGTAGATATTGGGCCATCCAATGATGTGGTATCAAGTACATTATTTTTCTACATATATTTTTCTAATTTCCTGTTTGGGGTCTATATATTTCTTTATTTATAATATATTTTCTAGTAAATTTGAAATTTCACCACAAGAAATGATACTGGAAATTATGGTTAAGAAACCAGGGGAAATCTTATAGAAGAAAGGCATTATAATAATTTTTCTATTGTTTTATATGGAAAGACATTACTTTAAAACCTTATTGTTTTACCCTTAATAGAGTTTAATGTTATTCTGGGTATGGATTTTATTTTTTTGTTATGCTAAGATTGATTTTAGAGATAAATAATTTTTTTTCAGAAATATTTTTAGTTTTTATATAAGAATGAATACATACAATTGATAACATATCAGGAAGCTGAGAAACTATTAAAATATGGAAATGAAAGTTATCTTACTCACATTTCTGAAAACAAGAAAAATATTCAGATTAATGATGTTCTCGTGGTAAATGAATACATGTATGTTTTTCTTGATGATTTTCCCTAGTTTTATACTTGATCAAGAAGTTGAATTTACTATTGACTTGGCTTCTGATTGTAAGATAATTTCAAAACACCTTTATCAAATGGATAAAGTGAAACTTCTTGAATTGGAAAATCAGTTAGAGGAGTTACTCGATAAGCACTTCACCATGGGGTCATCTTGTTTTTTTAATTAAAAAGAAAGATAGTTCCATGATACCTTTCATTGATTATAGAGATTTTAATAACATTAATGTTAATAATAAGTATCATTTGTCTCATATCTATGGATTATTTTATCAGATCAAGGATGATCAATATTTTTCCAAGATTAACTTGAGATTTAGGTACCATCAACTGAAGGTGAAGAAGGATGACATCCCAAAAACAACTTCTTTTACTAGATGTGGGTATTATGAGTTTTTTTATTCCCTTTGTTTTAAAAAATTCCTCTTTTGTATTCATGGATCTTATTAATAGAATATTTAGTGAATATTTGGATAATTTTGTTATTTTTTTTATTGATTATATTTTATTCTTTTCAAAAAGTTATGAGGATCATGAAAATTTTTTAAGGATTTTATTGCAAACTATGAATGAAAAGAAGTTATATTGAAAATTTAGAAAATGTGATTTTTGGGTGAAAAAAATTCTTTTATTGGGAACATTGTAAATAAGGATGGAATAACAATTGATCCTTCAAAAAATGGTTTATGAAGGTCCAAGATCTATAATTTTTAAGAAGATTCATAGTTTGGATTAACAGGTTATTACCGAAAGTTTGTTAAAGACTTATATATCTTTCTAACTAAGTTAACATGAATGGGGTTGAACTTATTTTGATTGAAGACTTTGATGCTTTTTAGGAACTGAAGTAGGGATTGGTGAATGATTTAGTTTTGACCTTGCCTTCCAAAAATGGTGAATTTTTCATTTACGGTGATGCTTCATTGAAGGGACTTGATTATGTTATGATGAAGAATGATTAGGTGATTTATTATGATTCAAGAAAAATGAAACCTAATAAGTTAAATTATCCCACACATGATTTTGAATTAGAATCTATGTTTTTCATTTTGAAAATTTGGAGGCATCATTTATATGGATCCAAATGTGAAATATACACTGACCAAAAAAGTCTAAAGTATATTTTTACTTAGAATGAATTCAACATGAGGTAGAGAAGATGGGTTGAACTGAAAAATTATTATGATTTCTCATTCAACTAACATCATAGAAATTCAAAAAAAAGTGGTGGATTCATTGATTCAAAAATATCATGCATCATTAACCGTGCTACGTTTGGAATAAGACCCCTTGATTAATGATTTGATGAAATTTTTCTCGGAAGTTACTGGTGCAGGAAATCCCTCTATTTTGTTTCAGGTTTCAGTTCAGTCATCTCTATCAGACAGAATTAAGAAAGCATATAAGGAAGATGGAGAGTCACAAAAAAGGTATAATCGGAGAAAAATGGTAAGTTTATATAATTTAATGTTGATAAATATTTTTTTTATTTTCAAAGAGATTACGCACGCCTTGTGATTCATATTTGAAGAAAGAGTTGTTATGTGAAGCTCATAGTTCTCCATTTTCAATTTATCCAGACAACACAAATATGTATAGAGAACTTCAGGATTATTTCTGGTGGGATGAAATGAAAAGAGATATTACAATTTTTACCATGAAATATTTGACTTGTTAAGAGGTTAAAGTAGAGCGAAAATTACCAAAGGGGATGCTTCATACTTTTCTAGTGCCACAGTAGAAATGAAAAAATATATCCATGGACTTTGTGGGGGGACTAATAAAGACTTATCTAGTTAACAATGTGATTTGGATTATTGTTGACTAACTGACTAAATATACACATTTTCTTCCTTTTTGAGATACCAGGCCTTTGGATCCAATTTCTCAACTATACCTCAAAGAGATTGTCAGGTTACATAGAGTTCCTCTTTCTATTGTATCTAACTACAATCTTAGGTTCAATTATAAATTTTGGAAAGTCATTCATAATTAGTTGGGAACAAAATTAAATTTCATCACTACTTTTCAACCTCAATCTAATGGAAAAACTGAGTGAAAATATCAGACATTTGATGATATGCTTTTATCTTATAGACTAATAGGGAAATTGGGATCAACATATTTATTTAATTGAGTTTCTTGTGATAAAAACTTTCATTCTAGTATACATATGACAACTTTTGAGGCATTATATGCGATGAAGTTGGGGAAAGAAAGTTGATGGGATGATAATTTGTAGAGGAATTGACTGAATTTAATATGATCCAATAACACATGAGGATAGCATAGACCAGGATGAAAAGTTATGTAGATAACATGAGGAAATAATTTTATTTCAAGGTAGATGATTGTGTTTTTCTTATAATCCCACCATGGAAAAGTGTTTTTCATCTTGGTGATAAAGGAAATCTAAGTCCATGGTTCATTAGACCTTATGAAATTTGAAATAAAGTTGGACCATTCACCTACTAAGTAGCTTTGTCTTTGAGTTTATCTTAGGTAGACAATTCTTTTCATGTTTCGATGTTGATAAAGTATATTCCAGATTCATCTCATGTTATGAGACCAAAGGTAGTTTAGTTGGAAGAGAACCTTTTGAATGAAGATAAACTTGTTTAGATTGTTGATCATAGAGAACATGTATTGTGGAATAAGGTAATTCACTAGGTTAAGTTTATGTGGATAAACCACACGGTTGAAGAGGCGACTTGGGAATATGAAAATGCTATGAGGGGAAGGTACCATCACTTGTTTAATAAGTGAATAAAAATTGGGATGGAATTTACAGAAGGTGGGGATAATGTAATAACAATGACACTTATAAAACAATTTCTTTTCATTCTGGAATTATATAGTCAAATTAATTATAAATTTATAATTAAATAAGTGTTATTTATAGAAATTAAGGAAGTTATTCCAATGGAATAATAACTTGACCTTAGTTATAGTAACATGAAAATTAAGAATAATAATATGACCAATATAATAGAACCTCAACTATGAAACTATAAATATAATTCATGTATCATAAAAGGTAAAAATATGATATATTTATATTTGGGAATAAGTAAATAATTTTTTTGAAAGTGATAAATTAATTGTTGGTATTTTTTTGAAACAAAAATGTTTATTTTATAATTAATATAATGATTTAAAAGAAAATATATGTTCATAAATAGATTTATAAATTAATATTTTATTTTCTTATTATTGTGTTATAATTTTATGCAACCTTAATTAAATTTTCAAAGTGTTAAAAATTCAGTTATAGTTTTAAAATTGGTATTTTTCAAATAGATTATAATTTTAAGTAAAAATTTAATTTATCATATTTAAAAATTTATTTTCATAAAATTGAGTTCATTTTTTAATTTTACCTATCAAAAAATGGTTAGGGTGAATTTTTGGGTTTTTTCTGAAATACATGAATTTTTAGTGAATAGTAAAATAGTATAATTTACGGTATGTATACATTATAAGTTAAATACATTAATACTCAATTCATCGCTAATGTAAGAAAAATAATCTCAAAATTACCTTCATTATTTTAATATATTTATTGGTAATTCTCAAAATATTTATAGTCTTTATCCAAAATAATAAATTAATGAATATAATAATGAGAAAACACCCCTCTCCTCCGCAATAAATTCCACCCTTCACCACCTCTTCTAGTCACACCTAAAAACCTTGTATATTTTTTAATATCTACCTAATTACCTTCCCAAGACTCTTCCCCATGTCCAACACTTACTGGTATCACCAAAAGGACGAAACCAAGGGCCTTAAGGAGTTTATCCAGGAGGATAATTCGATAGGTAAAACCCTCTTTCATTTTCTTTTATTTTCTTTTCAATAATTTTTATTTTCATATAATATCTTCACCTACCCTTATACAAGTGGCATTAAAAACTACATTATCTTATATATATTTTAATTTTATCATGTTTATGAAAAAATTCATCATCAAAATTATTCTCCTCTCCCTTTTATTCAAAAATGAGAACATCATTTGTGATGTGTCGATTTACCGCCATTGGGAACAATACACATTAATTTTTCATTAGTGCCTTAAAGTCTGGTCATAAAAAATTATTATGGTTAAATAATTTTTTATTATACATATTATAAGTAATTTAATGTTTTTTAACTAATATATAAACATGATATTGAATAAAAATTTATAAGCTTGCGATGATAAAAAAACCACCAAAATAAATAAAATCATTCTCATTAATATTTTATCTAATGATTCATCCTCATATCAGAAAAAATGTTATGTGGTATAATTTAAAGTTATGGAAACATATTAACACCATTTCATTCCACTTCTCGAGTTTTTCTTCCATTTTACAAGAAAATCCACAATGAACCAACCATGGATACCATGAAATAAATTCACCTAAAACAATGAAAATAACAAAATATTATTAAGAAATGGGTAAAAATATGTTATAAGAATATCATATAATTAATTATAAATATTAATATAGTTCATTAATACATTAATAACACCTTTTAAACAATTATACAATCTTTTTGAACATATTTAAAGTAAGATGAACCTGAGGTAAGGGAATTCTTAATCTAATTTCCATTCTTTGGGTTAACCTTATACTTCATTGATTATGTGTTACTAAGATTATATATGTAATTATTTTTTTTATTATGTGTATTAATAGTTTGTACAAATATTACTTTCGTTTTATTAATTCTCATTTCAGTTATATGATATTTTTAAGGGGATTTTATTTTATAATCCTCTTTTAAACTTCAATTTTTTACAAAATTCAAAAGGTATGTTTTTATGAAATAATTTTTATTTTATTTTTATTTTATGTATCTTAAGGTTTTTTATGAATTGTGGGACCTATATATCTCTCCAATTTATTAGGTATGTTTGTGCTTGAGGTCGACCATATCGTTACTCCAAGTGTAACCGTGATGGTTACATCACAAGGTAGCCACGAGGTTTACATTGTAAAGTAGTCGTGAGGGTTAAAATATTAAGTAAGTAATTCCCTAAGTTACCTTTATGGTATTATTTATTTTTCATATGTTTTATAGAAATATCTTGTTTTCACAAAGTAACTATATAATAATTATTGGGAAAAAACTATGTTTTTTAGAAAATGATTTCATATGTTTATAAGTATTCATATACTAATGATTTATCTTCTTATTTTCATATCCATTAATGATATTTTTGTGCTCATACCAAGTTTTAAAATGTTTTTCATAGGGTTTAAAGATGGGTAAGAGAAAATTATAAACTAAAATTAATGTTGTGAATATTTTTCAAGAAAACATTTCATGTTTTTATTATATAATTTTGTATTATAAAAAATTGGATATTGTTCCAGTAGTACCCTCTTGGTATGATTGTGGGTTGATATTTATGAATCATATCCTAATTTTATAAAATTATAAACCAAAAATATCTTTGGGAATATAAATAAGTGAATAATAAAGGAATTTACTAGATTTTTGATGTTTAAGGTAAGGTCCTTATATCTAATATACTATGGATATATACATGTTCCTTGATAGGAATTGTCATGTTTCATTATTGGATCTAGGGAAGGAAAATTGTTTCATGGTTAAATGTAAAGAATCATGGTGCCATTCTTCATTTCTCCAATATTTTCAAGGTAGGTTACTTCTTTATCGAATCCACTTGATTAAAAATTGATGGATTAAATTCAGATAATTTTTTTTCTTAAATTGTTTGTGAAATTTATTTGTTATTTTAATTAGAAACGTCTTTAGTGATGGTTTTTAAAATAGTGGAAATCAGATAGTTTTGTGGAAGATACTTTTGGTTGAAAATTTTAATATAACGATTTTAAAATTATTATTTCGTTTTGATACATGTAAAATGGTTTTTGAAATGTTTTAAATAAACAAATGTTTTTATGTGAAATGGTGTGTAATGGTTTTCAAATAAATGGTTTGTGTGTGTTCATGTTTCATTTTATGAGGCTTTGTTGAAATATGACTTGGTGGTCAGTGCCAAAGGTGTAATGGAACATGGGATTGGTTACATTTTTATGAATTGGTAGATCAAAAGGAGATCTCTCATTAGTATGGAACTTTTACCTTGGAATGCATGTGTGAATGTTTTTACGTGTATAATGATAGAGTGGGTATTCTAAATGGAATTTGAGAAATAATTTCAAAGGCTTATTTTATTGCTTTCCTTGGAAAACTATTTTGTCTTGGAAAACTTTATGGATTTGATATAAACTATTTTAAATTGTTTTAAATTATTTTATATAAATTTTCTAATGAGTTTTTTCTTTGTGGTGTGAGTTGGGAAGTCATTGGGTAAATCCTATAGAGCTTATACTTACCCCATGTTTGTGCACTATTTTTCATTTGTAGATGTCATCTATCGAGACACATGTTAAGTCAAGGTATCTCATTTATTTTGTGAGAAATTATGATACCATGGGCATAGATTATTTAGTTGGATCTTGGATACAGTTTGGAGTTGTTGAGTTTATTTATTTCGTGTCTTTGAGTCGTATTGGTCGTTGTTTCTCCAATATACTATGATATGGTGGTTGGTTTGGTTATACTTTGAGTTTTATTTCCTATAATCATGCATAATTTAGTGGGTTATTTAGTTATTTTCTTGTGGGTTGGTTGTTTTATCTTAAAAGGTAAAATAATTCCTCAAATGTATATGAGACCCTTGGAATTTATTTTAAGCCTTTGGTGTCTTGGGGATGTCACTTAAGGCCAGTAATACCCAATGCCTCTTCCCAAGCCAATGGGTGAGGTACGTGAAATTACACTAATGAACTAAATTGTATTAATAGATATATAATTGAACTAATTTTACATTTAATACTATATTAAAATAAAATGTAGCTTATAAATTATTTTAATGAAAAGTTAGTTCTCTTTTATAAACCAATATTTTTCACTATTCATAAAAAAGTCTTTATTCTCAGAAAATTATCAACAATTCACTATAATATAACTATGAAATAATTATTTTAAAATTTAATTTCATTTTTTCAAATAAATTTCTAAAAGTGACAAAAAATATTTTTAAAATAAATACGCAAAATGTGACAAAACTACTTTTTTATAAAAATATAATTTTTAAGAGTCAAATTGGATTTATTTATATATTATACCTAGAAAACATATAAGATGAATTTTAAAACATTTTATTGAATATATAATATATAAATTTTATTAAAATAATTCACCAAAAGTGATTTATTTAATTTATTGAGATGAAACACATTTTTGACCATAAAAATAGTTTTTAGAAAAAGATTACCTTTATTTTCAAGTGGGTTTTACTTTCATATATAATTAATTGGTAACCAAAGAATTAATTATATATATATATGTATAAACCATATATTATCTTAATTTAGTTAATCTTATTCATACCATCTATTCTAATATCTATGTAATAATTATCATATTAAATAATAATATTTTTATAGTATGTATAATTTTGTTAAAACCTGATATTGCGTGTAATGAAAACTATCAAAGAAAATAAATTTATTTGAAAAAAACATTTCATTTAATCTCAGAGAGTTACATTATACCCCCTTAAAAAATTTCATCCTCTCAATTTTATTTTATTCTTGGTGGGTTTGAAATTTGAAAATTATTTCTTGGAAACCCACATCGTAAAAAGTGATAAAAAAGTGTCCTCTTGATAGGAGGGAAACGAAATTATGAAGGTCATATTTAATAAAAAATAACTTGTTTACCAATTTGGGGAAAAATTAGGGGAAACTTAATATATGGACATGGGTGAAAAGCGTAAATAATTAGGAATAATGATGAAGATCACTGATCACAATAAAGTGAATGATCTAAAAAAATTTAATGACCCAAAATCCATTAATCTCTAATAAGAGAAAAGACCATCAGTTCATAAAAAAATAAGTTACTAGGGAAATTTTTTTGTTTCAAGATAATTTTTCCTAATGTTGAGAAAATTTTATGATAAGATATAATTACTTGATTTCATTCTATTTCATAATCACAATCACATCCTTTGGTATCACTTACTCTAAGAGATGAACTTTTCATGCCTAAAGCACTGACCAATAATAAGATCCATAAAAGAATGATAATAAATTCCTCTATATCTATTTATTATAAAAAAACTATCACAAGTTATCCAATATTCCTAAATAATGATTTGGTGAAATAATACATTAATCACTAAAACCTCATATAAAGTTCAACATAAACCATTCCATAAATGGTTAACCTTATGACCATTCCAAAATTAAAAATTTATAAAGAATTTCAATAAAATTATGAAAATAAACTTAATATTAATCCCCCAAATATCATAAATTTTATCATAATTTTTACATACCAAATATAAGAATACCTTGGGCATATATTTTCTTGAAACATGGTAATAACCATAATTACCATAAAACCTTAATGAAAACATACATACTTTCTCATTAGTTGAATAAAACCATAGATTATTTAATATATTCCATAAATCCATAATGTTTTCAACTCCTTTAATGATAACATAAACTAATATTTTCACAAATATTAATTAGTTATAAGATCATCAATACTATAAAATTTAATTTGTTCATATCCATAATCTCTTTATCCCAACATCATTATCTCAACATTAGGAATATATTAAGGGTTATCTTCCCATAATCACGTGTTTTCCATAAAATATCACCATTCAATTAAATAATTTTTCTAGGTCATTAGTACTATTCAAAATATTTGTGAAAATACTTAATTAAAAACTTATACTAAACAATCCTTATATATTTCATGATTCATATAATATAATTCTTGAATTCCAATAAATAAATACTTCAATTATCTGACTTCATTCTTAAACCATTAACTAGGATTCATCATCTTATTCTTTAATACCTATTTCCTATAATATTTAATATGAATCATTTCTTAAAATTCATTAACCTCAATTTAATAAAGCTTATTACTTTTAATATAAATAGTACTGTTAGAAAATCACACACCTTTTATAAGTAATTCATAGTATCTTTATTATCAGCCGTATAATAATTAATCATACAACTATGATGATTTTATTCACAAACATCCCCCCAGTACATCAATTTACTTAATGCCCATATTTTTCACATTAAAAAAAAACTAAAATGTTGATGATACCTTAAGGATACAATCATTCTCTTCTATTGTGTTAACTGAACTTTTTAGTTTTCATTGGAAATTACATGCTTTGTGTATTTTTTTCCACACTCAAAGCATGTTATCATTCCTCTTAAACATTTAAAAAGTAAATTCATGATATTAAATGTAAAAGGGGTTGTATATACACCTCATAAATTCATGATATTACATGTTAAAAGGGCTTTATATACACCTTATAAACTAATATATGTTCATAATATAATGTATATCCTGAAGAAAAAAAATTAGGACAAAAATCTATTAATGTATTCATAACTTTGAAACTATAAACCCCATGAAAGAGAGATCCAAAAATAGATATATAAATCCAAAAAAATTTCATTATAAGAATAATAAAATAAATTCATGGGAATTATATACACCACATAAAAGAAACACATGGTGAATATGACATTTGTCCCACATGAAATAAAAGTGAAACATAAATCCCTTACCATAAGTCTTGACTTCCTCCATACGCATTAAAAAAACTTGTATAATAAATATAAGTTTATTATAAATATATTACATAACAATAAATATATATATCATACCATATATGATTTACTTATGAAATTTTATTACCTATTTTTTTAACAATTCTTTCTTAAAATCACAATTTGGGTAATAACTACTTTGTTTCTCATGTATGTTTTGATTTTTTATTTTTCTTCCTCTTAATATGATCATGTTTAAATAATATATATAATTTTAAATGTGATAGAAATATCATATATATTCATTATATATGTATTTATAGCAATCCTTCAATGTTAGAGATAGAAAATAAAATACACTTTTCATGGAGACGGTACGACGTATGTACGTATGAACATTATATCCATTTTCTTGATGAATAAAACTAAATAAAGGTAAATAATATATTAAAATTAAAGAATATTTTTTACATAATATAGATCACACATATTCATTAAATTTAGCCTAATTAGTTTCCATGAAAAACATTATTGAAAAAATAATCACATCGCTTCGTGAGGCGGTAGTCCACCATACACATGAATAATGATTTAGTTTCTCATTTGATGGAAGTGGAAATGGGTATAGGTTATTATATTAAAATAATAACATATAAATATTTATTATATACTGGTGTTATTATTTTATAATATTTTGAAAATATTTTAAGGAGTTAGAAGAAGTAAATGAAATTCATAGTTAAAAATGTTTCCTCTTCTTCAGAAAACCTCTTTAGGTTTAACCTAAATCCTTCCTATATTGGATTTATAATCTTATAAAGGAATATAGAATTTGGGGAGGGAAGTAAGGGAAAAAAATTTAGGTACTTTATGAATAAAAGTGTTTTTAAATGTGATAAGGAGAGGAGAGTGTGTGGCCTTTTATAAGTGAGGTGAGTGGTACACATATAATTTTTGAAATGAAAAATGCGTACCCATGTTTTTAACATGAAAAAGACATAAAAATGGGTCATTATAGAACATAATAGGTTATAAGGCCTAAATATGGCTAAAAATTGATTTTTTTAAAGTTCATATGTTATTTTACCATTTATAAGTTTTGTTTAACCACATAGTAAACCCATTTTATCCTTACTTATGGTAATTAGTTTTTACTTTTTTTACTATTAATTATGGTAAAAAATTTATTTGACCTTATTATATAATATAAATAATTTTTAATCCAAATATAGAATGTATTTTTAAAAATTCCATTCAAATAAGTGACAAAAATTAAATTAAAATTACTCCTACAAATGCGATGAAAAAGAAGTTTTCCAAGGAGAAAATTTCAAAATATTAAAAAATATATATCAAAATTCAATATGAAATTGATTAAAATGAACTAAATTGGATTAATATATATATAATTTAAATAATTTTACATTTAAAACCAAATTAAAATAAAATATATCTTGTAAATACCTTGAATTAAATGGCAGTATCTTCATAAACTAGTACTTTCACTATTCATCGATAAATCTATATTTTCAGAAAAATTTAAAAAAGTTCACTATAATATAATTTCTAAATTATTATTTCCAAAATTAAGTTCATTTTTTTAAATAAATGTTCTTAAATTGAAAAAAAATATCTTTAAAATAAGTGCACAAAATGTGACAAAAGTGCCTTTTTTAAAAAAATATAGTTTTTTAGTGTAAAATTGAATTTATTAGTATCTTATGTATATAAAAAATATAAGAAGAATGATAAAAAAGTGTATTGAATATATAATATATAAATTTTATTAAAATAATTCACCAAATAGTTTTATTTAATTTATTAAGATCAAACTATTATGTGTTCATAAAAATAGTTTTTTTTAAAAGATTTCTTTTGTTTTCAAATGGTTTTTAATTTCATATATAATTAATTTTTAACCAAATATTTTTATATACATTTATAAACCATATATTTACTTAATTGAATTAATCATACTCATACCCACCCTTCAATCGGCTAGGAAATAACTATCATATTAAATAATAATATTGTAATAGTATGTCTAGTTCAATTAGAACTCAATGTTGCGTGTAACACAAAATATCAATAAAATTAAAATTATTTTTTTAAAAAAACTATAAAATATTTTGGTTTTATAATTTTACATTAAAAATAGCCCATACTTTTTTTATTGATTATATATAGTTTAATCTTACACTTTCTTTCTCTTGATGGGGTATGATATTATTATAACATTTGTTGACATAGGGAAACATATTTTTATATTATATGTTATTATATTAATATAGATGATTATGGGAAAGATGACTATGTATTGTTTAACTATCCACTTTATTTCTCTAGTTGGTTTATGATCATTTCATCCCTTTTATTAATATAGGAAAAAGTATTAGTGTTCCATATATCATTATTCCAATAAGGATGATTATCAGCATGTTGATGATGTATTATTCAATCATCCACCTTCATTATCCAGATATGTTACAATCATGTCATACCTTTTATCAAAAATGTGAAAAGTATTGTCATTTTTATGTTATTATTACAATATGGATGATTATTGAAAAAATTGACTATGAATTGTTATTTATTTTACTGTATTATGAATGCATTAGAGATAAACAAGTGATGGGAGGGGCCTAACATTATATATCCCATTTTGAATTGGTAGGTATCCAGAGACAACATGTTTGGGTATTTTGGTGTATGGCTTCCTAGAAAAAGATATTTCATTTATGATAAGATCATGATGTATAAGGTCATGATTTATTGGATTATGGTATCGAATTGGCTATTTGACAATGTGAAATTCATCTATAAAGAACCGGTTATTATTACATATGTGATCTTTTTTTTTTCATTATTATCCATGGATATGTTATGTTCTCAATTTCAATTGATCACAACTTTATATTGTTTATTTGTTCATGTCATGTCACTTGCACCAAGTTTATATCAAGATAGATTTAACTATATCCTTCTTATTACTGAGCATTTGAGCTCATTGTTATCTATTTTCTTTTCCTTGAGAAACCTAGAGGAGAACTATGTGTAATATTTAGGGATATTATAGAAGTGTTAATAATGTTCTCAAAATATGTTCACATCGTATCTTATATTTTAAAATGTAATGTATATATACATCTAGTCTTCCAGGATAAATATTCTATGAGATCCTATAGAAACATTTATATTTTATACCAACAATATAATATGACTATTGGATTTTGTTTTTTAGAGTTTGGGTTGTTACAATTTGTATTAGTTCAAGTTTAGTGGGAACCTTGGGAACTAGATTTAGAGGATCTTAGTTAAATGAAAAAAGAAAAATGATAAAACCAAAATATTTATAATGAACACTGTAGGAAACTTAATATGGATTATATTTTACAATTTAATATCATGATAAGATTACATGTATTCCATTATATAGAGATGGTGTCCAACAAGATAAATGGGAACTATATCAACAACCATTGTTAATGTAGGGATGTTCCCTATGAGAATGGAAATGAAGTTATAGTTTATGATAATCAGATAATAACCATATTAGAAAATTTTACCCATGTTATGATAAAGAATAAAACTCAAGTAGATTGAAATACTAATCCAAAAAATGTTGTAACTATGATAGAACACTTCATGTGACAAAAAATTACAACATTCAGTGGAACTACTTATCCATTTATATATGAACAATGGATCAAGTCCCTATAGAATATCTTTCCCTCTTTGGGATGTAGTGGAAAGGAAAAAAATCATCATGGTGGTCTATCATCTAAAGGGAGATGCAGAACAATGGTGGTCACTAATTGAAAATAATAAGAAGGTATATGAGATAAAGTACATGGATTAAGGAACATTTAAGGTGGTATTCCATGAAAATTATTTTCTGCATAATAATAGAGTAGAAATGGGAAAGAAGTTCTTAAATCTCAAACAAAAGTAAGAGGAAAATGTTGATGACTATGAGGATAAATTTACAAGTATATATAGACATGTTTTGAACTATGTATGTATATTGAAAATAAAATTTAATCATTTATATGATGGGATAACTTTGATCCTTTAAAGGGAATTGATATCCTAAAAATTTTCTTTGTATGAGGACATATCTCAAGATCCATTAAGAAATAAAGGAATTCCTCCATTGAAATCATTCCTAATAGAAAAAATATATCTAAACCTCCTTATAGGATGAAACTAATGGATTTTTTTGTAATGATCCTTGTTAGTCCATATGCTACACTAAAATCAACCACATCAACCATCCAAGTGGCGGCCAAATGCCTCTCCACTTTCCACATGGAAAGAACTGTCCCCTCCCATATAAGGAATTTTTATTCTACCTCCCCCATAAATAAAACTCAATACCACTTAAATAACATCCCACTAAGGATAATTATGAATACCACTAAGCCAATGAAATAGTGTTTATCAAAATACTCCTTGATGGGATGTTATTCCAAAGGTCCTGAGTTCGAGTTATAGGGGAGGCATAATAAAAAACCCTATATGTAAGGGGAATATACCTACCATATGGAAAGTGGAGAAGCATTTGGTCACAGCTTGGATGTTTGACCTAGATGATTGTGGTGTAAAGTATGTCCAACTGAGTTTCGTTACATAAAAGGAACATTTTTATGTAATGATCCCTGGTAGGCCATATGCTACACTACAATCGGCCACGTCAGCTGGTTATGTGGTGGTCAAACACCTCTCCACTTGAAACATGGAAGGTACCACACCCTTCTATACATTATTTTTATTCCACCTTCCCCATAACATGAACTCGGGACCTCTATCATAATATCCTACTAAGAATAATTATGAGTAATTGTAACATCCTCAATTTTAAATGATAATAAATTCTACTTTTTGTTAATAAATTAATTTTTTTGGCATTGAAATATAATTTTTCAATACATGTGATTATTATGGATTTATGAAAGTGTAAAATCTTTGTTAACACTTTGGAATATTCTATGAAATAATTTCAAAGTTAGGCACTGAGTTAGAATGAGATTTCGAGTCCCGTAGAGTTTCTATGTTGAAAGAATAAAAATATTAAATATATTTTATTTACATGAACATGATTTTTCAAAATAAAATAAAATATCTCCCAAATAGTGTCCTGCATGAAAAATCTGAGACCATTTTTAGATATGGAATGAAAGGATTAACCTATTTTCTATTTAAAGTTTGTCTATGACGGGAGTTTAGTCAAACAACACATTTAATGAATTTATTTAATATTTTTATTTTAAATTTTCAGAAAATAATAGAATATATCATGAATGTTGTCTTAGATGGAAAATATGATACCACCATTAAGTCCAAAATATGAGTTTTACCCTAGGTGAGACATACGTTTTGTGTGTTTGAGCTTTTAGTTACCTCACAAGTAAGGGTAATAATAATTGGTATAAAAATATTTTGTTGGAAAACTAGAAATAATAATAAAATTTTAATTATTATTATTATTATTATTATTATTATTTGTGTCAAAGGAAAAAAATTAAAATATACTTCTACAATTAATAATTGTATTATGGTGCATAAAATTAATGGCCAAAGTAATTAATGTGATATTACTAATTATTATAATTAAATGAAAATGTGTGGTTAATATAAATTTCATCACTATTATCAATACTTGATGGTTTTTGTTTTTAAAATGTTAATGATGATAATGATGGGTTATATTTAATTATTATTATTATTGTTTTTGTTGTTGTTGGTGTTATTATTATTAAATTGGGAAAAAATATGATATGTTTATATATATAATGTGTATATATATTTATTGGATAAATATATATGTATATATATAAATATAGGGGTGTATATATGTATGTATGGATATGTATGTATATAACATGTATATATGGGTTAAATATATATATATATCTGTGCGTGTGTGTGGGGGGGGGGGGGCTATATATATACATGGGTGTATATCTATGTGTGTGTGTTTGGGAAACTTTTAAGATATATTTAAAGGAATGGTTAAATGAGTTTAAGTATAATAATTAAATGTTTTAATGGGGTCATGGGGAACTATACATAAAATAAGGGAATAAATATTCCATGCATAATGCATGGAGAGAGATAAAAAGAATAATTAATGAGTTAAAAATAAATAATAATAAATGAAATAGAAAAAATATTATAAAGGGTGGTGGGGAGGCACATAAGGTATAATCAAAGGAGAGATTTATTCTCTCATTTAATGCCTCCCTATCTATTTTATCCCTATAATAATTTATTTTATTTTATTTTTATTATTTATAAAACTGATCTCCTCAATATCTTCTCCCATATTGATCGGATTTATGCTCTATCATTGTGATTGTGTTAATCTCATCAATCAGAATTTTAAAGTTAATTTTGTTTCTAATGGAAATGAGGATTTAGTGGTGAATTTAAACTTTATGTAAACCCTCATTTATTGTCAACATCGCACATAATGTAGGAATTACTTGACATTAATGAATTTCTTATATGTGCTATTAACATGACTCTTTGAAATTTGTGTGTAACACATGAGACCTATTTTTGATGATTGATCCCAAGAGGTGTGTGTGTGTGTGTATCCTTTGACCTATTCTAGTATTTTTTTAATAGGTATTGTGATGAATATGATTATGGTAATATTTTAATTGACGTGATATTTGATCTTCTTATTGGGTCAACATGTGAGATGTGAAACATGCATGATACTGTCCTTCAAGATGGATGTTCTAGAATTGGGTTAGAATGTACTTGGATTGTTTCATTTAGTGAGATGTGTCACATTCTTGGGGGTATCCATATAGTAGGGATGTTCTAGACTTGAGTTGGCATGTGATATTTGATGCTTTTTTGGGCTATCCACTATAGACAGATGTGTTAGATTTGGGCTCATCATGTATTTGGACTATCCCTTTCAGAAGAAATGTGCCAAATTCCTAGGGATATCTACTCAAGGAGGATGTGTTTGGATTGTTATTCATGTTATATCTAGCATTGTGCTGAATCAGATATGTTTCTTTTGGCATGGTGTCTAAGAAGGTAGAACTGGTCCTTGTGAACCCATCACGTGCTTGGTACTTGTATGATATATTGATGTTATGTTAATACCCTACTTAAAAACATGGAATTCACAAGGATATTTTATGCAATGATGTTATGCTCAGTTGGTGGCATCCTAATGAGTCTTGTACTCACACCCTACTCAGGAATTTCAGTGTACTTTTATATTAAATTCTTAGGGATCTGGCGAAGGGAAATGACCTTTTGGTGGATTGTTCAGCAGGTGGAGTGGAATTATGTTGATGTTGCTGGATGGAGTTCAAGTGGGGTTTCAACTGATATTTTTATTTTACTGGCTTACCCCAAACCCTAGATCCGTGTTTGGTCTTGTTATTATATCATATGTGTCATCTTTCATTTTCTACATGTATTACTCTGATTATTTATTTTTATTTTATTTGTTATTTATTTATTCTATAAAATCTGATGGTGGGTATGGTCTCCCCTTGGTTCTACTAGAGACCACCACTACTAGTAATCAGCCTCTTATGTATGGTGAGACTCACATGAGGTCATTGAGAATTCTATCTCATACCCAGTGGTTGAGGATGAGATGTTACAAAATGGTATCAAAGTAAGGTTTCACTAACTTTTATTTTATCTTTTTCTTTATTTGGGAAGGGATAGACATGAGATATGATGATTGTGACTTGGGCATGGTAACTTTTTCAGTGTCTGATCAACACTTTACAGTGGACATCAGAACTTCCATAAAATGGGTAAATTGTGTTTTTCTGTTTCCATTGATAAAATTCACCTTGGGTTATGCACATGATGCTGATATGAGATTTATGGATTTTAGTTCACATTCATGCATAATTCTAGACATGTATATTCACATGGAATATATACCTATTAAATAAGTTAAGTAAACCCCAAATAATTAAAATCCTATTGAAATTATGGTATGTTCCTTGGTGTATTATTTCTATCATTATTTTATTCTACCATGTTTTATTCTACGATTGAGTGTATATATGTGGTTGAAACTAACATAAAGATGTCAGAAATATAGAATTCATCATTAAATCAGGGATAATTTCTTTTTGTGTTACTTTAAATGGCCTCAAATAGAATTAAAATGTATTGATTGTAAACACCTATATTGGAATTAAAAAAGATCAATTAAAAATGATTTAATTAAAAATTATTTAATTTTAACATGGAAAATATTATAATGGTGAGTAATGGTTAAATGATTTTAAGAACTTCTTTAGGATGATAATAATTATGGTGGAGATAATTTTGACATCCTCAACTTTAATATATAATAAAACCAATTTTTATTAATTAATTATATGTATTTTTTGACTAAAAATTTAAATTTTAAAAATTGTTTTTATAATGGATTTATGAAAGCATAAAAGCCTTGTTAAGACTTTGGAATATTTTATGGAATATTTTTAGAGTTAGGTTTCAGGTTATGCATTATTCTGAGGCTCATAGAGCCTCGACCTTGATAAAATGATAATATTAAATATATTTAATTTATCCAGGCATTATTTTTCAAAATAAAAGAAATATCTCCCAAACAGTGTCTCTCATGAGAAATTTGGGACCACTGTTAGATACAGATGTAAGGTTTACCCTAGGCATGACATAATATTTGTGTATTTCAGGCGTTTGGTGAAATCACATGGTAGGATAATTTATTTAATGTATTTATTATATATTTTCTAAAAATAAGAGAATATATCTTGAATAGTGACTTGGATGGAAAATATGATACCACCATTAAGTCCAGAATATGAGTTTTACCCTAAACCTGACATAAGTTTTGTGTGTGTTAGAGGTATAGTTACATCGCACATGATAATAATAATAATTGGTCTGAAAATATTTTTTTTGGACAGTAAGAAATAATAATAATATTATTATTATTATTTGTATCAAAGACAAAAATGAAAATATACTTTTGTAATTAATAATTTTATAACGGTGTAAATAATGAGTAAACAAAGTAATTAATGTGATATTATTAATTATGGAAATTAAATAAAAAATTATGGTTAATATCAATTTTTTAACTATTATCAGTATTTAATGGTTGTGGTTTTTAAAATTTTAATGGTGATAATGCTGAGTTATATTTAAAAATAATAATTATTTTTTTTGTTGTTTTTGTTATTATTAATAAATTTGGACAGGAATATTTGATGCATGTATATATATATATAATGTTTATATTTATTTATGGGATAAATATATATGTATATATATACATGTGAGAGTGTATATATGTATATAACGATATGTATATGTATATATAGACTACATGTATATATGGGTTATATATATATGCATGTTCTTATTAATGTGTGTGTGTGTGTATATATATATATATGGACAACATTTAAGATATATTTAAATGAATGGTTAAATGAGTTTAAGTATAATAATTAAATGTTTGAAGGGGGCCATGGGGAACTACACTTAAAATAGGGAATAAATATTCAATGGATATTGCATGAGGAGAGGAAAAAATAACAATTAACAAGTTAAAAAATAATAATATGATATAGAAAAAAAATAATAAAGGGTGGAGGGGGAGGCGTGCAAGGAAAAATCATAGGAGGGATTTATTTTCCCATTTCACGCCTCCATCTCTCTTCTATCCCTCTAACATTTTTTTTATTTTTTTATTTTTTTATTTCTAAAATTTATCTCTTCAATATATTCTTTGATATTTATTGGATTGATGTGTCGTTAGTGTCATTGGATTTGTCTCAATGAGAATAATTTTAAACCTAATTTTGTTTCTAAAGGTAATGAGTTTTTAGTGGTTCAATTAAACAGGGATGTAAACCCTCGTCGATAATCTTCATTTCATGTAAGTAAGGAATTCATTGAAATTAGAACATGTCCTATACAAGTTATTTACCTGATTTTTTAGTGTGCATGTTTGTGCTGTGAGATCCTTGTTTGATGCTTGATCACATGAGGTGTGTGGGTGTGTATAGCCTTTGAAAAGTGTTTTTGTTGTTTGCATATAGATTGTGATGATTGTGATTATGATACTATTTGACTTGGCATTATGTTTGATCTATATTTTTCATTATGTATCTTTTATGCTGTATTTTTTTATATTGTATTTGAGCATTCAGGTTTGGCCTATTGGGTAGGCATGTGAGATGTGACACATGCATGAGACTGTCCTCTAAGATGAATGTGCCAAAATTGGGTTAGCATGTACATGGACTATTCCAGTTAGAGGGATGTGTCACATTATTGGGGATATCCATACAAGAGATATGTACTAGACATGAGTCATAAAGTGATATTTAACACATGTTTGGGCTATCCACTTGAGACGGATGTGTCAGACTTGGGGTCAATGTGTACTTAGACTACCCTTATCGGTGGAATGTATCACAAGCTTGGGGTTATCCACATAAGAAAGATGTGTTTAGCTGGAATCTAATGTTCCATCTGAAATTGTATCGAAGAAAGTATGTTTTTCTTGATATGGTGTCAAAGCAGGTAGAGTCGTTCTCTAAGGACTCAACATTTTCTTGGTAATTTTGTGATATATTGTTGTTTTATCTATACCCTATTTATATTCCTGGAATACACTTTTATATTTTATGAATTGATGTTAAGGGCCATTATTGGTGTCCTAATGAGTCTTGTACCCACACACTACTTGTGAATTTTAGTATACTTATAGATTACATATTTAGGGATCCGAAAAAGGGAAATGGCCCTGTGGTGGATGGTTCAGCAGGTCGAGTGGGATGATGCTAATATTACTGGATGGAGTTCGAGTTGGACTTCATATGCTATTTTAATGGATTACCCCTTACCCTACATCCATGTTTAGACTAGATATTGTATCATATATTCCATATTTCATTTTATTCATTTATTAATTGATTATTAATTTATATTATATTTTTTATTTATTTGATTTATTTATTTTTATGGAGGTTATAGTCTCCCTAGGTTTCAACTTGAGACCCTTGTTGCTAGTTGGAATCCTTTTTCATATGGAGAGGCACACATGATGTCATGTGGCATTCTAGCTCAGACCCTGTGGTTTGGGACCAGATGTTACATTGGTGGAGTTGAAGAAACAGCTACATGAGTTGCGTGATAAGGGATTTATACAAACTAGTGTTTCATCATGGGGAGAACCAGTTTTATTTGTGAAAATTAAGGACAAATCAATGAGATTATGCATCGATTATTGGGAGATAAATTCCATTACTATAAATAATAAGTATCATTTATAATGCATTGATGACTTATTTGATCAACTTCACGGAGCACAATATTTTATATGATTGATCTTCACATTGTTTATCATTAGGTAAGGGTGAAGAAGGGTGATATGATGAAGATTCTATTTTGAATAAGGTAATGAAATTATGAGTTTACGGTAATGACTTTTAGATTGACTAATGAACCTTATTTGTTTATAGATATGAAAAATAGAGTATTCATAGATTATATAGATAATTTTTTTGTGGAATCTATTTATGATATCTTGATATACTATAAGATCTCTAAATATCATGATATTCATATGAAAATAATAATAAAGAGCCTTAAGGAAAAAATTATATGATAAATATTGCATGTGTGAATTTTGGACCAATGAAGTTTATTATCTTAGTCATATTATCTCTAAGGATGTAATATCTATTGACCCTTAAAAGATAATGGTAATCAAGGATTGGACTATACAAATAAATATGACTGAGATAAATAGTTTCCATGATTTAGTAGGTTAGTGTAGGCTGTTTGTTCAAAATTTTGTATGGTTGGCCAACCCATTTACCAAGTTACAATGTAAAGAGTTAAACTCAAATAGTCGAGGGGATATAAGGAAAGTTATAAAGAGCTAAATAGAAGACTAATTAAATTACATATATTAAATTTACCATCAGATAAAGAAGGATTTGTAATAAATTATTATCAGTTGAAGAAAATATTTGGTTATTTCTTCATGTAAAATGATAGGGTGATTGTCCATGCATAAAGTAAATTGAAAATCCATGAAAAGATTTATCCAAATCATGTCCTTAATCTGGTATCCACAATATTTTCTTTGAAAATATAGAGACACTACATATATAGTGAAATATTTGATATATATTTAGACCAAAAGAGTTTGAAGTATATCTTCTCTAAGAAGGAGCTCAACATAAGGCAAAGAATATGGTTAGAACTACTCAAGGACTATAATTTCTCGATACACTACCACCATGGTAAGGAAAATAATGTGGTTTATGCATTGAGTAAGAGGGATCATGGAGTTTTTTAAATGATGAGGATTAACAAGGATCCATTATATAGAAATCTATTAACAATGGATACGGTGATTTTTAGGAAAGGGGTTCCATCATTCATTTTCCAAGAAATAATTAAACCACCCTTACTATAATATTTAAAGAAGTCACAAAAAGATAATAAGGACATAAAAAGGAAGATTAAAGTGGAAAACAATGGGAAATTGGAATACATCATCAATAAAGATGGAATGTTGATTTTTGTAAATATTTTATCTATTCATTCTTGACACACTAATTTTTCATGCATATTTTAAAGACAATTTAATTATTTTTAAATATTTTAATGATGAATTACCATGAATTTCAATGTTTTATTAAAAATTGTTAAATTATAAAATTTAAATTAAAATGGTTTAAAATGAATGAAGAATTTTGAATTATGGTTATTAATTTTAATTATGAAATTTTGGTCGGTATTTTGTTAAGTGCTTTGAAATTTACAGCCCTTAACTAACCAGCGCCAAGTTATATAACCAACCCTTATAGGTCCAACTGACCATGGTGGAGAAGTGTAAATGCCAACATGATCTCACAAGGGCGTACAGGGAGACCAGGACCATGCAACAACTAAGCCAATGAAAGAAGCCCATGAGTAGGGTTGGGCCTAAGCCCATTAAGGCCATGCAATGCACACATCCAATGTAAGTGTGTACAAGTGAATATGGAATCCCATTCTCACCATAAAAGTTTGATATAGTGATCACATGATCTAGATTATAAATTATTGAGGTCCCCTAAATCTCTTATACTATAGAACAACAGATTTTAGTTATTGGTTATTCTTTTAAAAATTCAAATCCACCCCTCCTAATTTTCCCACCACTATTGTTGACCGCCTACTGCCACCACTTGGCAGATGTTGCCACCGATCTCACTAAGAAACACAATTGAAGCCACCTAGAAACTAACATAAAGCTCATCCTTTTCTATTATCACCCCTAAACCACCCTGGATCATCCTCAGTGCCTGCTTCGACCACCATGAAGGATTCATCAGGCCACTTCAAAGTTCAAATAAAGGAGAATCATGATCAACACTGCCTTAAATCAAATGAAATCCATTTCCATGTCCACCAAGCCATGGACTATGCCTTCACTACCACCACTTTATCCCTACACGACCAGGATCCCATGCTACCACATAGTCAACGATATGGCTACCTCATGTGATCTCTCTATTTTACACTACATATATTAAACACCCAATTTTATGTGGTGGTTCCAAAAACTAAACCCTAATCTCAAGGGGAGATTTATCATGTTTTAAACGCCCTAGGATATGGTTTTATACGAAGGAAATAAGAGTATAAGGAAATAAATTGGCTTATAAAATAATAATTCCTCACATACTAAAAAATAGTTTGACACTTACTGGAGGGGTGACTGTCAAGGATACTGCTTCAATGTTTTGATTTCTTTGTTTTTTTCTCTTTATTTATCTATGAATTTGTAGTTTTATTTCTTTCATAATATCAAACACATTGGTTTCCTTCATTAACTAAGTGTTTACACCATTCTTCTTCTCAACCTCCTCCTCCTCCCCCTTCTTCTATCATTTATTCTATTTATTTTCTTCTCCCTATTCTTATTCTTATTATTTTATTTTATTTTAATTCTCTCTATATCTCCCTCTCTCTACACTTCTTCCTTTTTTATTATATTATTTTATACATTCATCTTATTTATTTATTATTTTAATTTTATTTTCTTCTATTATTTCTCATCTTACAATTGTGACCTCTTTCTCCCAATAATGG
This sequence comes from Viscum album, assembly GCA_963277665.1. Classification (NCBI taxonomy): domain Eukaryota; kingdom Viridiplantae; phylum Streptophyta; class Magnoliopsida; order Santalales; family Viscaceae; genus Viscum; species Viscum album. The sequence continues at coordinate 696,265,750 of OY728131.1, forward strand.
GACGCTAACCCGAGGTTTGACCCAGGGGTAGTAAGTGGTATTTCCATTCAATATATGCTTAAATTTATATGTTTCATTTACATTTTTGGTGAGAAGTACTAAAGTGTACAAGTGAGGAGATTTACCACCATGAAACTAAACTCAAAATCATTTTTATTATGTTATTTTAAATTTTCCCTTCATTTCTTGAACACCAGCTCTTTATATGATGGATTTAAGTAATTGAAGGGATTGAATGATACACGATGGAGTTGGTTACTAGAAGGTGTAAAGCTCTTGATTGTGGTGTTCCATCAACCTTTATTATAGGAGGATATAAAATTTATTTTTCTATCAGAATTCAAGAATTCACAATAAATAAATAAAATAATATTAATCGAAGAGTGAGATTTCAATCAAAATAAAATTAAACAAAAACAAGATGAATGATGGAACACATGAAACAAACCACAAATTACAAGTTCTTACTTTCCAATCACATTATTTTTAGCATTTCATGTTAGTTTAGTTTAAATTTTCTTTATGCATGTTAAATTACATTTACTTGTCTTTTCATTATTTTTGAAAAAAAATTTATTAGTGTTTCTATAAATAATAAAAAAAAAATTCATCTTAGATCAATTAGATTAAGTAAGTGAACAAAATGTAAAGCTCCTCAAGTGAGATAACTCTAGTTAGCCACTTTTCTTCACTAAGAAACAATTTAGAAATTTTCTTTTACCACACCCTGTGATAGGCGTGCTATCAAAACTGGTGCCGTTACCAAGAAGATAATTAGTAGTTTATTTAATTTTTTCTATTTTTACATTGTATATAGTTTTAAATTATTTAAAAAACATAAAAAAAATATTTTTTTCATTGTGTATTAAATTATATCATATCTTTTTTGCATGAAAAAACTACTCAAAAGTGTTACATGACTTGATGGTTAAACCATAATATGAGAAAGAACCTGCTAAGGTAAAGGAGGAAGTGATATATGCAGGAGGTCAATATGATCCAGACGAATTATGGAACAAGTGTGAGGTACAACATGATCTCTCCACTTCTTAAAAAGTATAATATCCAACACCATTGCATATCTTTCTTACCATGGAGGAAGGCACCACCCAAGTGGTGGAATTTTAATAAAAGATGGACCATCCTGAATAACTACCTCCATCCACTGAGATCCCACTCTAGGAGAAATTCATCAATGAAAAATATATTGAATAAAAACAAACTATGGGGGTTGATCTTATTTTAAACACTTTATTATCTTATTTTATTCAATATGATTTGAGTATAAATCCTTATTGTTTTGAATGTTTATATTTGGTTAATCATGTATATTCCTTAAAGGAATAAAATAAATATTAACAAGAACCTATTGAGGAACACATGGAGTTCCCTAATTTTTATGAAGATAAATTTTAATGATTCCCATGAATAATTCTAAGTAGCATAGCTTTAGGAAATCAAGATAGATGATTCTCATATTGAAAGGTTTAATTTTAATTTTAATTTTAATTTTGTTCAAGTGAAATTACCTACTTACATTCCCTATGAACATTAAATTCATACAACCCATATTGATATAGAATTGGAAAATAAATATGAAGTTTCAAAATTATAAACCAAGAAGAGGGATGATCCATACTTCATCCTACCCCCACCATGCAACCTATACCTAATTGTTAATAGGATGTATATGGTATACATTATCAATGGATCATTCATAACCTACAAAGAAGAAGTGAAATTATGGAAAATCCATATATGGTGGTTCAAATCCAAGATTATTTATCCAATAAATGATTATAGATAATATATTGTACATCCATTTAGAGGTAGTCTAAATCAAGGTCCCACTTGAGGGATTAGACTAAGTATTATCTTGTAACGTATAAACTTTTCTTAAAGGTATGAAGTGTTTGTTTTCAGTTTAAATAATTTTTTTAATCTTAGTAAATGAGACTTATGTCCTAAGGAATGTTTCAAGAGTGTCTAAGTCTTGTTCGGATCTTAGAGATCCAAGAATTAGGAAAACAGGGTAGGCCACATGCTTACTACATGGTTACAACATGGTTTGTACTAATCATGTGGGGTAACCATGATGGGATATTAGTGGCCTAAAAGAGGCCGCATGGTTTATTGAAACCATGTAGACTTGGTTGCACGACCGTGTGATTTGTATCATAAAAACTGTGGAGGCAATTTGAACGGGTTGTGAACAGTTACCCAAACTATACACCTAGCCCATGTGAGGTCCTATTTGTGTAGTGGTATGGTGCACAGTTGGCACATGGTTTTTCCAACCATGTGGCCAAACCATGATCCCCAATATATATGGGTGAATTTACACTTTTTTCTTAATGAATTTAAAAATTTAACCCACATTTCTATCTTCTCTTGTCTAGTATATAAACTCTCCTCCTGTCTCTTGTGTGTTTCTTCCTTGCATAATCTAGGGATCAACATTGCTCCATCAAAACTACAAATACTTTATTGTTGGGTGCATTTGATATCTTTAGGTAATACCTATAACCATCTTCATCCCATTCACAGTTTCTCCTATCCTCTATTGTGCTATTTTGGTGTGACATTATTTGCCTCATTTTCAAGGAATTTGATAATTCCTTTGATAACTATAATTCTAGTTCGATTAAAGGGATAACAATGGTTGAGTGTTCTTTTACACACAAAAGTATGGTGGTATTATTTCTTTCCCTACATTTAAATGTATTATATATCTTTCTCCATTGTGCCACACACTGGAACCTTCTGGTGATGCCTCTAGATTACTTAATAATTAAAATTAAATGCTTACCTTGCCTAATGCGACCCTAACGAGTGGTGAATCAACCCTTAATTTTATATCCTTGACCAAAGACACCCTTTTGGGTGTTTCCAGTTCTTGATATCCTACCTATCATTGTTTTAAAATGTTAATAACCATTGTAGGTGTCTTTCCCCTGTAATAAATACCTTAAGTTGATAAATTGAATTGATTAAAATGACATTCCATGAGTTAAGATCCTTCTCCTTATGCCATAAGTTGATTACTTAATTAATATCCTTAGAAAACATGATCATTATTCTTTAAATGAACACCTAGTTGAATTGTATAATTTTTACAGAAAAATATACCCTTTCATATACTGAGAGTGATACAAGGTGTACTGACTTAAGGACACCTTAAATGGGATCATCACGCCTTCATTACTTTGTTTAAAGGGATTGTAAATATGTCGGGGGAGACAATAGCTAATACTAGGATGAAATTTCCATGCATTTTAATTTTTACCCTTAGACAAGTGAAATCGATTACTTAGGGGATACCCCATGGATGAGATCAATAGAAATATGGTTATATCATGACATGAGAGAGACTTGGACCCCCCACATGAGATAACATGGATGGACTTGGAGGTTTATTCTTGTGGTTTTCACACAGTTATAGGAGTGTCACTTGGGATCTCATTCAGGGGTCACCATGTATAGACTCCTCTAGAATTGGACTTATACAGAACCTCTTGAGTGATACTTGATATTTATTTGGGATCACCTTGGATGGTATTAGGGTGTATGTTCATAAATTTTTAAAGATGTTAATTAAATAAAATAATAATAATGTGGACTTGAAACCCCTAGGATGTGCCTTCCAAGACAAATCACATTCTTGGGGATGTTCCATCTTTTGAAGTTTACTTATGGAAGCTCTTACAATATTTAACACTTGTGAAGGTTACATCAATTTAAAGACATCCGGATTATGAAGAAACATGTATAGTTGGGAGAGTGCCAAATAGAAACCAATTCTACTATATCTTATTTTTTTGATTCTCTAGCATGAATTATTTAGTGGTATACTTCTTATTTATTATGAATGTACTAGATTTATCTATACACCTTTGGCAGTGTCCTACTGAGTATATAAAAAACCCTTCTTGGTCCGACTTTGGTACCCAAGTAGACTTCATGGTTACATGTATTAATAAAGGGAAGCATCCTACTTCTGATGTTTGATTTCTATTCCTAGGATGTAGTATGAGATCAATGGACCAAACCTATGCTCTTGATGATTGTAGTAGCTACTTTTTGGTTTTTTTATTTTTCTATAGCATGTAGTATATGAATGTCTCCCTTGTATACCTTGTAACTTTTTTTGTATTACTATAGGACATGATCATCATCATCATTTTTTGGTCTATTATTTACTATTCATCAACCACCCATTCAATATTATTATTCTGTTGTTATTTATTATGCTTTCATTGTAGAAGGTTAGTGGTCCAAGTGGTTATAATGTCTACCATATGTTCTTATTTATTTTATACTATTGTTCTCTACTGTGATCTATAAGGGAATAGTATCCACACATACACACCCTAGGCCATCACTACTAGTTGGCAGCCTCTGGCATACGAGGAGGTGTGCTAGAGGTATTTTGGCCCACCATCTTGGGGAACCACAAAGTGGCATCCTGGGAGGGACACTAAAAAGTGGTACTAGACCACTTTTACTTTTTTTCATACTCTTTTGGTTTATACAGGAGGCTAGGGACCCACCTATAGGGGAAACAAAATTTACCTAGGATATGTTATTACTATTATTGGTCATTCTTGTTACCATTTCAAAGATTTCACTATTGGGTGAGGCACTTTTTTTGTTCTATTTCGATCATTGATATTATAATTATGGGTTGCCTTAACCTGGCTGATGATATGAGGGAATATTAATTCATGCATCATACTAGGAACTATATGATTAAAATTTCATGCATTTTTCCAAGTCATATATAATTTCTCCCATGCACTGCCTATATTGATTATTCTTGTTATACGTGACTTGTTTATTATGCATTATAGTGAGCTAGTGTTTCATACAAGAATGAAATAATTGGATTAAATAAAGTGTCTACATCAATATAAATGGTGTTTTCTCACATAGATTGATGATGACAACTTAATTAACCAATTATACCTCCTTAGTTGATTTGATTGGTGAATTACAATGGTAATTTAATAACAAAGTAATTCTTTAAATTGGGAATGTTAGTTTATATAATAAAATAAATATACATTACCTATTACACCCTGATACCGGATGTACATTCCAGGTCATAGTTGCTTGGAATGAAAAATTCAAATTTATAAGAAGTGTGGGGATTTATAAATTAGGAATTTGTGATGCAATTAACTAGTCTAATATATCAATATGTTAATAAATATTTTTTTAATAAATTAGATACTTAAAATAAAATGGTTTCTTCTAGATGGGGATTCCTAATGGAAGGTAAAGGGTGTTTTCTTATGTACCTTTCATTTGAAACTCCATTTATTAGAACCACTATTGTTGTACAAGATTTTGACCCTGACCTAACCATAGTAGTGGGTAGTAGGATGTGTCTATTTATCCTTTTGTGAACTTTATTATCTTCTAGACCTAGATCCAGGAGCAGGTTGAGGGTTGTGAGTCCCTTATGGGAAGGATGTGTACCTTTGTCTTATTGTTTTCACTTTTCCTATTTTTTATAAATCTTATTTGAGGTGTAGACTTAAAAATTATAGAGTTATGCCACCAATAATTAATCACATAAAACTCCAGGAGGGTGTAAATTACCACACTTCGGAGGTGGTGGGCCTTGAGCTTACCGTGATACCTCTTATAGTGCCACCTTAGGAACCTCCTACAAATCTTACACTATGCACTGATTCTCAGTTCCGTTATAGATTCTTTTATTTTATGCAGTCAGTGTAGATTGGTGCTCGACCTACCCCCACTCTGGTATAACTGACCCATGAGTTATAGAAAAAACATCCTCCAACTTTCCTAGAGGATAGTGGACCTCAGGATATCAAGTCATGGATAGAGGTGATGTTATCGATCATCGAGTATACCAAGAAACCTATAGAGTGGAGGGTCAATATCATTACCTATATGATGCATGACTCTGCCAAACATTAGTGGGATGTATTTACTCAGGCTAGTCGACTTCAGGGTATGGTTTGGGTGGACATCTAGATATACTTTTCTGATTTCTTCTTTCCTCATATGTTACGAGTAGACTGCACTCAAGAGTACATGCTTGTAGAACAAGGTGACGTGTGAGAGATGGAATACTCAAATTTTTTCACTAAATTTTGATGTTTTTCACTAACCTTGACTAGTGATTAGATGATAATTGTGAGAAGATTTGAGGAGGGGATCATGTATGCCATCTGATCATAGGTGAACATATTTCTGATGATCATCATTTTATAGATAATAAACTTTCATGACCCTATCCCTCCAAAGATTACCCTCCAAAGATGGAAATTAAGAATGAGAGATAATGGACGCTGAGTCCCACCTACAGTAGGTCCCAGGGTGGATACCAGAACCAAGGTTATATAAATATCACAACATGGGAGGCATTACCCTTTTTAGAGTAACCAAGATCGGAAGATAAGATGTATCATCCTCAAAACAACTCTAAGACACACACACACAGATACACACACACACACACACACACACACACACACACACACATATGAAGACAAAATCCATCCCACATGCATGTTTAAAGTAAAACTGATAGAAATACATTGAAAATATCTAAAGTAAATACCAAAATAAAAACTAAGCAAAGACACAACAATGTTCCCCAAAGTCTGAGCTAGTAAGGCCCCACACGGTCTGTGTAATCTCTATGGAAACCTAAAACTAGTTTTATATACATAGGGTGAGCATAAAAGTATAATAAATAGGAAATGTTAATGTTTCTCATTAACATGTGGGAGAAGAATGCTAATTACCCTATGAGAAAAATAGCAGAAACTCAAAAGCACATAACAATGTATACTATCCAACCCAACCTCACCAAGGAAAACTTACCATACAATTCATGTCATATAAAGTAAATTAGTAAGAAGATAGATGATAGGTCACCCCACACCACTTACCCCAAGTTAATTTTATATCCTTAATGGAAAACGTCCTTACGCTTCCATGCCCTTCCACAAGCCTCACTTTCATATCCTGCCCACAAACACCTGGGCCATAACCAAATCACATATCACCCGCAGATACCTAGGCCACAAAACCACAAACACATCCTGAAGACACCTGGGAAGCACACCTCACCCGCAGACACCTAGGCGGCACAACCATACCACAACCTGCTCAAAGAAACTTGGGATACCAATGCCTAGAAGAGGGACCAGAGAAGAGCCAATAACTATCCTTCCATCCTCCCATCGGGATGTTGGGAGAGGACACCCTCTATCATAAGAATGGGGTGCTTGGAACATAGTGCTCAACATGGGTAGGGTGTGTATTGAAATCACAAGGAACTACATGTATATATATAGATACCAAACTCTTAACCTAACCTATGGGTTTTCAAAACAAACAACCAACCCATACAAAACTACCTTTGCTACTACCTATACATGCATAACCACACAAACAGCTGTAAACCCAATTCATAACCCCATCCAATTCATTTAACCAACTATCACTCTGAATTGATAGTTCATTCGTTTATTTATTCCATCCCTACCATGGAAACTACAAAACAAAACACACCACAAGTAGCATCATAACCCACACACACTTCACAAAAGTCTCTAGAAACTCCAGGAAAAAGGCCCATTCAAGGTAACACTATCCTTCCCCAAAATTATCCCTCCTAAAACACCCTCGGCATCCCCAATACATGAAAAGAACCACATCTAGAAAAAATGCAAAACTCAAACAACTTCCTGTCCCACTGAACACTCCCCATTCTTGAACACCTGTCTGACCGCTGGAAATATAATTCTTCAAAGTCATGCCACCTTGTACATCCTCTCAACAAATAAACCCCCAAAACACCTTATCACAACCATATACAGCATCCCCGCTGCATAAAAACACCATACCTAGCACACCCATTAACATAAACAAAACACAACCTGAACCTACAACCCCACTATTCGACCACTGACCAGATGCAATCTCAATGTATAACAAATTCATTCATTCCACAATCAACCAATATCTCAAATTGAGATTCCATTACACCACTCGTACCACCCCATTATCATAGCCACACTCCTAGCCACACCACCACATGACTAGCATGAAACATAAGGCTGACAGAACTATACACAACCGACATCCACACCAAAAAATAATGCGTATTTAGAGTTAGTAACCCTAATTCATTAATTCCACTTTGATAATTCAGGGGTGATCACAGAACAATTTTGATCTTGGTGTATCCATATATTTAACCAGGTGTATGTTCTTAATAAATTTCATAATTTTAGCTATTATAAAAGGGGAAAACAACAAATATTCATAAGTCATAAAGGTATGTAAACAGAGGCCACCAATGACAATGACTTTCAGAAGGCATGAAACCCTTACAAAACACAACATGGATCAATGATAACATATAAAATAAGGTTTTCATCATCATCACCATATTCCTATCCCCTCATTTATTACTTATTATTATATTTTTTTAAATTTGGGTCCAACTGTATTCTGAAGGGGACATGGGTACACCCACCCTGCATAATACACGATTAAAAGAGAGATGAAGGCATCCCTACCTGGAACAAAATGCAACCAATGATTCTTTCTTATGCCAAAATAGGGGGTTGTGTGAGTATAAGAAAAGAATACAAGGAAAACTAAATCCATGACTACAACACAGATGCGACTCCTCAGGGAAGAAATTTTCTTGGTGCACCAAGAGAAAAATAGAAACACACTAGGAAGAGAAGATCTTAGGTTAGGAGTTCCAGATCCAATATCAATGGAAGGGAAATGGTTTCAAGGTCCATTAAAGTAGGATTGTAGTCAATACCCCACATTTGACTATTTCAAATCATTTTGATCATTATCATATTAAATATATAATGAATATCACTTGAAATGACCTTATAAACGCTCAAACAAGGCTTTAAACTCGATTTACATCAAATAAAATGTAGGAGGGACGAAACTAGAAAAAATGGGAAAAACTAGAAATGACTCACTTATGGGTGAGTCACCAATGTGAGTCACCAATAGTGAGTCACTGATGCTTGAATCACCGACGAATGATCAACTGATGCTGATCCACCGACATGACTCACCAATAACGATTCACAGAAACGACTCACCGATGCTTGACTGATTGACGCGTGACCTACCGACACCTCGAACTACCGATGCATCGACCTACCAACACCTCAACCTATTGATTACCTAAATAAATGATGCCCTGACTCACTAATGCCCCGAACTACCAACTCCGAGCTACCAATGCTGAGAGCCACCGATGGTGAGCTACCAATGCCGAGTTGCTGACACTGAGCTACCGACACCACATCACCAACACTGAACTACCGATGTTGAGCCAATGACAAGTCCTACTTATATAAAAAATAGAATTTTAGAAAATTTTAAAATGAGCTACTATTTCCTCTAAGACTATCACAAACATTGGATTTTGATAAAGTAATGGACTGAGGAGGTCTGGGCCACTACATCAAATACCTCTCAAACTATTCTTGCCCACAAGAATTTCAAACCAAACCCAGAAGAAATAGGAGTCTGACAAACCAACCCATAAGATACCTCTCTAGGATAAGCCACCCTGTTATGTTTAAAAGTTGGAGTGAAATATCAACATCTAATAAAACCCCCTCCCACACCTGCTAACCCAAACACCCACAAGATACCCCACACAAGAAACAACTATTTGGACACTTGAATTAGGGAATTCCTTCCTATAAGTCAAGATACTATCTGCTCTGGGTGGCACTAACTCACCAGCACAGGATTAATTGCATCTTAATTAATGATACATGATTAAGAATATGATATTCTACTGTTCACATGTTAGGAATTCGTCACACTCTATGAAATAAGGAAGAAACCCATATTATAGAAAACAATGTTCAATCTCTACATCACACAAGAAAAACTTGAAAAAACTCTGGGTACTAGGTAAGAATTGGTGTCTCTCTCTCCTAAGTACTCTTCTCTAGGCCACCATGCCTTCACAACACACGAACCAAAGGAATGATCCACCCATGTAGAACCTTCTCCTAATGAAACTAGATCTCTACCAGCCACTCCATGAACATTGAGTCATCCTTGATATCCAAATATCCCCAATCAATGACATGAGATTCATTATGAATATAATGACAATGTTTAGAGACATGAAATATTTTTTGGATCCTCCCCAACTTATGTGGCAACACCCACTAGTATGCCACCTCGCCAACTCACCCCAACACCTCAAAAGGTCTGATGAACCTGGGAGAAAGTTTGATCCATCTACCGAACCTCCACTACCCATGCTAAGGGAAAAACATCAAGAATACGTGGTCTCCAACCTCAAACTCCAAAGTCCTCCTCCTATAATCGACATACAACTTCGGCTGGTACTGTACTGCCTTCATCCTATCACAGACACGATCAAACTTCTGTATCGTACTCTGAACCACATTCGGACCAAGGATAACTACCTCCCCAAATTATTTCCAAAACGAAAGTGAATGACACAGTCTCCCATACACGGCCTCGAACAGAGCCATACCAATGTAAGAGTGATAGCTATTTTTGTAAGAAAACTTTTACAAGGAAAAATGTTGCACCCATGACCTACTAAAATCCAAGACGCATGCTTGCAACATGTCCTCCAATGTTTGGATGGTCCTCTCTATCTTCCCATCTGTCTGAGGGTGGAAATCAGTGCTGAGGTGTAACTGAGTTCCAAAATCATGCTTCAATCCCCCATAGAATTTCAAGGTAAAATTCATATCCTGATTCAATACAATGGATCTCATAACTTCATGTAGTCTCACCACTTCATCCACATACCTACGTGCTAAGGAATCCACTGCACCCGACTCCTTAATTTCTAAGAAGTGATCCAATTTCATTATCTGATCCACTATTACCTAGATTTCATTACATCCTCCTTGATCCATAGGTAATCTTATGATGAAATACATTGATATTTCATCCCACTTCCACTCAGGGACATATAGGGTATGAAAAAAACTTTCAGGAACACGGTGCTTAGCCTTCACCTGCTGGCAGACTAGGAACTTTTCCACAAACTCCACCACTTCTCACTTCATCCAGAGACAAAAAAACTACACCATTAATCCATGGTACATATTGGAAACTTCTAGGAATATTGCTAAGGGTAAGATATTAAACTCATGGATAACTCCCTCGTGCATCACCATTGGAACAAACAACTTCCTGTGAAACAATATCTGATTTTGACCATCCTTCGAGCATTCCTCTGGAGCATCACCCCGGTCAATCTGATCATGCATCACATCTACCTCTAAGTCTCCCCATTAGGACTCCTCCACCTGCTGACTCGACGATTACCACACTATCATCTATAATAGATAGCCTCTGTCAATATCCATCATTGCATCCAGGTGCAAGGTAGCCAACTCCTCTATCCCCTTCAAAGTGTCTGTAGACTCCTGGACCATCTCTCTTTGTGACTTCCTACTCAAAGAATCATCCAAAACATTCCACTTTCCTGAGGTGTAAGATATCTCAAAGTTATAATCCTGGAGAAATTATGTCCACCTCTACTGTCGCAAGTTTAGGTTTCACTAGAAGAAGATGTACCACAATATCTTATGATCTGTGAAGACCACAAAGTTCTCCCCAATGAGGTAATGTTGCCAAAAATTCATCACAAACACGACCAATACAATCTCTATATCATGGGTGGCATAGTTACGTTCGTGGGGATGAAACTCCCTAGAACCATAAGAGATCACTCCCCACTGTGGCATCAACACACATCCCAAACCTAGACCAAAAGTGTTATAGAACAACTCGAACATCACCCCTTCCTATAGAAACTAGAGCAAAGAAGCACTGACCAGATTCCCCTTTAGGAAGATGAATGTTTCTAGAAATTGCTCACTCCAAAAAAAGTCCTGGTCCCTTCTAGTCAGAGCCATTAACAGAGAAGCTACTCGAGAGAAATTGGGTACAAACATATATTAATAGCCTGCCAGATTGAGAAAACTATGAACCTTCACCACATTATTGGGTGATTCCTATGAAAAAACTACCCGAACTTCGATAGGTACACTACTACACCCTAATGAGGCACCACATTTCCAAGTAAGTGGACCTCCCATATCCAAAACATTCACTTTGACAACTTTCCATAGAGCTGGTGGCATCGAAGGATCTCCACGATAGTCCTGGGATGATCAGTATGCTCCTCCTATGAATTCAAGTAGATAAGAATGTCGTTGATGAATACGAAAAATAACCAGTCTAGTAACTCACAAAAGGTGGAGTTTATTAGTCCCATGAACATGGCTGGTGTATTCATAACACTGAATGACATAATCAAGAACTCATATTTCCCATGAATGCACCTGAAAGAAGTCTTCAAGATGTTACCTTCCTTCACCCTCAACTAGTGATACCCAGACCACAAATCAATCTTGGAAAACCAACTTACTCCCCTCAGTTGGTCGAAAAAATTGTCTATCCTCAGAAGAGGGTAATAATTCTTGATCTTCACCTAATTTAACCTCTAATAGTATATACAAAACCTCAAACCACCATCTTCATTATTTTTGAACAAGACCGGATCACCCCATGGTGACACACTAGGCTGGATAAATACCTTCTTCATTAGATCATAAATTTGGATCCACAAATCCCACAGCTCAGAAGGTTCCATCCGATAAAGAGCCATCGAAATCAGACTAGCACCAGGTTGTGAGTCTATCCCAAACTCAATGTCACATCGTGGGGGTAGAGTCACAACCTCCTCAGAGAAAATATCCAAGAACTCCCTAAAAACTGTTGAAACCTCCACCATCTCAGCATCCACTGATTCCATTGACAACTTAGCCAACAAGGAAAGAATAAGATTCACACGCCGACTGCCCATCAAACAGCTCCACTCACCAATGAAAGCCACATTTTGTCCATACACATTGGAAAACATGACTCTCCTCTGGAAGTAACTGGTGAAAAAATTCACTGAAAACAACTAGTTGATGCCAGTGATGACATCTTATGGTTTCATCTATAGCAAGAAGAGATCCCCACTAGACTAATGTGACCCCAAAATTAGTCTACACCCCCATAAAACATCAAAAAATCTGGTATAACCTTCGTCTGGTGTACTCAACACTAGGGGACTGAAAATTCTCTCTATGTCCAGTTTCATAGAATAGGATAGAATAGGTGAAACAAAGGACCGAGAAGCTCCCAAATCAAACAAGGTGTAAACAAGAGTACTAAATAAGCTGATCGTACCTCAAATGATCTTTGTCCATGATAAAACTGCTACCTCTGTGGTTTGAAAATGAACACACCCATCTCCTCTTCACCTCTACTGTTGACCACGTCCCTGACCATGCTCAGGTTGAGGTCCTTGTGGAACACCCTGAGGTTAGCCTTCGCCTACCCCATCTCCCCTCAGTGGAGAAGGAGCCTGCTGTCCCTGCTGTTGAAATGGCCTGGCCAAAAACTACTGTTGAGGTGTGTGCTTAACCTATCCACCATCACCGTACTGAGCTCGAATTAGACACTGACTCTGAAGGTGCATGTGGCCTCCATAAGAGAAACACCTTGATCCCAAGCCTATAGGAAAAGCATGAGGACCAGAAGGTAAAAACTGAAACTACTGAGGTCGAATCCCCTCTAGCCAAAACCTCCAAGGCTATGGCACATAAGGCATGCTTCTGGAAGCGTTCCCCTTCATAGAACCCTGACGTCTCCCCTCTCATAGTAGACAACCTAACGAGTTCATTCTCTCAACCACCTCTGCCTTCTTTTGGACCTCTAGGTACATTGATAAGTTGAAGCGAGTAACTGCATACTAGAGAGAGGGATGAAGTGCCTCCTCTAAGCGTCTCTCCTAAGACTCCTTATCCAAAAAAAATCTAGAGCAATGTGAAAAGTTCCAAAGTAAATACAATGAAAAGTTACAAAGTAAATATCAAAATAAAAATTATGCAGGAACATAAAAAATGTCCCCAATGTTTGAGATATTAAGGCACGGTCCGCATAATCTCCTAGGAACCTTGAAAATAGTTTTATATACATAGGGTGAGCACATAAGTATACTAAGTAGGAAAAATCAAAGTTTCTCACACATAAATGAGATAAGCATACTAATGTCCCTATGAGAAAAATATTAGAAACTCAAAGGTACATAATAAGGTGTAATATTCACCCTTACCTCACCAAGGGATGCTCACCAAATAACACAAGTAAAGTAAATTAGTAAGCACATCGATGATAGGGCACCTCACACCACTTACCACTAGTTAACTGCCCATCCCTAATGGAAAATTTCCTGATGCTACCATGCTCTTCCACAAGCCCCACTGTCACAACCCACCCTCACACACCTGGGCCACATACCATATCCCACCCACAATCACCTGAGCCAAAACCACATCACATCCCGACTGCAGACACCTGGGCCACAAAACCACAACCTCATCCTGAAGACACCTAGGAATCACACCTCACTCGCAGAAACCTAGGCCTAACAAACACACCACAACCCGCCTTAAGAAACTTAGGCTACTAATTCCTAGAAGAGGGATCATAAAAGAGCTAATAACCATCCATCCATCTTCCCACCAAGATGTTGGGAAAGGACACCCTCCTTCATAACAGTGGGGCATTCAACATGTAGTTTTCATCATGGGTGGGGTGCGTATAGAAATCACAAGGAACTAGATGTATATATATAGGTACCAAACACTTATACCAACCTATGGGTTTTTAAAACAAATAACCAACACACATAAAATTACCTTTGCTGTTACCTCTAAATTCACATCCCGACAAATGATCATAAACCCAATTCATAACCCCCATAAAATTAATTTAACCAACTATCACACTACATTTAACAATTCATTCATTAATTTATTCCATCCCTACCCAGGAAATGGCCAAAAACAATACACCAAAATTAGCATCATAACCGACAAACACTTCACAAAAGTCTCAGGAAACTATGGGTGAAAGGCCCATGCAAGGTAACACAATCATTATCCAAAATTATCCCTCTTAAACTACCGTTGATATCCCCGCTGCATGAAAAGCACCACATCCAGTCAAAGAGAAAAACTCAGCAAGCTTGAAGTCCCACTGCACACTCCCCTTTCTTGAATACCCATCTGACCACTGCCACCATCATTCTTCAAATTCATGACACCATACCCTTTCTATCAACAAGTAAACCCCCAACACACCTCATCACAACAATACTCAGCATCCCCAATAAATAACTACACCACACCCAACACACCTAATAACATAAACATAACACAACCCGAACCTACAACCCCACTACCCAACCACTTCCCAAATGTAGTGCCACTACATAATAAGTTCATTCATCCCAAAATCAACCAATATCTCAACCCAATATTCCATTACACCACCCATACCAAACCATACTCACAACCACACTCCCATACATAATACCACATAACCAGCATTAAACACAATGCTGACAGAACAATACAAAACACACAACCACACCAAACAACAAGGCGTATTCAGATTTAACAACCCTCATTCTTTAAATCCACTTTGATAATTCATGGTTAATTGCAGAACAAGTTTTATCTCGGGGAATCAAAATATTTAAGTGTGTGTATGTGGTTAATAAATGTCATAATTTTATCCATTATACAAGGAAACAAAAACAAATATTTACATTTCATACATGTGTGAAAATAGAGGCCACCAACAGCCATGATTTTTAGATGTCATACAACCCTTACAAAACACAACATGGATCAAGGATAACATATAAAATAAAGAGATAATCATCATCATATTCCATGTCCCACATTTATTAATTCCTATTATCTTTATTAAATTTGGTTCCAACTATATTCCCAAGGGGATATGGGTACACCAACCTTGCATGATACATAATTAAAAGAGAGATGAAGGGATCCCTACCTGGAACAACAGGCGACCAATGATTCTTCCTTGCACCAAAAATGGTGTTCATGCGAGTAGTAGGAAAACTAAATCCATATCTATAGTATAGATGGCACTCCTTGGGGAAGAAAGGTTCTAGGCAAACCAAGAGAAAAACAGAAACACAATGGGAATAAATGATCTCAGATTAGAAGAGCCAGGTCCTATATCAATGGAAGGAAAACTATTTCAAGGGCCATTAATGTCGGATCATAATCAAGACCATGAGGATTTACTATTTAAAAGTCCATAAAGTGTTAGTATATTAAATATATAATTAATATTCTTTAAAATGACTTTAGATATGCTCAAACAAGGCTTTAATATAAATTTACGTCAAAAAAAATGTAAGAGGGGAAAAATGGAAAAAATGTGAAAAAATGGAAATGAATGACTGATGTATGAGTCACCGACATGATTCACTAAAAATGACTCACCAATGCCTGAATCACTGATATATTTTCCACTGAAGTTTGGCCACCAACGCGAGTCACCAACAACGAGTAACAAATGCAACTTACCGATTACAGACTCTCTGATACCTAAACTACTGACACCTCAAACTACCAATTCCTTAATCTATGGATTCCTTGAACTATTGACACCTCCACCAAAAAAAATCCTCAACCTACTGGCACCTTGAACTACTAATACCATGACTTATCGATGCCTCGACCTACCGACACCTCGACCTACTGATGCCTCAACCTACTGATACCTTGAATCACCAGCACACTAAATCACCAATGCCCTGACCTATATATGATGAGATATAGACACTGAGATACCAACACTGAGTTACTAACATTGATTCACCAATGATAAGCTACCGACACTGAGTCACCAATGTGTCCTACCGATGAAAAAACTGGAATTTTGGAAAACTCTTGAAATGAGATATCATTACCTCCCAGAACACCCCAATCACTGGATTTTGACAAAGTAATGGATTGGGGAGGTCTGAGACATTACATGAACTTAGAACTCGTCACTGAGTAAAACCAAATGGAATATAAAAATGTGAGCTAGGGTGGTTTAGTTTCTTTGAAGGGAAGTGGTTTATCCAGCGGTAGTAAAATTCATATAGAGGGCGCACATGGGGGAAGTACTAGACAAGTGTTATTATCAATATCTATGTGGTGTGTCATCAGTGTATTGGGACAGGACATAAGAATCCACAATGCATGAGGAACTCAATTGAGTGTTGATATTGCAACATTATGGGTTACCTCCAGTGTTTCTACCGACCCTTTCCTCTAGTACCTAGTAAAATGGGATCTGTATTGACACCACTCCTAGGTGTGGGATTAGAGACTCCACATAAAGTTGGGATTTGGTATTCTACCAATCTATACATATTAGGTGGTGGTTATGGCTAAAGAAATCAGGCCTCATAGATTCAATGTTAGCAGAGTGGACCTGCTCAGGTTAGTATGGCTGCATCTTAGGGCCACAGTTTGGTACATATTTATGCAGTATAGCCTATTCCTGAGGAGTAGAGTCTAGGTACCTCTAACATAGGAGGTACTATTTAGGCATCCTATACTTTAGTTTCTTTCCTCTTTTATATAGGTGCATCACACTCTTTCTTATCTGCTATAATAATGGGATGTTTGGGCATAGTGGCAGAACGATTTAGTGGATTCATGAATCTTGACACACTACTAGGGGTAATATTATTATACATAAGCTAGTGTAGGGAGTTCCCTCTTGATATAGGTTAGTACCACTTATTATATAATTTATTCATCCTCAATATGACTGACTTCGATGTCATTCTCAGCATGGACTGGCTTGTTCCATATCATGCCCATGTGGATTGGTATCACGGGCGGGAGTCCTTTACATCACTTGAGGGAAACACATATATTCATAAAGGTGAATGGGATATCTAGGAAATTTGAGGTAGAACTGAGCGTCTTGGGCTTGGTATGGTAACCACCCATATAGTGAGTCTTTTTATGAGTGATCATGGAAGGAATCTTATTGAATTACCTCTTATTGAGGACCGTTTCAAGGATTTCTTCCCTGATGATTTATCCAGATTATGTAATGATAGAGAGGTGGAGTATACCATTGAGCAAGTGTTTGGAATGGAATCAGTTTCCATTACTAACTGTATGATGGAACCAATTGAGTTCTTAGAACTCAAGAATTAGTTTTAAGATATAGAGAAAAAAGTTTTTATCTAACTCAACACATCTCCATGAGGTTCATCTTTCATTTTCACCAAGAAGGCGGATGGTAGCCTCTAATTGTGTGTGGATTATCGATGGTTGATGCAGCTTATGATGAGGAACCAATATCCACTACCTCATATATATGACCTCTTCAACTATCTCTAAGGAGTGACTATTTTCTCTAAGATCGATTTGAGTTTGGGATATCATCAGGTTCTTGTAAGACCATCAAACATTCCAATTACAATGTTCCAAAGTAGGTATGACTTGTATAATTATCTGGTTATTCCACTCATCATTAAAAAAACTCCAATAGTATTCATGGATATATTGAATAGGGTTTTCCACCCATACCTAGATTCATTTTTTTACTTCGTAGATGACATTTTTAGTGTATTATCACAATAGACAAGGCCATAACAACCATAATTAGATCATTTTAAATACATCAAGAGAGCACCATATTTATGAAAAGCTCAATAAATTCCACTTCTAGATTAGTAAAGTTCACTTTTTGGGCCATATCATTTCAGATTTAGGTGTATCTATTGACCCAGAGAAGGTGAGTGTTGTGTTTTTCTGGGGGAAGACTAAGATTTTTTTGATATATTCATATTCATGGGGATAAATAGCTATTATAGGATATTTATCTAGGATTTATCCCACTTAGAACTGCCTCTCACATGCCTGACTAAGAAGGGTGTAAAATTCCTCTGGTCTGAAGCTTGTGAGATGGATTTTCTAGAGTTGAAGGGAAGAACAAATTCATCACAAATCCTGATTCTTCTAGTGATGGGAAGAGGCTATAATATTTATTGCAATGCTTTAGGTATTAGACTAGGATAATTTATTCTCTAGGGAGATAAAGTGGTGGAATACAGGTCCTTCCATTTGAGGCCTCATGAGTGTAATTAACCTATGCTCGACTTTTATCTAGAAGCCATGGTTCATGATCTTTATTGTTAGAGGCACTAATTATTGGGTGAGGGGTTTTTGGTTTACACTGATCACAATATCCTCAAATACAACTCTACACAATGAGAATTGAATCTGATGTAGAATAGGTGGGTTGAATACTTACATTCATTTTACTTTGAGATTTATTATACAGTAAGTAAGGTGAATGCTATAGCTGATTCCCCAAGCCAAAATATTAAGAAACATGATTTTTAGAAGTTCGGGAGTGAGTAGAAGTTGATATATTTTTTTTCTTCTGAGATTCACTTGGAGGTTCAAGAATAACATGGTTATTTAGTTTTAGAATCTCTAATGGTGACATCATATCTTCTATAGTGGGTGTGGTTGAGAAAACTATCATATCCCGTTGTCCATGTCCCGAGGGAAAGTGTCTCATGGGAGAACCCACCTACTGGTTGGGTTTTTGATGGGAATGAGGTCCTGATCTTCCATGTCCATGATTGGGTGCCTTCAGATATACAGGAAGAGTTGATGTGGGAATATCATGCCTCTATTTGGGAGGTTCACCCCAAAATTACCAAGATGTACACCATCATCATTTTTAGCTAGGTATAAAGAATTATATTGAAAGTTTCATTACGAGGTGTTCCACCTGTTAGCATGTGAAGTTAGAGCATCAATGACATGCTATAATTCTTTAGACTCTATCCATTCCATAGTGGGAATGGAATGACATCACTATGGACTTCGTGATAGGCTTGTTGAGATCACCTCATGGAAGAGATGTAGCATGGGGGATCATCAACAAGTTGACCAAGGTTTCACACTTTATATCCATCCAGGATACCTTCTCTTTTGATGAGATATGATGGATTTATATCTAGGAGATAGTGAGACCTCACAGTGTTCCCTATTAAATATTTTTGGACCTAGATTCCCAATCTAATTCACTATTTTTCATGGGTTGTAGAAGGCATGAAGTTCATAGGTGCTATTAAGTAAAAAATATAACTCCTAGATTGATGGGAAGTACAAGTGTAAGATAAGGGTGTTAAAGGACTTTCTTTAAGAATGTTTTCTTAATTTGGATGTTCATGGGAGAAACCCATACCTCTTGTGGAGTTTTCCTAAAATAAAATAATTTAGGAAATGATTCATATGGCTCTATATGAGGCTATTTATGGTAGGTCATTACGTTCACCTTTATCCTAGTTAGAGGTAGGTGATGTAGTGCTATTGGGTCCTCATCTTGTAAAAGTGACCCCAGAGCAAGTCCAACTAATTTAGAAGTATATGGATATATATTAGTCTAAGAATAAGTCTTATATAGTCATCACCATTGACCTATTGAATTTGGGGTGGTACATTGGGTTTTTTTGTGAGTATCACCTAGACTGGGTCATAATCAAATTCAGAGATAGGTAAATCTATTGCCTCGGTAATTAGGTCCTTTCAAGATAATGGAGAGAGTTAGATCAATATCATACCGGTTGTTGTTACCTTAGATATACTATTCTATGAATGACATCTTCCATGTATCACTACTTTGTTTATATCATGAAAAATCATCCCATTTGTTCGACCCTTAAGATATCAAATTAGAAGTGGATTCGTCCTTTGTGGAACATATGATATGTATCATTGATCGGAGCATGAAGGATCTCTGAGGTAGGTCAATTCCCTTAGTCTAGGTGATATAACACCAAGTTTGTGTTCATAATAATACCTAGGAGTAGGAGGATGATGTACATGAACAGTGGCCAGAACTCTCATGGATATCGTCTTACAACCCTCAAAAGGGAAACTTGAGGATGAGTTGTCTTAAGGTGGGGTTTTTATAATGTTTTGACTTTTATTAAAGGTAAAAACCATTTATTTTCAGTTTAAATATATTATATAATCTTGGTAAATGTCCCTTACAACCTAAGGAATTTTTTAGGAGTGTTCAGAGCTTGTTTGAAGCTCGGTGTTCTGAGAATTGTTCAAAATGGGTAGGCCACATGGTTACAATACAGTTAGTACTAACCATTCAGTGTAATCATATGGGGCACTCAGTGGCCTGCAGGAGGGTGCACAGTTATCAAAAATCATGCGGGACTGGGCACACAATCGTGTGATTTTTCTTAGAAAAATTGTAGAGGAAATTTTCATGGACTATGCATGGTTACCCATACTATGTGCCTAGCCCATGTGGGGTCCTCTTTGGGAAGTTGTATAGTGCACAGTTGATGCACAGTTTGGCCAACTGTGCACCCTTGTATATATTGGTGAATTTACACTTTTACCCTCAATGAATTTAAAACATTAACATACCTTTCTCCCTTCTCTTGTATAGTGGATGAAGTCTCCTCTCCTCTCCCATGGGTTTCTCCCTTAACTAATTTAGGGATTACTATTTATTCTCCATCCAAAGTTCAAATCCTTCACTGTTGGGTGTGTTGGAGAGATTGAGATAATCCCTATGATCCTCTTCCTCACATTCCCAATTTCTCTTATCTTCTATTGTTTTATTTTGGAATGACCTCATTTTCCTTATTTTAGGGAATTTGATGATTTCTTTGATAACTGTAAATCTAACTCAATTCGAGGGTTGAAAATGGATGACTGGTCTTATATGATCCCAAGGTAGTTGTTCTAGTTTATTTACCCACAATTAAATGCATTCTAAATCTTGTTCCATTGTTCCATGTTCCATACCCTTCTGATGATGCCTGAAAATTCCATAATAATTAAAATGGAATTCTTACCTTACCAAATAATACCCTAGCGAGTGGAGAATCCACCATTCAGTTGATCACCTTGACCCAAGCCACCCTTTTGGGTGTGCCTAGTCCTTGATTGCCTACATTCAATAATTCTAAATTGTTAAACACCATTTGAGGTGTTATGACTCTGTAATAAATTCATTGAGTTGATACATTGAATTTGTTAGAATGATGGTCCATGATTTAGCCTTCTTTACCTTATTTCATAAGTATATTACTTAATTAATTTCCCTGGCCAACTTTCACATTATGATTAAAATTCTTACCTTGTTGAATTGTATGATTTTGATGGAAAAATCATACCCTTACATATTGTGAGAGAGATATAAGGTGTCCTGACTTAAGAACACCTTTGAAGAGATCATAACTCCTTAGTTAGTTTTTAAAATGGGTTTCTAATTACTCAAGGGGAAATACTAGATAATATTGAGATGGGATCACCATGTGTTTTCCTTTTTACTTCAAAATGAGTAATGTAAGTTCCCTATGGGTGACCCCGTGGATGAGATCAATGGTGAGATGGTTGTACAATTCCATGAGAGAGACTCGAGACCCTACATAAGATACCAGGGATGGAATTAGAGGTTTCTTATTGTGGTTTTCACACTGTTCCAAGAGTGAAACTTGGGATCTCATTCATGGGTCACCATATAAAGAATACTATGGCATTAGACATATATAAAGTCCCTAGATAAATACATGATATTTCTTTGGGATTTACTTGGATGGAATCATGGTGCCTTTTAACAACTTTACAAAGATGTTAATTAAATTAAAGAATAAGAATGTGGACTTGAGACCCATAGGATTCATCCACCAAGACAAATATAAATCTTAGGGATGGTACATATTTTGAAGTTTACTTATGGTAGCTCTTACCATATTTCAAACTTGTGCAGGTTACCATAGTTCAGAGACATCTAATTTAGGTCGAAGAAGGTAGATTTGGATGGGTTTCCAAGAGAAACCTAATCACATATATCTTATTTATTTATTTATTTTAATTTATTATTTATCAACACACTTCTCATTTATTATGAATGTTTTGGATTGATCTTGAAACCATTGGTGGTGGGATACTGAGTGTATCTCACACCCTTTGTGGGACACCTTTGGTATCCAATAATAATTCATGACTGTAGGTATTGATAAAGGGAAACTACCTTCTTCCAATGTTTGATTCTGATTCCTAGGATGGAGTATGGGATAAAGTGATCGAACCTATGCTCATGATGCTAATATTAACTTATTTTTATCCTTTTTTATATTTTTATAGCATTTAGTATAATAATTTATCCCTTGTATCCCTTGTACCATAATTATTATCGTTATAGGAAATGATCATCATCATCATTTTTTATCTATTATTTACTATTCAGTTTCCTCTTGTTCGTTATTATTCTAATATTGTTATTTATTCTTATTCCTCTATGGTAGGTTACTAATCCATGTAGTTATAATGACTATTATTTATTATTATTTCTTTTATAAAACTATGATATGATCTGATATATGAGGTGATAGTAGCCCCAAAGACACACCCTAGTACCTCGCTGCTAGTCAGAAGCTTCTAGAATATGGGGAGGCATGTTTTGTGTCTTATGTCCCACTGTATCAGAGCACCACTAGGTGGCATCTAGGGTAGGACACTATTAATCTTTCTATTTTCTTTCTATTAATTTAGATTTTAATTTCAATCTTAGGAATAGTTTAGTATGAAACCCCACTCCTAATATTCTTTTTTATCTTAAATGATATAATACATGTGCTTAATTGATTGATTTACTTTTGTAGGACCATGATGACACAAGGAAGGCCTTGAATAGTGGAGAAAGATGGGTAAAATATTCATTTCAAAATGGATTTAACTTTTTTCTTTTTTAAACTACTTACATTTCAACCTAAAGTCCTGCTTTGAGATTTAAACTGGAAAATTACATTCCCATACTTGAATTTATGCTTTACTTGAATTTTCTAAGAGACCTGATTTTTTTAGAAATCCTATGATTCCATGTTTTAGTATTCAATGGTAATGAGATTGAATGAGTAAAATGGATAATTTTATTATTATATTAAATCATGTATATTATAATTAGGACTCATGATTTAAGGGAATTAGTCGATTCATGTAAATAAAATTACCTTACCATTTTCACACTTTGAATTTATAAAATTCATGTAAATTTATTTTTTATTATTATTCATGCCAGGAGTGATTTTCCCAAATCAAATTTCCTATTCTCAAGAGGCTTTCTTGACCAAAAATATTCTATTTTATCTTGAGAATATTTCTCGAGTGATCTTGGGACATGTCATATTCTGAAACTTTCTCTTGAAATTTTCAAAGTTATAAATATAAAAAACCATATTTAAAATGATTGAGGATTTTTTATTGATAACACCTTATCCTTGAGAAAACCTAATACATTAATATTTGTAATCTCATAGAGACCATGGATGCCTTTGTTAGGAATGATCCATGTTTAGAGCTATTTTAATTCATTCTTAAAATCCTCTTAGTATTTTCATGATATTTTAAAGTTGAAGTGTGGGGGTGAATGACATCTTAGTAATAGAGAAAATCTACATTGTCAGGGAAACGTGACGGGGTGTTGTCTTGGGTATTGGGAAAAGTTTATTGATTTATTCATTCTACTTTATATTTCTCCCTTATTGAAAAAAAAACGAAAAAAATAAGTGAAAAATAAATATAAAAATTTGAAAAAACAATATATAAAATAGAGAAGAAAAAAATAATAGAGAGAAGAGAAATAAAAAATAAAAAAAGGAAAAAAGATAAAAAAGTAAAAAATATGGGTTTTGACTTAGGAGTATAAAAAATCATAATCACCATACCTTTTATTTTTATCATATATGGTTAGGTGATGTATTTGAGATAAATTCTAAGCATAAATTTTGAAAAAATGAAAAAAACAAATAGAAAAAAAGAGAAAATAAATAGAAAAAATTCAAGGATAAAATCATTCATTATTATTTATTTTGACCATAACCATACTTTGAGTTTGTGAAAAATGGGAGTTTCTACTTTGAAGGGGAAAATTACATCGAACTTTCATTTTTTATATCATGCACTTTACTTTTTAGATAGGACTTATACTTGAGCCTTAATTTTTAAATCATCAATTCCTTCCAACCCTAAAACTTAGAGTGGTAAGATTAAATAGTGTTAGATTAATACCTATAATATTTAATAATAATTAATTAAGGTGTTTTAGTTAATGATAATAAAAGTACCATCATTTTCAAATGGGAATATTAAAAATCCTAGACTTTATCGCTTCTTTAAAAATTGAGAAGTTAAATTGATATTTTATGTGGATCTTTGAGAATTTGATTTAACATTGATAATATTTTGTATTAATTTGAGATTTTATCAGTGGTAACATTGGTTTCATTTTAATTCCATGTTGATATTTAATGCTTGTGTATAATCATGGTTTTAGTGTGGGGGTATTTAACACACTAATATATCATCCATATTTCTATATATTATTTAAGGATTTTTGAAATATTTTAATGAATAATGCTGATTAATGTAAATGTTTTTTTTTAAAATTGAGAAATTATAAATTTTTTATTGAAATGGTTTAAAATGAATGATGAATAATGAATTTTGGTTAATAATTATAATTATGAAATTTTGGTTGGTATTTTGTTAAGTGTTTGGAAATTCACATCCCATAACCAAACAACACTAAGTCACATAACCATCCCTTTGAGGGCCAACTATCTATGGTTGAATAGAGGGAAGACCAACATGATTCAGTAGGGTTGAAATGGGATATCAAGTCCATGGGATGTGTGATCCTGTGGAAGCTTCCTGTGAGTAGAGTTGGGCCTTGTTTGCTAGGGCTGCGCAGTACACACACCGCATGTAAGTGTGTGCATGTGGATACAAGAGCCCACCCCCACTGAAGACATTTGATTTGGTGATTACACACTATAAATTATAAACAACCACTGATACTAAATCTCTTCAAATGTGGCAAAAAATATCCTGGTTATTTTTCGTTCTTTTAAAAATTTGAATCCGTACCTCCTGATTTCTCTCCACCATCGCTCGCCGCCTTCTGCCACTACTTGAGACCTTCTACTGCTGCTCCCATTTGGAGAATAAATTTAATCCACCTTATAAGATCGCCTAGAGCTCAAAATCCTCTACCATCACCCTTATGACCTCCCTTGATAATTAATGAGCCCTTTTCTGACCTCCATAAAGGCTTCATCCGACCACTTCGAAGGTCGGGTGAAGGGGGAGTTTGATCAATAATAACCGATTTCCCACAAAATCCACTACCATGTCCACCAAGATGCTACCTAAACCTTCAATACTACCATGTAAACCATGCATGAACAGAAACCCATGCTGCCACATAGTCTAGGATAAGGCTGCCTTGCATGATCTCTCGATTCTCCACAACATATCTTGAACACCTAATTTTACAGAGTGTTTCCAAAAATTAAAACCTGGTCTTAAGGTGAAATTTATTCTATTTTAAATTCATGAAGATATGGATTTATATGAAGAAAATATGAGGCAATGTAACTCTCTTATCCTATAAAATAAGAATCCCTAGCCTACTGTAAAAGAGTTCGACACTCACTGGAGGGGCGACTACTAAGGATACCACTACACTATTTTTATTTCTTTGTTTTATCTATTTTTTATCTATAATTTTTCAATTTTATATCTTTTATAATTAAACACGCATAGGTTTCATTCATTTACTAAGTGTTCGCAACCCTCATCTTCTTCTTCTCCTCCTCCTCCTCTTTCTTTTTTATATTATTTTTCCAATTTATTTTCTTCTTCCCATTATTTTTTTATTATTTTATTTTATTCTTATTCTCTCTCTCTCTTCTAATTCCATTTTTATTATATTATTTTATGTGTTATTCATTTTTTTTATTTTTATTTTATTTTATCCTCTTATTTCTCATCTTACCACCATAACCACTTACTTCCAATAATGGGAGGCTAACCTAATGCTTTGCTCAGGGGAGGTAAGTGGTGTTTCCATTCATTATGCACTTCAATTAATATGTTTAATTTACATTGGTGTTAATAAATACCAAAGTTTACGAGTTTGGAAATTTACCACCATGAAATTGAACTCAATCTCATTAATATTATATTATTTTAAAAATTCCCGTTCCCTTATTTGAACACCATCTCTTTACAGATGGAGTCAATCCATTTAAGGGATGAAATGGTATATGATGGATTCGAGTCTTAGAAGGATTCATACTCTCGATTGAGGTGTTCTGTCATCCTTGATTATAAGAGGAGGTGAAATTTATCTTTCTATAGGAATTCAATATTTCCCATCAAATAAATAAAATAATAATAATAATTCAAGAGTGATATTTCACAATTAGGTTATCAAAATTGATTTAAAAAACAATAAGATGAAATATATTACCTATGAAACAAACCAAAAAGGCCAAGTTCTTTCTTTCTACTCACATTCTTTTTTGAATTACATGTTAGTTTAGTTTAAATTTTCATTCAATATTGTAATGTATATTTAATTTATTTTCATTATTTTAGAAAATAAATAATACCCAAATTTATCTGATTTTCATAAAATAATAAAAATAACAAAAATAAATAGTATTCTCTGAATTAGATTATGTATTTGAACAAACTATGAAGATCCTCAAGTGAGATGAACCTGGTCATAAACTGTGTTTCACTAGGAAATAGTTTAGAAATATGATTTTTCCACACCCCGAGATAGTTGTGCTGTCACATCTATACCATAATTGAATAATGAATATCTATATGAAGTATATAGAAAAAATTTATCTATAAACACTTATATAAATAAATATGTATTGGTATTTAAGAGAATATTTATGTCAGTATGGTATGAAGTGAGAAATTGTAGACTATATGTCTTGATGCTTAGTATTTTTTTAAAAGGTTGGGGTCGAAGGCTCAATTTATTATTTAAAGCAAAGACCTCTTTAGACTGGGTAGAGGGTGACCCATTACATAGACCGAAGGCCCAAGGCCAAGTGGCCTAAATACAAGGCTTGAAAGCCCATTTTTTGGCCCAAAGGACCCCTCGGTGAACAGTACTACTACAGTACCCGCACTGCTACAGTACCTGATACAGTAACCGCCGCCGCTATAGTGCCTGCTACAGTCCCTCCGCCGCTACAGTGTCACCGCTGCTACAGTTCCATGGCTGCTACAGTCTGCTACAGTGCCCCCTGCTACAGTGCCCTGCTACAGTACCCTGCTACAGTACCCCGAAAATTCACCCCTGCCCCAGATTTGATCCCGAGTCTTTTGGATTCCAAGCAGGATCTTGTACCACTAGGGTACAAGGGGAGTCATGCATACTCTACCTATACCTATATGGAAGTGGGAAAATAGTATAAAGGATTTTTTCATTGTAATAATAAAGTATCAAAGTAAGAAATGCTTTATCTGGGTCATTATGGATCACCTTACTAAGTCTTCTCATTTCACTGAGATAAGATAATATCTACCCCTTAAGTGCCTTTCTCTGCTCTATATTAATGAAATAATCATGCATTATTGGGAAACTCTATTAATTTTATCTAGTTATGAACCTTGAATCACATATAAATTATGGAAGATTCTTTAAAGGTATATCAACACAAAGATACATTTAATCACCATATATCATATCCAAACTGATAGGAAGTATGCAAGAACTATCTATACTTTTGAAGACATGCTGATATCATGTTCTCTTAACTTCCATGGTATATAGGACTGATACCTACCTTTAGTGGAATTATCACACAATAATATCTATTATTTTAGTATCTAGATGGAACCATACAAAGAATTGTATGGGAATAAACTGTTGGATAAAATTTGAAGAAATAAAGCTATTTTCCCCAGAGCTTTTGGATGAGATGAGTATTAATGTATTGAAAATTTTAAATCATATTAAAGAATTCCATATCAGATAAAAGTGACATGTTTATAATTGAAGGAAATAGTTGGGATTTCAAGTGGGGGATCAGGTATTATTGATGGGTTTCCCATGAAAGGGAGTTGTAATATATGGAAAAGGAGAAAACTATTAAAGTTTGATTTTATCAAATTTAGAATTTGAATTAGATAAAATGAAGATATAATTGAGATTCAGAATGTAAAAATTTTGGTAATAAGGGTCATCTTATATTTTTAGTATTAAAATAACTACCATGATTAATTTTTAATGAAGATTAATAATGGTAAAAATGGGTAAATGAAGTATCTCAATTTTTTAATAATTAAAAGGTCAAAAAAATATAGAGATAATTTAAAAGTATTAAATTCATACCAACATTTACCACCTACAACATATCCACCTAACTAACCTAATTCACCTAACACCCACATTATTCCATTCTTACCCTTTACCTAACTTTTTAATGAAAAATCACACCTTTTCACCTATAAAAGGATCTCACTCTGACCCATTATCTCATATCACTATACTGTAAAAGAATTGATCATTAATTTACCTTATATATCATTATATAAATCCCTCCCATGGAGTTTTTATGGTAATAAGGATTCCTCTTTATCTCTAAGAATCCACATAGAAAATAAGGGTTTTCAATCCTTCTATTTCATTTTTAATTGAAATTATATTTTACAATACCATTTACACATATTCCTTTGATTTTAATTTAATTTTGATATATCAAATTTGATATGTTGTTTATGAGATACTACTTATCCCCATTGATTATATCATTTTCTAATGCCATTATTATACTGACATAAAGAATTTAATTACACCCTCCCATTTTCAATTATAAGACTTTAATATAATGTTATCATGCTTGTAATTTTTTGGAATTATATCCCATTTTATATATTGAAATATGTGATTTTCTCTCATTGAAGCCTTTTTATAATCCTTCATAATGCTTAAAAAGAATTTTTTTTTGGAAATTAAAGTGTGTATTTTTTTTACCTATAAAATCACTATCTGGATACTAGAAATTAGATGTAATTTTAAAGAAGACTCACCTAGGGTTAATCACCCTAAAAATAATTGGTTTAAAAATTGACTCATCCATCACCCTAATTCATTATGAGTGGTCATATAACAACACACCTAAAAATAATCTCTAGGGGAATATGATTTGAAATATTCACATACTATTTAAGAACCATTATGAAGTATTTTTCCTTCCATTAGTATGGTCTCTTACCAGTGAAAATTATTGGTTTCAATTACAATCTTCTATTGATAACCCACAAGCTTTTAATTACCCTTCACTAATACCTTATATTTATCTCTTTGATAAGGTTCCTTTCTTTTATACTAATAATACCCCATATTTGTTATCATATGCATGTATTTTTTAACCATCGACGTTGTTTCTCTATATGGGTTATAAACATGTTATCCATTTTATTGACTTGGGTAAAAGTATTGGAATTCTGTATGCAGTTATTATAACATGGTTTATTATTGTCATATTGACTATGAATTGTTTATATATCCACTTTCTTTCTCATGAAGGGTTATGATCATGTTATCCATTTTATTTTCACGGGGAAGAGTATTGGTGTTCCATATATCAATATAGCAATACAAATGATTATTGGAAAGTTGAATCAGTATTGTTTAATCATCCAAATTATTTTTCCAACTGTCTTATGATAATGTAACCACTTTTATTGAGATCGAGAAATGTATTTGTGATAAATAATTGTTATTATAATATAGAAGATTATTGGAAATATTGATTATGAATTGTTTATTCATTTTCTCATGTGGAGAATATATTGGACTTAAGCAAGTGATGGTTGGAGCCCAACATTATATATCCCCTTGATGCATTGTTAGGTCTCATGAGATAAACATGTTTGGGTATATTGGTGTATGTATACATAGAACAATATGTTTCCATGATGATAAGATCATGATGTCTTGGCTTATGTTGTGGAATTAGTTGTCTGGCATTATTCATTTCATTACTATGGAATCAGTTATTCTTATCCATGCAATATATTTATTTTCATATATATCCATGGATATATTATTCTCTCAGTTTCATTTGATTACGGATTCACGTTTTTTAGTTATTCCATCCATATCACATGAGGTAAGTTTATGTTATGATAGCTTGGTCGATATGATACTCCTTATTGAGCATCTAATCTCACCCTTATTTTTTTTCCGTAGGAAACCTAGAGGATAACTATGTATAATTTTAAAGGATATAATAGAAGGGATAATAATGTTCTCATAATTTGTTCATGCCATATATTATGTTTTTAAATGTAATGTACGTATGTAAATAGTCATGCAATAATACTAAGTTGTTGGATCTGATAGAAACCCATATATTATGTACCAATAATGTAATATAACAATTAGATATGGGTTTATTTAATCCAAATTGTTACAGAAACTGAGACTTAGATCATATAATTATAGTAAAACTAAGGTACACCCTCAAAAAAATAAAAATACATCCCTAAAGTATTTCCTATGATACCAAAAAAACTTAACAAAAATCACCAAAAACACGTAATCAATGTCCTCAAGATCGAACCTCTATAACTAGGGTATCCTTATACTATCCCATGATAATAAAAAATTTATTACCCTATAAAACCTAATAAACTCACACCAATTTACATCAAATTTAATTTGGAAATGAAACCAGGGAATAAGATATAAAAATAACTTAAATGGATGGTGGAATCTCAATGATGAATGATTTATGTGTAGAGATCAGATGATATTGGTTTAGTTAGAGGGATAAGGGAATTATAGTGGAACACAATGATAGTGTAGAGGCTGATGAGAAGAGGGTGGTGACATCAGAGTTGAGGTCAATAATGAAAGTCATGTGCATAGATATAGGGATATGGATTGGGGTTGAGGTATAGGATAAAGGGAAAGGGAATAAGGTGTTTTATAAGAATAATTTATCAATGTTCTAAATAAAAATAGACACTAAATACCATATTTATAAATTCTTTAAAAATAACTACTAAAAATGGAAAAATAAATAAAAAATATTTAGTAATGTTTTTAAAAAATGAACCCAAATATATATTTTATTATAATGTGTTTAAATTAATTAAATCATTTTATTAATTGAGTTTAATATTTATTTTATAAGATATTTTTAGGCTAGAATTAATTTAGGTAAAGATTTATAGACCTTAAATATGGACTTATCTAGTGGTGGGATAAGTGAAAATAATAGGCTTCCTCAATGAATTAATGATTTCAATTAAATATCAATATTTATTGTTTTTTTGATGATCATAATTTTTGAAAGTTATTATATTCTAGAGAGTTTTTATCTTTATTATAAAGCTCATCATCTTTAGGAATATTATTTAATACCTTTACATTAGAGTACCCGAGTTATAGTCCTTAGTTATTCAAAATATCTTACAAGGACTTTGAGATCAATCCAAGTTGAAGTTTCTTTCACAAGTAAATTATTAAAACCAATTTTTAATTTTGATGAATAATAATAACTATCCATGATGGGTTAACACCAATAAATACTTATAATATGGTTTTGTTCCCTGGAAAGGCTTGCAGTTGGAGGTGGTTACTTCCCAATGGAAATTTTTAGTAATTTTTTTTCACCTTCTTATATAATATTATAAATATGGGTGTTTATAATTAGAAATATATGTCATTAAGTTTATCCCTTATTTATAATAATAAATATTTTTGTTACCTATGAATTTAGTTCATCTAACTAAACCACATAAATTCTCTAGGTGTAGTTTTCTTCCCATATTTTGTGTGTGAGCACTAGCAAGATTGAATCCATAAAAAATTGTATTAAACCTAATCACATAACTATATAAATAATCCAAGAATATACTTTTTATTTTGGTTAACCTTATATCGTTATTTTTGTCTTCTCCAATACACAAAAAAGGAACTACAAGAACATTATTATCTCCACCCCTTAATATTTTTTTCTTCCACAATATATGATGTTATTTTTACCTCTTTGAACCCTATAAAGTTTTATTTGTGACCAAACATCCTATGGTTTGAGATCACTTCCACTGCTACTAGTCTATATTTTATTTTTGTAAATATGGTACAACCTGATCTGAAAATATGATTAGTAATTAAAAAAATTATAGAAATTGGAGGAGGCAAGTTGTGTGTGTATTGGAAGAAAACAACAAAAAACTAAAAAGAGAGATATTTTTCATCTCCTTGTAGGAAGAAAAAAATGAAGAAACTATTTTTTTAATAAAAATAATGGGATGAGGGTATTATAAACAATGTATGTTGAGGAATGAGTTGAAAATTTATAATTTAAGAAAATAAGAGAAATGTAATTTTTTAAAATAAAAATGTGGGAAGAATGTTACTATATAGAGGAGGAAAATTTTGGGGGGATAAAATTTATTACTCATTGTTGGTCATATAGATGTAACAAATCAGTACTTTTTTAGAATTTTTGACTATTATGAATTCCTTAGTACTATTTATTTTTTTGAAATTATAAACTATTTTTGATTTGATAAATAATACAAAAATTAAAATTACTATGGTGCCACCCGAGGAGTCTATTCCAACAAAACATACTGGGATGAAAAAACTTCTAGAAATATAAGTATAATGCCCAAAAAAAAATTTATTTAGATAAATTCAATGGTATAAATAATTTTAGCCTATGGATATGTGGATTTCTTGATGTGATAACTTACTATGAGTTAGACATTAACCCATAGGAAAAAATATCTAACATCTCTGACAATGATTAGAGGAGATGAAAT
Organism: Viscum album; assembly: GCA_963277665.1. NCBI lineage: Eukaryota > Viridiplantae > Streptophyta > Magnoliopsida > Santalales > Viscaceae > Viscum > Viscum album. Next base: position 696,299,370 of record OY728131.1, read on the forward strand.
ACCATGCTTATGAAATGATCTGTATTTATATAGAAAAATATCAAAAATAAAATTTAATTTTAGAGACCAATGAAAATAGATTTTGGAATATTTTTTAGAAAAAATACATGGAAAAAATCATTAAAAATTGGCTCTAATTGAATAATAAATTGTTTTAATTTCAATACAATAATGTTATGTCTTCTAATGGGAACCTATATATTTTTAATGAACTCTTAATAGATTTTAAATGGTTACATGTGATGATCCTAGAACAAGATACGACCCTTTTATTTATAAACTCTCCACTAGAGAGTTATGATCATCTAACCTCTATAATTTCATATTGTAAGGATGAGGTAATTCAATAATGTATCAAATTACTTAATCAACAATGAGGACAGGTGGAAGGAAAAATATGATCATAGATATTATGAATTAAAGGAATTGATGGAAACCTGATAAATATAATACAGTAGGAAGCACATAGAATTTTGAAGAATTTTTTTTGATTAATGTAAAGATGAAATTCAAACTATAGATGTCCTGTAAAAGATTAATGTGCTTATTATCATAAAAAAGGGAACCAGAAGAAGGACTGTCCCAATATTCATAAACCAAATTAAAATATTATACAAAAAATGGAGGTGGTTAAAGATTTATCTACCCTTATTTCCTTAGTGATCGACCATTTATGATGTTGGATTCCTCATTCAGGTAGTTCATTCCACATGTTCATAAATCCTTAAGGAGTTTAATAGAGGTATGGTTCTTATATAAAATAATTATCCTTATCATACTAGAGGTATTTGAACAATATGATTGAGAATGCATGATAGTAAAATTTGAATCCTTATAAATGTGCGATATATACCATAAAAATAGAGAAAAAGATCATATCTTTATGAGTTTTGGATCTTATTGACTAGAAGAAAATAATTTAAGATGTAGTCATGATAATAATTTATGGTACATTAATTTTCTTTAAAAATAGTAAAAAATTCATTTTTATTATTTTAGTAATGAGACACTTATAAGTGGATTAGTGATATTGAGGTGAGAGATCTTGAATTTCCTAAATCATGGTATATAAGACTCAGGAATATTGAAGAGAAGTATTTTCATAGTTTAGTAAAGATAGGTGTTTTGAAAGGTTCTAAGATAGGAAAACTAGGCTTCTGTGAGAATTTTATCATGGGTAAGAAACTAGAGTCAATTTTAGCACTAAACCCCATCAAATTAAGGTAACAATTGACTATATTCATACCATTTTATAGAGACCATCGAGGAATGATTCATTAGGCGGTAATCATTATTTTTCACATTTATTAATGATTACCCTGAATATGTTTGGATTTAATCAATAATTCATATGGATTAATTTTTATATATCATACTTAAATGGAATAATATGATTGAAAATAAAATGGAATGAAATATCAAGAGATTAAGATGAGATAATAGTGTATAATACACATAAAATCAATTCAAGAATGTTATAAAGATAAAAATAATGTGATAAAATTTATAAATACAAGATTTTCATAAAATAATGGAGTAAAAAATTAATGAATAATAAAATCATTGAAAGGTTACAATGTATTTTATACCAATAATGTTTGAAAAAGTATTTTTGTACTAAAGAATTGATGTTTTCAACACACATTATGTATCGATTAACTATTTACATTATTGATGATAAATATTTAATAGAGTTTTATTGTGGGGATAATGTTTCTAATTATAATAAATAACATATATTTAGGTGTACTAATTATTATCATGTAATTCACTCAAATATTGAATGTATAGAAATAAAATCTATATTTACTAGTATTAGTGTTGGTGTGAAATCTTTCAACCTGTGAGATCCAGAAGTAAAGAAGATCATCCAGATTAATAATGTCACATTTGATGAATCTATAATTGTAAATTATAATTATTCTAAAAAATAGATGGATTTATCAATTAATGTTATGATTTTAGTATAAAAAATTACACAGTCGAATGATTGAGATACATGAATGATAAAGTACTGGGAACATAATGATATCCCAATTAAAGATAGAGTTTCATTAAAGTAGGATAATCAACATTAGGGGAGCATTTCCACAATTTGACCATAAAATAACAAATAGATACCTTCATGGTATAATGATATGGGGTTTTATGCTACTTCAATAATAGAAGATGATATTCAATAAATTTATAAATAAAATTTGGATAGTAATACGATAGACTATTCGAAGTTATCTACAGAAGAAGAAATGAGTTCACAACATCAAAATCAAAAATGGGATCTTATTACTTATTCAAATGAAAAGAGGGTAGTTATTAGAAAATATGAGTTTATAAATAAATAATATGATACTGGTAGTAAAAATATCATGTACACGGATATACTTATTTCTAAGGGATATGCATATAAGGATGGTTTATACTACAATGAGGTATTCTATCTTATTTTTACGTATGTGACTTTCTGATTTTTTTTGGAATTAGTTACTTAGTTTTATGTATAGTCATCTCTACATGAAATCAAGATAACATTTAATCTAATATCATAAAATGAAGATATATTTACGATGGATCTAGATGGGTTTTATATACTAGGATGTGATAATTGGGTTTACATATTGAAAAAAATAATTTCATGTCCTAAAGAAATCATCAAGATAATGTTAGAAAATGTTTGAAACTTTTAACATGAAATTGAAATATGTACACCATCTATTTGATCATTATTTTTACTTTAGGAAAATTAATAATGGTATATTTATCTATTACTTTCAAATATTAATGATATGTTTATTTCATATAAAACTGAGGTGGAAATTGATAGAATAAATGTAAATATTAATTCAGAGTGTTTGGTAAAGTAACTTAGAGATTCCAAGAATTTTTTTGGGATGGAGATCATATGAGACAAATATATGGTTTTTATTACCCTCACCTGGATGGAATATTTGAAGAAATTCCTCTAAAATTTCAATATTGATGATAAATCCAAACCCAGTAGAACCTCTTTTTAAACTTAATGTATAATTATCTTCTAAGATATCTGAAGATTTGAAAAAAATGGATCATGTTCATATACATGTTTAGTGGGATACTTGAAATATTTTATGGTGTGTATGAGAACTGATATTTGACACATAGTGAGTGTGGTAGGATGGTAAATGTATGCCCCTGATAATGATCATTGGAAATTAGTTAGATAGATTCTATAATATATAAAAAGTAATGTAGATATTGTTTTAATGTTTATGAGAGATATAAATATTGGGTGATATTTTGTCAGATATGTTGATTATGATTATTTAGGTGGCTAGGATAAGTGGCAATCAACTAATGGCTATGTTTTTACTGTGGAAGGAGGAGTAATGAGTTAGAGATCTACTATATAGTTAAAAGTGAATTTTTATACTATAGTGGTAGAGTATATGGTTACAAGAAAACATTAAAGGATGATATATGGTAACATGTACTTATTAGAGACTTATAGATCATCTATGACAATGTCTATAATACCTGATGCCTGATAATATTAGGTAAACACAATATCTTAAACTATCACATAATATAGACTCTAAAGAGCCATTATTCAAGAGTATATTTAAAAGTTTTATTTCTAAATTTTAGAAATTTATTTTAATAAAATAAACTTCATATTATAAATATTCATAAATATATTATCTTAAGATGTTTTTTTTGTATTTTTCTAAAATAGTTTATATTTAAGTGAATAGTTGAAAATACAGTTATTAACCAAAATATAAATTTTATAACTTTATCATAACATAATAAACATCAATAAAATTTTAAAATATTTTAAATGGATAATGTTGTGTTTTTTAAATACTAATGTTAATTTATATAACTTATGTTTAATCTTTTAAGAATTTAAGTAATATTTTCAAATAAAAGAAAATGTTTTTGGTCTATTCAATTAATTTAATATTATTTTGGTAAAATATGGTTTGGGATAGATTTGGAGTCTATATAAAATGTATTTGTTTTATAATAAATGTTTTTTTATTAAAATAAAACGTATTGATAATTTTATACTAAAAATAATTTTTCATCCTAAAAATACACTTTTTTAGAATGAGTTTTACATGCGCTGATGATAAAATTATTTTTTCATAAACATGTTAATTATATATGATAAAATATGAATTATATTAATAATAATTAGGTTTAAATTATTTATCAGTTCCATTATTAATAAAATTACTTATTTTAAATATTAATTACCACGGTAAAAGGAAAATAGTTGTTTTCAAATAATTAATTTTATAAGAGTTATAAAAAGTTTATCTAAATAAAGTAGATTACTTAATGAAAATTACATTTTTTTATAAAAAAATATGAACACTAATTTAATAAATAGTTAATAGGAATCAATAATAAACAATTAATGTATAAAAAGTCATTTTTCTAGAAAATCAATTTTACCAATAATTTATATTTTTATTTAAAATTTTATTTTCTTAAATTTTTGAAATTAATTATATTAAATATAGTCAAAATTCAGATTTATAATGTCAAAATTTGGTAAGTGGTTAGTCTTATTGTTTTTGTAATAAAATAATTACCAAAAATAATTTTTAATTAAGATTATTAAAGTAAAAATGGGTAAATTAAGTATCCCAAATTTTTAATATTTAATAGATAACTTACACCTTTTAGAAATTATTTTTTGGTATTAAATTCATACTCATATGTCTTACCTTCCATTTATCAACCTAACTCACCTGACCCACTTTACACCCATATGACTCTATTATTACCCCTTACTAAACAATAGTTTTGATGAAAAAGCCCCGTTTTTAAATATAAATGGAGCTCACTCCCACCCATTTTATCATCTCACACCAACCCAAAAGAATTTATCATGATGTTCCCTTCCCCCCTCTCTAAATATCTCCAAATGAGTTCCTAATGTTCTAAGGATTACTCCCAAGATTTAATAAACTACTTTCCATAGTAAGGGTTTCCAATCCTTTAATTTCCTATTTAGTTGAAATTATTTTTTTATAATTCCATTTCTAAAAATCACAACGATTTTAGTTTTATGTTATTATATCAGATTTTCTATGTTTTTAATGATAAACTATTTATTATTATAGCTTTTTTCTACATTCTCATTATGCCGACATATGGGATCTCATTCCACCCCTTCCATTATAAATTACAAACCATTATTACAATTTCATCATACTATTATTTTTATAGAATTATTTCACATTTAATATATTGAAAATGAGATATCATATCATTAAAGGATTTTCTTAATCCATTATAAGGCCAAAAATCCTAAATTTTCGGAATGTAAATTGTGTATGGTTTTCCTAGCAGTGACATACCTATCTATAAACTAGAAAGTGGATGTAGCAGTGGCATAGATTCAATAAGGGGTAATCATCTTAATAAAGGTTGGTTGAAGAACAAACTCAACCAACACACTAATGCATGACGAGTGGGCATAATACTGAACACTTAGCTAAAAACTTATAGAGGATATGCTTTAGAATATTCACATGCTCTTTATGAGCCATGATTAAAGATTTTTCCAACCATTGATATGGTCTCCTACAAATGAAAACTATTGAACTCAAATATTATATTATATTAATAAACAAAAACTTCAAAGGCACCCTTCTCCACTACATTATATTTATTTCCTTGATAAGGATACTTCCTTTTACATTGAGAATACCCCATCATTTTTATGTTGATTATATACTATTTAATCATCCACCTTCTTTTTCTGTATGGGTTATTATCATGTTTTCCCCTTTTATTGATGTGAGGAAAATTATTCAAAATCTATATTTTTTTATTATACAGATGATTATTGTAAATTTTACAATTTATTTTTTAACCACACACCTTATTTATTTGGATAGGTTATGATCAAAATATCTATTTTATTAGCATAGTGAAAAGTATTTGTGTTACATTTGTGATTATTCTATTACTAATGACTATTGTAAAGTTTTAACACTATAAAATTTTGCAATATATTTCCATAAATAAACAGTTTTTCGATATATTTCTCTACTATCAATATTAAACTCAAATGAAAACCATGGTATATTTAGATAAACATATTTTTATTAAATATAAAGTTAAAACATATCCATTTAATTAGAATGTGTAAGTAGGAATAACTACATTATGAAATTTGGGTATAATGAAAATAAATTATACTTTTAATACTAAGGAAATTCAATTTGTATTATTGGAACAACTAAGAAAATCATTTTATGATTAAAAATATATATTTCAAAAAATTGGTGTTTTATTTCAATTAACTAAGTATATTATGATTAAATAATAATAAAATTAATTGATAATATGAATAATATATTAATAAAAATTAATTATTAATTTATAGTAAATAATAATTAATAATATTTAACATTTAAAAAGATTTTTTCAAATTAGAATAATGTTCCATATTACTTTGGGATTTTATTTAAATATTTATTTCTAAAATTTTATAAATTTAATTTTAAAAAATTATCATCATTTTTGTATAATTAATAATAATATAATATTATGATTAATTTTTATAATTTATTCTAAAATAATGGATTTTTAGGTGAAATGTGGAAAATACCATATTTGAAAATATTTTAGCTTTTATAACATCACTTGGATATAAGAAAAACATAAAAATTATGAATCCTTTCTATTGAAAAAAATATCTTATAATTAAAATTATATATTTTAAAATATTATTTTCGAATTACAAACCAATATTTCATATTTTATTACATAAGTAATATTTTTTAAAAAATTATTTTTAATACACTATACAATTGTATTTTAAAGTTTTTTAATCACTTTTTTAAATGGAATAAAATTAAATACATTTAAAGTTTTAAATAATGGGGTCCAAATTATCTAATAAGAACCATTTTTTTAGAAATAAATATTAAGTTACCTTAAATAAAAACTAGTTACTATGATAAAATCCAAAATTGAAAAACTAATATTTCAAGCATTAGAGAGCTTGAAAGATTTTAAAAAAAAATTATAAAAGGGGATATCCTATCCTCATTAAATCCATATGTTTATCCCAAAATCTTCCCAACCCTCTCTTAAAAAATCCTAGCCATCTTAATGATGTTTCGGTCTTCTAAAAATATCACCCCTTAAAGGTTTAATCCCCCTTACAAAGGACACAATCCAAGTAGTATGTTATAGATTTTTAACTACTACTCTATCTTTCTTATTTATTTATGTGATTTTATTAATTATATTTTTTTTCAAAATATTATAATGATAACATAACTATAATTTTTATACTGGTATATTATTATAATGATAGTACACACATTATCTACCCTACCCTTTTCAGTAAGAAAAAAAACGAATCATGTGTTGTGCAAACCGTTACCTCTAACATGCAACATGCTTATTTTTTCTTTACCACCATAAAATAATGTTAAAAATAATTAATATAATATACAAATATAAAATTTATGAAATATTTAATATTATTAAATGATAAATGATATTACTCATTTTCCCTATTCTATAGAAAACCAAATCACCATCCAAGTGTACGTGTGGACTACTGCCTCCATGGAACAATCAATTTCATTTTTTCTTCTCATAATTTCCTTACATGGATGGTCATGAGAATGATTTTAAATTATAAAAATTATTTTTATGATATTAATATTTTTCTATTAATACTAATTTAATAACATATTAATGATATTAATAATTAGCAATTGCTATAAAATTAATCGTCTTAAACAAACAAAGTAAGAAGAAAGAACAATTTCTTGTTATTATGTAATATTTTAATATCAATTAATTCTTATTATAATTTCTTAAAACTATTATATATCACAATATTAACACTAAATATGACAATTATTTTTTTGGTATTATGATATTTCAACTAAATCATGTCCTAATCATCCATTAATCATTGTATATTCATTTTTGGGTCTGTTTGACCTCCTACTTGATTAATTTCAAAAATATATATATTGGACGAATATGAAAAAATATTAAATGTTATAATATAATATAAATATTTAAATAATATTTTTTGGGTTTCTGAATGGATTCATCAATATTTAACTTAATAATTAAGAAATCACTTTTCATTGGCTAAAAAAATCATCGAAGTGTGCTTATAGTCAATTTTATCTTCAAGGATAAAGAACAAAACATTCATCAAATTAAATTGAAACTATATAAGTCATTGTAATTAATATATTATAGTAACATTAATTAACTTGTAATTATTATCTTTTGAAGAAAAACAAATACCAACACAACTATTACAAAACTAGTACAAACTGTCCGAAATATAAACACCCAATGTTGGAAAATATGTAAAATCTTAGTAATAAACATATATATAATGAATATAAATGAAAATTATAAATATTTTTAGGTTTTAATATGGTTATTAAAATTTTTATTAAAATTTTTATGTTTTTATACATGAGTTTAAAGCACTTACTGGGGAGATTAAGAGCAAACATAAGGGGTTCTTTGTCTAAAATTCGAACCCCTTGAGACATGTTTATGAAATAAAAAATGTTTCAAGTTAAATGGTGAAAATAAAGTACCATTGTAATTTTTTATAACTATTATCTTGTTTTTCATGATATTATATGTTTTATTTAATGTTCTACCTCTCATTGTGTTTTGATTAAAAAGATGAAAATGATGTAAAGGGTTTTCGTAATTGAAATATTTTCCTTGGGTTATAATCACTCTTCTTTTAATATTATCCTTAAATATTTATCTATTATAACCTATAATGATTTTATATTTTATTCAAACCTTAATTAATGGGTAAATCATGTTTCACACCAAATTACTCTTCCTTGATTAATATTTGTTTTGTGAAAATTAAATTTCATTAAGAATAATTATTATCTCTTTTAATGAATTTTCCTCAATTTTCATGTTTTTACTTCTCAAAAATGTTATTTACCTAGTCAAAATCAATTTTTTAAACTCCAGTTATCCTTTTATTCCCCTTTATTCATTTTAAAACAAAAGTTTCATTAAATATTTTATGATGTGGGTTTTCAAACAATGGTATTTCAAAAAATTGAAAAATGGGTTTTCTATCCTCTAGAAATTAAATTTTTATCATCCACTCCACATATTTTTATAACCATTATATATTTTCAAGTATATTCTATTTTTAACTCTTTTTAAAAATGTTTCTTTGATTATAATCTTTCTCTTCTAAAAAATGTTTTTAAATTAGTTTTCAATTCACCTTTTATATCATTGTTTAATAGGTTTTTCAAAAACTTTTACATTTTCACTTTTATTTTTCCTCCATGGTTTATCTCTCATGAAGTGATGTTTTTTTCATCCTCTATATTTTATTATGATATGATTACTTTTGGAAAATTATATTCTAGATATCCTGTTATCTTTTATGTTTATTTTATGTTAGGTTTTTTGAATGTTTTAGAAAATCATCTGATTTCTATAGGTTAATTAAGATATGATTATGATAAAATTTAAGTGGAAAATATATGTATGGAATATGATAGGTGGTGTACTATATCATACTCTAATGCATTGGTTGGTTTTTAAGTTTTATGAGATCAAAAGGGTATGCAGTAGGATTTATCCCATGCCAAATGGTATACAAGAGTATTTATCCAAATCTAATATAGTACATAGGAGGATTTATACCAATCCCATGGATATATAAGAGGATATACCAAGCCCAAAAGGGTACATTTTTGTTTTAAAAAATCCTACTATATGATGATTTTCATGGTGGGTGGTCTTGAAATATGGTTTCTATGCTTATATTTATGCCGTACTCTTATGTCATAATCTTATGCCTATGATTATGCTCCTGGGAACATATTTATTATATAATGTTTACAACATATTTTTTCATAATATAAGTTGTTTATTTGAGATTAGATATACTTCTATCATGACTTATGAAAAATAATTATTGTTTCATGTTCTTTTTTTAATCAGAAATTTTACCCCTTAAAATGTTTTCTCATATTCTTATAATCCAACGCATGATGACATGTTGATAAGTTTCCCCTTACTGATCATTTTAGCTCACCCATTTATTATTATTTTTACTTTCCTCAAGTTATGAAGATAAGTATAACATGTAGAAAGTCTAGAAGGAAGTCTAGAGGATTTAAATTGTTGTTAAATGAGTGTATATTAATATTTCCATATATCTAATATCTAATATACAAACCCTTTAGGACTTTGGGTTGTGTGGTTGTTTATGACATATATTTTTTCAATCTATAAATTAATTTATTATTTATACCATGTTTATATTGGGTTTCTTATAATTTCACTATGTTTTTAATCATCCACATTATATCTCTATAAGGGTTATAATCCCATTATCCCATTTATTGACATGAGGAAAAGTATTAACATCTTGAATATTATTATCCCAATATGAATGATTAATATAAAAGTTTATTATTTTTTATTTATTTATTTTCTCATATAATTAATGAATTAGAATTTAACAAGTGATAGGTGGGGCCAAAAATTATATAGGCCCTCAATGCATCGGTAGGTATCATGATACAAACATATTTGGTTATTTTGGTGTAAGACTCCCCAAAACATGATGTTTACTTGATGGTTAGATCATGATGTATAATATCTTGATGTATTGTCTTATGGTATATAATTACTTATTTGGAATTAATCATTTCATCTATATGTAATCTAAATTTTTTATCAATGTGATCTATTTATTTTTATTGATATCCATGGATATTTTATGCTCTCAGTTTCAGTTGATTATGGATTCATGTTGTTTACTCATTCCTACCATATCACCTGTGCCAAGTTTATGTTATGATATCTTGTTATGTATTTTAATCCTTACTAAGAATCTAAGCTCACCCATATTGTTTTCCTTTACCTAAGAAACATAGAGGAGAACTATGTGTAATTTTTAGGGATATAATGGTATGTAATGTTCTAAAAATGTTTTCATGTTGTATATTATGTTTTAAAATGTAATATATTCAAACACACACACACACACACACACATATATATTCATTATATACTACTAATATATTAGATTTTATGAAAATAATTTTATTTTTTTACAATATTGTAATATATCTACCAGCTCTTGGTTTCTAGAGTCTAGGTTGTTAGAGTTGGTATCATAGTAATTTTTTTGAGATACATGGATACTGTATTAGAATAAACTAATTATATAGAAAAAGTAATATATTTGGTTACATGGAGTGATCAGAGACTTAGGTATCATCTTAGAGAATGTATATGATACCCAAGACCCAACTGCAGTAGGAAAACACTATATCCTTAACTATCACACTATACACACTCTAAAATATTTTATTCATGAATAAATTTTAAGGTTTAATTTATAAGTTTTTGAATTTTATTTTAACAAGATAAAATTTATATTTAAACACTTCATAAATATATTAGATTAATTTTATTTTTTTGTTTTTATGAAACAGTAAATTTTTATGTGAATAGTGAAAAAATAGTTTTTACCAAAACTATAACTTTTATAGATTTATAATTATATAATAAATACATAGATGTTTATAAAATATTTTAATAGAAAAATATGTGTTTTTTAATACTATAATAAATTTTTAAAACCTATTTTTACAATTTTATGAACTTTAGTAATATTTTCCAACATAAGATTTTTTTGGTATTTCTTTTAATTAAATATTATTTTGTTAAAATTCGGGTTTTGATTGGTTTATAAGACACATAAAATTTATTTTTATTATAATAAATCAACTTATGTCATTAGAATACCAATCATTGATAATTTTATCCTAAACATAATTTTTTATGTTTAAAAATACACATATTCTAAAAACAGATTTTAAGCATGCTAATTTTAAAATTTATTTTTCCTACCCCAGTTAATTTTAATTGAAAAGATATTATTTATAAATTTAATAATTAGGTAAAAAATTATATATCAATTCCAATAAAATTAAAATTACACAGGTTAAATTTCAACTACCACAGTAAAAGTAAAATGGTTGTTTTCAAAGAGATAATTTTCGAAGAGTTATATCAATTTTATATAAATAAATTAGATTTATATATTTTGAGTTATATCTTTGATATGTTTTTGAAAAATATAAACAAATATTTAAACACTCATTCAATTAATTATTAAAAGGAAATAATAATAATAATAAACCCTTAATATATAAAAAATAATTTTTCTTTAAAAACAGTTTTCCCTATATCTTATGTTTTAATTTAAAATAATATTTTTACACATTAAGAAATTGAATTAGGTTAAAGTAAATCCAAATTCAGATCCATAATCCCAAAAATTATAAGTAGCGGTCATCTTATGTTTTTAGTAAAAAAATAATTACCATGATTAATCTTTAATCAATATTAATAAGGGTAAAAATGGGTAAATGAAGATTCCCAATTTTTTTATAATTAAAAGTTCTATTAATATTATAGAAATACCTTATATGTTTTAAAGTCATACCCACATATATCACCTACCATTTAACCACCTAAATCACCTAACCTAACTAACACCTATGTGATTCCATACTTACCCCTTACCTAACTTTAGTTTCCAGAAGAAACTCTATATTTTTCACCAATAAAAGGATATCACTCCCACAAATTATCTCATCCCTCACAAGCCTAGAGGAATTTGTCACAAATTTTCCTTCCGTCTCCCTCTCTAAATCTAACCTAAGGAGTTCATAAGGTTATAAGGAGTCCTCCAAAGGTTTAAGAATATATATACCAAAGTAAGGGTTTATGATCCTTATATTTCATTTTTAATTGACCTTATTTTATTATAAAACCATTTACACATATTAACATGATTATAATTTAATGTTATTATCTCCCATTATATATTATGTTAATTATAGGATACTTTTACACTCTCATTAGAGCCTTTTTCTTATGCCATTATTATATCGACATAAGGGACCTCATTCCACGCCTTCTAGTTTCAATTTAAAACTTTTATTATAATGCCATTATGAATGTTATTTTTATAAAATTATCACCCATTTGATATATAAAAAATGATATTTTCTCTCTTTTAAGACTTTTTATAAGACTTCATAATGCCCAAAAATACTATATTTTGGGAAAGCCAATATTTTATGGTTTCCATAGAAATGGAATCCATTTCTAGATACTAAAAAGCCAATAAAGATGTGGAATAGATACACATGGGATTAATCATGAAAAAAGTGTTAGTTGAAGCATTAAATCTACAACCACCCTAATATATAAAGAGCATGAATAATACTACACACCTGGCTGGGCACTCCCAGGGGATAAGCTTTGGAATATTCACATGATATTTATAAACCATGATGACGTATTTTTCGAACCATTATTATGGTCTCATACTGGTAAAAACTATTGAACTAAATTACTACATTATATAGATAACACAACACTGTGAAAGTAATTCCTTTTACATTGAGAATACACCATATTATTTATTTTAATTATCTATTGTTTAACTACCATCTTTCTTTCTCAGAATGGTTTATGATCATATTATCCATTTTATTAACATGGGGAAACGTATTGAAATTCAATATTTTGTTATTCAAATATTAATAATTACTTTCAAGTTAACTATATATTGTTTAACCATTCACCTTATCTTTTTAGATGTGTTATGATCATGTTATCATTTTTATTGACATAGATAAAATTACTTGTGTTATATATGTCATTATTCAAATAGATATGATTATTACAAAGTTGAATATATCTTTTTAATCCTAAACCTTTTTTCTCTAAATTTTTTAAGATCACGTTATCTCATTTATTAATAAGTGGAAATATATTTTAATTCTATGGTTTTTTATTCAAATATAGACGATTATTATAAAATTTGATTATAAATTTTTAATTAATTTTCTCATATGATGAATGAATTGGAATTAAAAAAGTGATGGGTAGGGCCTAATATTATATTTCCCTTTTATACATCAAAAGTTCTCATGATACAAACATGTTTGAGTGTTTTTATATATGCTTGATGAGAATAAGATATTTACTTCATGATAATATCTTGATGTCTATGATCATTATGTCTTAGCTTATGCTATGAAATTTACTATCTATCATTATGAATTTTATCATTAAGGAAACAATTATTATCATCTAGGCGATTTATTTATTTTCATTACTGTCCATTGATATATTATGCTCCATATGTTAGTTGATTTTGGTTTGATTTTTTTATTTATTCTTTCCATATCACTTGTTACAAGTTTATTTTATGCTATATTCTGATGTATGCAACTTCTTACAGATCATCTAAGCTCACACATTTTATATTACTTAGGAAACCTACAGGAGAACTATGTGTAATATTAAAGAAAATAATGGAAGGGATAATGATTTTCTCACAATATATTCATTTTGTATCTTATGTTTTCAAATGTAATATATATATATATATATGTGTGTATCTAGTCTTCCAAAAGTAATAATCTATTGAATCCTATATAATATCTTGTATTTTGTATCAATATTTTAATATAACTACTGAATATAAATTTAAGGAGTTTTATTTGTTATGACATTTATGTTTTTTAGATTGTCATAGTGTTATTTTCCTTTAAAAGAACAAGGTTCATCATAGTAAAACTAAACATATTGATTTTTGGTTCCATTTCATTCAAGAGATTATAAATAAGAAGTGTTTATAACTTCATAAGATTATGAAAACAAAGAACCCAACAAATATTCTAATGAAGGTGAATACAAGGATAAATTTATAACTCTTTTTGGACTTGATAATCATCTATCAGACTTGATACACCTACATGCATCAAGAATGAAACAATAACATTTTTGAGGAGAATTACTAGGTGATATTTTCATGATGGTAGATATTTTTAAATATTGATAAATAATATTCATCACCCATGGTGGGTGACCACTAACAAAGAATTACAATGGGGGTAGGTTCCATCTTAAGTCATGTAGATTGAATTAGTGACCACCAATTTTAAATTTTAGTAGTGTTTTTATCCTAATCCTCTACTTTTGTAAATATGATTTTTGATCATAAGAAATAAATTTAATCATATGTATCAATGTTTGATAATAATAATTTAGATTCCTTACCTATCAGTATAGGTTATCAAATAGAACCATGTAAATTCACCCAGTTTTTTCTTCCCTTCTTGGGTTTATGAATATGAGAGGGAGAGAATCTCTATAGCAGCTGGTGAGAGTTATTTATTTTTCATTAATTTTTTTGAGGCATTGTTGTGTTAATTTTTATATAGTTTTTTGAATAAATATCTGAGATATTGTTCAAAATAATTGGTTATGTCACACCAATAATTCTATTTATAGAGGATTTCATAGGGAAGGAGTTCAATTTAATGAAGTGGTTGACTGGTTGTTTAAATATAGAAAAGAATAAGAGTATAGGGTCAATTTTTATTCTTTGTCAAAGAAGGTACATTTCTATGTGCATATATTATTTGAGAATTATTCTATTGGAGTTGTATCATGAATACAAGGTGGGAATTGTATGGTATTTTTAGTGATTACTGTTTGTTGTTTCATGTATAAATGAGTAGGTTGGGATGTGATACTAGATACATAGGTACACACCTAACAATGATAGATCAAGAGTAAATATAGAAGGAATACATTAAATAGGAATTAGATACATATGAGAGAGATATACCTAGAATTTGATATTATAAGAAACTATACTAAAAGACTTGTACATGCTGAGATACCGAGACTAAATGAAGAAGACTTTTATAAAAATATACAATATAGAGAAACACTTAACTTAATTTAGAGAAGTTGATACATACATAAACAATTAAACTTATCATATTCTTAATTTTACTTTGGGAATTTTATGAGTCTAAAGATCAATAGAATATTATCTTATCTCTTATATTTATTAACATATTAATTTTCTTATTTTTATTATTATGATTATTTATTTATATCTAACAATACTATTTGTATAAGTTATGTAGGGGAACGATTGATGACGATGTATTTTTTATTCCATTTTCACACATCCTAAATATTACACACCAGTTGTTTTTCACTACCTTTAACAAAATTGACTATAAATTTTACATGAAAAAATAAATTCTATTCACCATTACATATTAAACATCCTTGACATAAATGGATAACAAACCTGGATATTTATTTTCTAAAGAATAACTCTTATTAATTTTTTTATGGTAATGTAAAATATTTTTCTATATAATTAATCATTATAGTTAATTTTGTTAAAACTGACACTTCATACAGACTACTATGACCTTATTTTGATGTCATAACAATGCCTCGACAATTAGAACATGTAAGAATACTCTATTTTTCAGATTTATCTTATCAAAGTGAGTTAGAGGAAAATTTTAAGAACATAATCAATTGAAGAATAAGAACTAGAAATTCCCCTGATGATTTAAAACATGGATATTACACTTTTTAAAATGAAGATTAAATTTTCATACTAAATTGATATATTTTCCCTTGATCTTTTGAATACTTGACCTCCAACACAATTTCTACCTTTATTCATTATTATACTTCACAATGTTACTTTATTTTCCATTATTTAGCCACATTATTTCACTATTTTAATTTTATATTAAATACCACAATAAATACACCATTTTATACATTATATATTCATTGAACACTTAGAAATAACATGGATATATTAAACAACCCCTTTTCTTGGGTTCAACCCTTCACTAATGTATTGCCATGTAGAGTAGAGTAGGATTATAAATGAAATTTTCAAATCTAAAAAATGACATAACATGACCAATAACCATCTATTCATAAGAAACAACTAATAATATAAACCATCCATCAAGTACGACATGAAATTAGAGAAAATTTTTTACTATAAAAATAAGAAAACCCATGATGTATTATAATAATACTTATTTCAAGAATACATCAATAATATAATAAATATTACCCTCAAGGGGTCAATTAAATGCATTGAATGGTATAGAATAAATAAAAAATGAAACTAACTACTCCACTTCCAAATAACTCCCCAGTCTTCCTCGATACTAGCTCCCATCCATACCTATCCATCTGAATCTAATACTTATCACCATGAATTTTCCCTAACATACATATCAGTATAAGAGATACAAACCCACCATGTTGGAAATATGGGGTGAGAGTATAAAACACTTTTATCCATCACCAATGGGGAACCTAAAATATACTATAATTTCTATAGGTGAGTGAATGAAAAAAGTGACATTTAAACACAAGTTAAGTAATTATGTGCTAACTAGGACACCATGATGCTCGACCATACTTTCTTCAACCAATATTAGATTAGAAAAAATTTCATAATAAACTCAAGATAATATAGTTACATGGACTTATACTTATTCCAACTACCTATAAGTTAGATATAATATTTCTTATTTGGTCATCCGAAACAATAACCATTCCATAAGCACTATCTGACCCCAAGTTTTCCCCACCATATTTCAAAGTCTACCAACTAGTGATGATGATTGATGAAACGATTATAAGGATACTATATAATTATTATCATAATAATAATAATAGTAAATAGTATAAAAATATATAAAATTGATAACATTAGAATCCAATAATATAGAATTATAATAGTAATCTCACTTTAAAAAAAATATACATCATATTATAACAAATGGACCCACTAAATTCATATAATCATGCATCCATGAAAGATCAACTTATGGGCCAATCATATACGATACAAAATAAACAAGAAGTAACTATAGGTATCCCCAACCCATACCATTATCTCCAAATTAGACTAGTCTCAATTACCCCTCCAATCTATTATAACTTTCTCACCCACAATATATAATATTACCTGACAAATATTTTAATGGTAAAGAATTCGTTCCCACCATGACACATTTTCCGGGTTCGTGTATAACACTCAATAGTTCACCACTAACAGTGTCCCTAATAATAACCAATATATATGTTCATCCTTGTACTAAATGAAATTAAATCCATAAATATCACATAAATACCATATTCAAACCACATGGCACTCAAGAAGTATCCCTTAATGTCAAATCATACATTTTTTGTAAATTAAATAATTGGATAAGTATTATAAAGGAATTATAATACTAAAAGGGTGAATTATTCATCACTAAATATATTATTCATATACATCACCAAAATAACCCATCTTGATAGATGGATCAATATGTTGGTCACATATTTAACCAAATGTTCTATTATTAACAGAATACTCAAAATACTTATTTTTTTATCCCTATTAGATCCCCAATTTAATATATGCATAATATAATAGTCATATATAATGATTAAATATACCCACTTGTTATCGGGATCATGAAAATGGTGACATTATCCCTAGAAGATTTCCAATGGATTGTAGTCTTAGATTATTGAACATCAAATAGCTATAGGGATAAGTGTTTTTGATATTTGGATGATTTTACCTAACATCAACTAGTCCTAGGAAAATCACCAATGATGGTAGACTAGTATAATCACTAAAATATAATGACATGAATAGGTTCTCCTAAAATCAAGTATAGTGTATTGATCATAAAAAATCAAGACACTAATAGAAGAACCATTGATAACTTGAGTATTTTACCCATCATCAAAAAATCTAGTCATAGGGAGAAGGGACCTTGAATTTTTAAATAGTATAAGGACATCATATGGACTCAAGGAAAGTTATCCTATAGTATGATTGATGAATAATAAATAAATGGTAAGAACTTGATAATAAACTAAGAGTATATAGTCCCAAGAGGAACACCACTGATAATTAATTTGATATATAATTTTATTATAGACCCAATCACCAAAATATGTTTATTTTTTAATAAATAATAGTCACCATCCTACTAATAGGTTGAAAAAACTACCCAACCCAAGGTGAATCCTTCCTAATATTTGGTCGGTTAAATCACCTAAGAACTATCCTATAATCATAATCTATTACCCTTACTCTCTAATTTAAATATTTATAAAAGGATGGTATGGTACCATCGCCACCATCCCTTAATGAAATCAATAACAGAAATAATTAAATAAAATTTAGGGTAATAAATATAGATAACATAAGAAACCCTTCCAATACTATCCATCGACTATAATTCCTTGCGCATCAAGTATATTTAACCATAACATAACTCAATACTATCCATTAGCTAATAACACATACCATATAATATAAGTCTTAAATCAATATACTTGGCATGGCTTGGATATCCAAATCTCATCCTTTCACTCAAGGAAATAACTGTTATAGGGATATAGTCCCTTAGACTGTAACTAAAAATGCCCATGTAACTATGCTCAAGAATTAAAGGTATTATAACTTAGTCATGAAATTGTACACAATTATAAATATTTCACTCATAATATTACAATATAATTATTCTTTTATCCCATTAACTCAACACTATTCCACTAGTCACTCCTCACTGGGTGAAGAAAGTAATAGTAATTATCATTAACCCAAAACACCATCTAACCCACAAGGTGAATAAATTGTCAGATTGTTAGCTCACGTGAAAACCTCTAGTGAAACATCAATAATAATCTACCTATTATTACCAAATATATCCTCATTAACCTGAAAAAAATTATGGTTACCCTTGTTAGATAACCAATAACCCACAAACTTGTTTCAAGAATCATTCACCAGCCTCACCCCTACTATAACTTTGTAAGTGGACATCATTTTCTAAGAACAAGAGACCTCCATGGGTTACTAAAGTCATTTCTCAAGTTTATAGAAATTATGTAGTTCTAATCCCATTATCTCTTATTATACCACATTGGAAAACATTCATGGGAAGTAATATGATCAAGCCTAGTACTCAAAAGACTCACTACAAGCCTATTAATATCACCATCCACTCCTCTCTTAAGGTAACCCACCCATAGATACATCACATATCACTCAAAACCACATAACCCCACTTAAAAATCATAAAATACATAGATATAGAATATAAATAAGTAATATTAAGAAACAAATAACTCAATCCAACTCCTGAAATAATTAATTTTAAATTGTATATAATTAATTTTCCTAATTAATCCACAATTATATAATCACGAACAAACCACTAAAACTCACCAACTTTTATATTATTTTAAAAATCCCAAGAAATGAAAAATAAATAATTCATATCACACATTAAATACCATTACCAGAAAATCAATAATTTATTATCTCAATTCACTATACAATTCCACCCAAAATCAATAAAAGTAAAATAAATAACCATGAAAGTCACATACATATAATGAAATTATGTGAATCTATATGTGATAATTATCCCTAATCATCTTATATCCATCACACACAAAACCCCCTATCATAACATTGTTATTACACTATGATCTAGTGGAATCTAACTCTAAATACTTAAATCAATCCACTAAATTTATAAGGGAATAAGGGAGAAGGGAAAATATGGAACATAAATTATATCACACCTCAATAAATTAACCA
The DNA here is from genome assembly GCA_963277665.1 of Viscum album. Lineage (NCBI taxonomy): Eukaryota > Viridiplantae > Streptophyta > Magnoliopsida > Santalales > Viscaceae > Viscum > Viscum album. The sequence continues at coordinate 696,319,903 of OY728131.1, forward strand.
AAATTATGAAAACTCCATGTATCGAAGGAAATCAAGAAGTGGAGAAGAATAAGGGATGGAGTATTATTTCCTTCATGTCTAGTTGTTGGAGGTGGAAGACCCAAAAAGGGGTATAAAATAAAGGAATAGGAAATTCCTATTCTTCATTCCCAAAAAAGTAGGTATTGGCCTAAAAATTTCAAATTATAATGACATTGGGTACCTAATGTTCATCTAGGGGATTACTACTCTTCTGGTCACCACACCAAGTACCTGATACCCAACCATTAGGTACTCAGGGGTTGCTGACAAAAATTTCATTATCCATGAGATAACATTAGGCACCCACTAAAACTATACCAACTAATAAGAAATACAAGTTAAGATTATCACCTATAAAACTAAATCCATTCCCATACCTTAATCTCAGAAACCAATTATAAATAATAAACAAGTTAAATAATATTCTCCAATAAAGGATTAATTTTAAAAAAATTAATCTAAAACACAAAATTGTAAGTCACGAGGGTTCTAGTTCTTATGAAAGGAAACTATCTACTAGTTTCAAAAAAAAAAGGGTCATTACAATAGTAATGACATCAAAATATCTAGTCTTGTCAATCCATTGTAGAATTTAAAAAAACCAAATGGTAACCTAGGACTAACATAGAATGAACTTCAATGAATATATAAGAATTACTAGATTGTGAAAAGGTTTCAATAAATTCTATTAGTGGGGGGAAATAATAAATTCCTAGATTCAATCTCACCCTATATCTAGCTTAGTCATGAATTGAAACAATAAATTCTCATATTGTGTCTGGGTCTTTGGTTGGTCTATCCATTAGAAGTAATATCAAAAAGGTACTTGAGGTGTCCTAAGAATTTCATACATAAATTTATATCATATTAAATTACGATTAATTATATACCATACTTATTAATGAAATAACTATAAAGTATTAGTGACTTTGGAAACTAAAATACATAAACAACTGGTACATAAAAAATCTACATCATCTCCCACTATATTTTTCAAACTAGCACCATTCATATAAATATGACACTTAAAACATTTCTTCATTTCTTAGGGAAAAGGAAACATAAAAAAGGGTGAAATAATATGCTTAATAAGGGTAAACAAGTTTGATATCAATAAATAATCATGTTTAAGAACAACATGAGCATAAGGTTAAGAGAAAATTATATTAATATTTGAAAATCATACCTAGAAATTTATAGATCATAATCACGAGTCATTGAATAAATCTTGGAAGTTTAAAAGTCATGAATTAGAATGGAATTTAAGAACATAAGCCATGTGATCATAACATTGGAATAAGATCATGTTATAAAAGAGTGACATAAACTGTGTCAGAATCATAATCATATAAATATTATTTCAAGGATACCCTCCAAGACATTAATTTAATGTTAGGATTGAGATAACCACCAATGTTCATACTTTATTCTTAGGATAACCTCTTGTTCACCCATTTTGGGCTTTGAATCACCTTCCCATTTACCATTTAAGATTATAAAACAATATTATTTACCAAATTAATTGTTGATCTATAAGGGTCTCTCCCATAACATAATCAAAATAAATTCATATGTATGCAACAAGATCATGAAAAAATTTATCATTTAATCATAACTTATCCCATAAAAAATAGGTTGAATCAATATTTCATCATCATAATCATAAATAATCTAAATAAAGAATAAGGATTGGTATCAATGGATCATATCCCCAGTGAAAAGTAAGTGACATAAATTAATGTTGTCTTAGAGGAAAATATATTTTAAAAATAAGTGGAACAATCCTTGGGGAAAATACCAATTTCATTTTGAAATCATTAATTTGAAATTTAAAAATTTATAGATTATTATGGAATTTTTTTAAAAGAAACAAATAAACTTTAAAATTAAGATTCAATGTAAATATTATTCATGGTAGTGGTAAAATCTATTCCCATAATATATGTTAAATTAAATATATTTTCATACCTTTGGTAAAAAGTACCTCATTCAAAAATTTAAAATAATATTCCTTTTAAAAAATTTATAAAAATTAAAACATGGGTAAAAATTAGTTTAATAAATCATTATAAAATAGAAAAAAAAATCTTGAAAATATTTCAAAGATAATCTGGACATGGTAGAAAAATGTTCTCAACTGAATAGAGAAACAAATTCAGTTTTCCATAAAACAATTCTATCGAACTTTTGATTATGTATATAGAGGAAAATGAAATTAAAACAATAAATATCTATAAATAAATATATTATAAAAAAAAAGAAATATTATTTTTTAGAGATAGATCATATAACCTCATCATAAAAATTTGAATCATAAACACTCCCGTTATAAAGTTAGATTATAACATAAAATCCGTACCTCACGTTAGAATTGATTCATAAGAGCTATAATATGATATGTAATAAATTCTAATTTATTATAATTATATAAATGGATAATATTCATACATATAATATCATACATGTTTTATTTATAACATCTTATCAACCATTCATTAAAAGTCTTTGATTAAAATCACTATTTTGGGTGATAAGCAGTTCACTTTTCAAGAATGTTTCAATTGGAATGTTATGGTTATTTTATCTTTATAATTGTTACATAATATTCATAATGTTAATAATAATATAAATATTATATATATTCATTACATACTATTTTAAAATCATCCATAAATTGTAGTTAAAGAAAAATCAATTACACTATTTATGAAGAAAGTAGTCTATACGTACGCTTAAACATTGTTTTCATTTTACAATAAAATGAAATAAAGAATTATAGATAATATTTAATCATTTAAAATAATTATTATGTCATAAATATCAAATATATTTATTAAATCCATCATTATAGACATCAATATGAGGTTGTGATGGGAAATGAATCACAACTCTACGTGGAGGCGGTAGGGCACACGTATGCACAAGCAATACTTACATTTATATTTTGATGGAAATGAGGTAGAAAATGGTTGTTGCATCATTATAATAAAATCTTATAATATTTATTATACTGAAGTAATCATTTTATAATGGATAAAACTTTTTTACAGAAGGTTGAAGAAGAAATAAAATTTAAAGAGCCCAGTTATAATTTAAAACTCTTCTTTGAGAGAACTAATTTGGATTACTCATTAATCCTTGAATGATTTGTCATAGAAGAATACCATGTGATCTACGATAAAGGAAATGAAACTATAAAGGTTTTCTGGTTTGTTATTGGCTAAGATATAAGGTTTAAAATTTATAAATAAGTGAGGAGAAGAGGTGTCCTTTTATAAGTGAGGCGAAGGACGCACCAGAAATTACTTAAAAGACATAAATAATATTAAGTCTCTTTCTAGTTAAATTGGAAAAAAATGAAAAATATTTCAATTTTAGAATAATATAAGTTCTAAATATATTATACCAATAATAACTATACAAATTTATGTTTCATTATTACCTTTATCTCTTAATGTAACCCACCCCCTCCCTGGTAAACCCATTTTAACAAAAAATTTGGTAACAAATTATTACTGTTTTTACTATTCTTAATGAACAAAACTGAAAGTGGAATAATTAATTTTTTTAATTGATGATTCCAAATATGGAATCCATTTTATCAAATTTAATTTATGTAACTATTAAAAATTTAATTTTAAAATATGTGAGAAAAATGCAATGAATTCCCGTTATCTGATAAATGCATTTTTAAGCATAAAAATGAATTTAAATTCATTCCATGCACAATAAAAAATATTACTTTTTCTTAAATATTTGATTTAATATATAACATAAAAATTTAATTAAATAAATTAATCAATAATTATTTATTTAATTTTTTATGATATAAACATATTTCACACATAAAACCAAATTTATGAATAATTACCCCTTTACCTTTAAATGATTTTTTATTCATTACTATAATTAAGATAAAAAATTTATTGATGATTATTCATAAATTAATAGTAAACTATATCAAAATAACTTTTTAATAGCGATCAATATATATTTTTTATTTAAAAATTCATAACACCTAGAAAAATACATTTCTTTAGAAAAATAGAACTTTTAATAATAAAATGATTTTATTAAAAATATAATGATTTTTCTTAAGAAATAATAAATAAATTTGAATTTATGACTATAAATATTTTATAATATAGTTAATAAAATTAATATTATCTTATAAAACATCCATGTTAGAAAATCATACTATATTACGAGTTCATATAGATTAGGGTTACATATAAAGTAAGTTGTCAAATAATTAAAGTTTATTTCAAAATAAATACATATAAAATATTAGGATGTTACATTATACCCCCTTAAAATGAGTTTTCCTACAAAATTAAATCACTCAGATACAAATAAATGATTATATCTCTACTTCATCTCATCATAGGGTTCCCATCTAACCTACTCAAATTTGAGATTCAACAAGATAAATTTAATCTGGTAAGTAGTCTTGTACCAAAAAACATGATCTCTATGAATCATGATTTATACTAGTTTTTATTAATATAAAATATAATGATATAGTGGTAAAATTATTATTTTTTCACATGCGAAGGATCTATTATGTACTTTATTAAAAGAAATACACGGAACACCTCATGAACTTGAGAGTGGTTTGGTTGGAGCATCAAGCGATAATTAAAAGTCCATAATCGATCAAGAATATAAAAGGGAATAATATAACTAGGGATCAACATTCTATTCTTTATAAATCCTATAACCTTATTCTATTAATAAATTATTAGGAATAAATCCTCACCAACTTCTAATTCTAGATCTCATTTGTTATTGTCATGATAACTCTTATATTGACTCTAAACTACCTTGGTATACTACTAAATGGATAAAATATTATATTTCATTTAATCTACTAGCACATGTCCTAATATAATTCATTATATAACTTTATCCCATCACGTTAGAGTTCTACACTTCCTTCCATTGATGAATTTATAAGGTTCTATTTTAATTCTCAAGTGAATGCTATTTTTATAAGATAATTCAATAATAAGAAAGTGTTGATTGCAAATACCTTTAAAATATATAGAATAGGATCTTAAAATATCCTATAGGGTTTAAATTCTCCTATTAGGATGATCATATGTTTTAGGATGATAATTAGTATAGAAACACAATTCTATATGTAGATCTTGTTGAATACTTCACCCGAACATCGAGGTAAACTACAAATAATAATCACATACACTAGAATGCGGTACTACATGAAACCTTAAAACTTCCTTAACACATATCCTAGAAGTTTGATCTAGATATAAATATTATCTAATAATAATAAAGTGTGATGAATTCATAAGGTGATTGAATATAAATTAAATAAATATTTTCCTTTATATATTTTTTGGATTTTGATGATGAAATATATGGAGATTCTTTCCCATTTCAGTTTTGGTATAGGTAATGGTTATGGAAACCGATTATACATTATTCTATTATAATTAATTTACTGATATACCAAGCACTAAGATATATACTTAGTAATATCTCTCTTTATATTTTTCCATTGGAAATACTATATCAGGTATCTATAAATATTCACACTTCTAGGATGAATATAAAATGATGAGTTATGACCTTCTTAAAATATTTCATTATTCAAGTGTATTATTGATAGGAAACATTCTGTAAAATCCAGGTCATTTAATAATATTATTGTTTTAATTAAAGTTTAATAAATATTTTTTTTTATAATTTATTAAACCAACTAATTTTTTTAATATTATAATTTTTGAAACTAAGTTATTTTCTACAATAAAAAAAGTCTTGAATATAGGATATTCAAATTATAAAATATTAATTATATTTTTATTTCAGTATTTTTATTAAGGAATAATATCTATATATAAATGTATTTTTCTTAAAAGAACCTAAAATATATATATTAAATTGATATTTAAAAATATGTGATTATTTATTTATAAGTACCTTTATTTGGATGTAAAATCTATCTTTTTCAACACCTCATGTTTTTAATATTGTAAGATTTGAAATATATTAACATTCTTGAAGAAATACTATATTTATAGTAATTTAATTTAATGTAATTATTTTTTTAATGTCTATAAACTTATTTTTTGAAATTTTTTAATGACTTAAAAATTATTAGTGAATAATATTAATGTTTTTTTTGTGAAAAATTACTTAATACTATCTTTGTAAGAAAAATATTTTAATTTTCATTTTCTTTAATATTATTACAATGATATTAGAATCAGGGATAATATTTTCAAAATACAATAATAAATTTTAATATTAATAATTTATAATGATAACATGTTATAAAATAAAGGTGTACATTTATATTTAGATATTTATAATATAATTAATAGATATTTAAAACTTACATTAAAAAATATTTTCCAACCATAGCCATCTAAGGTCATATAAAACCACTTCTTAGTTGGGAAAGAATGACACTCGACTAGCCAATGGTGTCAGAGGAGGAACTGAGTACCTATTCTTAGACATGCGTGTGGTGGTTTATGTATAAGCCCAAATGAGAATTGGGTATAGTGCTCGTATGGTCTTGATGGGCCGGAGTGTGGAGACGCAGCCCGTGAGGCATGTGTGTATAGTATTGTGGGTGCTGAACCCTACTGCTGGATTCAGAGGTTGGTATCATGACTTGATTTATTAAGTTTCCATAAAATGAATCTAAATTATATTTTGGATGTGGAGTACAAGTTAATGTTTAACCACACTAAAAGTCTCATTTATCGCATGAATCGTTTGATTAAATTCAACCTATTCTAAGCATTCAAGTAGGTTGTAGGAACATCAACAAATCGTTCCTATATTAAAATTGAGGTAAGTGGATTATATTTTATATAAAAGTATTTTTAAAATTAAAAAACCTTTATTTTATTTTAAGAAAATTCTATTTTAGTAAGTTAATGTTTATTTTGAAAAAAATTATATTCCATGTTTAATTTTTAAAAACCATTATTTGCAAAGGAAAATTATTCTTACTTTTAAAATATCAATTTCATGTTTTTTGAAACACTTATTAAAAGGTATATATAATTTTAAAAATTTATGGCCTTATCAATTGAAAAAACTAATTTAAGGGTAATTTTTTATTCTATTATTATATGGTATTTTAAAGTGATATTTCAATAATATTAATGGAAATTATTAAATATTAAAGAAAACATTTTATGTATAAAATATATTTTAAATATTATGGATGTTTCATATATATATATATATATATATTTATGACCATGCACTATTTATGTCATTGATATTCAATGTCATTTTAAAAATTTAAAGCGTATTATTTAATAATAAATTTGAATTTATGAAATACTTCTAATATTATGGATTTATCCTAACCCTTATGATGTTTCCTGAAAAAATATTTTTCTAATGATTTAAAATATATAAAGTTATTTTATATTTTTAAAATAATTTATGTGTGTTTTGAATGTTTTTAATAGATTATAAATGATAAAGGTAGAACTGATATTTTGTTTCTTAAAATAAAATTTAGAACTTGGGTATCAAATGAGTTTATGCGGAATGGGGTGATCCCACAGCCTTAAGGGGATGTTTTTCTAAAAGTTTTACATCTATTTGTAACGCCCCGACCCCAGTTACCCAGAGTCAGTGCATTATTGCGTAACATTGGCATGATCACAAAAGATCAAGTCTCGAAAGACCGATTAGTTTAGTAGCCTTGGAAACACTAGATACATTCATAAATGTTACATTACATCATAAAGTGAAAAACTACAATAACAAAGTCTCCATAGTCCACACTCATATCCTCTTCTGACTATCTCTGCAGGTCATTCATACAATACTTCTTCACATCCTGGAAAATATTAAAACATTGAAAGGGGTGAGCTCAGATGCTCAGTAAGGATAACAATATTGTGGAAGCTTTCATAAATAAACATTAACATTTAAGGCAATGTATAACTAAAAAAAAGTCTTTTTAAACTTGAACTTCAGCATAATATGGAAAAAATAAAATTAAATAATGCCATTTACTTACTCACATTGATATTCTACTAGTCGAATAATCCCATGCAATATCAATAACCACTTTCATAATGATGGAATGCATAATGCCAGACTATCATAACCACGTAGTCAAGGCCTTGTGCCAAGACCACAAATAAGATTTTGTCAAGGCCTCGTTCCAAGACACTAGTTTGTCTCATGAGACCTACCGATGCATCGAGGAGCTATAGCGGGCTCCACCCGTCACTTATTAAGTCCAATGAATTCCTTACATGAACAGGTTTAAACATATCATAAACCATAACATAATCGTATCACATAAAACGTGAATAAAGGAAACATAGAATTTCCACGTTTCAATCACAAGATATCAATACAACAAATTGATATAATAAAAACCTTATCAAACCCATTTTCAATACCAAAATAAAATAAAATTAAAACTTGGTATTTATTTTTCATTTAAAAAAAAGTTATGGCTTGTAGAGGAAGCCGAAACTCAAATAATGGTTACGACGGAGGAGAAGTCATTGTTGCCGCATATGTACGACAAGAAAAACATTCCTTTTTGTCATTTAGTAAAATGCTTCGTATAAAAATATTTCTTTTGAATAAACATAAAATTCAAAGGGGTTTATACACCGTATAAAAGAAATTTGTGTATAAAACAAAATATGCCTCAATGAATGGAGATTGAGAGAAAGTACCTTACAAATATCATTTTAAATAAAATAGATATATTATGTGTATTCACTATAAGTAAACATAATGAAATTAAAAATACAAGATAGGATATAATAATATCATGACATAATTTGAAAGTAGGAGATTAACCCAAAGAATAGAAATTGGGTTAAGAAGTTCCCTTACCTTGTGTCCTGTCTTGACTCGACCGTTCTTTAACCTCCTGAATAATAAACTAGAGTTAATTTATAATTTCTTAAGAACCTTTTTCAAGTTTTTTATTCCTTTTATATCACTTATTACCATGTTATTAACATTATGTAATAATTTAAGTTAATAACGGTCGTTTTGTCGATCTTTGGTACTTGAGTCAAAAATAAACTTCTTATAATTTCAATTTGTTCATGTGGTTATATATCCAATATATCCAGAATTATATTCATGATATAGATATCATATATCTCATATATATCCAGTATATACATGCATTTATAATATTCCATAACGTTTAGAGGTAAGAAATGAAATGCACTGTTCATGGAGACGATAAGCCGTACGTACGCATGAACGCTACATTCATTTCTATTTTGTATTTAATGAAATAATAATGATATAAAGGTATATTATAATTCCAGTATAATATCATATATAATATCATTTACTCCATCCTTTATACATCCCACATATGGGATTAACGATTCAAATCACTTTGAGGGGGCGGTAGTCCGCACTTCCTAAAATGAAAATATCGCGTTTACCCATAATGGAAACAATAAAGGTATGCTATAAATGAAAAATACAGAAACTTAAGTAAAACATAAAAATATTATATATCATATATATAAATATAGTGAAATATTAATGGCCACCTTTGAAGGTGTTATATGAGTGTTGAACAATCATCGTTTCGTGAGGCAGGAATTCGCCATCCACAGAAACAATATGTTCTTTAACCATTAGTTGTAGGTATGTGTAAGTGTAGCTCGAATAATTATTATAAAAACATCCTAGTACATTGAGGATACTGGTGTTGTTACAAAATAAATGAATAAAAAGAGTTTAGGGGGTTGGATAAGAAGAATAAAACAAAATAACATAAGAGAAGACATTACCTTAAAATCGGGTAACTCTTTTGATTTGAGCCAAAGGATTCCTTGGGAAGAATTATGCCCAAAGTGAGGATTCTAGGAGTAAGGGAGGGAAGTTGGGAGAGTATTTGGGCAGAGTTTGGCCGAGCCAAAAGGCTTTGAAAGTGTGAGTAAGGTGGTAGTGGTGGGGGCCTTTTATAAGTGGAGAGGAGGGGCACTCTTGGAAAGTAATGAAATGTTACTTTATTATATAATGAGTTTCGGATTTTTAAAGGTCCCACACTTATATAATTCTATGATAAGGTGATAAGGGTTCTAAATCTACTCATCCAATAGGTTTTTGACAAGTGTAATCCTTGGATTTTACATTATCTTTTCATTTTATTTAAATCGTTAATTAATGAGGTAATCGCTGCATCATCATGGTGTCATAAATAATTTAATTTATTTAATGTATAAAAATTATAAAAAAATATCATGATGTAGTAAATATTTTTATCTTTATAATGAATATTTATAGTAAAAAATATTACTTGTATAACCCCATTTAAAAATTGTTTTAGTAAAACAACTTATGTTTGTGACATTTTTATTTTAACTTTAAATAAAAGTTATTTATGTCATTTTCCTACCAAAGTGGCTCCATGGGGTCCCCAAGTTGACCCATGGATTTTCTTGGTCGGCCATGACACATCCAATAGGGGTAGGACAAGTGTAAAGGTATTTTCATATTTTTATAATATCATTTTTACCTTAAATATCACTAATTACCTTTAATCACGATTAATTAAACTTAAAAGTTACTATTCACCAAAAAATTATTTTAATTCCATTGAACCACATTTTAATTCCTAATGACAACCATTAATGTCGGATTTTTTAAAATCAAATCACAGAAGTTGTAATGTTTCATTTAAACGAAAAATCAGTTTTTTAACTACCACTTAGTGGTTTCACTATTCATAAAAAATTGATGTTTTTCAGAACGATGCCAAAATTTAACCCTAAGATATAATTGATATTCCAAATTCAAAAATGATGTCTATTTTACAAAATTACAAAAATATAAGTTTCATTAATTAATTTTATAATTAATTCTCACTGTCACAACAAATAGCGTGTTTTTAAGAAATAATATATATCAAAAGATTAACAATTGTTTATGTCCAATTTCAAAGTGAAATTAATTCTAATGAACACCATTGGATAAAATGGTAAAAATATATTCTAATTAGAGTTTAAAACCACTCAATATTATAATTTATCACTATAAATTATTTTGATTAAAAAAGTTGTTTTTAAGTATTTTTCACTATTCATAGAAAATTGGAAGTTCTCAGAAAATTACAAAAAATTAAACTTAAGATAATTTCGATATTATGAATACAAAAATGAAGTCCATTTTGAAATATAAAATTTCTATAATTTTAAAAAGTGGGTATTACTATTCATAATGGCTACTTTGATTAGTCGTGGTGTGTTAGAATCTCAAACTTGCATACAATGCAAGCTATTGCATTATTGAAAGAGAAGCGTATCGTGAAAGCTCGGGGTGTTACATTTTCCCCTCCTTCAATAAATTGCATCCTCGCAATTTGAAATTTTTCATTGAAAATAAAAGGTTGAAAATAGAAAATACCTTTGTGGAAAACCCACATCGGAAATAAGGTTAATAAAAATACAACTTTAAAAGAAAGAAAGATAAGTACAAAGGTCACCCGAGATAGTCCATACTAGGATTCTATGAAAATATGGATAAGGAAGAAAAACAAACCTTCAAGGTCTGATGGAGAGTTGTAGAAAACTGGATTAGGATAAATTTAACCATAATAAAATCACAAACTTGTGATTGGTTAAACGGTCAATCCCCAGTTAAAAAAGTTAACCGGCAACGTTTTTGTTTTAATTTACCTTTTATAAAGTTGAGGAATTTATTTAGGATATTTACTAAGAACGTAAGGGAATATACATACTTGTTATGTAGACTTTCATTCTTTAATAAATTTTTACCACATACCCATCTTTCACTCTAAAAGGTAATAAAACTCAAAAATATTCTATTTATCCTAATTGTATAAGGTTCCAAATATTAACACATACCATTTAGATTAGTAAAACTATTTTTTAATAACCAGGGGCTTCCTGTAGGCTAGTGGTAGGTAATAAAGGCCTGTCACACTATGGTTGTGGGTTAAATTCCTACAGCTTTGTCCGACACGACGGGTTATGCCCCACCCTGCAGGTTGTCCTTTTCCTAAAAATATAGTATTATAATATTCCAAAAATAATCTTCAGAAATGTTTTAACCTTAAACAATACTATTCAAAGTTCAACTTAATCCATCCCAACCTTTATAGTTATCCAAAATACCTCTGTCCAGAATTTCTCTAAAAGGTCTCTTAATTCCAAAATCAATTTATCAGATTCCCCAAACAAAGTAAAGTTTCTCTTATTGTCACATACTAAAAATTTGATTACCTTCATCATATTAAGACCTTAATGAAAAGAACAAGTACTGCAGTACAATCCTTATATATATCACATTATTCTTATAACCAGAATATAATCTTTGAGTCCAAAAGCACCAATACATTAATTATTCCACTTCAATTGTAGTAATAGCATAAGATTGTCCTTGATCCCTTGACCTTTTCTGAGGTAAGTTTTCTGATGCTTAGGACATTCATTTGAATAATGCCCCATTTCCCTATAATTGTAGCATTCAACATTGATATCCTTTTTCTTTCCCTTGCAATCACGCGCCTGGTGACCTTTTTCTCCACATTTATAACAAACTCCCATTCCTTTTAGGCAAGTACCAGGGTGATTCTTCCCACAATTATTGCATAATGTAAAATCCTGCTTTCCCTTTTTCCCTTTATCTATCTCTTGCTCTACCGTTCTCTTCTTCTCTTGCTTTACTTTATTGTCATAAGATTTAGAGAATTCCTTTTCTATCTTGATAGAACACGAGACTATATATTCGTATGTTGAGAAGGTTTGTGAGACTAATGCTCGATGAAGAAATGGTTTTAACCCATCAAAGAAACGATCAATCTTACTTCTTGGGTTACGTATATAATCTTCAGCATGCCTCGCAAACCTTGTAAAGTTAGCCTCATACTTTACGAAATTCTCATCCTCCTTCTACCTCAGACTCAGAAATTGACTTTCCATATCTGCTCAATGGTCATGCAGAAAGTATTTTTCTAAGAAAATTTCCTAAAACTCCCTTCATTCCATACTTTATACTTCTTCATCTTCCTTTGTGTTTTGAATCAGCGACGACCATTGATCAGAATCTCCAGTGAGGCAGTAGACTACCATGACAACCTTCTCCCTTTTGCTACTCCTCAAGGCGTGGAATATTTTCTCTAAGGAGTTTATCCATTTCTCAACTACTAATGGATTTGTACCCCCATTAAATGTTGTCGCTTGCTGCCTCATGAAGTGGTCTAACATTGATCCTCCACGTTGCGGATCAGGGTGCTCCATACGAGTAAGGTTATTATTCATAACCTGAGTGAGTTGTCCCAGTATGGTAATAAGTTGATCAGCACCAGTTATATCTCTAGCTCCATAATAATTATCTTGAGTAGGAGGGAAATCCCTACACGGAGTGCGTGCATTGATACAGTTTCCATTCCTTCCACTAGGCGCCATTTCTAAACAATGGCATAAACTAGATTAGTTTATGAATCAAAATACATAATTCCATACTTATAAAATAATTAACATAAATTGAACTATTTATGGATATAATCCATAATCATAAAAATGTTTTCTTTGAGGAAGTATATACTCATAACCCTTCATAGTGGTTTGTAAAGAAAATGAGAATTATCTTAAGCATATCCCCCTGGAGTGTCGTAACCAAGAGTGCAGCAAGGCCCGTTGTCGTGCACCAGTTCCCATTCAAGTCTAGCTCAAAGTGGTGTTTTCGGGTTTTACCCCTAGGTATATCTGTTCTAGAGCCGCCTCTACCTGCTCGTATCCAGACATGGATGTATTTCTCGAAAAACTCACAACATCTCTATAATACCAAAATTCTAGGAAGTTATTCTATACTAATCCTCAAAGTCTATCTTTGGGCTATGTGCTCTAATTAGAGTTTATCTAAATCTAGCTTCCAACGTTAGTACTAAACTGCCTCTGATACCAACTGTAACGCCCCGACCCCAGTTACCCAGAGTCGGTTCATTATTGCGTAACATTGGCATGATCACAAAAGATCAAGTCTTGAAAGACCGATTAGTTTAGTAGCCTTGGAAACACTAGATACATTCATAAATGTTACATTACATCATAAAGTGAAAAACCTCAATAACAAAGTCTCCATAGTCCACACTCATATCCTCTTCTGACTATCCATGCAGGTCATTCATACAATACTTCTTCACATCCTGGAAAATATTAAAACATTGAAAGGGGTGAGCTCAGATGCTCAGTAAGGATAACAATATTGCGGAAGCTTTCATAAATAAACATTAACATTTAAGTTAATTTATAACTAAAACAAAAGCCATTTTAAAATTGAACTTCAGCATAATATGGTAAAAATAAAATTAAATAATTCCATTTACTTACTAACATGGATATTCTACTAGTCGAATAATCCCATGAAATATCAATAACCACTTTCATAATGATGGAATTCATAATGCCAGACTATCATAACCACGTAGTCAAGGCCTCGTGCCAAGACCACAAATAAGATTTTGTCAAGGCCTCGTTCCAAGACACTAGTTTGTCTCATGAGACCTACCGATGCATCGAGGAGCTATAGCGGGCTCCACCTGTCACTTATTAAGTCCAATGCATTCCTCATATGAACAGGTTTAAACATATCATAAACCATAACATAATCGTATCACATAAAACGTGCATAAAGGAAACATAAAATTTCCACGTTTCAATCACAAGATATCAATACAAAACATTGATATAATAAAAACCTTATCAAAACCATTTTCAATACCAAAATAAAAGAAAATTAAAACTTGGTATTTATTTTTCATTTAAAAAAAAGTTATTCCTTGTAGAGGAAGCCGAAACTCAAATAATGGTTACGGCGGCGGGGAAGTCATTGTCGCTGCATACATACGACAAAAAAAACATTACTTTTTGTCATTTAGTAAAACGCTTCGTATAAAAAGATTCCTTTTGAATAAACGTAAAAGTCAAAGTGGTTTATACACCGTATAAAAGAAATTTGTGTATAAAACAAAATATGCATCAATGAATGGAGATTGAGACAAAGTACCTTACAAAGATCATTTTAAATAAAATAGATATATTATGTGTATTCACTATAAGTAAACATAATGAAATTAAAAATACGAGATAGGATATAATAATATCATGACATAATTTGAAAGTAGGAGATTAACCCAAAGAATAAAAATTGGGTTAAGAAGTTCCCTTACCTTGCGTCCTGTCTTGACTCGACCGTTCTTTAACCTCATGAATAATAAACTAGAGTTAATTTATAATTGATGAAGAACCTTTTTCAAGTTTTTTATTCATTTTATATCACTTATTACCATGTTATGAACATTATGTAATTATTTAAGTTAATAACGGTCGTTTTGTCGATCTTTGGTACTTGAGTCAAAAATAAACTTCTTATAATTACAAGTTGTTCATGTGGTGATATATCCATTATATCCAGAATTATATTCATTATATAGATATCATATATCTCATATATATCCAGTATATACATGCATTTATAATATTCCATAACGTTTAGAGGTAAGAAATGAAATGCACTGTTCAGGGAGACGGTAAGCCGTACGTACGCATGAACGCTACTTTCATTTATATTTTGTATTTAGTAAAATAATAATGATATAAAGTTATATTATAATTCCAGTATAATATCATATATAATATCATTTACTCCATCCTTTATACATCCCACATATGGGATTAACGATTCAAATCACTTTGAGGGGGCGGTAGTCCGCACTTCCTAAAATGAAAATATCGCGTTTACCCATAATGGAAACAATAAAGGTATGGCATAAATGAAAAATAAATAACCTTAAGTAAAACATAAACATATTATATATCATATATATAAATATTGTGACATATTAATGGCCACCATTGAAGGTGTTATATGAGTGTTGAACAATCATCGTTTCGTGAGGCAGAAATTCGTCATCTACAGAAACAGTATGTTCTTTAACCATTAGATGTAGGTGTGTGTAAGTGTAGCTCGAATAATTCTTATAAAAACATCCTAGTATATTGAGGATACTGGTGTTGTTACAAAAGAAATGAATAAAAAGAGTTTAGGGGGTTGGATAAGAAAAATAAAACAAAATAACATAAGAGAAGACATTACCTTAAAATCAGGTAACTCTTTTGATTTGAGCCAAAGGCTTCCTTGGGAAGAATTATGCCCAGAGTGAGGCTTCTATGAGTAAGGGAGGGAAGTTGGGAGAGTATTTGGGCAGTGGTTGGCCGAGCCAAAAGGCTTTGAAAGTGTGAGTAAGGTGGTAGTGGTGGGGGCCTTTTATAAGTGGAGAGGAGGGGCACTCTTGGAAAGTAATGAAATGTTACTTTATTATATAATGATTTTAGGATTTTTAAAGGTCCCAAACTTATAGAATTCGAGTATAAGGTGATAAGGGTTCGAAATCTACTCATCCAATAGGTTTTTGACAAGTGTAAGCCTTGTATTTTACATTATCTTTTCATTTTATTTAAATCGTTAATTAATGAGGTAATCACTACATCATCATGGTGTCATAAATAATTTTATTTATTTAATGTCTAAAAATAATAAAAAAAATATCATGATATAGGAAATATTTTTATCTTTATAATGAATATTTATAGTCAAAAATATGACTTGTATAACTCCATTTAAAAATTGTTTTAGTAAAACAACTTATGTTTGTGACATTTTTATTTTAACATTAAATAAAAGTTATTTATGTCATTTTCCTACCAAAGTGGCTCCATGGGGTCCCCAAGTTGACCCATGGATTGTATTGGTCGGAAATGACACATCCAATAGGAGTAGGCCAAGTGTAAAGGTATTTTCATATTTTTATAATATCATTTTTACCTTAAATATCACTAATTACCTTTAATCACGATTAATTAAACTTAAAAGTTACTATTCACCAAAAAATTATTTTAATCCCATTGAACCACATTTTACTTCCTAATGACAACCATGAATGTCGGATTTTTGAAAATCAAATCACTGAAGTGGTAATGTTTCATTTAAACGAAAAATCAGTTTTTTAACTACCACTTAGTGGTTTCACTATTCATCAAAAATTGAAGTTTTTCAGAATGATGCCAAAATTTCACCCTAAGCTATAATTGATATTCCAAATTCAAAAATGATATCTATTTTACAAAATTACAAACATATAAGTTTCATTAATTAATTTTATAATTAATTCCCACTGTCACAACAAATAGCGTGTTTTTAAGAAACAATATATATCAAAATATTGACAATTGTTTATGTCCAATTTCAAAGTGAAATTAATTCTAATGAACACAATTGGGTAAAATGGTAAAAATATATTCTAATTATAGTTTAAAACCACTAAATAGTATAATTTATTACTATAAATTATTTTGATTAATAAAGTTGTTTTTAAGTATTTTTCACTATTCATAAGAAATTGGAAGTTCTCAGAAAATTACAAAAAATTCAACTTAGGATAATTTCGATATTCTGAATACAAAAATGAAGTCCATTTTGAAATATAAAATTTCTATAATTTTAAAAAGTGGGTATTACTATTCATAACGGCTACTTTGATTAGTCGTGGTGTGTTAAAATCTTGAACTTGCGTACAATGCAAGCTTTTGCATTATTGAAAGAGAAGCGTATCGTGAAAGCTCGGGGTGTTACACTATTGGACACATTGTTTTTCATAAGGTTTTCCAAGTACCATTTTAATCGATAATTGATATTATTTTCAAAATATTTTAAATGATAAATCCTTTTTTATTTCAATGGTTACTTATTTTGAAATTAAATGGATTTTTAAAATGATAAGTATTTTCAATGGTTTTGAGAAATATTTCGTATGGATATTTTTTAAAACACTAGATTCATATTTTCAAAAATTATTTACCAAATGTTTTGTATTTACTTAAAAAATATTTATCAAATTTTTTGTATTTACTGATAATGAGAAAAATTTTCAAAATATTTTTTCATTATTTTAAGGGAAAAGATTTTTCACTAGTTTTAAAACCCCTTATTGGGAAATTTTAATCTCACCCTTGTTTTAAAATTATTTTAACAGGCTTAGTAGAAGTTCCAAAGATGTTTGGTTTTATTTAAGGAGTGAGCGTGAGTGAATCAAAATAATAGTATTAATTTTAAATTATATAAACTATGATATATTGTACGGAAAGTTCCTAATACTCTAAAAAATTAACTAAAAAATATCATTGGGTATGTAAAATATTGTATAATTCTTTGTTACTTTTTATAAAAAAAATTTCACTGTGTTTTAACAACGGATCTGGAAGTGTAGGACTCATGACCTTATATTTGGTATTAGATGAATATTTTATAAACATTTAAAGATTATGATATATTTGTTTTAGAATTAGAAGTTTTCTTTTGAGGTTTTATGTAATTAAGTGACCCTTAAGTGTATATGAGGTTTTAGCAATTCTAGTTTTCCATCTTCTAATGATGTAAATCCTTAAATTTCTTTTAAGTATAAAAAATATTATTGAGGGTAAAATTCCTTTAGGGGGGATGTAACATCCATGGAATTTATTAAAAATATTATTTTAATTAAATTTTAATAAATATATTGTTTTATAATTTATAAAACCAACTAAAAATGTATTAATATGATATTGTTTGAAACTAAGTTATTTTCTACAATCAAAATAACTTTTGATTATAAGATATTAAAATCATAATATATTAATTTTATTTTTAATATACAACTTTTATTAAGTAATAATTTTTATATATAAATGTATTTTTTTTAAAAATAACATGGAATATATTTTAAATTGATATTTAACATTATGGTATTATTTTTTAAAAATTAACTTTATTTTGAAAAAAAATTTATAGTCTTTAGCTCCTCATGTTTTTAATATTAGAATATTTAAAATATATTACTATTCTAAACAAAATATTTTTTTAATATTTTTTTAATGTAAATAATTTTATTTATATCTATAAAAGTCCTTTTCAAAATTGTTTAATGAATTAAAATTTATAAATTAATAATTTTAATTATTTTTCTGAGAATTTAATTAATACTATCTTTGCAAGTGAATTATTTTAATTTGTGTTTTCTAAAATATTATTATTATGATATTATTATTGGTGATAATATTTAAAAAGTAAAACGAGAACCTATAATATTAATATTTTATAATGATGAAATATAACAAAATAATGGAGAACATGTATAGTTTGACATATCTAATATTATTATTAGATATTTAGAATATCCTTAAATTAAAAAATATTATCCAACCTTAGGTAACTAAGGTCCTGTGTAACCACTGCTTAGGTAGACAAGGACACTTGTCCATCATACGGTGGTAGAGGAGTAATCAAGTACCTATTGTTAGGTAGTCATGTTGTGGTCTATGTATATTCCCACAGGTGAATGGGGACATAATTCTTGTAGGGTGATCGTGCGCTAGAGTATGGGGGCATGACCCGTGAGGCATGTGTGTGTAGTTTTGTGGCATTCCAAACCCCGTTACTAGATCAAGGATCCAGTGAAATCGATAGATTTATTAGGAATCCACTAAACAAACCAAAGTTCAATGTGGGATACAGAATATGTGTTACTGTTCACCCATATTAAAATTCCCATTTATAAGGTGATCTATCCAATCAGTCACTTCCAAGCCGCCTGATCATCTCACTGTTCATCATCATCATTGAGTCAACCAAGAAAACCCTCAATGTTGTTTCCTTCACTATTTTATGATAAAGGTTTCAACCTCAACCCAACAACAATAACCTATAGGTTACCAATCTTTAAGAATCACCATTATTGTTTTTTCTTTAACAACAAACCTATATACATCAAACCATGAAACCCTTTGCATGAGAATCTCTCTTGGCCTATGAAATATTTTTTTTACCATTTTCATTTTGATTTAAATCATGTAAAACTATGAATTAATCTCATTGATATAATTATTTCAAACTCAATTGGTTTCATTAATAAAAGGTCAAATATTTCGGCTGGAATTGTCTTGTTTCAAAGAAACTTCATGAAGAATCTCTAACCAATTAAAAATAATTTAAATAAATATAAAATAGAAGGTAACTACAGTATTTACAAACAAAAGATCATACAAAGTAAATTTTCGATATTCAATTCATTTTGTATCCTTAAGTAGATTAAATAGTATATATAATATACATAGATTCTTAATACTTATAACTGAATACTCATCTTAATCGATAAACCATATACCTAAACCACATGTTTTGGAAAGCAGAGATCTCCCTCGATTTTAATGTTACCTTAATTGGTTGTAAAAATCTAAATAACATGATATATATATATCTATTCATATATACATATAAATAATAGAACCTTCATATATTCATATAATCATAACTAAAAATACGAAGTCCAACTATATAAAAGGTCTCCCTACCCTAGAGAACCACTATGATCCAGTAGCTCCATCTCTTTTTCACTCTCCTCACCTGTTCTAAGCATTCTAGTAGGAAGTAGGAACAACTATAGCTTTTTCATATCTATAAATCAAGGTAAAGTGAATATATTTTATAGGAAAGTAATTTTATCATTCGAAAACTCTTATTTTATGTTATCAAAATTCTATTTTAATAATGGAAAAGTTATTTTAAAAAAACTTATATTTCATGTTTAGTTTTCAAAACCCTTATTTTCAAAGGAGATCTATTATTTATTTTAAAAAATCTATTTCATGTTTTTTAAACCCATATTACGAGAGATATATAATTTTAAAAAGTTTTAGTTTTATGAATTTCAAATCCCTAATTTAAGGTTAATTTTTTATTCAACTATTAGATGGTATTTTTAATATATATTTCAATAATTTTAAAGGTGATTTCGAAATATTAAAGCTATAATTTTATGTATAAAATTTATTTCAAATTTTTTGGTTTTTTCACATACATATAGGTATGTCCTTACACTTTGTATTACATTGAAATTCCATTTATTTTTAATAATTTCTAGTGTATTTATAAATAATTCCTTTGAATTTATTAAATTATTTTAAAATTATGTATTTTCCCTAACCCTTTTGATGCTTTCTATAAATATCTTTTCATAATGTTTTAAAAGATATAAAATTATTTTCTATTTGGGAAATAATTTATATATGTTTTGAAAGGTTTTAATGTACTATAAATGCGAAAGGAACACTTGATAAAAATGTTGTCATAAAATAAAAATTGACACTTTGGGATATCGAATGAGTTGATGAGGAGTGGGGTGATATCACTACCTCAAGGGGGTGCTATCCTCAATGTGATACTTCTAATGACCTTGAATTTTTTCTTATGTTTTCCCAAGAATAATTTCAATCCATAAAATTTGTTATTTTCAAAATATTTTAAAGGAGAAATCTAGGTTTATATAAAAGGTTTATTATTTTGAAATTAAATGGGTTTTAAAAATGATAAGTATTCTCAAAGGTTTTGAAGAGTATTTATTATGTATATTTTTTAAATCTGTAGATTCATATTTTGAAAAATTATTTATCAAAAATTATTTATTTGACAATAAAGTGAATTTTGTTCAAATTATTTTTATATTATTTCAAAGGAAATGATTTGTAACTAGTTTTAAAACCCCTTAATTGGAATTTTCTCGCTAAAACTACATTTTAAAATGATTTTCACATGCATAGTAGAGGTTCCAAAGATGTTTGGTTTCATTTATAGAGTTAAAGTTAGTGAATCTAAGTAGTTTTTTACATTAAAATTGTGTAAACACTGATATGTTGTATATAAATTTCCTAATCCTCCAAAACCCAGATTGAAAAAAAAACATGGGTATGCAAAAGAATTTATATTTTTTAGATAATTTTTATAAAGAAACTATATATCATATTTTAACACCGAATCTAGATGTTTGGGTCTTGGGACCTTATTCAGAATCAATTCCTGAACCTTATCATTATATCACGATCAAAGATGAAATTAAGAACATTTATCTCTTTCATTTATTAATCTAAATCTTACTTCTATTATTATTTAATCTATACATTGATAGATGGTTTAATAACAACCTGATAAAGATAAGAATCCCCCTTTTCAAGATTTTAGGGTCTATCCTTTGAAAATGAAAAAAAATATTGGATCTTTTTTATCCTGATCATAGATAATATAGCTTGATCCTTTTGGTTCAATACATCATACACGTTATTCACTTTCCCATGGTGGTTATGTATTGGGCACGAATAATCATTAATCAAATAGAACTATCTTCTAAAGAAAATATTCAACTCTTTCTAGGAGAATATATACTTTATATTTTTATGATTAATATATATGTCACACCTTTCCTGGTAAAGATAATGCCTATATATTTTTAATGTAAATATTACCACTACTAACTAAAGTTCATTAATAGGTTAATTATCTTCATGAACCATTAATTAAAGAGAGAAATAATCTATCACCATATCATTATGAATAAGAACACATCTAATCCCCTTCTTTGATTCACCAAAATAAATAAAAAACCCCTCTCTACTATTGGTTTGTTTGCGTATAGGTGCACAGACTAACCTTTTCTTTAGTTACTTGAATATTTCTTCATATTCATTAGACTAAAAGAACTTGACTCCCTTCCAAGTTAACATGGGGAGTAGTTTATATATGTGTGAGAAATTCATCACAAAGAGTATAATATCTAGATAATCCAAGAAAACTATAGAACTCAATAACAGTGGTTAGTCAGGGATGATGTTTAATAACATCCATCTTTTATGGATCCACTGATATACCATCACTTGAGATTATATGACCAAAAAATGAAACATTATAAAGCAAAAATTCAAACATTGTAAATTTTTCATATAAATTACACTTCCGTATGGTCTTCAGTGCATTCCTCAATTGATATTCATGCTTCTTATTTGTCTTCAAACATATATAAATATAGTTTATAAAAACTACCACAAACTAATCAAGGTAATTTATAATAAATTAATCTATTAAATCCATTAATATAATAGGATAATTAATAAGAAACATTACATAACTATAAATATGTAGTGTCTATAACTCATATGGAAGGATTTATTGGGAAAGTATTCACTTTATACCCTCAATCGATAGTATCCAGAATGAATTTCATTCTTTGATAAGTATTAAGCTCCTTATAATTGATCAAAAAAATTATCAATATGGGTAGAGGATAATTATTATTGATCATGATCTTGTTATGTTCTTGATAATAAAGATAAAGTTTTATTGATTTATAGTTACTAGTAATAAAAAGAGTAGTTCCACCCCATGGTAATAAACATGTCTAAATGAATCCCTTATCATCATTCTCCTGTAGTTGATTCTTCTATTTCTACAACTCAACCAGGGTCATTATATATAGAGTCTTTGAAATAGGTGTAACACTATCACGACCCGTCCTCGGGGCCCGTGCCATGACTACCCCAAGCCCGCCTTCCATAGGCCAGGGGCTGGAGACTAACACAAAGGGTGTAATCCCGATAAAAGGGAAGACTTTGCCTTTAAACATGTAACACACACTGACTGAACACAGGCTGTAGAAGAAACAAGTACTAAAATATAAAAGAAAACTATGCTGAAGTAAGTTGTCTAGTATACAAACCCAAATGAACAACAAGTACAAGTAAAAAGGGAAAAAAACTCCTGGATCATCCACCGGGGAATCCTACCTGAAGGGTAGGTACAGAAATCGAACAACTCGTCCCTATGGTACATCCCGTCTAGTCCTGATCTGAGCAGCCTCCCATTCGTCACCCTCATCCATGATCACTGTTGTCCTTCGTCTGTACAGAACACAACAAGGTGCGGGCGAAGCCTGTGCAGGGGTGAATATAACAATATTCAGTAGGGGACCCCGAGACCCCCGAAAGTCTCCCAGAATCCACAAAGGATAAACCAAAGTAGTAAGATACAATCACGAAGTATCAACCAACCCTACTTAGGTATATTACCATAAATATACCTAATTTATCAATCACAGTCCGACTCCAACTCTCGATCCCAAGCACAAACCATTCCACATGGAAGTAAAGTCATTCACCATGATGATAATGGTTGAAATACATGACTCAGCTCACATAGATATACATCTTTCGCAGAGTGATAGAGATGATTAGATGTAGTCACTGATTCATCTAAGATGTCAGACCCACACATGATACATGACCAGCTAAGCTATCAAACCCACATAGGATACAGGACCAGCTATTCTGTCAGACCCACATAGGATACAGGAACAAAAGTCAGAACGGTCGGACCCATGGAGGATCCCGGTACAGTAGTCATTGCGGTCGAAGCCACAAAGGATTACGATACAGTACTCATCGCTATCGAACCCACAAAGGATCCTGGTACAGTATTGTCTCTGTCTAACCCATGGAGGATCCTGGTATTGTATCGTCACGGTCGAACCCATGGAGGATCCTGTCATCTCAGTCGCAGCCAGCCCTAGGGTTTCCGCACATAGCACGCTCGATTCCAGGAGGATCCTCTCCTTGATCCAAGTGTCGATACATAAACTATCACCAAGTCGTGATTTGATGTATCCCGTAGTTCCGTCTCATCATAAGGAACCCAACATGATAAACAATGCATCAATTAGATGCCTGGTTTGAGAGTTATTGGCATTTCCGTTCCAGGGCCCGATTAGTTTTTAGGATCAATCCAACCCGAACATACCCCAACTATGTCCAAACCTGAAGTGGAGTATCTCAAAATAATTGTCTCACTCCAAGAATTCCATCACCACAGGCAGTACGTCAGTCGGACACCAGTAGCCCTAGATGCGGGCAAAAAGGTGTAAACGACCATAATGGGTCTGGGTCCGATTCGACCCAATAGGACTGACCCAGCTCGACCCAATTTGAATCGGGGTCTTACCCAAACCGCGGGTCCAACCCAGTCCGAGGAAGTGTCCCGAGCTAAGGGGTCTGACTCGGACCGCGATTCCGACCCGGTACTCATTACATTGTTAACATTTGGCATCAAGAGCACAACACACGATGAGGAAAGGAGGGTATAACTCATACATAAAAATAATCCAATTTTGCCCTACATCGATTTTAGTGTTCAACGATGGAGTTGCGGAAGATAGACGCTGCTTCGTTGGGAAACGTCCGAGGATGAAGCGTCGTCGACGTTCCTCACGGGCGGCTCCTTCTCTTGTGGATTGGACGAAGATTGAAGATGGTATCGTCATTCTTTGGAGATGAGGAGCGTTCTTCATCGGGGGATGACGTTCTTCTAAGAGTTCTACAAATCTCTCCAAGAATTTTGCCAACCCAATATAAGAAAATATGATCTCTTATTTTAATGTTGGCATAATGAATTCAAAAGAATTAAAATCACTCAAATCAATTAATTAATTCATTAATTAATTTGTGTTGGCACCATTAAGGGAAGTCCAAGAGTTTCCCCTATTAATGGGGAGCTCAAGGGATTTAAAGGGGGGTTTAGAGGAGTTAAAAGGGTTCGGGTGGTCCCCACCCTAAAACATCCTCCCAAGGGTGGTTAGGGTGTGGTGGGCCCCACCACTAACCTCCACTTTGTGGTTTTAACCACCATTCAAATAAAAATGTTGTACACACATTTTTATTTAATTTTAATTAGAAACTCCAATAAATTAACTCCAAATATTGATAAAACGCAACTGCGGTAAAGGTCTCCTTAAGAGAATATCGGCGTTACGAGTTCAATAGTGCCCTCGAATTTCAATTCTGAGAACCGATTCAAAATATATAAAATCCCGCACATAAGTTTATTGAACGTACCCGAACAAAACTTCATAAATTGATTCCGGGCACACCGGGTCTCAGAATCAAGCGCTGTCATAAACTGCGGGCTCATAAAATTCCCTTGTATTTAAAAAAATTTCCCACGGAATTTACAGGTCTTTAAATTCTCCCCACCTCAGGGATTTACATCCACGTAAGATACATCACACTCTAAGGGAACAAATGGGGGTACTGAGCATGCATCTAAGCCTCCCACTCCCATGTGCTGTCCTGGAGGTTCCCGTGCTGCCAGCGAACGTGCACCAGAGGAATAGACCATCCACACAGGACTCGCTCCTATCGATCCTCAATCTCTACAGGAACCATCATGAATGTTTCCTCTTCATCGATGTCCAGCTCCCCATGATTGATGATGTGGGGTGGTTCGTGCACGTATCTCCTCAGCTGAGATACATGGAAGACGTCGTGCACCCGGTGCAACTGAGGTGGAAGAGCCAAGCGGTATGAAACCTCACCTACCCTGCTAAGGACCAGAAAAGGTCCAATGAATCGTGGAGATAACTTGCCGCCTCAGCCAAATATCCATAGAACTCATTGAGGTGAGACCCGTATAAAGATGTAGTCGCCATCCTCGAACTCTAGTGGTCTCCGTCTCCAATCAGCATAAGACTTCTGCATGCTCTGTGCAGTCTTCATCTGCTCCTGGATGATCTGAACCTTCTCCGTCATATCCTGCACCATCTCTGGTCCTAAAAGTGCTGACTCCCCTGGTTTAGTCCAGCACAGAGGCGATCTGCAAGTTTGGTCGTAAAGTGCCTTGTAAGGTGCCATCCCGATGGTCGAGTGGTAGCTATTGTTATATGCAAACTCTACCAAGGGTAAGTGATCCTCCCAGCTACGACTAAAGTCGAGGACACATGAACAGGGCATGTCCTCGAGAGTCTGAATGGTCTTCTCAGTCTGACCATCTGTTTGAGGAAGGAAGGCGGTGCTCAAGCGAAGCTGCATCCTGAAAGTCTCCTACAACCCCTTCCATAGTCGGGAAGTAAAACGATCATCTTGATTGGAGACAATCATCGATGACACACCATGAAGCCGTATGATCTCTTGTACGTAAATGTGTCCCATGCTCTCTACTGATCCATGCTCTCTGATCGGTAGGAAGTGGGCCAACATGGTGAGTCGGTAGACAATCACCCAGATAGAGTCGTTTCCTTTGGATTTACGTGGAATTACCATCTTGAAATCCATGGATATCCTATCCCACTTCCACTCTGTGACCTCTAAGGGATGAACCAAGACTGCTGGAACCAAGTGATCTGCCTTTACTTGCTGACAAGTGAGGGTTTGTGAGACAAACCCTGCTACTTCCTTATTCATACCTGGACACCAGTGCTATCGTCGGAGGTGCTGATACATCTTCACTACTCCTGGATGTACTGCCAGAGGGGAAGTGTGGAACTCCTTCTACACTTCCTCTTGAAGTGAAACTGGTACCATGGTCTTTCCCCTGAAGAGAATGACGTGCTACCCACCTTCAAAAAATCCATTAGGTGCCTGCCCTAAGGATATTTGAGCACGTCGCATCTCACAATCAACATACTCACGCTGTGCCTCCCTGACTCACTGAAGAAGTAGAGGAGTGACTGTGAGAGACTGTAGAAACGCTGCTCCATCTCTATCCACAAAGGATATCTGCAACGCGACCAACTGTTCTGTCCCCTCTCCTAGTAGTTGAATTCCTGAGCTCTTGCTGAGATCATCTACTACAACGTTCCCCTTACCAGGAGTATAGACTATCTCGAATTCATAGTCCGGGAGGAACTCGAGCCATCATCGCTGTCTCAGTTTCTGTTCCTTCTGCGAGAAGATTTACCCGAGACTCCGGTGGTCATAGTAGACTATAAAACACTCACCCATTAGATAGTGTCTTCACATTTTCAAGGTGAAGACCACTTCTGCTAACTCCAGGTCATGGGTAGCATAGTTCTACTCATGCTATCTCAACTGCCGAGAACCATACACGATCACTACTCGCTCCTGCATCAGTACACACCTGAGTCCGGTCCCTGATGCATCGCAGTAAACTACGTACCCAACGCCCTCCTCCGATAGCCTCAAGATGGGCGCACTAGTCAACCTCTACCTCAGCTACTGAAATCTCTGCTGGCATCTCCCTGACCACACGAAGGGTTTCCCCTTCTCCGTCAACGCTGAAAGTGGTTCTTCAACTCTGGAGAAGTCTGGCACAAAGGTAAATCTGGCCGACTCATGAGTGATCTA
This sequence comes from Viscum album, assembly GCA_963277665.1. Lineage (NCBI taxonomy): Eukaryota > Viridiplantae > Streptophyta > Magnoliopsida > Santalales > Viscaceae > Viscum > Viscum album. Next base: position 696,347,928 of record OY728131.1, read on the forward strand.
CTGCACCCTCTTATGAATGATTCCATTCAGTGCTGCCTAGGTTTTCCTTTTCACTGACCAAGGAAAACCCCATCCCAATATTGCAGATAAACCACAACCTTTTTTCCTAATACATTCAATCTGTGTATGAACTGTGGTTGCCCAGTCCTTACCCAAAATAACATCGTAAGGCCTCGACGCTGCCACCAAGAGGTTCCAACCAAAACTCTCACTTCAAGGGTCAGATCACACAGTCGGCGTAAGTGTGATTATCGAGTCTCCTCCCAAAGGTATCTCCAGACGTGAGGGTCAAGTCAACAGATTAACCAAAAACTCTAGGTCTGGGACAAGATTCATAGAAGGAAGGAATGATTCGCATCTATGTATATTGATATGGAAGCTAGTAGTAGACACAGACCATACCTCAAATCATTCCTAGAGTCTTTGGGTCATACTCCCTAACCGCATGAAACTATTCTCTTCCCCTGCCCTCCAACTCCCTGAGCCTAGTGAGGACTACAAAGGTGTGTGGTTGTAACATGTCAAAATATTCACCACCGCATGCTACTCTCCTAGCTCTGCTTCTACATATTATACCATGGAGATTCATTTGTCCTTAAAAATTTCTCTTCTCAAAACATTCTACATGCTCAAGTCTTTGAGACTAGTTCTAGTTTCATGATTTCCAACTACTAACATTCACTGGCTGTGTCTACTCATCTAATGAACATTCAACCACAAAGGTTCTCTCTAGCACCCTAACATAAGTAGGAATGCATAAAGGAAAAAGTGTTGGCTCATATATCCTTAAACAGACCTGTCTCAGAGGTCCAAGCTCTAAAGAACTGATTATATCATATTCATCGAGCACCAGGAAAGATTCGTATGCCTCGATGAATACTCATCTACCAACACGTCGTCCTGCCGAAGCTGTATAAGCTCTAGAAAACTCTTAGCCACCTCCTCAAGCCAATCCTCAGTCTCTTGTGGGTCAGGCTCACCTCAGAACTTGAAGGATATCTGGTGCTGACACATATATGCGGCACTAAGCCTACAAGTGTCCTCTACTAGTACCACTGGTAGTGTCTGCTGACCAACGGCCAGTGATATAGTTGGCACACTACCTGAAGGTACCATCTTAGAAAACAGTCCAAGTACCGAAACATCATCACTATGCGGACCATCCTCACGGTCAATCACTGAAAAGGATTAGTAGCTAAGATCAACATCTGCTCTACTAGTGTCTCAACTAGGTGGAAAACTCCAGTAATCACCTCCATCCAGTCCTCTGTTGCTTGGGAATCTATCCTGCCTCCCAACCTCGGAGGCCTCTACCGCTGGAACCCAGGCAATGCGCTTAGTCGGCATGCACCATCCTCCAATGAGAATGGTGGAATCTTCTGCCCAATTGCTGGTGGTGCTACTGGTACACCACACGTAGGTGGCAACATAGTAAGAGGACCCTAAACCGAAGCCTCTTCGCTCGGTGGGCCGTCATCGTGTACTCTCTCGGAAACTATAGCTGGCTATCTATGCAGCGACATACTAATAAGAAACAGATGCGCCACATTCAATAAGTTATACCTGGTGAGATGACTCAAAGAGTTCACAAATAAGACCCTTGAACACACACTCTTAATCAGTGTTTTCATGCACTGAGTCGGAAATCAGAAGTTGGGGTCCTGGTGTATGGATACGTCGGCTGCCGCACCAACACTGGACTCCCTGGAATGAAAACCACACTCAATAATCTTAACACTATTGCTTCATAGAAAGACATATCAGAGTCCTAAGTTCTATGACAGAACCGACTCCTATGATACCAATTTTCCACGACCTGTCCTCGGGGCCCATGCCGTGAGTACCCCAAGACCACCTTCCATAGGCCAGGGGATGACGACTAGCACCAAAGGCATAATCTCGATAAAAGGTAAGGAATTTCCTTTAAACATATAACACACACCGACTGAACACAAGCTGTAGAAGCAACAAGTACTAAAATTGAAAAGAAAAGTGTGCTGAAGTAAGTGGGCCAGTATACAAACCCAACTGAACAAAAAGTACAATTAAAAAGGGAAAAGAACTCCTGGATCATCCACCGGGGAATCCTACCTGAAGGGTTGGTACAAAACTCGAACAACTCTTCCCTGGGGTACGTCCCGTCTAGTCCAGCTCTATGAAGCCTCCCATCTATCACCCTCAGCCTCGATCACTGTTATCCTTCATCTACACAGAACACAACAAGGTGCGGGCGAAGCCCATGCAGGAGTGAGTATAACAATACTCAGTAGGGGACCCCCATACCCCCAAAAGTCTCCCAGAATCCACAAAGGACAAACCATAGTAGAAATATACAGTCACGAAGTATCAACCAACTATACTTAGGTATATTCCCATACATATACCTAAGTTATCAATCATATTCCATCTCCAAATCTCGAGTCCAATCACAAACCATTGTACAAGGAAGTAAAGTCATTTACCGTGATGATAATGGTTGAAAGACATGACTCATCTCACATATGTATACATCTTTCGTAGAGTGATAGAGATGATCAGATGTAGTCACTGATTCATCTAAGCTGTCAGACCCACGCATGATACATAACCAGCTAAGCTGTCAGACCCACATAGGATACATGACAAGCTATTCTGTCAGACCCACACAGGATACAGGAACAGAAGTCAGAACTGTCGAACCCACGGAGGATCCTAGTACAGTAGTCATCGCTATCGAACCCACAGAGGATTCTGGTACAGTAGTCATCGTTGTTGAACCCACAGAGGATCCTGGTATAGTATCGTTACTGTCAAACCCATAGAGGATCCTAGTACAGTATCACCGCTGTCGATCCCACAGAGGATCCTGTCATCTTAGTAGCAGCCAGCCCTAGGGTTTCTGCACACAACATGCTCGATTCCGGGAGGATCCGCTCCTCGAGGAAAGTGTCGATACATCAACTATCACTAAGACTTGGGTTGATGTATCCCTTTGTTCCTTCTCATCATAAGGAAACCAACACGACAGACGACATGTCAATCAGACGCCCGGTCTGATAGTTATTGGCATTTCCGTTCCCGGGTCTCGGTTGGTTTTTAGGATCAATCCAACCTGATCATACCCCAACTGCATCCAAACCTCAAGTGGAGTTTTCCAAAAGAATCTTCTTGCTCCAAGAATTCCATCGCCGCATGCAGTACGTCAATTGGACACCCATATCCCTAGATGCGAGCTAAAAGGTGTAAACGACCATAGCAGGTTCAGGTTCGGTCTGACCCAGTCGGACTGTCCCGACCCGACTCGGTCTGAATCAGGGTCTGACCCAGACCACTGGTACGATCCGGTCTGAGGAAGCGTCCCGAGATGAGGGGACGGCCCGGCCTGAGGGCGGCCTGACCGATGCCGGCCCGACCAAGGACGTCCCGGCCGATGGCGGCCCGGCCGATGGCAGCCCGGCCTAAGGCGGCCCAGCCGAGGGGCGGCCCTGCCTGGCCGCACCAGGGGGGAGGCGCACACCCTATGGCACCCAAACAACTTAGCCATTTGGGTAGAACCGAATCGGCGCTCGGTGGCGCCTTTCCAGCCCACGTGGGACCCAACGGGGTCCCGCACATCCTGGTTGGCCGCTCGGGCCAGCTGCTCCCTGGAACCGGTGCGGCGCGACAACACCGCTCCCTCCACCGCGGCCCGGCTTGGCTGTGGGTCCGCATCACCGGCCCGACACGATGGCGCTGTGCTTCCTCCGCTACAGCCCGCAGCCCTTCTCCAGCACAGTGCAACAGCACCGTGCCCTTCTGGCTCCACTGCAGCCCGCTTGGTCATGGCTTTTCTTTGCATGGTGCGACAACGGTCCTTGCGCCGCCAACCTCTTCCGTGATCCACCTCCGTTGTTGACACAATTAGAACAAAAACAATGGGGGAAGGGTCAGACCGTGTTCATGCGGTCCGATCCCTCCTCGTTACGTTGTTAACATTTGGCATCAAGAGAACAACACACGATGAGGAAAGGAGAGTATAAATCATAAATAAAAATAATCCAATTTTCCCCTACCTTGATTTTGGTGTTCAATCATGGAGTCGCGGAAGACTGACATCGCTTCATTGACATCGGGAAACATCTGAGGATGAAGCATCATCGACGTTCCTCACGGGAAACTCTTTCTCTTTTGGCTTGGACGAAGATTGAAGACGGTATCATCATTCTTCGGAGATGAGGATCTTTCTTCATCGAGGGGATGATGTTCTTCCAAGAGTTCTACAAAGCTCTCCAAGAATTATTCCAACCCAAAATAAGAGAATATGATCTCTTATTTTAATGTTGGCGTAATGAATTCAAAAGAATTCAAATCAGTCAAATTAATTAATTAAGTCACTAATTAATTTGTGTTGGCACCATTAAAGGGAAGTCCAAGAGTTTACCCTATTAATGGGGATCTCATGGGGTTTAAAGGGGGGTTTAGAGGAGTTAAAAGGGTTCAGGTGGGCCCCACCCTATAACATCCTCCCAAGGGTGGTTAGGGTGTGGTGGGACCCACCACTAACCTCCATTTGGTGGTCTTAACCACCATTCAAATAAAAATGTGTTACACACATTTTTATTTAATTTTAATTAAAAACCCCAAGAAATTAACTCCCATTATCGATAAAATGAAACTACAGTAAAGGTCTCCTTAAACGAATATCGGCGCTGCGAGTTCAATGGTGCTCTCAGATATCAATTTCGAGCACCTCTTCAAAAGATATAAAATCTTGCATGTACGTTTACTGAACATACTTGAACAAAACTTCAGAAATTGATTTTGGGCACACTGGGTTTCAGAATCAAGCGCCGTCAAAAACTGCAGACTCGTAAAATTCCCATGTATTTAAAAAAAATTCCATGGAAGTTATAGGTCTTTAAAAACACTATGTATTAGTTCTATTGAAAAATCAACATAATGATTTTAAGGGAGACTATGAAACTCATTCGGAAAGAAATTAACAAACTCTAGTACAATACAATTATAATTGATGTTGAGTTTATCCCAAATCTTCTAAGATAAATAATTCCTTTGAATAGGAATCATGACCCATATAATGGTCATAATTTCTGTAACATCTTAGGTTTTTATGAATTTTTTTTATATATATTATATTTCTCTATTTTATTTCTTTACATGCAATATAGAGTAATTATTAAAATACAAACAACACTATCTTAGCTTTTGTCACATCCAACACTGAGTTTTAACAAAACCATAATATATTATTAACTTAGTTACTCAAAAGCGACTTCTATAAACTTTCCATTTAAATTTGTGATATGAATAGTAATATATTTTTTAATATTATGTATAATTGTTTATATAAAAAAACATATTGATAATAAAATACTTAATGTTTGGTAAAGTCTAATATGTTTTAATAATACTACTTTCTAAAAAAATGTTTTTTATGTTTTTTGTGAAAAATAATAAATTTAAATTTTCACAATTTTAGAAAAATAATTTGATCAAATAAACATTATTTTTAAATTCATAATTTTAAAATTATATTAAGGTGAATTTTTGGTATTTTTCTGAAAAGTTTCAATTTTTGATGAATAGTGAAAAATACTGAATTTTAATTGAAATTTTTGTTTAATTTATTCACAAAGTTATATTATATTTAAATTTATTAAATTATACATATATTAATATAATTTATTTATTTATAATCAATTTTAAATTGAAATTGTTTATAAAAACTTTGTAAAATTTTGATATTTTTTGCTTTAAAAACCTGTTGTCTCGTCACGTATGCAGGATTAGTATTAAATTAATATTTATCAACTAATGTGAATATAATTTTTAAAAATAGATTTAATATTTTTAGACATCATAATTTATAATTTATATTAACTTCAACTTAATTTTTGACCAAATGAATTGTGAATGCTGTAAAAATTTATTACCATGATTAAGGTTAAAATGAGTTTATCAGGAGGTTAAATTAAAAAGATAAGGGTAAGAATGAACAATAAAATATTCATAAAAAGTATTTATGTCTATATTTAGACCTTTTCCCCTATAAGGTTTAATAATAGTCTATTTTGGGCCCTTTTTATGTATAAAAAACATGGAAACACTCAATTATTTTCAAAAATATTAAGTGGTGTCCTCTCCCCCACTTATAAAGGGCCACCCAATCTAATCTCTTCTTAACACCTTAAAACTTTTTTATTTTGTAAAATATCTACCCAAGTAACTTAAAAAATTTCCTCCCCTAATTCTAGGGGCCAAATTTTGACATAAATCTTTCCGAAAAATAATTTTGGTGGAAACCTAACGAGGATACCTGAAGAAGAGTTAACGTTCATCAACGACTGAATTTATGTTATGTCTTCCTCCACACTGTTTATTTATTTTTATATCATGATCATATAATACACTAAGTATATTAAATATACTAATATATTTTTAAGTTAAGTTCATGATGTACAACTATCTCCACTTACATCAAATACGTTATGAAATCATCGTTCGTGTATACAGAAGTCTACTTCCTCACGAATTGATGTTGTTAGTTTTTAGATTATTATATATCAAGTATGATCATAATGATGGATTTATTATTTATATATTATATATATGATAATTATGATTTTATTATGATTATATAATTTTTATATCGCACATACCTTCATTCTTTCCATTTGTTGGGTATATGATAATGTCGTTCATGTGTACGGCAGACTACTGCCTCGCGAAGCAATGTGATTTGTTCACAATTTACATGGAATGTATTAAGTATGGGTTTAATAAAAGTTTGTTATATATATTAAATAAAAATTATTCTGTAATTATAATATATATCATTTAATTTTATTGTTTCAACCTAATAAGAAAATGAAAAACAATGTTCATGCATGCGTACATCCTACTATCTCCATGAACAATATATTGTATTTCATATAACTAAATTTAAATTATTACTATAAATACATATATAATAAATATATATTATATTTATATCATGGATATAATTCTAGATATTATGTAACCATTATCAAAGTAATAGGATGAAAAATATAACAAATTAAAACATATATGAAAAACAAAATGGTTATTACATGAAACGTAAATTTAACATGGAATTATTAATACATGGGTTATAAAAGGTAATAATAAAATAATATATGGTATTAAATATATGAATATGGTTCTTTAATATATTTATAATAAATATATTTTTTTTTCAAGAGTTTTTAATGAGTATTATTAAAGTCAATGCTTAAGGTAAGGTGATTTATAGTCTCACTTTTATTTCTAAGAAACTTATGCCATATTCACTGCTCATTTATTTTGTGTGGTGTATATACTGTCCTATGACATGATATATAATTTATATATCTAATTTCATGATAATTAATGTTTAAATTGATGTTATTATTTCATGGGGATTATGATTCAAAAGTTACTCAATCGGTAAAAGATTTCAGTCACACTTTTATTTTCTACGAGACACAAGCCATGTTCACCACCTATTTATTTAATGTGGTGTGTATACTATCCATTAATGTATTTAAAAATTATTCTAATAATAATTATTTGTATTTAAGTATCCATTTTAATATATATCTTTCATGGGGTTTATAGTTAAAATTTTACCAAAGCAGTAAGGGATTTTTGTCTCAATTTTTCTTCTTTGAGATCTATGATTTGTTATGAACCTATATTATTTCAAAATATGTATATACATCCACTTTAACAAGTAATAAAATGAATTTATTTATCCTAATTATATTTTAAGTTTCATTTTATGTTATTCTTTTATGTTTCTTATGATTTAATGTTCCCTAAGTGGTAAAAGTTTTATGTTACAATCTCATCATTTATCAAGATTGTTTTTTATTACGTCTCCAATGTTACAATATCATTATATAACTCTCAATAATTATCATTAATTTTTTCATAATCTTTTTATTCATGATATCTTCATGAAATTGTACTATTATTCTACTCTTTTAAAACTTAAAATTATAAAGAATATTTTTTAAGAGAATATGACTTTATTTCTCTCTTCAGTTTGAAATATATTTTCTTCCAAAACCATGTTTCCTTAAAAAAAATTCAAAAATATTTTATTACAATCTTATGATTATTAAATTAAAATTTTACTCATGTTTTACTTTTAAAAAATCTATTTTGAAACGAATATTATATTCATTTTCCCAAATAATGCCCATTTATATTTTACCAAAAATTTGAAAAAAATCTTAATTTTTAAATGTATGACATGAATGAATTTTTCTGATGTCACATACAATCATTACGTCAAATATTACAATTTTCAAGTTTATTTTCAAATATATTTTTTTTGAAAATCTATTAAATTTTTAAAATAATTTTTCAAAGCAGAAATGATATTTTCCTCAAGAAATATATTAAAAGATCTTTAGAAATTATTTTCCATCTAAGGTGACATAAGTTGATGATACCTATTACTTACAAGGGATATGATCCAAGGATACCATCCATATTATTCATCATAATGGTTTATATTTTGATGTAATGATGTTTATGAAACTTATTTCTCTTCCATGGGTCATACCATGATAAAAACATTTCAAAATCCACTTCTTTTTATAGGTTATTCTATGCTGAACTGATAATGAAAACTATCTCTTTTTCACTGGTTATGAAATGATGAAATGTTTATGAAACCCATTTCATTTCATGGTTTATAATATAATGAATGTTTATGATCTTGTGGCATACATATGTATGATTATCATATGTTATGGGTGGGACCTATATCTCCATCCAATGCATTGTTAAAAATTTATATCTCATGAGATAGATGAAATTGGAATATTGAGTAAAATCAGTTCAGTAAGACGAGGCTGTAATGGGATGTGAACCTGATTCAGTAAGAGATAACTGTAATGGGAAGAGAACCTGACACATTTAGATAGGGATGGCATGGAGAGTGATCCTAGTTTATTAAAGGAATTTTTTCACTATGATGGTCTTGTAAATGAGTATCGAATAATATGAAAATGATTTTCTATGCTTATATATATGAAATAAAATCTATATCTTATGCCAATTTTATTCTATGATTACTCATGTTCATTTATTCACTTATGATTAATGTCTTATTATCTACCAATATTTATTATATGAATCATAATTATGATGTATGATATGAAGGTTATGGGTTTCAAATGTTATTCTCATGTTATCATACACTTATGTCAATATTATGCTTACATATCTTCTTTATTTAAACTTATTGAGAATATGAGATCACCCTTTTATATATTTCTTTTCCACAGGTTATGAAGATATTTATTATATATGATATGTCTAATAATAGAGTTAGTTGTGAATAATGTTAATGGTAGATAATGTAGCTCACTTATAGACTAGTGTTTATGTTTTCAAGTTTCTAAAGGCACTAAACTATTACGGTCCTCCAAGTGGATGTGGCATTGAAACAAATTTACTTAGGGGTAACAATCACAAAAACAATGTATTTATCTAGAATTGATCATAAACTGATCCACAACAATGGGCCTTGCTGGACACCTAGTTTGACACTCCAAAGAGATATTCTTTGAAAATTCAAAAACTCTTTACAAAACATCATGAAGGATTTAACTATAACATGACTATTAATGACCTAATATATACATAAGGTGTCATATATTAAATAAAATTTCATGGTTTAAACATACTATAATTGTTTTTTTCTAGATTATGTGGTTGTAAACTATGATTATTGTTTCTTACCCTATGTTTCTTAGTTTTAGTATATGACAAGAACCTGAAGGAACTGTATTAATGCTGAGTATGATAGAAAATGAAATTATTTTTCTCACGATAATCCAAATGATATGAGAACTAGAATACAAAATCTTGTTTCTATGATCACACAAATTTCTCAAGAGATGAATTATACTGGAGTTCTGAATAAACAAAGTAGGGATCAACATTTTATTGAGTCCTTCATGAGGAAAAATCCAACTTATTTTAGTGGGTCTTCTAATCCACTAGTTTCTGAACAATGGATCAGTACCATTGGAAATATATTTTTCTTACTCTAGTGTTTGGAACCTGAAAAAGTCATGTTGGTTGTCTACTTGTTAGAAGGTGAAAAAAATCAATGGTGTATTTTTATCAAGAATACGAGGAAACTGGTTGACATTGACTCCATGGATTGGGATGAGTTCAAGAACTTAATTTTCAATAAGTAATTTCCTCTTATTCTTTATATGATGATAGAGAAAGATTTCTTTGATCCAAGTAAAAAGGATGATGAATCTGTTGGTACCTATGAATAAAAATTTACAATACTCATGAGGTATGCTTCAGGTATTATCATCCAACCTAAAAGTAAGGTTAATTGGTCATTTTTTGGCTTAAAAATAAGACTCTTAAGGGATTTATCCATAAGAGACTTTAGTATTTACGAATATATTGTTCGACGTTCACTCAATGTTGAAATAGAGGTTGAAGTTACGTATGAATATCATGGTTTTGAGAAGAAAAGGAAGATGAAGTTCAAAGGAAAATCTAAAAACCATGGAGATAAAAATATGAGCCTTATTTTATGATCAAAGTGTGGGAATAAGAATAGAAAAAATTTTATTAGGGGGATTAGAAAATGTTTTAAGTGTTGAAGGTAAGGTAATTGAGTAATTGATTTCCAGAGTGATGGGAAAAAGTTAGCTAATGATGTGAATAGATAGGAATATACATAGAATGAACCTCCCTCACTTAAGTGATTCAATTGTTAGGATAATGGGAATTAGGGTAACCAGTTCCCACACTCGAAGGATAATGGTGATGATTGAATTCAACAACCTCTTAATGTGAGGGAAAGGGGGAAATCTCATGTGATCATTATTTTTGATGAGGGGTGTGGTAATGATGTGGTGAATTGCACCCAAATAATCTAATCTATAATATAAAACATCTTATTTAAATTTATAGCTACACATTATTTCATATCTAAATAATTTTATAAGGGTATTAGAATTCCACCTAAATGATTAGATGTGGAATTAGCAGTAAAAAACCCTAATGGTATGATGATCACATCTCAATTCTACGATTCCCAATTGGTTGACGTTAGTGGGAATATGTTTCCTATAAATATTTTCATTATTCCTATAGTGTAATTTTATGTCATATAAGGCATGGAATAGATTTCTCTACACAAATACCACATTAGTTATTGAGGAAGGGAAGTCACATTTGATACTCAAAACTAAACAATGATAATCTATCAATACGACGATAAATATGAAATTATCCTAGGGATTAAATACATTTTATGGGTATTAATTCCCATTTATAAGGGGTGTTTATCAAAAATGGTTGGGGATAAACTCTACATCGAAGATATGATTATTATTTTTAAATTTTTTGATGTGTTTATTAAAGTGTTACCTTGTATTACAACCAAAAATTATGTTGAGTTCCCAATATAAATCAAACCTAGTGCCACAGTAATTTAAAATACTCCCTATAGAATTGACCAAATCAAGTTGCATGAATTAAAGAAGAAACTTCTAGATAACCTTGACAAGGTATTCATTTAGCTATGTGTGTCACCTTGGGGTGCATCTATTATTTTTGTGGAAAAAGAAATATGGATCAATGTGAATCTTCATTGATTATCATTAGATGAACAAGATAAAAATTTAGAACAAGTATCATTTTCCCCATATTGATGACTTATATGATCAACTTCATAGAGATAAATACTTTTCCAAGATTGATAATTATTGTATAAATTATTAAATAAGGGTCAAGAAGGAAGATATACCAGAAATACATCCCATACAAGGTATGTACATGATGAATATATAATGATGTCATTTTATCTTACTAACACCCCTAATATCTTCATGGATTTAATGAATATATTCTTTAGAGATTACCTTGATCAGTTTGTGGTTATATTTATAGATGATATTATTATTTATTCAAAGAGAAAGAAAGAGCATCCGGACCACATGATAATTTTACTAAAGAACCTAATGAAGTATAAACTATAGGAAAAAATGAAAAAGTGAGAATTTTGGTTGATAAAAGTTTCATTTTTGGGTCATATGTTTTCAATAGAGGGTATATCAATAGATCATTAAAAGACTATGGCTATTGAATTTTAGCCCAAAAAAACCAGGATGATTGAGATCCACAATTGCATTTGTTTGGATAGATGTTATTTATTGTTTGTGTAGAATTTCTCATCACTATATAATCCTTTGACCATTTTAAATTAGAAGAGAGAAAAGTTCATCTGGGTATATGAATTTGAGGAAAAGTTCAAGGAACTAAAAATAAGATTAGTTAGTTCACATGTACCTATATTCTCTATAGAGGATAAGGGTTTATAATCTATAGTGATAAATAAAAAAGGTATTATGATGTTTTACTATAAAGAATTTTTTTTATAGATTATGAATCATGAAAACTAATGATTCATGAGAAAAATTACCGAAATCATGATTTGGAGTTAGCTGTGATAATTTTTCATTATAGATATTAACGAAATACATTTATAGAGAAAAGTGTGATATATATACATTGATCATAAAATTATAAATTATATATTCACATATAATGAGTTCAACATGCATAATAGAATATGGTTAGATCTTATTCAGGGTTATTACAGCTCAATACATTGCCACACTGAGAAAGAGAACAAGGTGGCCGATACTTTGAGTCGAAAGGATCTTGCTAGATTATTCATTAAATGGATTACAAAAGATCCAATAATTATGTAATTTTAAAGAATGGATATGGAAATCCTTAAGGAAAGGGAAAAATATAATCTTAAACCATTTGATATTTATCCATATATCCAAGTGAATAATAATGAGGTGAAAAAGAAATATATAGAGCTAAAAAATAAGTTTGGAAATGTTACTGAGTTTAACCTTAATCATTATGAAATGATAAGGTTTAAGAACCGTGAATTCATTAATTCAATACCAGACTTGAAGAATGAGTTGTTAGAGGATGCTCATAGTTCTTCATTCTTTATCCATCCAGGAAGTATGGAGATGTATAGTGATTTTAAAGAACACTTATGGTGGGATTTCATGAAATATTGCAGAGTTTGTATATCAGTGGTTGATATGTTAGAATGTTATGGTTTAATGGAAAAAGTCTAAGGGTATGTTGATTCCATTACCCATAATAGAATGGAAATGGGATAAAACTACAATGGATTTTGTTTTTATATTCCTCAAAACCTATAAAGGGAATAATTCTATATGAGTTGTAGTTGATCACCTTACTAAGTCAACACACATAATCATAATAAGAGAGGAATTATATCTTGATCAGATTTATGGGATATAAATTAAGTGGTAAGGTTTCATGGAGTACCACATTACATTATTTCTAATCAGGATATAAGGTTTAACTTAATTTTATGGGGAATTCTTCAATAAACTCTTGATATGAAGGTGAGTTTCAAAATTGCATGTCATCCCTAAAGAGTTTTTCAGTCAAAAAGAAAAATTCCAACCCCAGAGGATATATTGAGATCTTATTATTTGGATTTAAAAGGTGGTTGAGATCAGTACATTCCTCTAGTTGAGTTTAATTACAATAATATGCTTCACTCAAGTATTCAGATGGATCATTATGAATCCATCTATGAAACCAAATGTAGATCTCTAACATGATGGAATGAAGATGGAGATAGAAATATATTATTACCTAATATAGATAATGAAATGAAAGATAAGGTTAAATCAATTCATCACCATATAAAGATTGATTATATTTGGTAGAAAATTTATGCTGATAATTTTTGGCATGATATAAAATTTTAGGTTAGTGATTAGGTGTTTCTAATACTTTCTCCATGGAAGAAGTTTATGATAATTAAGAAGAAAGAAAGTCTAAGACCTAGGTATATTGGTCCTTTTGAAATTATTAATCATATACGAATAGAATCCTATCACTTGGTGATTCCATAAAACGTCCCTCAAGTCTACAATGTGTTCCATGTATCTCTCCTGAAGAATTACATATCTTACCCTTCACTGGTAAAAAAATCATAGTTCATACCGCTGGAGAAAGATATTTCTTATAAAGAATAACCAGTGGAGATTATGGATCAAATAGAGAATGTTCTATGAAACAGTACCACAATCCTATTCAAGTTTTTTTTTGTAAAACCACAAGTTTGATGAAGATGCTTGATAACTTGAGGATATGATGATGTAGATGTATCCTCATTTGTTTGTATCAAAATGCTAAATTTTGAGGGTGAAATTCATTTTAAGGTAGGTATAATGCATCACCTTGGGTTTTGTTGAATTTATTTTGAATAAATTAATTTTATTTTTCATATTTCATTATACACAACACCAAGTTATTCTTCCACTACATGAAACACTGGCTTATCTTGCGTTACACACAACCATGAGTTTCAAAAAACCATAATATATCATTAATTTAGTTTTGTAAACATGACCATTATAACTTATCCATTAAAATTAATGATATTAGTATTAATAAAAACTTTTTAAATATTATATATAATATTTTTATATAAAAAAAATATTTATAATAAAATACAAAATTTTAAGTAAAGTCCTATATGTTTCAAAAATATTATTTTCTCAAAAAATGTTTTTTAACGTATTTTTTTTGAAAAATAATAAAATTAAATTCTCAAACTTTTGGAAATTTAATTTGATGAAATAAAATTAATTTTTTAATTCATAATTTCAAAATTATATTAGGGTAAAATTTTGGTATTTTTTTTTGAAAAGTTTCATTTTTTGATGAATAATGAGAAATACTATATTTTAATTTAAAACTCCCTTTTCGTTTAAATTATTTACCAAGTTAAATTATATTTTAATTTTTTTAATGTTATATTAGTTATATTATACATATATTAATCCAATTTAGTTAATTTTAATCAATTTTACATTAAAATTGGATAAAAAAGTTTCTAAACATTTTATAATTTTCACTTAAAAAACCCGATTTCTCGTCATGTCTGCAGAATTAATATTAAATTAATTTTTGAAAATTATGTGTATAGAATTTGGAAAAACTTAATACATATTTTAAGTCATAATAATTTATATTTTAAAATAATATAATCTTAATTTTTGACCAAAATAAATAGTGAATGGAGTAAAAATTAATTATCATAGTTGAGGAAAAAATGGGTTTACCGTTGGTTAAACTAAAACAATAAGTGTAATAATGAACTATAAACATGTCTAAAAACTATTTTTTAGAAATATTTAGACTATTAAACATCTAAGGTTCTATAATGGTCCATTTTGTACCCTTATGACATATAAAAAACGTGGTATTACTGAATTCTTTTCAAAAATACCATGTGTGTTCTCTCGACCACTATTAAAAGGTCTCCCCCTATCCTATCTTCTTAACACCTTTAAACCTATTTTTTTGGACAATAGATACCAAAATCAATTTAAAAATTCCCTAAACTTATCTTATAAGCATTATTTTTGAAATAATGTTATCCTAGGAAAGCTTTATTGGAAACCTAAGGAGGATACCTGAAGAAGAGGTAACGTTCATCGACGAACGCTTTTATTTTATTTATTATTCCAACCCATTTAATTATTTTTATATATTTGTTAAATAATAACCTTATTAAATTCCATATAATTATATGTTTTTATGTTAAGGTAATTACCTACAACCATCTACACTTCCATCAAATGGGTTATGAAATCATTGTTCAAGTGTATGTCTGACTACTGCCTCACGAATCGATGCCATTCATTTTTCCTTTAAAACCGATCAAGGCTAGTAATAATTATGAATTTAGTATTTATATATGATATTTATTATATTTATAATTTTATTATGATTCTTTAAATGTTATATCACACATACCATCATTATTTCCATTTTGTGGGAATATGATAACATCGTTCATGTGTACGGAGAACTACCGCCTCACAAAGTGATATTATTATTTCATGATATATAGAAAAATGTATTAAGGATGGGTTTAATATTTTTTTGATATATATTAAATAAAAATTATTATTTAATTCTAATATATATCATTTACTTTTTTTCTTTCATTCCAATAAGAAAATGAATAACAAAATTCATACGTACGAATGACCTACTATCTCTATTAATGGTGTATTTCATTTCCAATCACTAAATTTTATTGATTAATATGAATAAATATATAATGAATAAATATAATATATTTATATAATGTTTATAACTTGGAATATTATGAAACCATGATCAATTTAATATGACAAAAAATATAATAAATCAAAACATATACAAAAAATAACATCGTTATTACCTGAAACATAACATTAAATTTTAATTGTTAATAAACTGGTAATAAAAGGTCATAAGAAAATCATATATGGTATAATATATATGGATAATTTTCTATAATAGATTAATAATAAACTTATATTTATTATACAAGAGGTTTTAATGAGTATTATGGAACTAAAGACTTAAGTTAAGAGGATTTCTAGTCTCACTTTTATTTCTATGAGTGTTATGCCATATTCACCCTTGATTAATTTTGTGTGGGTTATATACTTACCTATGAAATTATATAACAACCCCGACCCTAGAATCCTAGTGTTAGTGGTCATTTTATTATAATAAAATAGATACAATTGATCACATCACCAAGGACTGATCAGTTTAGTTATCTTAAAAAACTAGATACATACATGGTTCCCTTATTACATGGGTAATAAAACATATAACACAACAAAATAAAATAATATTATTCTTTTCACTTATTCAAATATTTCATCTTCACAACCTGGGGAAAGAAAATAATAATAAAAGGGTGAGATCAAACACTCAGTAAGGGTTATATGAGATAATAATAAATGAAGACAAGTCAATAAGGCATAAAAATTATGGCAATATAAATAATCTAAAGAACACATTTCATCAATAAACTGAGAATGAAAATGCATCCATATATTTTTTTCATAGTGAAAACCCCATGGAAAGTAATAATTGAATACTGAATAATGAAAAATCATATTTATTAGATCGCATGTATCTGGAACACGAACCATTATACCATTAAGATAGTTTAACTATATGGATAAAAATCCATATAATTTTGTTTGGAAACAAACATGAAGAGTTTTTTCCAACTGTTTTGTCTCATGAAACCTATCGATGCATCGAGGGGATATTTATAACCGGGTACCACTTATCACTGAAAGTCTAAATAATTATTAATACATATATTTAATTATATAAAACCATTGTATATAAAAATAGTATATAAATAAGAAAAAAAATCATATACATGATACAAGAAATATTGATATTTAATGAATAATGATCATAAATAAAAGATAAATATACATACACCGCACCCAATGTATAAGCGGTCTAAGGGAATACCATAGTGGTTTTAATGAAAGAATTATTTAAATAATAATTAGACATTAATAAGGTAAAATATGATTATATCATGATAAATGATGTCTAACTGAAGTGAAAATATGTCAAAATACTTTTTAAGAAACTTTAGAAAAAATTATCTTTAGTGAGATTAAAAGAAAAATATAAAAGAGTATCTAAATCTGGAAAAGAAATAATTATTATCATAAAACTAGAAGTTAAAAAATATAGTTTTTCTTGAAAATAAGAGTGATTTTAGAAAAAAATATTGTGGATTAAAATAGATTATGGAGTATACTTGAAAACATGTAAGAAATTGGAAGGTTCCCTTAAGTCAGTATTTCTTATTGGGAGGAATTGAAAAATGAACTTTATAAAATATGAATTTCCCCATCAAAGGAAAAATAATTGATCCAGGAAAATATTTTTTAACCATAAATACATAATTTAGGAATATTAAATTAGATTAATTAATAATTACATTTTGGTAAATGGAGACAAAGTGTAACCCAAATGAAAAATGGAGGTTCATGGAGAATCCCTAACCTTATGTCTGAAAGTGTTCTTCACCTACACTTAATATACGAGATAATGAAATTATATTAATTAATAATTTAATTCACAACCTATTAAACATGTATTTGATTAATTATAATTTTTTTAAGTTTATTTATGGTATTTTTGATGATTTATAAGATTCACCTTTGTTGTTCGAAAGTGTTCGTTTCCTTGGTTTTCAGGATTGGTTAACTTGTAAACATGTGTGGAAGTTCATGTAAAATGGGATTAATTATAAATAATTGAAATTATATGTTATTAATAAAGTTAAAGAATATTAAATGGTTGTATATATAAATTTTTTCAAACATGAGGGTGATTTATTAGATAAAACATTAATGATGAACATTAGTTTATTTTGGTGATTTTTTTATTATTAGAAACTAGTTTTGTTTTATTAATTATAATGTACATATACTAGTTTCAGAACTTT
Source organism: Viscum album (assembly GCA_963277665.1). Classification (NCBI taxonomy): domain Eukaryota; kingdom Viridiplantae; phylum Streptophyta; class Magnoliopsida; order Santalales; family Viscaceae; genus Viscum; species Viscum album. The sequence goes on from OY728131.1 coordinate 696,366,298, forward strand.
ATATGACTTATAATATGTATAATAAAATTTTATTTAACCATAATAATGTCTTTATGACTATCCTTGAAGGTGTTAATGTAAAATAAAAATCCATTGTCCATGATGGCGGTAAATCAACACATCACGGACAATATTTTCATTTTTAGAATAAAAAGAAGAGGATAAGGGGATTTAGGAAGGATTTTACATTAACATAATAAAATTATAGTATCTTTATGATAATTTAGTTATAATTAATTTTTATATATAAGGTTATAGAAGGATAAGAAATGAAATGAAATTGAAAAGAAAATAAAGGAAAACGAAAGAGGATTTTACATCTTGAATTTATTCTCTTTGAGAACCTCCTTAAGGGAATTGGGATTGATAATTTGGGGAGAAAAAAAGGATCTTGGATGTTTGTGATAATTTTTGGAAGATTATTGGAAATAAATTTGACAATATTCAAGGCCTAATAGGTGTGAGGAGTAGAGGTGGTGAGGGGTGGTATTTATAGTGGAGGAGAGGGGTGTTTTCTCATTATTTTATTCATTATTTTATTATTTTTACTCAAGACTATGAATAATCTTATAATTATCACTAAAAATATTAAAATAATTAAGGGTAAATCTATATTATAGGCTTACATCAGAAATAAATAATCCATGACTCAATAATTTATTTATTCAGCTTATACCATAAATTACTGTATTTCACTATTCAACAAAAATTCAACTATTTTAGAAATATCCCGAAAATTAACCGTAACCGTTTTTTGAAATTTATAATTCAAAAATGAAATCCATTTTATGAAAATAATTTTCTACATATGAGAAATTTATTTTTTAATTAAAATAATCATTTAATAAAAAAATACCAATTTTACAATTATAACTGATTTTATAACACTTTGAAAAATTAATAAATTTCTCATAAAATTATGTTATAATAATAAGATAATAAAATAATAATTTATGATTATATTTTATGAAAATAAGTTTTTTTAAATCCTTATATTAATTATAAAATTTTAAATAAACATTTGTGTTTTATAAAAATACTAAAACTTAATTTATCATTCTTAAAATGTCTATTTACACATAATATTATATAATTATATCATATTTTCCTTTATAAGATGCATAAATTTTATTTTTAGTTTTTAGAGTATAGGTTACTATTTTATTGGCTGAATTACTATTCCTAAGGGTCACATTACAATTCCAAAGGTCAAGTGATTATTTCATTAATATATATTCTTTAATTTTCTAAAAAAGAATGCTTATCTCATTCATTATTAATTTATAAAGTTTTTTTTTTCTGTTCAATATGTTATTTTATATTATTTATATGATATGAAATAATTTTTGTTCAATTTCAACTATCAAATGAATTGAATTTACTTAATAGGATACATACCATAAAATCATGGGTGTTATATTCTTCCCTAGTTCAGAAATTTCATCCTTTAAAATTTTCAAGAATATTTCATTTTAAACATATGTAGGTGGTTATTTTTCATAACATCCTTAGGTTCCCATGTTTCTTCTTCCATTTTATAGTTTCTCTAAAGAACCTTTATACGTTTATTCATCCTATTTTTCAACACTTTCTATCTTGTGTTAATAATCTCGATAGTATTTTTGAAGTTAAAAAATCATGTCCCACTTCCATTTCATCATAGGTGAGTACATGCATTTGGTCCTACATGTACTTATTTAGCAATGATATGTGGAACACATCATGCAATTTGACGATACTTTGTGAAGTTTCTAATTAACATGATACAAATCCAATTATTTCTATAAATTTAAATGGTATGATGTACATAGGGCTCAGTTTCCCTCCTTTACCTAACCTTAAGAAACCCTTCCATGGAGATACTTTAAGAAAGACATGATCTCCCAATCGAAACTAAAAATCCTTTCACTAGTTGTTATCATACCTCTCTTTTCTGCTTTGAGCTACTTTAATATGATACTAAATAGTATTTACCTTTGTAATTTCCCCTTTAATAAGTTCTAGGCCTATAAGTTTCCTCCCACCAAATTCATCCAAATAAGTTGGAGTTCGATATCTCTTGCCATATAATTATTTATATGGAACCATTTGAATACAATAATGGATACTATTATTGTAATAAAATTACAAAAAAAGTAAATACTAATCCTGTATACCTTTAAATTAAAGTGATCATGATATAAACATGTATTCTAATGTTTGTAGAGTCCTTTCAGACTTTTCGTCAGTTTGAGGGTGATAAGAAGTACTCAGATGAAGCTCAGTATCCAAATAATTTTGAAGACTCTTCTAAAATTTTGATGTAAATAGGGTATCTCGATCAGACACTATCAAAATAGGGTAACCATGTATTATTACAACTTAATTAATAGAGTGTTACTAGTCTCTCAAGAGGAAAATATTCTCTTATAGCGATAAAATGTACCGTTTTTGTAAAATGATCAATAATAACCCATATTACATCATTCCTTCTATGTGTCCTTGGCAATATTATGACAAAGTCCATAGTAAAGACATCCCACTTCCACATAATAATATATAGAGGTTTCATGACTCCTCTAGGTTATTGTCTCTCAGCCTTCACTTGTTGAAAAACTAGTAATCTTAACACATAGTTAGCAATTTCCCACTTCATATTATCCAACAAAAAATGTTCCTTCAGATCTCTAAACAGTTTAGTACTACCAGGGTGTATAGATAAGTTTTATCTATGAAAATTATCTAACTGTTCCATTTTTATCTCTGAAATTGATGGAACACATAACCTCTTTTCAAATTTCAAAATTCCATCCTCATACACAAAATCTGAAAATCATCTATCCTTAATGGCTTTAATTTTTTTGAGTGATTGGGAACTTTTTATCTTCTCTAGTAAATATGGTTTAGCAATCATTTAAAAAATAAGTGATGTTTCATCTTCTTTGAAAATTCCCATATACATCTTTACTAGATCCATGAATGTATGATCTTTATCAATCCTCATTTGGGTTAATGTATCTAAAATCTTATTTACCTTTCCCTTGTGCTAGTGTATTGAGAAATCATAGTCTTTGAGTAACTCAAGCCATAATATTTTCCTCATGTTGAGTTATTTCTATCTAAAAATTTATTTCAAACTCTTTCGATCTATATATATCTCACATATTTCACTATAGAGATAACATCTCCATATCTTCAGAGAAATTATTAGGAATGCTAACTCGAGATCATGAAAAAAATATTGATAGTAACCTGGTAACAAATGAAGCTACATACCTTAGTTATGTTTGTTGGTGTAGGCCATTATTGGATTTTCTTTTTCACCATATTATCAAGTAATATTTTATCCTTAGAGAAAATATAAAAAAGGAATTTCCGGAATCTATAATTCAGACTTGCAAAATTTATCATATAAAAATTTCCTTATGAGAGTATCAAGAATAATTTTCAATTTATTTTCATGGTCTTAATAGCTTTTTGAATACACTATAATATCATCAATTAATACTAGAAAAAAAATCATAAATATATCTATTTAATACTCTTTTGATTATATCCATGAAAATAGAGGGTCCATTAGTCAATCCAAATGGCATTACTGTGAACTTATAATGTCCATACCTCATCCAAAATGTTGTATTTGGAATATATTTCTTCTTTAATCACAACTGTTGATACCCAGAATGAAGGTTAGTCTCTTAGAAATATTAATCTCCATGAAGCTGATCAAATAAATAATCAATGTGAGGTAGAGGATAGTTGTTCTTTTTTTGTAATATCATTAATTTATCTATATTCAATACATAGCCTCAAGGATCTATCTTTCTTCTTAACAAAGAGAACATGGGATCCCCTAGATAAATACATGGGAGAATAAATCCCTTAGTACTAAAATCCTATAGTTGTTTCTTCATCTCTAATAATTCCATAGTTTCCACTCTATAAGTATTCTTTGATATTGTTCTTACATCAGGGATTAAATCAATTGTAAATTCAAATTCATGCTCTGGGGGTACCCTGGTATTTCCTCAGGGAATACATCAATGTATTTCAGAAAAAAATGGTACATACTCAATTTGAACATGAATTTACTTGTCCTTAGATGATTTTTACTATTCCTACCCAATAATTTAATTTAGTAGAGATAATAGGGGTGGATATATATAAGAATCAAATGATAAAGTTTCTACTCTAAATATAAGGGAATCTACATCTTTCTCACAAATATTAATTTCCTTTTTATTGTAATAAAGTATTTCATAATATTTTGAAAGCTAATAAATTCGGTGGAATATATCAAAATAAAACATATGTATGATGATAAAGTTAGAAAATAAATCATTTTTATATTCCATAATGGGAACTACCCAAATGTTTTTGTTGTAATGAGACTTCCCTTTAGGGTTTTGACTAACAACTACCTTATTAAATCAAAAGGGAAATATCTAATTTTCTTAGAAAATAGCTCAATAACCCCCTTCTCCACCTTATATCAAACTCATAGGCCTTTCAAGCATTTACCAGGATTTTTCTTTCCAAAAATTACACATAATGGATATTGATGCATTCCCTTCTTCTTATTTGAAAAATAATCATTTCCATGGTTATCATAAGACCACTTCTTCTATTAGCATCCCTTGAACATATAAGATCTAGGAAATTCCTTCTCTATTTTTATGGAACATATTACTATTTCATTATATGATATAAATTTTTGAGAATCCAGTTCCCTTAGGAGACTCGGTTTAATACATTAAAAGAAATTAACAAAATTGTATTCTGAATCACGTATGTAAACAATATAATAACTAGATAGTCTTGTTAAGGTATCCTCAAACTCTTCTTTCCCTTTATTTAAGCTAATCAATTTTCTCTTTATTTTAATTCATTCCTCATGTGGGAAATATTTGTTGAAGAATGATTATTTAAATGTTTACCATTATATTTATTCTCCCTACATTGTATTATGGATCAAAGATCACCATTTATCAACACCACCCTTAAGGAAATATACTTCTAGTACTACCTTTTAATTTTCATTACATCCCAAAAGCAGAAATATGTTTTCAAGGGACTTGATCCACTACTCCTCTACCACTATATCAGTAGTCCTAATAAAAGATGATGAATTATTACTCATGTAATGATACAACATAGGTTTAGTATGGTTATTAGTCATAACCTATGTAATCTTTCCTAATATGTTCATGATCATATTAGCTCCAACACTAACTATATTTACTTTCTCAGAAGTAAAATCCCTACATTGTCTACGAGTATTGATACATTTCCTTCCATTAGCTGCCATCACTAAATAATGATACACACTAATTTATCTCATAATCATCATGATTATTGATCCAAAATTCACTATAATGAGTTATTATAATTCTCATGTTTGTTTAACATCTAGTTCCTAAGGTTTCTACTAAACTTTCACTAATAACAACTGTAAAAAACCAGACCCCAGTAGCCTAGAGTCGGTGGTCATTTTATTACAATAGCATAGATTCAAGAGATCATATCACCAAGGATTGATTAGTTTAGTAGAATTTAAGAACTAGATACATACAATGTTCCCTTATTACATTGGTAATAAAACATAGAACATAATAAAAGAAAATAAACTAATTCTTGTAACTTATTCAAAGATTTCATCCTCATAACATGGGGAAGGAAAACAAATAAAAGAGTGACCTCAAACTCCCAGTAAGGGTTATATGATACAATAATAAATGAATCAAATTCAATAATTCATAGACATTATGGTAAGATAAATAATTTGAAAAACACATGTCATTAATACACTAGGAATGAAAATGCATCCATATATTTTTTCATAGTGAAAACATCATGGATAGTAATAATTGAATACTGAATGAAGAAAAAAAGATTATTTATTAGATTTCATATATCTAGAACATGAAACATATTACCTTAAATATATTTTTATTTTATGGGTGAAAATCAATCTGATTATGTTTGAAAAAACATGAAGGGTTTATCGTAAACTATTTTTCCTCATGATACATGTCGATGCATTGGGGGGCTATCTATAACTAGGCCCCACCTATCACTTCGAGTCTGAAGAATTATTCATACATAGATTCAATTCAATAAAAACATTGTATGTAAAAATTTTATACATATAATACAATAACTATATCCATGAAATAAGAAATACGGATATTTAATGAATTGTGATCATAAATAAAGGGGAAATATACATACACCACACACAAGGAATAAGTGGTCAAATGGAATATCATAATGCTTTCCATGAAAGAATGGATTTATATCATAATTATACTTTAATAAGGTAAAATAGTATTATATCATGATAAATGATGTCTAAATGATATGAAAAATGTAAAAAGTGTTTTTAATAAACTTTATAAAAGAGTATCTTTAGTGAGATTAAATGAAGAATATAAAAGAATCTCTAAAGAAGAAATATACATAATTGTTATCATAAAAAAAGATGTGGACAAAGATAGTTTTCTAGATAATAATAGTGATTTTATAAAAATATTTAGTGATATAAAATATATTTTAGAGTGTACTTCAAAATGGGTAATAAATTGGAATGTTCCCTTAAATTGGTCTTGCTTATTGAGAGGAATTAAAAAAGGAAATTTATAAAACATGAATTTCCACATCAATAGAAGAAGAATTGAGCTATGAAAATACATTTGGAACATAAAAATATTATTTAGAAGGATTAAATAAAAATAATTATTAATTTCATTGAGTTAAATAGAGATAAAGCATAACCTGAATGAAAAATGGAGGTTCAGGGAGAATCCCTTACCCTGTGTTTAAGAGTGTTCTGCATTTGCAATTAATATACTAGATAATAAAATTAGATTCATGAAAAATTTAAATTAAAAAATATGAAACATGTTTTTATTTATTATAGTTTTATTAACTTCATTTATGTCTTTTTTGATGAGTTATAAGTTTCAACTTTGTCGTTCGGGAGTGTATGTTTCCTTGGTTTTCAGGATTGATTCACATGTATACATCTATGGAAGTTTATATAAAACTGGATTAATTCTACAGAATTAGAATTATATGTTATTAATGATCTTAAATAATATTAAATGGTATTATATATCATATTTTTTTCTATATATGAGGATTATTCATTAGATATAATGGTAATGATTAACGTTAGTTTATTTTGGTGAATGTTAGATTATCATGAACTTGTTTTGTTTTATTAATTATTTTGTATATATATAGGATATAGGGAATTATATGACTTATAATATTTATAATTTAATATTATTTAACCATAATAATGTTTTTATGACCATTCTTGACGGAGGTATTGGAAAATGAAAACACATCATCCCTGATGGCGGTAAATCAGCATATCACGGATGTTGTTTTTATTTTTAGAATAAAAGGGAGAAGAGAAAGGGAATTGATGATGTATTTAATGTTAACACAATAAAATTATAGCATATACAGTATAATTGAGTTATAATGTGTGTTTTTATATAGTATTTGAGGGAATTATAAAAAAATAAATGAAATTAAAAATAAATTAAAGTAAAATGAAAGAGGATTTTACCTCTTTAATTTCTTCTCCTCGTGAACCTTTTTAAGGGGCATGGGATTGGTCTTTTGGGGATACCAAAGGATCCTAGACTTAGGGAAGAGACTTGGGAAGAATATTGGGTATAAGTTTTAAATATTAAAGGATCAATAGGTGTGAGTATAAGAGCTGGTGCAATGTGGTATATATAGTGTAGGAGAGGAGCGTTTTCTCATTATTTTATTCATTAGTTTATTATTTCAACTAAAGAATATTAATAGTTTGATAATTATCACTAAATATATTAAAATAATTAAGGTTAGTTCTAGATTATGGGATTACATCATCCATATATCATATATTAATTAATAATTTATGTATTTATCATATTCCATAAATTATCATATTTTAGTATTCTCCAAAAATTCAACTTTTTTAGAAAAATCCCTAAAATTCAACCTAATAAATTTTCAATGTGTAGAATTAAAAAATTAAATCCATTTTATAAAAATAATTTTATAAAATATTGGGTTATTATATATTATATATCATAAATATACCTCATTTCATGACAATTAATGTCTCCATTGATTTTATTCTTTTATGGGGAATATGATTCAAAAGTTACTCAAACAGTAAGGGATTTCTATCTCAATTTTGTTTTTTGTGAGACACAAGCCATGTTCACTACCTATTTATTTTATGTGGTGTTATAATTACCATGAATGTATTTTATGATTCTTCTAATAATAATTATTCGGATTTATAAATCAATTTTCAAATCTCTCTTTCATGGGGTTTACGTTTAAAACGTTACCAAAGTGGCAAAGGATTTTTGTCTCAATTTCCCTTCATTTAGACACGCATTATGTTATGAAACTATATTATTTCATGATTTGTATATAAATCCTCTTTTATATTTAATATAATGAATTTATTTTTCCTCATGATATTTTATGTTTCATTTTGTGTTATTCCTTCATGGGGAATATGATTCAATGTTCCCAAAGTGGTAAAAATGTTATATTACAATATAATCATTTATCTGGATTTTTTATGATTATGTATTAATTATTAAAATATAATGATACAAATCTCAATAATTATAGTGAATTTTATTATACTATGGTTAGTAATTATATATTTAAGTAACAATACCATTTTCCTACTCTTTATACCTAAAAATTATTAATATATATTTTTAAGAGAACTCACTTTATTTCTCTCTTCGGTCGGAAATATGTTTTCTCTCAAAACCATGTTATCTAAATTTTTTTTCAAAAATATTTTATTACTATATTATGATTTTTAATGTACTTTTTTATCAATATTTGTTTTTTAATTTTTTAAAGGTGTATTCATATTATTTTCCAAAAACAATATCTGTTTGGATTTTACGAAAAATGTGAAAGGAATCTTTATTTTTACCTGTACGACATGATAAAAATTTTCCAATGATATGAACAATAATTTATTCAAATAAACCTCCAGAAATTTTCAAGTTTTTTTAAAAGATTTTTTTTTCAAAATCTTTTACATTTTAAAAATAAATTTTCAAGGAGGAAAGGATATTTTCTGTAACACTTTGAGTTTTTATGAACCATTTTCTGTTGAATAAATTAAATTTTCATTAATATATTACATTTCAATAAGTAAAAAATTTATTTCACATGTAACCAACCCAAAATACATTACAAACAACACCGACTTGGCACATGTTACACACAACACCTACTTTTCATACATTACACGCAACACCGAGTTTCTAAAAAACATATTTTGTTGTTGTAAATACTTAAATGAGAAAATTATGACCATGAAATTAAAATTAGTAATATTAATAGTAATAAATAAATTTACAAAATTTTTTATAATTGTTTTATATAAATAAAATATATTTATAATAAAATATATTATTTTTGTAAAGTCCTTATATGTTTAAAAATATTATTTTCGTAATTAACTTCATTTTTGTGTATTTATATGAAAAAAATAAATTTAATTGAATTTTAAAGAATAAACTGAATTTTTAAATTTAAAATTTCTAAATTATCTTAGGATTAATTTTTGGGATTTTTCTAAGAAACGTCATTTTTGGATCAATAGTGAAAAATACTAAATTTTAATTTAAAACAGCTTTTCACCTAATTTATTTATAAGGTTCAATTATATTATTAAACTTTTTTAAAGTTTAATTAGATTAAATTTTTATAAATTAACCCAATATAGGTCATTGGAACTAATTTCACATTGAAATTGGATATAAAAAACTTAACAAACTTTTGACCATTTTTATTTTAAAAACCTGCAGTGTCGTCTCGTCTGTGAGATTAATTTTAAATTAATTTTATCCAATATTGTGTTTAGAATTTGGAAAAATGAATTAACTATTTTTAATCAAAATTATTTATAATTTATATTAATTTCAAACTATTTTTTTGACTAAAAATATTAGTGAATGTAGTTAAAATTAATTACAGTTATTAAGGTAAAATTAAGCATAACGAGGAAATAAATCTAAAACTTAAGGGCTTAATGACCTAGAAACTTGTAAAAAAATGATTTTATATACATTATTAGTGCATTAAACTTATATTATTTATTTTTGTTTTTGGGTTTTATGACTTTTTGAGGTAAAAATGTGGGTGCACCTAACTTGTTTTAAAAAATGTCAATTATGTTCCCTCCCTTCCCTATAAAAGGCCACCAAATATACCCTTTTTTCACACCTATAAAACCTATTAGGTTTGGAAAATATATACCAAATAAAATTCCAAACATCCCTAAATTCATCCTTGAATCATCCATTTTAGATGAATAAAATCTGAGGAATCCATTTTGTGAAAACCAAAAGGAGTTACCTGATTAAGAGGTAACACCCTCCCTCAAGATCCTTTCTTTTATTTTCTTTATAAACTATTTAAATAATTATTATTACATGATTATTTAAAAAAATAGTATCATAAATATATTTATAAGTTTTTATAATAATTATTTGACCTAAAATTACACACAGTTCCATCTAATGGATAACAAATATGTTTTTTACGTGCACGCCAAACTATCACCTCAAAAAACGAGGATTGTTCATTTTTCCTTTATTGCCTCTCATAGTAGAAATTATTATGGAAAATATATTTATATATGATATATTTTATATTTATAATTTATTTATTATTCTTTAATTTTTATTTAGAACATACGTTTAATCTTTCCATCTTTTGTAAATACGTTAATTTTATTTGAGGAAGTGTGGAATACCGCCCACCCAAAGCGATGCGATTCATTCACACACAACAAGAAATGTATTAGGGATTTTTTTAGTAAAATTATATGATATATATGAAATAATTAATCCAATTTAATGACATTATATATATATATATATTATTTTATTTTTTTCTTTCAATACAACAATAAAACGGAAACAACGTTCATGCGTATGTACGACCTACCGTCTCTATGAATGGTGTATTCCATTTCATAATTCTTTATTATATATATTATTATAAAAAAAATACAATGACTATAAATTATCTTTATTCCATGGTTTACATTCTCTAAATCATGATATAAGTATATGTACCAAAGATATAACAAATTAAGACACATGCGAAGAACAAAGGAGATGTTACCTGAAGTGAAAGATTAATATAAAACTACTAACAAGAGGGTAATATAAAGTCATAATAAAATAATATATGGTATTATATATAATAATATGGTTCTTTTTAATAAAATTAAATTTATTATACAAGTTTTTTAAACAAGTATGACGATAGCCAAGACACAAGGTAAGGAGATTTCTTGTCTCACTTTTGTTTTTGTGAGATTTACACCTTATTCACCATTAATATCTTTTGTGTGGTGATTATACTTACCATGAATATATTATATGATTTTTATACTTAATTTTATAGGTATATAAATATCCATTTTTTGATCAATATTTCCTGGGGAATATGTTTCCGGAGTTACCAAATTGGAAATGTAGTTTTGTCTTAATTTGTCTTCATTGAGACACATGCCATGAACTTCAAGAACCGTGTTTTCAGAAATGTTTTCAAAGATATTATTTTAAGATAGTTTTAAAGGAAAAAGTATTTTAATTTTTTTATGTCTTTCAAGATTAACTTAACTTTTTCTATGTATTTTTAATGAAATTTATTTTAAAACGTTTTCAAGCTTCTTTTATAAGTTTTCAAAGAATATGGTTTTCAAAATGTTTTCAAGATCTCTTTATATGTTTTAACATAAAAGGTTTCGAAAATATTTTCAAATATTTATTTATATTTTTTCAAGTTTGTTTTCATGTTTTTTTTCAAAAGGTTTTATGTTTTAAGGATCCTTTTTCAATGAATAAAGGATATTTTCCTCAAGAAATGTTTTCAAAATATATTTCCAAGTTATTTTCCATATAAGATGACATCTTTTGATATTACTCATGACCTTATAGGAAAGTATCCAGAGGTTCCATTCATATTCTTTCTTGAATGGTTTATTTTTTGATGGAATTATTATTATGACACGTTTTTCTCTTCCCCGGGTTATATGCTTTTGAAAGACATTACTTTTCACAGGTTATGCTTTGATGATATTATTATGAAACCTATCTATTTTTAATATGTTATGATGTGATGAAAAGTTATTATTAACCATTTAATTTCATGTGATTATGATAGGATGTTGATAAAACCCATATCTTTCTATGGGTCATGATATTATGAATGTTTTATTATCTTCTCGCACATGTTTGAATGATTTTATTATGAGATGAGTGGGACATATATCACCTTAAAATGCATTGGTTAAAGATTTATATCTCATGAGATAATGATGTGAATGAAGTCCATGAGATTTATCCAATATATGGGATTATGGGGAAACTTGGTCCATTACATGGAAATGACTTCGACTGGGGATGGTGGTGTGTCCCACCCAGTGTGTTTAGTCACCATGATATTGGAAGATGGGGAAACCTGGTTTACAAATGGAAGATGGGGAAACCTAACCCCTTATAAGGAAAGAAGTTCAAATAGGTATAGTGGTGTGTCTATCCCATTAGGTTTAATTCCCATGAATTTCCTAGATAAGTTCTAGAAATGTGTCTTGACTTATAGGATAAGATATCACATGTTTATGTATACCACAAATTCCATGTCTTATTACTATGATAGGATTTAATGGGCATGTTCTTTATTTCCTTCGGATTTATGTCTTATAAACATACAAGATTTATGCCATGATTTATGTTTCTGATCTTATAATATACAAGGTATTATCTTCTAATGTTATGATCCCATTCACATACCCATATGCCAATTTTTATACTTACATGTCTCCCTTATTTATCCTTACTGAGCATATGAGATTAATCCCTTTTATGTTTCATTCCCTAGGTTATAAAGATATGTATTATGTTTGATGTGTATAGAAAGAGGTCTTGTCATGAATAACCTAGTGGGAGATAATTTATCTCACTTATATACCAGTTTTGATGTTTCCATGTTTCTAAAGGCACTAGACTAGTAAGGTATTTGGGAATATTTTTGTATAATGTTTGAAGTATTCCGAAAAACTTATGTAATGTAAATATATAAAAAGTTAGGGTCTATATATTTGGTATCAGATAAAAGGTTTAGTTAACATTTGGAATCTAGGATGAGGAATCCTTAGTGAGAACCATAAGGAAATTTATATGAATAAGTATAAGAATAAGGAAAAGTACATGAAATTTTCCTAAAATTTTGGTAAATGATAGAGTGAGTGGTTTCTTAGTAATACATACCCATATAGATATTAGAAGTGGGTGTGTCTCTAGAATAGATGTACCTATGAGTAAAAAATCTTACAAGGTGTGTCAGGATTGACTCAATGTAACCTAGAACATGACAACAGATCTTGTTACACACATGGTTTGATACTCCCGAGGGATATGCTTTGGGAATTCACAAAACTCTTCACGAACCTTCATGAAGAATTTAAATATAATTTGGATATGAATTACCTAGGATAAACCTCAGGCTTAATATATTAAAGTAGGTTTCATAATTTAGACGTCATATAAGTGTTTTTTCATTATTATGGAGTTCCCCACTGTGATAACTATTTCTTACTCTATGTATTTTGGTTCTAGTCAATGGATGGTACTTGAAGGAACCACTTTAATGGTGATAGTGATGAATAATTCAATGATTTTTCTTATAAGAATCCAAATTCGATGGTAAATGGAATACAAAAACTCATTTTTATTCTCACATAGATTTCTCAAGAAATGAATCATGTTGAACTTCTAAATTATTAGAGGGAAAAAAATTCTATTGAGTCGTTCATGAGGTAATGGTCACCTTTTAGTTAGTCTACCGATCCACTATTTGTTGAAAACTAGATCAGCAAAAATGGAAATATATTCTCTATTCTCTAGTGTTTTTATCATGAGAAAGTCATTCAAGCTATTTATCAGTTAGAAAGAAAAGATGACCAGTGGTGGACTCTAATCATGAATATGAGGATTCAAGAAGAAATTGAATCCATGGATTGGAAAAAGATTAAGAACTTATTATTCAATAAGTTCTTTTCTTCTGTTATTTGTATGAAGATGGAATAAGTATTTCCTTGAGTTGAAGAAAAATGATGATGAATTCGTTGGTACCTATGAGGATAATTTCACAAGACTTGTGAGGTAAGCTTCTATAATTATCATCCAAATTAAACTTAAATTTGATAGGTTCTTCAATGTCTAAAATACAAGTCTCATAAGAGAGTTGTCCATAAGATAATTTAGTAGCTATGAATAGACTGTGCGTTGTATAGTCAAAGTTGAGATAGAGGTTTCAGTTACATATCAATCTCATGGTTTTAATAAGAAAAATAAGATGAAGTTTAAAAGAAATTCTACAAACCATGAAGATAAGAATACAAGCCTTACTTTATGCTCTAAGTGTGAAAATAATCATGAAGTTAATAGTCTTAATGGTTATAATATGTGTTTTAAGTGAAGAAGGGAATTCCATTGAGCAATTAATTTCTGTACTGATGAGAAGAAGTTGGAAAATGATGCAAATAGATGAAAGTATACATAGAATGCACCGCCCAAACTATTGTACTTCAAGTGTAAGGAGAATGTAAATTATGCTAACAAGTTCCCAAACCCATGGTCTAGTGATAATGATGTATATCAAAAACCTCTTAAAACAATAGACAAGGAGAAATCTCATGCAATCACTATTTTTGATAATGGGTGTGATAACTATGTGGTGAAAGGTACACTTACCATTCACTCTAGAAATTCTAATGTCTTATTTGATTTTTGGATCTACCCACTTTTTCATATCTAAATTTTTTTATAAGAATATTAAGATTCTATTGAAATGATTACATGTGTAATTTTTAGTTCAAACCCCTAATGGTACTATGATTTCATCTCAAGTATATCATTCCTCTCTAGTTGATGTTTGTGGGAATGTGTTTCTTACAAATGTTTTAATTATTCCTTTGGTTGAATTTGATGCCATCTTAGGCATGTATTGAAATTATTTGAATAAATCCCACATTAATTATTGAGTAAGGGAGGTTATGTTTTCCATCTCAAACCCTCCCATTAACATCCATCAATGTGACGATTAGTTTGAACTTTCTCGGGATATTACATCCCATGTATGGATCTTAATTCTTATTTAGAAAGTATTTTTACCTAAAATGGTTGGGGAGAAAATTGACATTGATGATTTGTCTATTGTCCAGGAATTTTTTGATATATTTCTAGAAGAGTTTCCTAGCCTTCCACAAAAACATGAAGTTGAGTTCTCAATATAAATCATACCTGGTTCCACACCAATTTCAAAAAATCCATATATAATGGCCTCAATTGAATTGCAGGAATTGAAGAAGAAACTCTTAAAAAACCTTGATAAGGGGTCCATTTGTCCAAGTGTGTCACATTGAAATGTACCTATTATTTTTGTGAAAAATAACGATGGATAAATGTGACTCTAAATTGATTATATGGAGTTTAAAAAGATAAAAATCAAGAACAAGTAACCTCTTACCTATATTTATGAATTGTTTGATTAACGGTGTGGAGATAAATACTTTTCAAAGATTGAACTTCATTATAGATGTCAATAGTTGAGGGTCAATAAGGAAGATATACATAAGATAGAATTCTATAGAAGGTATGAACACTAAGAATATATAGTGATGCATTTAGGTCTTACTAATTCCATTGTTATCAACATGGATTTAAGAAATATAGTGTTTAGGTATTTCCTCAATGAGTTTGTGTAAGTATTTAAAGATGATATCCTTATCAATTCAAAGAGAAAGTAAGAGAATTCATACCACTTAAAAACTATACTAAAGACCATAATGAAGGAGAAACTGTATAAAAAATTTATAATGTGTGACTTTTGGTAGCAAAAGGTCTAATTTTTTATGTAACAAAATATAAAGAGATGGTATAGAAGTAGATCCATTATAGACAGAGGAAATTGAATGTTGGACTAAACCAACCATAGTGACTGATATCTGTAGATTTCATGGTTTAGATGGATATTATTGATGTTTTTTTGATAATTTTTCACATCTATCTAATCCTATGACCAATTTAACATAGAAGGGTTTCAATTTCTTTTAGATAGATAAATGTGAGGAAAATTTCAGGGAATTGAGGAGAAGGTTGGCCAGTGTACCTAATTTTACATTACCTTATAGTAGAGAAGGGTTTGTAATATTTAGTACTACATCCAAGAAGTAATTGGTATTTGTTATTATGATGAATAACATGGTTATCTCTTATGAATCATGACAGTTAAATATTCATGATAAAAATTTCCCAACTCATGATTTTGAGTTAGCATTGGTATTTTTTTCATTAAAGATATGATGGAAATATAATTATGGTGAAAAGTGTGATATATATAATGATCATAAAAGTATAAAATATATATTCACATAGAAGGATTTGAACGTTCTCTATATAATATAGTTAGTGTTGATTAAGAATTATGACTGATCAATACATTACCACCCTAGGAAAGCGAACAATGTGGTCGATGATTTGAGTTGAAAGGATCATGCTAGCTTATCCTTGATGAGGACCACAAAAGATACAATATTTATAGTTTTGAAAAGGAGGGAGCCGTAAATCCTGAAGGGAGGGGGAAAATATTATATTTCTTAATTAAATGTTCAAACCTCTATCCAAGTTAAGATTAAAGAGGTGCGAAAGGAAGATATAGAGATTCAAAAGAAATTTATAAATGTTCCTGAGTTTAACCTTAATTAGGATGAAATGATAAGGTTCGGGAACTGTGTGTGTGTTCCATATATGAAAGATTTGAAGAAGGATATATTAGGGGAATCTCATAGTTATTCATTCATTACTCAGCCTAGAAGTACGAAAATGTATATGGATTTTAAAGAATACTTCTAGTGGGATTATATGAATAGAGATATCATAGAGTTTGTATCTTAGTGCTTGGTATGTCATAAAGTTAAATATGAAAGAAAAAATTCTAAAGGGAAATTACATCCATTGCCCATACCAGAATGGAAATGAAAAAACATAACTATGGATTATTTCATTGGACTCCCCAAAACCTCTAAAGGGTTTAATGCTATACGGGTGGTAGTTGATCACCTTAAAAAGTTAGCACACTTCATTTATATCATATAATACTTCTATCTAGATCAGCTTGAAAAGATATACATTTTGTAAGTGGTAAGGTTTCCTGGAGTATCACATTCCATTGTATCATATCAGAATCTAAGGTTTACCACTAAGTTCTAGTGATGTTTTCATTAATAACATGATACAGAATTGAGTTTTATCTATGCATGTCATCCTCAAACAGATGGTAATCCCAAAATAAAAATTTAAACCCTAGAGGATATGTTGAGATCTTGTTCTGTAGATTTGAAATGTGGTTGGGATCAACACCTTCCTATAGTTGAAATTTCATAAAATAATATCATTCACTAAAGTATTCATATAGAACCTTGTGAATCCTTATATGGGAAGAAATTTAGAGCTCTAATGCACTGGGATGAGGTTGGAGAAAGAACGATATTGGGACCTGAGATCACTGATGGAACGAAATAAAAGGTTAGATCCATTCAAAAGAATATCAAGGTAACTCAAAGTTGGTAGAAAAGTTATACCAATAACTGATGATGTGATCTAGAATTTGAAGTTGGTGAGAATGCGATTCTACAAATCTATCATTGGAATAAAGTTATGAGATTCAGGAAGAAATGGAAACTATTAGTCCCTTTATGATTTTTGATCCTATCAGGATGGTAACCTATCACTTGGAACTTTTTCCAAATCTATCTCAAGTCAATGACGTGTTCGATGTATCTTTTCTAAGTAAGTACATACCTGACCCTTCACATGTATTGAATTTTGGGTTCATACCGATGAAGCATGATCTTTCTTACAAGGAATAACCAGTTGAAATTTTAGACCGTATGGATAAAGTTCTACAAAACAAGACCACTCACCTAGTCAACGTTTTGTGGAGAAATCACCAGTTATAGGAATATATGTGGGGACTTGAGGATATGATTAAGTATAATTATCCTTGTTTTTTACCCTAATGATTAATTTTGAGAGAGAAATTCATTTTAAGGGGGGTACAATGTAACACCCTGAGTTTTTATGGAATTTGTTTCTCTAATAAATTAATTTTTCATTGATATATTTCATTTAAATAGGTCAAATATTTCTTTCACATATCACTGAATCAAAAAATGTTACACGGAACATCAAATCGACATACATTACACACAACACCGACTTGAAGTATGTTACACGAAACACCGAGTTTCTATGAAATAACTTGTTTTATTATAAGTATTAAAATGAGATAATTATAACCTAGATATAAAACATAGTAATATAAATAGTAATAACAACTTTTCAAATATTTTTTATAATGGTTTTATATAAATAAAACATATTGATAATGAATGATATATTTTTGGTAATGTCCTTATATGTTTTAAAATACTATTTTCTCAAATTAAATGATTTTCATGTACTTATATTAAAAAAATATAATTAATTTAATTTGATAAAATAAACTTCATTTTTGAATTTAGAATGTAGAAATTAGGTTAGGGTGAGTTTTTGTTATTTTTTCAAGAAACATCATTTGTAACACCCCAAGATTCCACGGTACGCTTCTCTTTGAATAATGTGATAGCGTGTGTTGTACGCAACACCGAGTTCTAACACACCATAACCAATCAAACTAGCAGTTATGAATAGTAATACCTACTTTTTGAAATTATATATATTTTATATTTCAAAATGGACTTCATTTTTGGATTCGTAATATCAAATTTAGCCTAAGGTGAAATTTTGGTACTTTTCGGATAACTTTAATATTTTTATGAATAGTGAAAATTACTAAATTTTAATTAAAAACAACTGTTTTAATCAAAATAATTAATAGTGATAAATTTTGAATTTGAGTAGTTTTAAAGTATATTTGGAATATATTTTTACAATTTAATACAATGTTGGTCATTTGACATAATTTTACAATTAAACCGGACATAAACGAGTGTCAATCTTTTGATAGTTATTATCTCTTAAAAACACGCTTTTTGTTTTAACAACGGGAATTAATTTTAAATTAATTTCTGCCACATCTGCGTTTTGAATTTGGAAAAATGGATTCCATATTTGGAATCAGGATGTTAAAATTGTGTAAATAGGTAACTTTTATTTTATACACTTTGAATAATTATTTCGGTAAATATTTTATTTACCATGGTTAAGGGTAAATCCGTTAAATAAGGGTTAAAAAATAATATTATAATAATACTAAATTACCCTAAAACGTGTCCTAGCCTTATTTGTTGATACATGTTCGACCATAGGGATCTTTTGGTCGATTTTGGGACCCCATGGAGCCACTTGTAGGTGATAGGGACACTTTATTTTAATTAACTTAAAATGAATACAAAAATGACACAAGCATATATCTTTTAGAAAAACAATTTTTACATAGGGTTATATATGTTGGCTTTTAGACTATAAATATTAATTAGAAATATAAAAAGATTTCCTACATAATGATATTTTATTTATAATTTTTATACTTTAAATAATTTAATTTATTTATGACAAAATTATGATGCAGTAATTACCATAATAGTGACAAATTAAAATAATTGAAATTATAAATACCCAAATAAATATAATTTGAGACTTTTAAGGAATTAAAATAATTTTCTAGGATAATATGACATATTAGTATTGATTTAATTAACTTTTTTCGAAGTAATCATCCTGTTACGAGTTTCACAAAAATCAACTATTGAATATTGTCAAAATTGACATAAAAAAGTTTTTAAAACAAATATTATATTATTAATTGATATTAAATTTCTAAAAATATAAGGTTAGGACAAGAGACTTATATAATTATAGTTATATCATTAATGGACCACTTGGGGGTCTCTTGGATGTATATAGTAAGTTTATTAACCATATAATATAAAAATACAAAGAGACATTGTAAAAGTGAAACTAATTAACTCAGAGTTAATACTTAAAGATAAGGTTAATATAGTAACCCAAACCTTTCAAAATTCTATTGGTTTAATGTTTTTCGACCTATCCCCACCTTAAAATTTAAATAATCAACTTTGGAGACATTATAAACCGAATATGAATTTATTATAAATTAATATTTCT
The DNA here is from genome assembly GCA_963277665.1 of Viscum album. Classification (NCBI taxonomy): domain Eukaryota; kingdom Viridiplantae; phylum Streptophyta; class Magnoliopsida; order Santalales; family Viscaceae; genus Viscum; species Viscum album. The sequence continues at coordinate 696,386,529 of OY728131.1, forward strand.
AGCTTTTCCAATGGTGCCCCTCACCCCTCTTATAAAAGGGAACTCCTCCTTCTCATTTATTCACACCTTAAAAGCATTTTGGTACCGCCAAAATCTGCCCAAATACTCTCCCAACTTCCCTCAATACAACCTAGATGCCTTAGTTTGATCAGAAAGCCAACCTATGGATCTCTTTTGATCAAATCAAAAGGAAGAACCCGAAGAAGAGGTAATGTTTTCACCACCCTATTCAAAGTTCCTTTCTTCTTCCACTTCTTCTTCCTTTGTTATTACCATTCTAAAATAATAACTCCAGTATCATATATATACTGTGATGTTATTATAAATATGGTACAACCATATTCAGTATTCTATCCACCCTTTGAATAACAGGTCACCATACGTGCGTACGTACGGCTTACCGTCTCCACGTCGTGGTGTAATTGTTATTCAATATATTATTATTTGGATGGATATAATAATGATGTGTAGCTCATGTAAATAATAAATATAACATGTTAATGATTCTGTATATATGATATACCATCCATTTATATATCATTTTAATATCAAAAGAATGATATTGTCGCTCGTGTGTACGTACGGACTACCGTCTCCACGAACGCGATGAGATTCATTCTCCATCGTATCCATTCAAGTATAATTATCATTTGATGATTTAAAAATAATGTTTAAGGACTTGATATCATTCTGTATATGAATAATAAACAACCTATCCATGACAAACATGGCTGTTGTAACAAAACATATAAAAGAAAACGAGTAAGTTAACACCCGAAACGACGATAATACTAAGAAATTATTAACAAAGCAATGTTAAAAGATCATATATGATATCATATGAATGTATATGATTCTTGTATAATTTAATAACAATTATTTCACCATTATACAGGAGGTTAACCTACCCCAACCAAGGAAAAGTACAAGGTAAGGGTTATTTCACAATCTCTTCATTATCCAAGGTTGTTTATACGTAATAATCTACTGGGATCTCTTTATCATCCACATCCATGTTTCTTAAAAATGTATTTCAAAACATTTTCACTATTTAAAAGAATATGGGTTAAAGTCATTTATACCCTTGTTTGACTTTTTATAATAGTTTTATAGAGGAATATTTCCATCATTTTCCAAATAAGGTGCTTTTTAACCTTTTCGACAAAATTAAGCTAAGAATGTTTTTTTAACTTATACGGCGGGTGCAGCTATTTTCCGCCGTTATAAAATCATCAAAGCTTCCCTTAAAAGATTATAATAATATTTTCAAAGAAAATGTTTTATTTTATAAATATATGACTCTTAAATGATTTCAAAATAGAAAGAGATATTTCTCTAAAAAAAGTTTTGATTTCATCTATGTCAACATCCTTTGATGGATTTTACGCTTATTTAAAGTTGATTTATTATGATAAAAAACTTCTATATTGTATTGAAGGTTTTGTGATATTTTTGACTGTGGATGTTCTATTTTTATACCATTCATAGTTTATGGTGAAAGTATTGACATTTCATATGCTAGTTTTAATACGTATGTTTATGTTATGTTTAAACCTTTTCATATGGGAATGCATTGGACTTAATATGTGACGGGTGGAGCCCTCTATAGCTCCTCGATGCATCGGTAGGTATCATGAGACAAACTAGTGTCTTGGCACAAGGCCTTGGAAAAATCTTATTTGTACTCTTGGAACGAGGCCTTGGCTATGTGGTTATGATAGTCTGGCATTATGCATTCCATCATTATGAAAGTGGTTATTGATATTGCATGTAATCATTCGATTAGTAGAATATCCATGTAAATAAGTAAATGGAATTATTTCATTTTATTTTTGCCATACTATGTTGAAGTTCAAGTTTAAAAGGCTTTTGTTTTAAGTTATAAAATTCCTTAAATGTTTATTCTTATTTATGAAAGTTTCCGCTGTATTGTTATCCTTACTGGACATTTGAGCTCACCCCTTTTCTATGTTTTGTTTTTACCAGGATGTGAAGAAGTAATTTATGAATGACCTGCAGGGTTAGAATGTGGGGATATGAGTGTGGAATATGGAGACTATGTTGTTGTAGTTGTTTTTCACTTTATGATGTAATGTAATTTTTTTTGAATATATCTAGTGTTTCCAAGGCTACTAAACCAATCAGTCTTTCGAGATTTGATCTTTCTCGTGATCATGCCAATGTTATGTAATAATGCACCGACTCTGGGTAACTGGGGTCGGGGAATTACCGTTGGTATCAGAGGAAGTTTAGTACAAACCTTGGAAGCTAGATTTAGATAAACTCTAATTAGAGCACGTAGAACTAAGATAAACATTGAGGATTAGTATAGAAGAACTTCCTATAATTTTGGTATTGAAGAGATTTTGTGAGTTTTCCGAGAAATACATCATTGTCTAGATACGAGCAGGTAGAGGCAGCTCTGGAACAAATGTACCTAGGGGTAAAACCTGAAAACACCGCTTTGAGCTAGACTCGAACGGGAACTGGTGCACGACAACGGCCCTTGATGCACTATTGGTTACGACACTCCTGGGGGATATGCTTAGGATAACTCTCATTTTCTTTACAAGTCATTATGAAGGGTTTATGAGTATATACATTCTCAAAGAAAACATTTTTATGATTATGGATTATATCTATAAGTAGTTCAATTTATGTTAAGTGTTTTATAAGTATGAGATTATGTATTTTGATTCATAAACTGATCTAGTTTATGCCATTGTTTAGAAATGGCGCCTAGTGGAAGAAATGGAAACTGTATCAATGCACACACTCCATGTAGGGATTTCCCTCCTGCTCAAGATAATTATAGTGGATCTGGTGATGCAACTGGTGTTGATCAGCTAATCCCCATACTGGGACAACTCACTCAGGTTATGAACCATAAACATACCTGTATGGAGAACCCTGATCCGCAGCGTGGAGGATCAATGTTAGATCGATTCATGAGGCAACAACCACCAACTTTCAATGGGGGTACAAATCCCTTAGTAGCTGAGCAATGGATATTTTCCCTAGAGAAAATATTTTAGGCTTTGGGGAGTAGTGAAAGGGAAAAAGTTATCATGGAAGTTTACCGCCTCACTGGAGATGCTGATCAATGGTGGTCATTGATTCAAAATACGAAGGAAGATGATGAAGTATCAAATATGGAATGGAGGGAGTTCAAAGATCTATTTTTAGAAAAATACTTTCCTCGCGACCATCGAGCAGACATGGAAAGGCAATTTCTGAGTCTGAGACAGAAGGAGGATGAGAATGTCGCAAAGTATGAGGCTAACTTTACAAGGTTAGCAAGTTATAATGGAGATTATATACGTAACCCAAGAAGTAAGATTTATCGTTTCTTTGATGGGTTAAAACCATTTCTCCGTCGAGCATTAGTCTCAAAATCTTTTTCATCGTACGAAGACATTGTCTCATGTGCTATCAAGACCGAAAAGGAATTCTCTAAGTCTTATGACTTTAAAGCAAATCAAGAGAAGAAGAGACTTTCTGATCAATATGGGAACGGAAATAAGGGGAAGAAGGGAAAGGTTGAATATCCATCCTGTGGTAAATGTGGTAAGAAATACCCCGGTACTTGCTTGAAGGGAACATGAGTCTGTTACAAGTGTGGTGAAAAAGGCCACCAAGCTCGTGATTGCAAGGGGAAGAAGGAAGCTACCAATGTTCAGTGATACAATTTCAGGGAGATGGGGAATTATGCAAATGAATGTCCTAAGCGTCAGGAGAACTTACCTCAGAAAAGGCCAAGGGATCAAGGCCAATCTTAGGCTATCACTACTGCTGAGGTGGAAGCTCCGAAAGACGTGGTGGCAGGTAATTTAATGGTTTCCTCAAGTTTAGTAAATGCATTATTTAATTCTGGATCATCGCATTGTTTCATATCTTCCTAGTTTGCTAAGAAAGTTATATATTTACAATTTGATTTAACAAGGGAGTTGTCAGTTAAAACTCCTAAGGGAAGTATCATTGCAACAAAGTTTTGTGAATCAGTCCCCATTAGAGCACATAAATGTTCTTTATCTACTGATCTCATCATCATACCTATGATTGAGTTTGATATAATCCTCGGTATGGACCGTCTTTTAGACTATGATGCGAAGATTTATTGTAAAAAGAAAGAGGTTACAATTCTTGATGATGATGATAAGAAACACCTTATCTTTAGAGCAGAATCGTCACCACCTAATTCTTATCTAGATCCACCCCTAGTAGCTCAACTAAATTCAATTATTGGGGAGGAAGAGAATGAAATAACTGTGGGTGAGGAAAGGAATGTTCAAATAGAATATGTACCTATTGTAGAAGAATTTGTAGATGTATTTCTGGAAGATTTACCTGGACATCCTCCAGAACGAGAAGTTGAGTTTTCCATTGATTTAATTCCTGGATCAAGGCCTATATCGAAGACCCCTTATATAATGGCCACTGTAGAATTAGTCTAACTAAATAAACAACTAAAGGAATTGAGTAATAAGGGATTTATTCTCCCCACTGTTTCTCCATGGGGAGCCCATGTTCTTTTTGTTAAAAAGAAAGGAAGATCTATGAGGTTATGTATCGACTACAGGGAGATCAATGCTATAATAATAAAGAAAAAGTATCCCCTACCACGCATTTATGAATTATTTGACCAACTGCATGGAGCTCAATACTTTTCAAAGATTGACCTTCGATCTGGATACCATCAGTTGTGTGTGAAGAAGGAAGACATTCCGAAGACAGCATTTCGAACCAGGTACGTGCATTACGAGTTTACTGTAATGCCTTTTGGATTGACTAATGCACCCTATGTATTCATGGATCTGGTGAATAGAGTTTTCAAGGAGTATCTCGATGAATTTGTGGTGGTATTTATTGATGATATCTTGGTATACTCTAAAAGCTACGAAGATCATGAAAATCACTTGCGCATTATCTTGAAGACTCTGAGAAGACATGAATTATATGGAAAGTTTAGCAAGTGTGAATTCTGGCTTCATGAGATTTCTTTTCTTGGCCATATTGTCTCTAAAGAAGAAATCTCTATTGATCCTTCTAAGACCAAGGCAATCCAAGAATGGCTAGCACCGACGAGTATAACTGAGGTACATAGTTTTATTTGTTTAGCAGGTTATTATCGACGTTTCGTCCAGAATTTTTTCCGATTGGCTAACCCATTAATGAAGCTCACACATAAAGGGGTTAAATTTGTTTGGACAAAAGAGTGTGAAGAATGTTTCGAATAACTGAAGAGAAGATTAGTCAATGATCCTATATTGACTCTACCATCGAAGAATGATGGGTTTGTTATTTATAGTGATGCATCGAAGAAAGGACTTGGTTGTGTCCTTATGCAGAATGATAGGGTTATTGCCTATGCATCACGACAGTTGAAAATTCATGAACAAAACTATCCTACTCATGATCTCGAGTTAGCAGCTGTGATCTTTGCTTTGAAGATATGGAGGCACTACCTCTATGGTGAAAAATGTGAGATTTATACTGATCACAAGAGTTTGAAGTATATTTTCTCACAAAAAGAACTCAACATGAGGCAAAGGAGATGGCTTGAATTACTCAAGGATTATGATTGTACGATACACTACCACCCAGGGAAAGAAAACAAGGTGGCATATGCTTTGAGCAGAAAAGACCATGGAGTTTTGAACGTGATGAGAATTGAAAGGGATCCAATTTTGATGGATCTAGTGAAGATGGACATGGGAATAACCAGGGAAGGAGAAACATCAATGCTTTTTCAAATGGTTGCCAAACCATCTTTACTAGAAAGGATTAAGAGTTATCAGACTAATGATGGAGAATTTCAAAAGAAGATTAAAGCTGTGAATGATGGGAGATTGAGAGATTTTGTGTATGAAAATGGAATTTTGAAATTCAGGAAGAGACTTTGTGTTCCTGATATACCTGATCTAAAAAGAGAATTGCTGGATGATGCTCATAGTTCCAATTTCTCTATACAACCTAGGAGCACCAAAATGTATAGAGATTTGAAGGAACATTTTTGGTGGGACAATATGAAGAGGGAGATTGCTGATTTTGTGTCAAGATGTATGGTTTGTCAACAAGTGAAAGCTGGAAGGCAACACCATGGAGGAGTCATGCAACCTCTTCCCATACCAGAGTGGAAATGGGACAATATTACGATGTACTTTGTCATCGGGCTACCAAAGAATCCTAGAAGGAATGATGTAATATGAGTTATTGTTGATCATCTTACCAAGTCAGCACATTTTCGTGCTATAAGAGAAGATATACCACTGTAATGTCTAGAAATACTATATGTTAATGAAGTTGTGAGACTTCATGGAGTACCCCTATCGATTGTTTCTGATCGTGATCCCCATTTTAATTCAAGATTCTGGAAGAGTCTTCAGAAATCCCTGGATACTGAACTTCATTTGAGAACTGCCTACCACCCTCAGAAAGACGAACAATCAGAACAGACTATTCAAACCTTAGAAGACATGCTGAGATCTTGGTCACTTGACTTTCAGGGTATGTGGGATCATTATTTACCTCTGGTAGAATTTTCCTATAACAATAGCTTCCATTCGAGTATTCAGATGGCACCATATGAAGCGTTATACGGAAAGAGATGTCGCACACCAACCTGTTGGGATGACGTTGGTGAAAGAAAACTTGTAGGTCTAGAACTGTTGGAGGAAACGATGGAAAATGTGAAGGTAATCCAAAATCCAATCAAAGCAGTTCAAAGTAGGCAGAAGAGCTATGCCGATAATCGAAGGAAGGATTTGGAATCTCAAGTCAGTGATCATGTTTTCCTGAAGGTATCTTCATGGAAGGGAGTCATACATTTTGGTAAGAAAGGTAAATTGAGTCCCAGGTACATCAGACCTTTCGAAATTCTAGAACGAATTGGGGTTGTAGGTTACCGATTGACAATGTCACCAAGTCTCTCCAAAGTTCACGATGTGTTCCACGTATCTCTGTTGAGGAAATACAAGCCCGACTCAACGCATGCACTCACCTATGAGGAGTTTGAACTAGAACTCGATCTGTCTTTTTATGAAGAGCCCGTCAGGATTCTTGATACGAGAGAACAAGTACTGAGAAACCGGACGACGCGTCTGGTAAAAGTTTTGTGGAGAAACCATAAGATGGAAGAGGCAACGTGGGAACCCGAGGAACTTATGATGAAGAACCACCCGAGTCTTTTCATGTGATAATATTCTAGAAATTTCGAGGACGAAATTATTTTAAGGAGGGGATAATGTAACACCCCAATCTTCCACGGTACACTTCTCTTTGAATAATGTGATAGCGTGTGTTGTATGCAACACCGAGTTCTAACACACCATAACCAATCAAACTAGCCGTTATGAATAGTAATACCTACTTTTTGAAATTATATATATTTTATATTTCAAAATGGACTTCATCTTTGGATTATAAATATCAAATTTAGCCTAAGGTGAAATTTTGGTACTTTTCGGATAACTTTAATATTTTGATGAATAGTGAAAATTACTAAATTTTAATTAAAAACAACTATTTTAATCAAAATAATTAATGGTGATAAATTATGAATTTGAGTGGTTTTAAAGTATATTTATAATATATTTTTACCATTTAATACAATGTTAGTCATTGGACATAATTTTACAATTAAACCGGACATAAACGAGTGTCAATCTTTTGATAGTTATTATCTCTTAAAAACACGCTTTTTTGTTTTATCAACGGGAATTAATTTTAAATTAATTTCTGCCACTTCTGAGTTTTGAATTTGGAAAAATGGATTCTATATTTGGAATCAGGATGTTCAAATTGTGTAAATAGGTAACTTTTATTTTTAGACATTTTGAGTAATTACTTCGGTAAATATTTTATTTACCATGGTTAAGGGTAAATCCGGTAAATAAGGGTTAAAAAATAATATTATAATAAAACTAAATTACCCTAAAACGTGTCCTAGACTTATTGGTTGATACATGTTCGACCATAGGCATATTTGGGTCTATTTTGGGACCCCATGGAGCCACTTGTAGGTGATAGGGACACTTTATTTTAATTAAGTTAAAATGAATACAAAAATGACACAAGCATATATCTTTTAGAAAAAAGAATTTTAAATAGGGTTATATATGTTTGATTTTCGACTATAAATATTAATTTGAAATCTAAAAAGATTTCCTACATAAAGATATTTTATTTATAATTTTTAGACTTTAAAAAATGTAATTTATTTATGACACAATTATGATGTAGTAATTACCATAATAGTGACAAATTAAAATAATTGATATTATAAATACCCAAATAAATATAATTTGAGACTTGTAATGAATTAAAATAATTTTCTAGGATAATATGACATATTATAATTGATTTAATTAACTTTGTTCAAAGTAATAATTCTGTTATGAGTTTCAAAAAAATCAACTATTGAATAGTGTCAAAATTGACATAAAAGAGTTTCTAAAACAAATATTATATTATTAATTGATATTAAATTCCTAAAAATCTAATTTTCGGCCAAGAGACTTATATCATGATATTTATATCATTAATGGACCACTTGGGGGTCTCTTGGATGTATATAGTATGTTTATTAACCATATAACATAAAAATACAAAGAGACATTGTAAAAGTGAAACTAATTAACTAAGAGTTAATACTTAAAGATAAGGTTAATATAGTAACCCAAACCAGTATAAATTATATTTTTATAATTTCTTTCTACCTATACCCACCTTAAAATTTAAATAATCAACTTTGGATCCATTAGAAACCGAATATTAATTTATTATAAATTAATATTTCTAGCTTTTCCAAAGGTTCCCCTCACCCCTCTTATAAAAGGGCACTCCTCCTTCTCATTTATTCACACCTTCAAAGCCTTTTGGTTCAGCCGAAATCTGCCCAAATACTCTCCCAACTTCCCTCAATACAACCTAGAGGCCTTATTTTGATAATAAAGCCAACCTAATTAGCCCTTTTGATCAAATCATAAGAAAGAACCCGAAGAAGAGGTAATGTTTTCACCACCCTTTTCCAAGTTCCTTTCTTCTTCCAATTCTTATTACTTTGTTATTACCATTCTAAAATAATAACTCCAGTATCATATATATACTGTGATGTTATTATAAATATGGTATAACCATATTCAGTATTCTATCCACCCTTTGAATAACATGTCACCATACATGTGTACGTACGACTTACCGTCTCCACGTCGTGGTGTAATTGTTATTCAATATATTATTATTTGGATGGATATAATAATGATGTGTAACTCATGTAAATAATAAATATAACATGTTAATGATTCTGTATATATGATATACCATCCATTTATATATTATTTTAATATCAAAAGAATGATATTGTCGCTCGTGCGTACGTACGGACTGCCGTCTCCACGAACGCGATGAGATTCATTCTCCATCATATCCATTCAAGTTTAATTATCATTTGATTATTTAAAAATAATGTTTAAGGACTTTATATAATTATATATATGAATAATATACAACCTATCCATGACAAACATGGCTTATGTAACAAAACATATAAAAGAAAATGAGTAAGTTAACACCCGAAACGACGATAATACTAAGATATTATTAACAAAGCAATGCTAAAAGATCATTTACGATATCATATGAATGTATATGATTCTTGTATAATTTAATAACAATTATTTCACCATTATACAGGAGGTTAACCTACCCCAACCATGGAAAATTACAAGGTAAGGGTTATTTCACAATCTCTTCATTATCAGAGGTTGTTTATACGTAATAATCTACTGGGATCTCTTTATCATCCACATCCTTGTTTCTTAAAAATGTATTTCAAAACATTTTTACTATTTAATAGAATATGGGTTAAAGTCATCTATACCCTTGTTTGACTTTTTATAAGAGTTTTATAAAGGAATCTTTCCGTCGTTTTCCAAACAAGGTGCTTTTTAACCTTTTCAACAAAATTAAGGTAAGAATGTTTTTTTAACTTATACGGCGGGTGCGGCTATTTTCTGCCATTATAAAATCATCAAAGCTTCACTTACAAGCTTATAAGAATATTTTCAAAGAAAATGTTTTATTTTATAAATATATGACTCTTAAATGATTTCAAAATAGAAAGAGATATTTCTCTAAAAAGAGTTTGGATTTCATCTATGTCAACATCCTTTGATGGATTTTACGATTATTTGAAGTTGATTTATTATGATAAAAAACTTCTATATTGTATTGAAGGTTTTGTGATATTTTTGACCGTAGATGTGCTCTTTATATACCATTCATAGTTTATGGTGAAAGTATTGAAATTTCGTATCCTAGTTTTAATACGGATGTTTATGTTATGTTTAAACCTTTTCATACGGGAATGCATTGGACTTAATATGTGATGGGTGGAGCCCACTATAGCTCCTCGATGCATCGATAGGTCTCATGAGATAAACTAGTGTCTTTGTACAAGGCCTTGGCAAAATCTTATTTGTAGTCTTGGCACGAGGCCTTGGCTATGTGGTTATGATAGTCTATCATTATGAATTCCATCATTATGAAAGTGGTTATTGATATTGTATGTGATCATTCGATTAGTAGAATATCCATGTGAATAAGTAAATGGAATTACTTCATTTTATTTTTGCCATACTATGTTGAAATTCAAGTTTAAAAGGCTTTTGTTTTAAGTTATACATTTCCTTAAATGGTTATTCTTATTTATGAAAGTTTCTGCTATATTGTTATCCTTAATGGGAATTTGAGCTCACCCCTTTTCTATGTTTTATTTTTCCCAGGATGTAAAGAAGTAATTTATGAATGACCTGTAGGGATAAAATGTGGGGATATGAGTGTGGAATATGGAGACTATGTTGTTATATTAGTTTTTCACTTTATGACGTAATGTAAAACTTTATGAATATATGTAGTGTTTCCCAGGCTACTAAACCAATCGGTCTTTCGAGATTTGATCTTTCTCGTGATCATGCCAATGTTATGTAATAATGCACTGACTCTGGGTAACTGGGGTCGGGGCGTTACATTTGGTATCAGAGGAAGTTTAGTACAAACCTTGGAAGCTAGATTTAGATAAACTCTAATTAGAACACGTAGACCTAATATGAACATTGAAGATTAGTATAGAAGAACTTTCTAGAATTTTGGTATTGTAGAGATTTTGTGAGTTTTCCAAGCAATACATCCCTGTCTGGATATGAGCAGGTAGAGGCGGCTCTGGCACAGATGTACCTAGGGGTAAAACCCGAAAACACCGTTTTGAGCTAGACTCGAATGGGAACTGGTGCACGACAACAGGCCTTGCTGCACTCTTGGTTATGAAACTCCCGGGGGATATGCTTAGGATAACTCTCATTTTATTTACAAATCATTGTGAAGTGTTTATGAGTATATACTTCCTCAAAGAAAACATTTTTATGATTATGGATTATATCCATAAATAGTTCAATTTGTGTTAAGTGTTTTATAAGTATGTGATTATGTATTTTGATTCATAAACTGATCTAGTTTATGCCATTGTTTAGAAATGGCGCCCAGTGTAAGAAATGGAAACCGTATCAATGCATGAACTCCATGTAGGGATTTCCCTCCTGCTCAAGATAATTATAGTGGAGCTGGTGATGCAACTGGTGCCGATCAGCTAATCACCATACTGGGACAACTCACTCAGGTTATGAATAATAACCTTACCTGTATGGAGCACCCTGATCTGCAGCGTGGAGGATCAATGTTAGATCAATTAATGAGGCAACAACCACCAACGTTCAATGGGAGTACAAATCCCTTAGTAGCTGAGCAATGGATATTTTTCCTAGAGAAAATATTTCAGGCTTTGGGGAGTAGTGAAAGGGAAAAAGTTATCATGGCAGTTTACCGCCTCACTGGAGATGCTGATCAATGGTGGTCATTGATTCAAAATACGAAGGAAGATGATGAAGTATCAAATATGGAATTGAGGGAGTTCAAAGATCTGTTTTTAGAAAAATACTTTCCTTGCAAGCATCGAGCAGATATGGAAAGGCAATTTCTGAGTCTGAGACAGAAGGAGGATGAGAATGTCGCAAAGTATGAGGCTAACTTTACAAGGTTAGCAAGGTATGCTGAAGATTATATACGTAACCCAAGAAGTAAGATTTATCATTTATTTTATGGGTTAAAACCATTTCTCCGTCGAGCATTAGTCTCACAATCCTTTTCATCGTACGAAGACATTGTCTCATGTGCTATCAAGACCAGAAAGGAATTATCTAAGTCTTATGACTTTAAAGAAAAGAAAGAGAAGAAGAGACTTGCTGATCAATCTAGGAATGGAAATAAGGGGAAGAAGGGAAAGGTTGAATATCCATCCTATGGTAAATGTGGTAAGAAATACCCCGGTACTTGCTTGAAGGGAACAAGAGTCTGTTACAAGTGTGGTGAAAAAGGCCACCAAGCTCGTGATTGCAAGGGGAAGAAGGAAGCTACCAATGTTCAGTTCTACAATTGCAGGGAGATGGGGCATTATGCAAATGAATGTCCTAAGCGTCAGGAGAACATACCTCAGAAAAGGCCAAGGGATCAAGGCCAAGGTTATGCTATCACTACTGCTAAGGTAGAAGCTCCGAAAGACGTGGTAAAAGGTAATTTAATGGTTTCCTCAAGTTTAGTAAATGGATTATTTAATTCCAGATCATCGCATTGCTTCATATCTTCCCAGTTTTCTAAGAAAATTAGATATTTCCAATTTGATTTAACAAGGGAGTTGTCAGTTAAAAATCTTAAGGGTAGTATCATTGCAACAAAGTTTTGTGAATCAGTCCCCATTAGAGCACATAAATGTTCTTTATCTACTGATCTCATCATCATACCTATGATTGAGTTTGATATAATCCTCGGTATGGACTGGATTTTGGACTATGATGCGAAGATTTATTGTAATAAGAAAGAGGTTACGATTCTTGATGATGATGATAAGGAACACCTTATCTTTAGAGCATAATCGTCACCACCTAATTCTTATTTAGATCCACCCCCAGTAGCCCAACTAAATTCAATTATTGGGGAGGAAGAGAATGAAATAACTGTGGGTGAGGAAAGGAATTTTCAAATAGAAGATGTACCTTTTGTGATAGAATTTGTAGATTTATTTCCGGAAGATTTACCTGGACATCCTTTAGAACGAGAAGTTGAGTTTTCCATTGATTTAATTCCTGGATCAAGGCCTATATCGAAGACCCCTTATAGAATGTCCACTGTAGAATTAGTTGAACTAAAGAAACAACTAGAGGAATTGAGTAATAAGGGATTTATTCGCCCTAGTGTTTCTCCATGGGGAGCCCCTGTTCTTTTTTTAAAAAAGAAAGACGGATCTATGAGGTTATGTATCGACTACATGGAGATCAATGCTATAACAATAAAGAAAAAGTATCCCCTACCACGCATTGATGATTTATTTGACCAACTGCATGGAGCTCAATACTTTTCAAAGATTGACCTTCGATCTGGATACCATCAGTTGTGTGTGAAGAAGGAAGACATTCCGAAGACAGCATTTCAAACCAGGTACGAGCATTACGAGTTTATTGTAATGCCTTTTGGATTGACTAATGCACCCTCTGTATTCATGGATCTGATGAATAGAGTTTTCAAGTAGTATCTCGATGAATTTGTGGTGGTATTTATTGATGATATCTTGGTATATTCCAAAAGCTATGAAGATCATGAAAATCACTTGCGCATTATCCTGAAGACTCTGAGAAGACATGAATTATATGGAAAGTTTAGAAAGTGTGAATTATGGCTTCATGATATTTCTTTTCTTGGCAATATTATCTCTAAAGATGGAATCTCTGTTCATCCTCCTAAAACCAAGGCAATCCAAGAATGGCCAACACCGACGAGTATAACTGAGGTACGTAGTTTTATTGGTTTAGCAGGTTATTATCGACGTTTCATCTAGAATTTTGCCCGATTGGCTAACCCATTAACGAAGCTCACACGTAAAGGGGTTAAACTTGTTTGTAAAAAAGAGTGTGAAGAAAGTTTCGAAGAACTGAAGAGAAGATTAGTCAATGCTCCTATATTGACTCTACCATCAGGGAATGATGGGTTTGTTATTTATAGTGATGCATCGAAGAATAGACTTGGTTGTGTCCTTATGTAGAATGATAGGGTTATTGCCTATGCATCATGAAAGTTGAAAATTCATGAACAAAACTATCCTACTCATGATATCGAGTTAGCAGCTATGATCTTTGCTTTGAAGATATAGAGGCACTACCTCTATGGTAAAAAATATGAGATTTATACTGATCACAAGAGTTTGAAGTATATTTTCTCACAAAAAGAACTCAACATGAGGCAAAGGAGACAGCTTGAATTACTCAAGGATTATGATTGTACGATACACTACCACCCGGGTAAAGTAAACAAGGTGGAAGATGCTTTGAGCAGAAAAGACCTTGGAGTTTTGAACGTGATGAGAATTGAAAGGGATCCAATTTTGATGGATCTAGTGAAGATAGACATGGGAATAACCAGGAAAGGAGAAACATCAATGCTTTTTCAAATGGTTGCCAAACCATCTTTACTAGAAAGGATTAAGAGTTATCAGACTAATGATGGAGAATTTCAATAGAAAATTAAAGCTGTGAATGATGGGAGATTGAGAGATTTTGTGTATGAAAATGGAATTTTGAAATTCGGGAAGAGACTTTGTGTTCCCGATATACCTGATCTAAAAATAGAATTGCTGGATGATGCTCATAGTTCCAATTTCTCTATACACCCTAGGAGCACCAAAATGTATATAGATTTGAAGGAATATTTTTGGTGGGACAATATGAAGAGGGAGATTGCTGATTTTGTATCAAGATGTATGGTTTTTCAACAAGTGAAAGCTGGAAGGAAACACCCTGGAGGAGTCATGCGACCTCTTCCCATACCGGAGTGGAAATGAGACAATATTACGATGGACTTTGTCATGGGGCTACCAAAGACTCCTAGAAGGAATGATGCAATATGGGTTATTATTGATCGTCTTACCAAGTCAGCACATTTTCTTACTATAAGAGAAGATCTACCACTGAAATGTCTAGAAAGACTATATATTAATGAAGTTGTGAGACTTCATGGAGTACCCCTATCGATTTTTTCTGATCGTGATCCCCGTTTTACTTCAAGATTCTGGAAGAGTCTCCAGAAATCCCTGGATACTGAACTTCATTTGAGCACTGCCTACCACCCTCAGACCGACGGACAATCAGAATGGACTATTCAAACCTTAGAAGCCATGCTGAGATATTTTTCACTTGACTTTCAGGGAATGTGGGATCAATATTTACCTCTGGTAGAATTTTCCTATAACAATAGCTTCCATTCGAGTATTCAGATGGAACCATATGAAGCGTTATACGGAAAGAGATGTCGCACACCAACCTGTTGGGATGACGTTGGTGAAAGAAAACTTGTAGGTCTAGAACTGGTGGAGGAAACGATGGAAAAGGTGATGGTAATCCAAAATCCAATCAAAGCAGTTCAAAGTAGGCAGAAGAGCTATGCCGATAATCGAAGGAAGGATTTGGAATTTCAAGTCGGTGATCATGTTTTCCTGAAGCTATCTCCATGGAAGGGAGTCATACGTTTTGGTAAGAAAGGTAAATTGAGTCCCAGGTACATCGGACCTTTCGAAATTCAAGAACGAATTGGGGCTGTAGCTTACTGATTGACAATGCCGCCAAGTCTCTCCAAAGTTCACGACGTGTTCCACGTATCTCTGTTGAGGAAATACATGCCCGACCCAACACATGTACTCACCTATGAAGAGTTAGAACTGGAACCCGATCTTTCTTATTGTGAAGAGCCCGTCTGTATTCTTGATACGAGAGAACAAGTACTGAGAAACCGGACGACGCGTCTGGTAAAAGTTTTGTGGAGAAACCATAAGATGGAAGAGGCAACGTGGGAACCCGAGGAAATTATGATGAAGAACCACCCAAGTATTTTCATGAGATAATATTCTAGAAATTTCGAGGACGAAATTATTTGAAGGAGGGGAGAATGTAACACCCCAATCTTCCACGGTACGCTTCTCTTTGAATAATGTGATAGCGCGTGTTGTACGCAACACCGAGTTCTAACACACCATAACCAATCAAACAAGCCGTTATGAATAGTAATACCACTTTTTGAAATTATATATATTTTATATTTCAAAATGGACTTCATATTTGGATTCGAAATATAAAATTTATCCTAAGGTGAAATTTTGGTACTTTTCGGATAACTTTAATATTTTGATGAATAGTGAAAATTAATAAATTTTAATTAAAAAGAACTGTTTTAATCAAAATAATTAATAGTGATAAATTATGAATTTGAGTGGTTTTAAAGTATATTTAGAATATAGTTTTACCATTTAATACAATTTTGGTCATTGGACATAATTTTACAATTAAACCGGAGATAAACGAGTGTCAATCTTTTGATAGTTATTATCTCTTAAAAACACGCTTTTTGTTTTAACAACGGGAATTAATTTTAAATTAATTTCTGCCACTTCTGCATTTTGAATTTGGAAAAATGGATTCCATATTTGGAATCAGGATGTTCAAATTGTGTAAATAGGTAACTTTTATTTTTAGACATTTTGAATAATTACTTCGGTAAATATTTTATTTACCATGGTTAAGGGTAAATCCGGTAAATAAGGGTTAAAAAATAATATTATAATAATACTAAATTACCCTAAAACATGTCCTAGACTTATTTATTGATACATTTTTGACCATAGGCATCTTTGGGTCGATTTTAGGACCCCATGGAGCCACTGGTAGGTGATAGGGACACTTTATTTTAATTTAGTTAAAATGAATAAAAAAATGACACAAGCATATATCTTTTAGAAAAACAATTTTTAAATAGGGTTATATATGTTTTATTTTCGACTATAAATATTCATTAGAAAGCTAAAACGATTTCCTGCATAATTATATTTTATTTATAATTTTTAGACTTTAATTAAGTTAATTTATTAATGACACAATTATGATGCAGTAATTACCATTATAGTGACAAATTTAAATAATTGATATTATAAATACCTAAATAAATATAATTTGAGACTTTTAATGAATTAAAATAATTTTCTAGGATAATATGACATATTATGATTGATTTAATTAACTTTTTTCGAAGTAATAATTCATTTATGAGTTTCACAAAAATCAACTATTGAATAGTGTCAAAATTGACATAAAAGTGTTTTTAAAACAAATATTATATTATTAATTGATATTAAATTCATAAAAATATAAGGTTTGGCCAAGAGACTTAGATAATTATAGTTATATCATTAATGGACCACTTGGGGGTCTCTTGGATGTATATAGTAAGTTTAACCATATAATATAAAAATACAAAGAGACATTGTAAAAGTGAAATTAATTAACTAAGAGTTAATACTTAAAGATAAGGTTAATATTGTAACCCAAACCTATCTAAATTCTATTTGTTTAATTTTTTTCGACCTATCCCCACCTTAAAATTTAAATAATAAACTTTGGAGCCATTATAAACCGAATATGAATTTATTATAAATTAATATTTCTAGCTTTTCCAAAGGTACCACTCACCCCTCTTATAAAAGGGCACTCCTCCTTCTCATTTCTTCACACCTTAAAAACCTTTTGGTTCGACCAAAATCTGCCCAAATACTCTCCCAACTTCCCTCACTACAACCTAGAGGCCTTAGTTTGATCAGAAAGACAACCTAAGGAGCCATTTTGATCAAATTAAAAGGAAGAACCCGAAGAAGAGGTAATGTTTTCACCACCCTTTTCCAAGTTCCTTTCTTCTTCCACTTCTTCTTCCTTTGTTATTACCATTATAAAATAATAACTACAGTTTCATATATATACTGTGATGTTATTATAAATATGGTACAACCATATTCAGTATTCTATCCACCCTTTGAATAACATGTCACCATATGTGCGTACGTACGGCTTACCGTCTCCACGTCGTGGTGTAATTGTTATTCAATATATTATTATTTGGATGGATATAATAATGATGTGTAACTCATGTAAATAATAAATATAACATGTTAATGATTATTTATATATGATATAACATCCATTTATATATTATTTTAATATCAAAATAATGATATTTTCGCTCGTGCGTACGTACGAACTACCGTCTCCAGGAACGCGATGAGATTCATTCTCCATCGTATCCATTCAAGTATAATTATCATTTGATGATTTAAAAATAATTTTTAAGGACTTAATATCATTTTGTATATGAATAATATACAACCTATCCATGACAAACATGGCTTATGTAACAAAACATATAAAAGAAAATGAGTAAGTTAACACCCAAAACGACGATAATTCTAAGATATTATTAACAAAGCAATGTTAAAAGATCATATATGATATCATATGAATGTATATGATTCTTCTATAATTTAATAACAATTATTTCACCATTATACAGTATTTTAACCTACCCCAACCAAGGAAAAGTACAAGGTAAGGGTTATTTCACAATCTCTTCATTATATGAGGTTGTTTATACGTAATAATCTACTGAGATCTCTTTATCATCCACATCCATGTTTCTTAAAAATGTATTTCAAAACATTTTTACTATTTAAAAGAATATGTGTTAAAGTTATTTATACCCTTGTTTGACTTTTTATAAGAGTTTTATAAAGGAATGTTTCCGTCATTTTCCAAACAAGGTGCTTTTTAACCTTTTCGACAAAATTAAGGTAAGAATGTTTTTTTAACTTATACGGTGGGTGCAGCTATTTTCTGCCGTTATAAAATCTTCTAAGATTCCCTTACAATATTATAAGAATATTTTCAAAGAAAATGTTTTGTTTTATAAATATATGACTCTTAAATGATTTCAAAATAGAAAGAGACATTTCCCTAAAAAGAGTTTTGATTTCATCTATGTCAACATCCTTTGATGGATTTTACACTTATTTGAAGTTGATTTATTATGATACAAAACTTCTATATTGTATTGAAGGTTTTGTGATATTTTTGACTCTGGATGTGCTATTTTTATACCATTCATAGTTTATGGTGAAAGTATTGACATTTCGTATGCTAGTTTTAATACAAATGTTTATGTTATGTTTAAACCTTTTCATATGGGAATGCATTGGACTTAATATGTGACGGATGGAGCCCGCTATAGCTCCTCGATGCATCGGTAGGTCTCATGAGACAGACTAGTGTCTTGGCACAAGGCCTTGGAAAAATCTTATTTGTAGTCTTGGCACGAGGCCTTGGCTATGTGGTTATGATAGTCTGGCATTATGCATTCCATCATTATGAAAGTGGTTATTGATATTGCATGTGATCATTCGATTAGTAGAATATCCATGTGAATAAGTAAATGGAATTATTTCATTTTATTTTTGTCATACTATGTTGATGTTCAAGTTTAAAAGGATTTTGTTTTAAGTTATACATTGCCTTAAATGTTTATTCTTATTTATGAATGTTTTTGCTGTATTGTTATCCTTACTGGGCATTTGAGCTCACCCCATTTCTAGGTTTTATTTTTTCCAGGATGTGAAGAAGTAATTTATGAATGTCCTGCAGGGATAGAATGTGGGGATATGAGTGTGGAATATGGAGACTATGTTGTTGTAGTTGTTTTTCACTTTATGATGTAATGTAAAAATTTATGAATATATCTAGTGTTTCCAAGGCTACTAAACCAATAAGTCTTTAGAGATTTGATCTTTCTCGTGATCATGCCAATGTTATGTAATAATGAACCAACTCTAGGTAACTGGGGTCGGGGCGTTACATCATTTTTGGATGAATAGTTTAAAATAATGTGTTTTAATTCAAAAACTTTTTTTCATCTAATTTATTTATAAGATTAAATTATTTTTTAAAATTGGTTTAAAGTTAAATTGGATTAATTTTTTATCAATTAATTCAATATAGGCCACTTGAAATAATTTCAAATTGAAATTGGATATAAAAAACATAGCAAACTTTTGACCATTTTTATTTTAAAAACCCACAGCGTCATCTAGTCCGAAGGATTATTTTTAAATTAATTTTTGTAACTTCTGTGTTTGTAATTTTGAAAAATTGATTCCATATTTGGAATCATTATAATTTATAATCTAAAATAAGGTGAAATTAGTTTTGAACAAAAATATTAGTGAATGTAGTTAAAATTAATTAAACTTATTAAAGTACGACAACAGGTTGGGGTCATCCCCTTTATTAAAAAAGGAAAGGAAAAATAGGAATCCCTTTTGAATTGGGTTAAGATAAAACCCTTCACAAGCAAAAATGCCCAGAAAAATGCATCCTTATATTTGAGTGGCTAAGGATCCCATTGAAACAAACCCATTAAAAGTGAAACAAACCTCTACAATTACTACTACAAATACCCTAATTGACACTACACTCATACCCAGACACGATTGAGAACAATACCGACAAACACACCACAACCAGATCCGTCCATCCGTATTGAACACCGTCATGCGCAAAGGTTACCTCTGTAACCATCCACTGCAGCTAGATCCACATAAATCTGAAGCCAACACCACCACACCTAAGCTCTTCCATATTGCTGTGAACCCCAATGAAAGCAACTATGTAATCCTTGTACAAGTCCATCACAGTCGACCGTCACCAAGGGACTAACACACACCAGTCCACTATCACCCACAATAACCTCCGCATCTGTAGTGACACCAGAACCCCAAGGACCTCCAAAATTCACTGATTCTGACCAGATATAGTCTAAAATAATATATTTAGACCATATCAAACATGCTAACAACCAATCGAGATGACAAACACCGTTGAGGCTAAGCACCGAAATTACACTAATTAATGTAAAATTAAGTTTCATAAGGGAATACATCGTAAACTTAAGGGACTAAATGAACATGAATATTTTCCAAAACCCATTTTATGGAAATTATTTTTCCATTAACCTTCCATTATTGAGTTTTGTTTGTTTGGTGTGACTTTTGATAGGTAAAAACATATGTACACTTAATTGTTTTAAAAAAATTCCTAGTATGTTCCCTTCCTTCCCTATAAAAGGCCACCACCTCTACCCATTATTCACACCTCTAAAAACTCTTAGGTTTGTCCATGATCTACCCAATACACTTCCCAATTTCCCTCCATTACTCCTTTAATCCTCCCTTTGGGATGAAATCAATATGAGGAAGCCCTTTGGTGAAAACCAAATGGAGTTACATGATTATGAGGTAACACTCTCCCTCAAGCCCCTTTATTTTATTTTCCTTCTCCACCCTTTCAATTATACTTATTTATTTAACAAAAAAGTATACTAAATATACTGAGATGTTTTTATACTAATGTTTTTACCTACACTTACACACACTTACATATAATGGGTAATGAATATACTATTTACATGTACGATAAACTACCGCCTCATGAAACAATGATTGTTCATTTTTCCTTTACCACCTATCATGATGGAAATAATGAGGAAAACTCTATTTATATATGATATATATGATATATATGATATTAATAATTTCTTTATGTTACTGTAATTTTTATTTAGAACGTACCTTTATGCTTTCCATCTTGTGTAAATACAATAATTTCGTTTGAGGAAGTGTAGACTACCGCCCCTTCAAAGTGATGTGATTTGTTCACACAATACATAGAATATATTAAGGATGTTTTTATTAAAATTATATGATATATATGAAAAAATAGGTCGAATATAATTATGTTATATATATATATATATATATTTCATTTTATTTCTTTCTTTCAATAAAATACTAAAATGAAAATAATGTTCATTCGTACTTACAGTCTACCGTCACCACGAACAGTGTATTCCATTTCATAATTCTATATTCAATAGATAATTATAATAAAAATATAATTCATATAAATGATATTTATATCATGGATTAAATTTTTGAAATCCTGATATAATTATAATGACCAATGATATAAAGAATTAAGACACATACGAAGAACAAAATAGATATTACATGATGTGAAACCTTAAACATAAAATTATTTATAATAAGGTAATATAAAGTCATAATCAAACCATATAGGGTATTAGATATAATAATATGGTTATGTATAATAAACTTATATTAATTATACATGATTTTTTAATGAGTACGATGATATTCAAGACACAAGCTAAGGGGATTTCTAGTCTCACTTTTATTTATGTGAGATTTAATCCTTATTCACAAGTCATCTCTTTTATGTGGTAATTATACTACCCATGAATATATTCAATTATTTTTATCCTTAATTTTATATTTATTTACATATCCATTTTTTGACCTCTCTTTCACTAGGTTTATATTTCAAGAGTTACCAAATCAGAAAAGCAGTTTTGTCTCAATTTTTTTCTTTGAGACACAAGCCATGAACTTCAAAAACCATTTTTTCAAAAAAAAAATCAAAGATAATATTTTAAGATCATTTTCAAGGAATTTTTTTTAAAAAATACTTTATGGTTTTCGATATTTATTTGAAAGATTTCATAGTATTTTCAAATAAAATGGTTTCAAAACGTTTTTAAGATTCTTTTTTAAGTTTTCAAGGAAAATGATTTTCAAAACATTTTAAATCACTATTTAAATGTTTTAAAAGAAAAATGTTTTCAAAATGTTTTTAAATATTTATTTATAAGTTTACAAGTTTATTTTTAAGAAAATATTTTTCAAAAAGTTTTATGTTTTAATGAACCTTTTTCAAATAAGAATGGATATTTTCCTCAATAAATGTTTTCAAAATATATTTTCAAGTTATTTTACATATTATATGACATCATTTGATGTTAATAATTCCCTTATAGTAAAGTATAAAAAGTTTTCATTCATATTTTTTTAATGGGTTTATTTTTTGATGGAACGATGTTCATTATCCCCATTTCTCTACCATGGGTTATTTGCTTTTGAGGCCCGATTTTTTTGATGGGTTATTCATTGATGAAATTATTATGAAACATATCTATTTTATATAGGTTTTTATGTGATTAAAAGTTATTTTCACCCTTTTCATTTCATGTGATTATTATAGGATGTTTATAAAACTCATCTCTTTTTATGGGTCATGATATGATGAAAGTTTTATTATATTATGGAATATGTATGAATGATTTTATTATGAGATGTGTGGGACTTATATCTCCCTCCAATTAATTGGGTAAAGATTTATATCTCATAAGATAATGATGTGAATCGAGTTGTAGGGATTGATACATTATGGGAAGATAAGGAAACCCAATCCCTTACATGGAAAGGATTATAACTGGGGATGGTGGTTTGTCCTGGCTAGTAGGTGTAGTCACCATGAATGGGGAAGATGGGGAAACCCAATCCAATATGGGAATATGGGGAAGCCCGATCCTTTATAACAAAAGGACTTTGATTTGGGATGGTGGTGTGTCCCTCCCAGTAGGTTTGGTTTCATTAAAATTCCTTGATAATTTATAGCAATTCATTTTGACTTATATGGAAAGATATCACTTGTTTATATATGCCACAATTCCATGTATTATTCATAAGACATGATTTAAGGTGATATGTTTTTTATTTCCTTATAATTAATGTCTTATGAACTTCCAAGATTTATGCCACGATTCATGTTTCTGATCTTATGATATGCAGTGTATGATCTTCTAATGTTATGATCACATTAACATACCTCTATATGCTTTCATGGATTATGTTATTTATTTACTTATGATTCTTATATTATAAACTACTAAGATTTATTCCATGATTCATATCTTTGATCTTATGATATATAGGGTTCAATCTTCTAATGTTATGAGCATGTTCTCATACCCCTATGCTCATGTTTATGCTTACATGTCTCCCTTTTTTACCCTTACTGGGCATATGAGCTCACAAATTTTTATGTTTCCTTCAATAGGTTATGAATATATGTACTGTATTTGATGTGTCTAAAAGGGTTCTAATCATGAAGAACCTAGTGGGATATAATGTAGCTCACTTATGTACCAGTGTTTTTGTTTCCTTATTTCCAAAGGTACTAGACTATTATGATCTTTGGGTGTCTATTTGTATAATGTTTTAAGTATTCTGAAAAATTTATGTAATGTAAATGTATGAAAAAATAGGGTCGCTATGTTTTCCTTTATAAATGTTTTAAATTACATTTTAAAATTATTTTATATCTAATACGCTATCTATTAGTGTTACATTATCTTTACTGGGGATATGATCAAATAATACAATTCATATTATGTATTGATGGAATGATTTTAATGAAACTAATTTCTCTTACACAGGTTATACAATGATAAAATTATTATGAAATCCCCTTTTTTATGGGTTGTTCTATGATGAAATTATTACGAGACATGTCTTTTTTCCATAGGTTATGATATGATGAAATATTTATGACACTAATTTCAATTCATGGGTTATGATAGGATAAATGTTTATGATATTGTAGAACACATATGTATGATTTCATGAAGTTATGGTTGGGACCTATATCTCCCTCCAATACATTAGGTAAATATTTATATCTCATGATACTGAAAAGAATATAATGGAGAGTGAACTTGGTTTAGTTATATAGGGATAGAACGGGAAGTGAACCTGATTTTTTAAGATAGGGATAGAATGGTAAGTGAACCTGGTTCAGTAAGGTAGGGATAAAATAAGTAGTGAACCCAGTTCAGTAAAGGACTTTGTCCACTATGATGGTCTTGGTAGTGATCCTTGAATATTATGCAAATGATTTTCTATTCTTATGTGTATGAAAAAAAGTCCAAGTATTATGCCAATGTTATTCTCTCATGGCTCATATTCTATGATTCCCTTTTGATTATTATTTTTTGAACTTCCAATCATTATTCCATGATCCAATATTATGATCTTTGATATGAAAGGTATGGTTCTCAAATGTTATGCTCATGTTATAATGCCCTTATGTTTATGTTATGCTTATGTATCTATCTTGTTTACCATTACTGAGAATCTGATCTCACCCTTTCTTTCTTTCCCCAGGTTATAAAGATATGTATTACATATGATATGTCTAATAAGGGTTCTAGTTGTGAAGAACATAGTGGGATATGATTTAGATTGCTTTTGGACTGGTGTTTATTTTCTAGGTTCCTAAAGGCACTAAACTATTACATACCTCTGGCACATGTTTGTTTAATGTAATGAATATTCATAAAAAATGATGTAATATCTATGTATGTTAGGCCTGGGTTTCTATGATTACCATTGGATGTATATATTTATTCTCACATATATAGATGGTTATAGGTTAATTTAGAATATCCAATACAACTTCCCATTCTTGGTAATTGATATGGGATCTATATAAAGAATCCCAATCCATTCATAAAATAATATAAAATTCAACTAGAGGGAGAATAACAAGATTTATAGGAATTGTATTCCCATTTACTTCAATAGAAGAACAATCATAAACTTGAGATGTGATCATTATACCATTAGTAATTTTCACTATTAATTAAACATATAATCATTGAAGTGGTGATGTGATACACTTATAGAATTAATCAAATATAAAATAGTGGACCAATAAAAAATCAAATAACAAATTAGATGTTCTATAGTGGATGGTAAGGTTACCTCTAACCAGTTTGTTGTAGTAACCCACCAATATATCAGTCATTACATGATATTTTAATTTCTCTCTGGGATTAAGATATTGTTGATGTCAATAATCATCCTTAACCATCATATTTGAGAATTGGTCAACATAATTCCTATTCTACATACATTTAAAACACTATAGTGAATGTAGTTCATTCAAAAGAGATTTATCTCCACTCATATCTTTACTTAACTTCTTCAAATCACTTTATAATTCAATTTCTCATTGACATTCCTTTCAAAAATTAAAGAATTTACTAGTTCCCTTAATATAATTTCCTCTATGATTATTTCCACACTTTTGGAATAAATTAAGACCCATATTCTTTTCACCATTTTTGTTATCATAATTTCCTTCAAATTACATCATTTTTCCTTCCAAAAATATTAGAATGATCAGTGGATCTGATCTTTATTTCTCCATTGATATCACATTGAATGATTTTTTCATATCTACTAATGTCACTTATGTCAAACACCCTTAAAAACATAGTTTTAAGACACTGAATAATTGATCAATATTACTTTTAGGTTAAATGATTATACAAGAAGTGTACATCACATGTCTGGTAAAAGATTACCCATAGGTACTAGTGGATTCATTATCCTTATTCATTAGCTTAAATAATTCCTTATCCATAATATGAGGAAAATACTTATTGAAATATAATCTCTTAAACTAATCCCACTAATTATAGTCAATTTCACCATATTTTCTTGTATTATTGATAAGATTGCACCATTTATTTGTTTCACCTTCTAAATGAAAAATAAATAAAATCCCTTTTTCATGCTTCAAACACTGGAGAATTTAAAATAATGTTTTAGTGGTTCTGATCCATTTCTCATTAATTAGTATATCAACATACCCACTAAAAAATGGTGGATGTTTCCTCATGAATGATTCAATAGAATGATGTTCTCTCCTTTTCACATTTGGAAGATCAATGTACTAACCCAATCATAAAAAACCTAGATCTAGTTGTTATTTTAAATTATTAGTATAGAATACAAGATTTTATATAAGTTACAATATCTTGTTAGTGTTGTAATAATATATATATATATTACATTTTCAAAACATAAGATATAACTTCAACACTTTAAGAGAACATTATCAACTGAAACTAAAAACATAATATATCCATGGATAGATATAAAAATAAATAGATCATTGGGATAACAATAATGGGTTCATTAGCAATGAAATTCATAATTATATATAGCTAATTACATGCCCTAAGTCAAGATATCATGATCTTACTATCATGGAAGCATTTTTCTCTAGGAATGAATACACCAAATAACAAATCATATTTGTCTCATGAGACCTACCAATGAATAGAGGGGGTATATAATGGTGTACCCCACCTGTCACTTGTTTATGTCCAATGAATTCATCATATGAAAAAATAAATAAATAAATCATAATAGACATTTCCAACAATCATCTCTATTGAAATAACAACATATAAAACATCAATAATTTTTCTAATATCAATAAAAGGGATAAAATTATAATAACCCATCTAGGGAAAGTAAGTGGATTGCTAAACAATACTTAGTTAACTTTACAATAATCATCAGTATTGAAATAAAGATATATGGAATGAGAATACTTTTCCAATGTCAATAAAAGGGATAACATGCTCGTATTTGATCTGAAGAGAGAAGATAGATTGTTAAACAATACATAGACAACTTGAAAATAATTATCTATATTTAAATAAAAATATATGAAACACCAATAATTTTCCCCATGAAAATGAATGGGAAAATGTGATTATAACATATTCAGAAGATGGTTAAAAAATACACAATAAACATAATGACTATAGGGTATTCCCAATGTACAATTAAGTACCCTTATCGATGAAATAAAAATAATATATTGGTTATAGGTACCTTCAAAGTGTTGGTTTAACAATATAAGATAATAATTGAGTTCAACAGTTTTCACTGGTAGAAGACCATAACAATGTTATGACAAATCCTTTATCATGGTTTATAAATAGCATGGAAATATTCCAAAGAATATCCACTGAGAGTTTCCATCCAGGTGTCAAATATTAGGACAATCATCAGGCATCAGGGTGATGGTTGATTCAATGATTCAACAAACCCTTTTCAAGGTGATTACCACTAGGTGCATCTATCCTACAACCGTATCCACCTGCTAGTATTCAGACAAGAAAGTCATTGTTAAGAGAATCATACCCTCTTTAATTTCCTAAAATTTAGGATTTTTGGGAATTATTAAGGCATATTAAAAGTATTTAATGATTGGAAATATCATTTTAGATATATCTAATGCGTGATAATGCCACACAATTACACATATTTGGACATCATAATAAGGTTTTGTAATTGAAAATAGAAGGCATGGAATGAGAGACCTTATGTATCCATAATAACGATATAAGAAAAAAGCTTTAATGTGAGGTTATAAGTAATATATCATGAAAAACATGTCAAATGGGAGATAATAACATGAAATTACAATTAATAAAATATTTTTAAATTTTATTATAATAATAGAATTTAATTAAAAAGGAAAGAGAAGGATTTAACACCCTTACATTACTAAGTATCTTCTTAATGAATAGGACACATTAGAACCTTATTAACTCCTTGATAAGGATTTAGAGAGGGAAATGGAAGTGAAAATAATGATAAATTCTTTTGGGATATAATGGTATGAGTTCATGGATAGGAGTGATATCCTTTTACAGGTGAAAAAGATGGGGTTATTTGAAACTAATGTTCAGTAAGAGGAAAGAATAGATTCAAAATGGTATTAGGTGGGTTTGGTTAGTTAATTAAATTAGGTGGATAAATGGTGTATAAGACATTTGGGTATGACTTTAATATATAACAATATTTTTTATTTGGTTTAAGTGACTTATATTTATTAAAAATTTTAGATACCTCATTTACCAATTTTACCCTTATTAAACTTGATTAAAAAATTCCCCAGTGTAATTATTTTATTACTTAAAATATAATGTGTTCCATATAACCAAATTTATACATGATTAATATGAATCTTGGATCCATGTAACTAAATTCAAATTCCAAATATGAAAAAAAATAACTTTTAAATAAAAATATAATATATAGGAATAATTATTTTATATAAATATTTATTTCTATATATTAAGCATCAATTAATCTTATTTCCTATTAATTATCAACCTAATAATTTATTATAAATATATTTTGTTTTTGAACAAAAAATTATAGTCATATTATAAAATACATTACTCAAATTTATTTATATGAAATTTATAAAACTCTTATAAAATCAATTCTTTTAAAATAACCAATTTAATTTTTCTCATGGTAATTAATATTTAATATAAACAATTTATTTCCAATTAATAATAATAATATTATCCTTGATAATAATTTATACCTACATATTCTAAATAAAAATTCCATTTTATCATATAAAATTATAATATGTAGATAAAATTAATTTTAAAATTGGTATGCACAAATTATATTTTTAAATAGAGTGTATTTTAAAGTTTAAAAATTATGATTAGGATACAATTATCAATGCATGTAATTTTCATGAAATAAATATTATTATTATGAAAAAATTAAAGTTATGTATCTTTCAATGAAATCAAAAAAAGTTTTTTACAAAAATAATATTTAATTAAATGAAAAGACCAAGAAAAATTTTCTTTTATAGGGAAATATTAATTAAGTTCATAAAATGTTATATATAGGTTTATAATTTAATAATATAATTTTAAACACTTATAGTTTTACTCCTAAAACACATAATTGACCAATTAAAATGTTTTATCAACATCTAGGTTTTTCTTATAAAATAAAATGTTATAATTTTTGTAGAAAATTTATTTTTCACCATTTAATTTTTTTTTAAAAATAATAAATTATATATTTTTAAAATATATTTATGAAGGTTTCCAAAATAAAGATTTTTTTAAAAAATTATAACATTTAGAAATTAAACTTTTAAATATCTTCATGAATAAATGATCTTTAGATTTTATATTGTTTGATAATTATAGATATGAAGTTTACCTGCTATAGTAGGGTCTTGAATATTATATTCTCCTCCCTTTAAATAATTTCATCCTTGAAATTGGGGTATATATTATATATTGAAATAATATTCACATTCCTTCCTTATATCTTGTTTAGGTTCTTCAATTTCCTCTTCTAGTTTGTGATTTCTCTAAAGTAATTTTACTAATCAATTTGTTCAGTTCTACAATGATTTCTCTCTTGTGTCAAGAATTTGGATAGGCTACTCATTATAAGACATATCAGGATCCAATTATATTCACTTATATGTAACCACATGCATTGGATATGACATGTATTTCATCTTTAATGAAACATGGAAGACATCATGCACTTCATAAAGGTTGGGTGATAAATCTAATAGATAAGCTACAACTCCAATTATTTCTATTATTTCAAGATGCCAAATACACCAAGGGATTAAATTCCCCATTTTACCAAATACTAAAACTCATTTCCATTTTTAAACCATCAATTATACATTATCCATTACTTTAAATTAAAATTCATTTCTTCGATTATTATTACAAATATTTTTTCTGCTCTGGCCAACATTAATATGATCCTAAATAGTTTGTAATGTAATTTTTTTATCCTATGAAAGCTCAATTATTACTTGATTTCTTTCTCTAACTTCAACCAATAGGTTGGAATGAAACACCACTTCACATAAAATGCTTTATATGGTGTCATTTGGAATCTCAAATAGAAGATATTATTGTATTAAAATTCCACTGAAGGTAAATACTGATACCACATAACATGGAAGTAAATATGACATGTTATCAACATGTCTTCCAAAGTATGTATAATACTTTCAGACTACCCATCAGTTTGGGGATGATAGTTGGTTTTTAAAATGTATCTTAGTGTTGAGATCCCTTGGAAGACCCTATAATATTTTTTATGTAAACCTACAGTCATAATTGAATAAAATTTATAGTGGTTACCCATGAAGAAATATTATTTCATTGATATCAATTTGGGAAAGGTGATCAAGGGTTTTATCTTCCATTATCACTAAGAAATGAGAAAACATAATATGATAATCAAAGCTGACCCATATAGCATTGTTCTTCTTTTGAGTCTTTTAGACACTAGTGAAAAAATCCATTATGATATTGTCCCACATTTTTAAAGGTATTGGAAAATGTTGCATGATTCATTTAGGATGTTATCTATCATTCTTTACCTACTATCATATTAAGAATATGGACACATAGTTCAAAATTTCCCACTTCATACCATAATATAAAAACTTTTATCTTAAAATACCTATACATCTTTGGCTACCAGGGTTTATATAGAAATTTGTGCTATGTACTTCATCTATAAGTTCTATTTTCAACTCTATTATTGATGGAATACATAACTTATACCCATAATTCAACACTTTATTTCTATATATGAAATATGTAAATTTCCCATTATTTACTACATTAATATTCCTTTGTAAGTTCTCATCATCCAATTGAGACTTCTCTAACTATTCTTGTAAGGATGGTTTTTTAATTTCAGGGAAAATGAAATATGGATCCCATTTCTAAAATGACACCATACCCATATTTAATAGATCTTAGTTTATATGATCCTTGTTAATAATTACCATGCTCAAAACTCCATGTTCCCTCCTACTCAATGCATCACCCACATTGTTTTCATTTTGAGGGTGTCTGTGTATCAAGTAATCATTATCCTTGATTAGTTCTGACTATATTATTTGACTCATTTTGAGATCATTCTTTGAGAATATATACTTCCAACTCTTAAGGTATGTATATATATCAAATATTTTACCATAAAGGCAGTTTATCTATAGTTTCAAAGAAAATATTATGGCGGTCAACTCAAAGTCATGATTTTGATAGTTCATTTCCTAGATTTTAAATTTACTTTATGGATAGAAAATAACAATATTATTCTACATAATTACACAACCAATTAATTTTATAGAAACACGACTATATTTTAAAAATCCTTCCTTACATGATGGTAATTATAATAGTGGTGTGTTAATCAATATCCTATCCAAATCTTAAACACATTCCTCACATTCCCTTGACCATGTGAACTTAACCCCGTCATATATATACTTGTTTAACAGGCTATAAAACCATGAAAAATCATGAATAAACCGCAGATAATAACATGTTAATCCCAAAAAACTATACATATCGGTTATGTTCATCGATTTAGGACATTATTTTAAAATATTTTCCTTTGAATGATTAGTAGTAATTATATCCTTGGAGAAAATATAACCATGAAAAGAAACTTCTTTGATACAAAATTAAAACATACTATATCTATTATATATTTCCTTTATATTATGAGGGTCTTTAAAATTATTTTCATATTAATCTAATACTCATCATAGCTCTTAGAGTATGTCAAGCTATCATTAATGAATACCACCACAAATTTATTAAGACAATCCTTGAATACTCTATTCATAAAATCCATAATGGAAGAAGGTGAATTAGTTAATCCAAAAGGGAATTACCATAAACTAATAATGTCCATACATTGTTCAAAATGTAATCTTCAGTATATCCTCTTTCACCCTTACCAGATGATAAACAGATATATGATTAGTCTTTTAAAAGTATTGGGATCCTTGAAGTTAATCAAATAATTCATAAATGTGTGGTAAAGGAAAATTATTCTTTTATAGTAATGGATTTTATCTCAATATAATCAATTCACAATCTCATAGAACCATCCTTTTTTCACGAATAAAATAGGGGCTCCCCATGGTGAAACACTAGGGCATATAAATACTTTATTACAAAACTCATATAGTTGTTTCTTCAACTCCACGAACTCCATTGGCACCATCCTATAAGATGTTTTAGATATTGGTATTCCATAAGAAATTAGTTCAATGGGTAATTCATTGACAATCTTAATGTAACTTGAAACTATATAATAATATGAATAGAAGGTCAAAGAGACCAACACCATTTTAAGTCTCATGTTTAACCCATCAATGAAATGATGAATCTTTAATTCTAGTCTATGTATATAGTCTAAAGAATTTCTATATAACCTTATAATGTTATCCTTGTACTCAGTAACATTTTACTCCTCCATTTGTTTAAGATTAATGAATTAGCCATCCATTTATGACTTTTTCTCCTGAATAAATTGTTTTTCATAGAACACCTAATTAAAAGTTACACATTCAATGAAATTTAACACATTTTCCTCTTGAGTGTTTTAAACAAGTGAACAAAATTGGTCTATATCCCCCTTTATATTATAGTCCATCATGAAGACCTTTTCTATTTTACAACTTTCCAATGTGAAAAAGTTCTTCTTTAGGGACTTGATCTATTAGTCATCTAACAATGGATTAGTAGTTCCACTGAATGCTAGTGGTTTTTATCACATGAAGCGATCCAAAAAAGTTACACTATATTTTGGATCAGAATGTCACTCTTTGTAGGTGGGATTGTTTTTCTTATAATGGGTCAACTGATCTAATATGATTATGATATAATTATCCCCAACTCCATATTTATTGGCCTATTCAGAGGAAACATCCCTAAATTAACTAAGGGTGTTGATATGGTTCATATTACCCCAATTAGTCACCATATTTTTACAATGGAATACTCATAATAAGGTATTGATATTAAATTATAAAATATAATTTCTATTATGTTTTCTAGAGTGTTCCTAATAAATCATGAGGGTTTTTTATAATATTTATGCTATCTTTCTAGGTTATTTTAAATATAGTCCCTAAGGTTCCCACTAAACTTCCTAGAATTCCAACTATAATAACCCATACTCCAAAACCCTAGAGCTGGTTGTTATATTAAATTATTGGTACAAAGTATAGGTCTTTCTAAAGAATCCAACAACTTAGTAGAGTTGGATGACTAAATACATATATAAATTACATTTGAAAACATAATATAAATCAATTACTCATTGTGAGTGAATTATTATCCCATACAACATATAATTAAAAATTAAACATATTTATCCTCTAAGTTTATAGGGGAAAAGAAAAAAAATAAGATTGAGGTCAGATGCTCAGTAAGGGGTAGCAAACAACAGAATCAATCATAACATAAACTTTACACAGGTGGTATGGAAGTAATAAATAAACAATATAAATCTATAATAAACTGAAATTAAGAGAATAATATATACATGGATAGTAATTAAAATAAATATATGACATGTATAATAATTACTGGCTCCTTAGATGTGAAACACATAATTCCAGATAGCTAATTTTATTTGATATGTCAAGACATCATAATCACATACATCATGATCTTACCATTATAGAAACATATTGATCTAGTAAGGCATACAAAAAATACCTAATCATGTTTGTCTCATTATATCTAATAATGCATCAGGGAGTTATATAATGGAAGGTCATAATAATCGCTTGTTTATGTCTAATGCATTCATCATATGATAAAATGAATAAAAAATTCATAATCAAATTTTATAATAATCATTTTTATTTGAATAACAGAATAACGAATGCCAATAATTTTACTCATGTCAATAAAATAGATAACATGATCATAACCTATCTATATAAAGTATGTAGGTGGTTAAAAAACACATAGTCAACTTTCTAATAACTATCTGTATTGGAATAATGACATATGTAATTCCAATACTTTTCCCCATATCAATAAAAGGGATAAAAAGACCATAACCCATCCAGAGAAAGAAGTTGTATGTTTAAATAGTATATAGTCAACTTTCCAGAAATCATCCATATTGGAATAACAATAAATGGAATCAAAATACATTTCCTCATGCTAATAAAAAATAAAACATAATAACAACTCATCTAGTGGATGGATAAATAATACATAATAAATATAGAAACTATGTGATATTCTCAAT
The DNA here is from genome assembly GCA_963277665.1 of Viscum album. NCBI lineage: Eukaryota > Viridiplantae > Streptophyta > Magnoliopsida > Santalales > Viscaceae > Viscum > Viscum album. The sequence continues at coordinate 696,421,144 of OY728131.1, forward strand.
GTAAAATCAAGTAATTTTATCAAGTAAATTAACATAAGGTTGTGGTGAAGGGTAATTTCAATGTTTTGAGTTCACAATAGAAGATAATAATTGAGTTCAATGTTTTTCACTGGTGTGTGACCATAGTAGTAGTAGGGAAAATCTTTCATCAATGTTTATAAAGAACATGTGAATTTTCCAAAGAATATCCCTTGGGAATACCCATATATGTGGGAAATATTAGGCCCAATCATCATGAATTAGAGTGATGGTTGATTCAATTACTTAACAAACCCTTTTTTTGGTGATTACCCCTAGGTGTATATGTTCCACTATCGTATCTACATGCCAGTATCTAGATAGGGATGTCATTATTAGGAAAATCATACACTATTTTCATTCCCAAAATATAGGATTTTTGGGTAATATGAATTCTTTGGAAATGTATTTAATGATGGGAAATATTATTGTAGATATATCAAAATGGGTGATAATTTCATATAATTACAAGCATGTTGACATTACAATATGGGATTATAATTAAAAATTGATGGTTTGGAAAGAGAGATCTTATGTTGGAATAATAATAGCATATGAAAAAGGATATAATGAGAGGGGATAAGAATTAAATCATGAAAAATAAAAAAATGGAAGATAATACCATGAAATTAAAATCAATTAAATATGTTGAAATGATATTATGACAAAATAATTTCAATTAAGATGGAAAGAAAAGGATTGGAAACCCTTATATTTTAAAATAGCTTCATAAATCTATGGAGGTTTCCTTAGAACATTAAGAACTCATTGAGAGGTATTTAGAGAGGGAGGGGGAATGAAAATTCTTGACCAATGCCATTGTGGTGGATTTGGATGAGATAATGTGTGGTAGTGAGCTCTTTTTATAGGTGAAAAGGGGATTTTTCCTGGGAACTAATGTTTGGTAAGGGGTGAGAATGGAATCACATTGGTGTTAGGTGGGTTGGGAGAGTTAGGTGAATTAGGTGGTTAAATGGTAGGGGATACATGCAGGTATAAATTTCATACCTAATAAGGCTTTATTGAATGTTTAAGTGACATTTTAATTCTTAAAAATTCAGGATACCTCATTGACCCATTTTACCTTATTAATCATGATTAAAAATTAACCATAATAATTATGTTATTACAAAAAAATAAGATGAACATTATCAACAAATTTTAATGTTTTTAATTTGAATTTTGGATCCATTTATCTTAATAAAATTTATAAATGTTATAAAATTAACTTTAGAATTAAAACATAATATATAAAAAATAGTTTTTGTAGGAATATGTATTTTATATATTAAGTGTTTTTTTATTTTTATTTATTATTAATTATTAATTGAATGAGTGTTTATATGTTTATTTATGTATTTAGAAAACATATCATATTAATATTTTAAAATATATTTATAACACCCCAATATGTTATGGTATGTTTCTTCTTAAATAATTTCAATTCATTAGATAACTTATAATGAAAAAAGCACTGAGTATTTGTGAAAAAACACTTGGTTATAGGAGATTTTTATAAACTATCTAGTATACATAATTTTTCCACCTCTGTGTTTTTAATTTCAAAAAACTGACATACACAATTGTGTTCAGTAAGATATTTAGACTCTAAAAAAACAAAAATACTTTTTTGGTGTATTGTAATGTACCCTTATGAATATTAACCTCACCCATGTAAGTAAAGTAGAATTTAGGCACCTTATATATGTGAGCTAATATTTAAAATAATAATAATTAAGTGTTGGTATTTTATGAGTGATAAATAATGAATTACAATTTTATAACTAATAGATTAATTTAAGAGATAATTCATTTTCATAAAATTTATTCATTAATCTGTATTTTATTTTCACATGATTATAATATAATTTTATGAGACCCTAGTTAATTTTTCTAAGTGTCATAAAATCAGTTATAATTTTAAAATTGGTATTTTTAAGTAAATGATGATTTTAATTAAAAATTAAATTTATCATATTTAGAAAATTGTATTCATAAAATGGATTTCATTTTTGGATTATATATGTCAAAAAATAGTTTGGATGTATTATGGTGATTTTTATGAAATAGTTTTATTTTTTTTAATAGTAAATAAATACCGTTTTTTATAAAATACGACATTTTTTCATGACATCATCCTAAAATTATTATGATATAAAAATCTATTTAAACTTTTTAATAACTAAATAATTAAATTAAAAGTGGAATATTGTATATAATTTATTTATAACAGTAAAGGTATATTTTTTCATGATAAGTATAAAAAACATTGTCAATGTTAACGTAGTGCCTGTGCAGCGCTAACAAGTCAAAATTGATAATTTATATTTAATAATTGAGTGATAAAAATTAATTTCATAAATTATTTATTAATTATTATGATTTTTTTATGTATTTTCTAGTTAATTTATAATTTTAGTTTTATATAACATGAGTATTATCTAAATGTCTGTGCAATGCTTGCGGAGGGCAATAAAAGACAAAATAAAAAATTTTAGAAGATGTCATGTTATATATAATAGTGACTATACATAATGAACGAATTTAGAATTTTATTTTATCCTAATTAATTTATTTTATTATAGTAATTTAATTTTTAATTTTATATATGAAATAATTACCATTAATGCTTATGAAACGCTGATGAAGTGCTTGTGCAAGAATACAAAAAATAAATAAAATGTTTTTAATTAATGTTATAATAATTGTTAAATGACAAATATTTTGGATAAAAAAATTTCTATAATTAATTTTATACTAATATATACTTTTTATTTTATTTGGGGACAAATTGGACCCAGAATATTCAATTTAATACCTTTAGAATATTTTATTTAAAAGTAAGACAAGATGTTCACACTATAAACCTTACTTTGTATAACATTTTTAATTTTAGGTTTTCCGTGAGTTTTATTCAAAAAAAAATATCATTTGTAAATATAATAGAATTATATTTCTCATAGAATTATATTTTTTATTTTTATACAATAAATAAATACCATAATGGATTTCATAAAGATGATGCAGTATTAATTTAATTAATGAATAAATCAAATTAATGATATTAAAAATAATAAAATAAATATAATTTGATATTTTGAAGTTAGTTAACGAATTATATAGATGAATATGACATGTATATAATATAATAAATAATTTTATTCTATTTCTAAACATTTTTTGATGTGTTAGAAGTCATAGTTATGAATAGTTTTTATCTTGAACAAATTGTTTTTCATGAAAAAAATATTTTATTAAATTATTTAAAAATAAACAAATTATTAAAAAATTTAGAAACTTGTAATATTACTTCTAAAATGTATCCCACTGTAGTTTTAGGTCAATTTGGAAGTCTTAAACCCTATAATAGATTTATTATATGTCAATAAGTTGAGTAATTCCTTAGTTTCCCCTCTCCTCACTTATAAAAAGAGGTTCCTTCCATCAAACATTTCATTGCCATAATCCTTATTGTTTGGAAAACCTCTTCCAAATTATACCTCCTCATCCCTTCACACATTATTGTGCTTATGGGATCACAAAAGACCACTTCCATGATCCTTAAGGTGGTTTCTAAAGAGAAATATTCAAGTGGTATGATTCCTCTTATTCTCTTTCAAATTCTTTCTCACTTATACATTATCCCTGTTTATTATCCAATGATTCATGAAAAATAAAGTATAATATATATATATATACTTTAATGTTTTTTTATTTTATATTCTTCATAAAATCTCTTATTTTTTTCTTCTATTCATAAATAACTAAATCATCATCCATGTTATGTCAAATCACTGCCTTTATAGACGATCAGTTTTCGTTTCACTTTAGCACAATTATGGGATGTTATAACTCAAATATAATTTTTTAAAATGAGAAAAAAAATATATATTTTATCAATAATTTTTTATTATTTCATTTTTACAAGGAATAACATAATGAATTGACCTTGGAAACAATGAAAAGAACACACCCGAAACTATGGAAATAACAAAATATTGTTAATAAATGTATGGAAAATATTATGAGAAGATTATGTAAGGTATTATAAACATGATTTTAGTTCTATAATAAATTAATAACACAATTGAAACTATTATATAGTAGGTTTTATTAAATTTTAAGGAAGTAAAACCCATGGTAAGGGATATCTTAACTCAATTTCCATTCATTGAGTTAAACATATTTGTCATTGGCTATGTTTTTCTAAGGATATGTGTGAATTTCCTATTATTGTTTTATAATATCTATACACTTTTATTCTTTGGTTTTATATTTTTCCTACATAATTATGTCATTTATTCATCCTCACTCTAATGATACGATCATTGTAAGGGGTTTCTCATCTCACTTTTATTTCTGTAATATTTCCATTATTTCACCACTATCTCTTGTGTATGGTGTATGTATACTACCCATTATTGTGTCATATCATGAATCTATTTATTTTCATGGAATTTAATGTATCATTTTATGGTTATTATTTTGGGGCATATGATTCGATTGGTTCCAATGTGGTAAGGGTTTTCTACCTGAACCTCCATTTTTTCGGGTTACTCTTATACTCTACTTACCTCAATGGAATTCTTAAATATTATTATGTACTCTTCATAAATTATATTTGAATGTTCTATATATATTTATCTGACAGAATCGTTATTTATTTTATGTGGAGTTATATTTTTCAGAACAATCTTTCAAAAATTCTCCCTGATAAGTAAGCCTGATTCAAGGGAACTTCTCGAATTCTTACCTATTTTCTAGTGCACTATATAATCTATTTTAATCCATCGTTATTTTTTTAAAATAAAAAATTTTGTCATGAAAAACTATCTTGGTTCATTTTTGGTTTCCGAAAAAAAACATTCCTTTCCTTTTTAAAATATATTCCTTAAACCACACTAAAATGTTTTATTTCTAAAGCTTCTTAAAAACTCTTTTTACACGATTTAACTTCAGTGGAACATTATTTATGCATAAAATATGATTTCTATTCTATTATTTGTTTCTGGGATATATATATTTAAAATCTAATTTCAGAAAAAATAAAAATGATTTTCCAATAACAACTCTTCTTTCCAAAGTAAAAAGGTTTTTTCTCACCACACTTTAACTTTTATGAGATATAATCCTTCTTCACCACTTATTCCTTGCATGTGGTGTATGTAATTACCTTTGTAATTTCATATCAATTGCCTCATTATTGTCATGATATTATAAGGGATTATTATTGGAATATTTCAAAGTGGTATGGGACACTGGGAATGTTTAAGGATTACTTCCTCAATAAATTTTCAATGGTCTCATTTAAAAGTATCTTCATATATGCCAACATCCTTTATGAAAACATACAATATATTGAGGTTTATCTCTTACTATATAATCTATAATATTTTGTTAAAGGGTTTTTGATTAGTTTGACTGTAGATGTTCTATCTAAATACCATTCACCATATTACTCTGAATGTTTAGTTTTAATGTTTAATGATTAGGGATGTTATTTAAATTCCATATGTTAGTATTAATATAAATGTATATGGCAATTATGTTTACCCCATTTGTATAAAGAATGATTTGGGCTGGCGGTGATGGGGGGGGGCCCTCTATATCCCCTTGATACATCTATAGGTCTCATGAGACAAATTAGTTCACGACAAACCCTTTGAGTTTGTTCTAGAAAATATGATGAGTTTCTACCCATAGACTTCAACTATCTCGACGGTATGATGGTTCTTCTTATAGATAGATGACGTCCAAATAATAATCATTATCTTTATTTATAATTTAGTTGTTACTATCCATGAGGTTTTCACTATGAAAAAACCTATGTATGCACTTTCATTCTCAGTTTATTGATGGTGTGTATTTTTCAACTATTCACCATGCTATATTGATCAAGTCTAATTGATTATGATTCAATTATTATTGTTTCATGCTTCCACTGTATGTATCACTTAATGATCATTTGAGCTCACCCCTTTCATTTGTTTTTATTACCCAGGTTACAAAGAATATATAAATTATTTATTTTTCAAGGATGGAATTTATTAGCTTTTGTTATGTATCATATATTGTTTCCTTTCCCAATGTAAAATGGGTTCCATATATGTATGTAGTTTCCTCAAGGCCAATAAACTGATTGGTCCATCAAAATTTGATTCCTTATAATCATGCTAATGAAATAAATTAGTGCACCAGCTCCAGGCTACTGGGGTCGGGCGTTACAATATTAGTCTATTTTATTTGTTAAATTTATATAAATCTTATAGAATCAATTATTAGACAATAACAATTTTACTTTTATCATGGAAATTAATTTTTAATCTATGTATTATATATCCAATTCCTAAAAATAAGATGGTAATTGTTAAATAACATTTACCTTATTATTCTAAATATAACTTACATTTTATAAAATAAAATTAATATGTATTGGGAAAATAAATTTTAACATTAGTGAGAATAAAACTTATTTTTTTAGAAATTTTATTTTAAGCATAAAAATTAACTTTAGAATAAAATTTTATTTTTTTATTTTCATTAAATATGTTGGTTTATTATAAAAACAATATGTGGCTTCCAAATAAATCCATTTTTTTTTCAAATTAATGTTTAATTAAATACAAAGACCAAAACACATTTTCTATTATTGGAAAATATTTCTTAAGTTCAGAAATTATTTAAAATAAGTTTTATAATTTGAGAATAGTATTTCAAAAAACACATAATTTTAATCCTTAAACACATATTTGATCATTTAAATGTTTTCATAAACTTATATGTTATTCATATATAATTTAAAATTATAGTTTTGGTAAAAAATATATTTTCTAAATTCACATAAAAATTAACTATTTTAGAAAAATACCAAAATTTCATATCATGATAATATATTTATGAGAAGTTTTAATAAGAATTTTATTTTGTTAAAATGAAATTATAAATTTTTGGAAATTAAACTTTCAAATATACTCATGGATAGAGGATCTTTAGAGTGTTCATTGTGAGATTTTCTAGGATATGGAATTTACATACTATAGTAGGGTATCATGTATTACAATCAAAATGATTTGTGGATTGAGAAATTTGTGTAAGCATAATAATGATATTTTTCTTTTAAAAAAAAAAAATATTCAATTTATCAAGAATTAAATCATTTAATTTTCCTTCAAATTATGTTTTAACATGATTCCTTTTAGTTATAGCCATTAACTAAAACAAAAAAGCATAGTTTTCATAACAATAATCATTTTTGTGAATCCATTTAATCATGAAAATCATTTATAGTATGTATAAATCCTAACAACTTATTTTCAATCTGTTGCACCTAAGTTTTACCCAAGTTCATACATGGTAATCATCAATTAAAATCCTTCATAATGGATTATAAATAAAATGTGAAGTAACCTAATCATATCACCATGGAGTGTCTAGCTAGGTGCATAGTCTTAAGTCCACTCATTATGAACCTGTGATGATTGAGTTAATACCCAATCCACCCATTCATAGTTGTCAACCCTAGGTATATCTATAGATGATCTGTATCTACTTAAGAGTATCCTAATATTGATATATTTTCTAGGAAAACCAAATTACATACTATACCATAAACAATTATGTTATACTATACAAAGGCTTATCCTAAGCGTTATCACTAAATTATTCTTATCTTAGCTTCCAAAAATAACTAACACTTTCTATGATACCTATTATGTTAAACCAATAAATTCATATATAATTTTATATAATATTAGATGAATATTCATTAAATATCATTATGATATATAACTAAATCGTTAAGTTTTAGTATCTTCAAAAACATGGATACAAAAATAACATATACATAAAATATCTACATCATCTCCCATTAAGTTCTTTACAACTAGAACCCTTCATATACATATCATACATAAAATATTTCTTCAAATCTTAGGGAAAAGGAAACATAATAAAGGTTGATATCATTTTCTCAGTAAGGTTAAACAAGGGCGATATCAATCAATAATCATTTTTAATTATGGCATGAGCATAAGGGTATGAAGACTTGAGAATAAAATTTAAAAATCATACCTATTAATTTATAGATCATAATAATCATCATGTAATAAATATTGGAAGTCAATATGACATGAATCATAAAGGAATCAAATAAAGTGATCCATGAGATCATAATATTTTCATAAGATAATGTCATAAAAGATAACCAAAAAGTGTTCCATAATAATAATAATAATATAAATATTATGTCAAGGATACCCCCAAGATATTTATCGCGTGTTAGTTTTTGGATAACCACCAATGTAAATTCATTGGGATTGGTATGAACACTCATGTACCCTTGTTAGGCTTGGGATAACCTTTCATATACCCTTTGAGATTATAAAATAATAATCTTTACCCAATGAATCAGAGGTATATAATGTATCTAACCATCTCATAATCATAATATAGTCATATTTATGACATAATATCATAAAAACATTTATCATTTCATCATAACTTAACCCATGGAAAATAAACTGGGTTTCATAAATATTTCATTATCATAGTCATAAACCATCTAGAAAAGGAATAAATATGGTATTGTTAGATAATATACATGGGGAATCATAAGTAATGTAAATGGAGGTTGTCATTGATTCAAATACTATTAAAAATAACTAGAAAAATTCAGGAGGAAAATAACTTATTAATTTTGAAGTCACATATTTAAATTCTAAAAATTTTAAAAAATATTAAGAAAAACATTTTTTTGAAAGGAAACATGGAAAATTGTAATGGAAGATTCAATGATTTCATTCACACCTTTTGTAAAAAGTACCTCATTTAAAAAAAGGAAAGGCGATTCCTTATAAAACATTTTATATAAATTCAATAATTGCTAAGAATGAATTTAACCAATTATTTTATAATATAAAAAATATTTTTGAAAAAAATTTAATCAAAATATGGACATGGAAGAAAAAGATTCCTGACCAAATCGAGAAGAAAATTGGTTTTCTTTAAAAAAATATATTTCAAAATATTGAGTACCTGGAGGGAATAAAATAAAATTAAAACAAGTAATATATATAAATAACCAAAATATTGGAAAATACATAATATTTTTTAGTGATATATCATACAATTTATTCATTTATAATTTAATCATAAATAATCCTTGTAAAATGTAAGATTGTAACATAAAACCCTTACCTAAAGTCTGAAATAAAACATATGTTATCTAACCTCATATATAATAAAATAAAATTTATAATTATTATATAATAGAAGAATTTTAATATTTATAATACCATAAATTGTTTACATATAACTTCTTATGTCCGATTAATTTACGATTCATTATTTAAATCACTATTTTGAGTAATAATTGTTTTATATTTCAAGTATGTTTTGATTCTACTGTTATGGTATGTGCATCTTGATAACTATTTCAATATCTAGAGAATTATAATAATGATATAAATATCAAATATATTATATATATATATATATATATCTATAACTATCCATAATTGGTATAGATAGAAAAATTAATTATATCGTCCATAGAGACGGTAGTCTGTATGTATGCATGAATGTTGCTTTCATTTTCTAACAAAAATAATGAAAGAGAGATAAATAATATTTTATCACTAAAATAATACATATATAATATATATCTTATATATTTATAAAATTCATCACTATACTCATACATGTGAGGTAGTGATATAAAAATAATTGTATCATTGCATGAGGCAATTGTCCACACATATGCACAAGCATTACATTCATTTTCCATTTGATGGAAAAGTGTTGGAAAATGGTGATTTATTAATAATAATAACTTCTAAGTATATTTATGATAACATATCAATAATTAAATTATGTATACAATAGGTTTTGAGAAGATCAAAGAGGAAATAAAATTTAAAGATCTTAGTTAAGATTTACACATCTTCTTTGAGAGACCTCATTTGGATTACATTTTAATCCTTGAAAGATTTGTCTTAGAATGAGAAAATGTGATCTAGAATTAAGGTAAATAATCTATAAAGATTTTTTTGTATGTATTTTATGATTTATAAGGCTCAAAAATTTAAAATAAGTGAGAAAAAAGGTATCCTTTTATAAATGAGGAAGATGGAACACATGCAATTACATAAAATATTAAAATAATATAAAGTCACTTTCATATGAATGTTGTTAAAATTGATAATAATTAAAGGGTATGATAATATAAGGTTGAAATATCTTAGCCTGAATGGCCCGAATGCCTTCTTTTTTTATTGATTTTTGATAACCCCCCTTTCAAGGGACGAGGGGAAACCCTTACAGGGCCTGTAGGCTTAGAGATTACGTGACCCATAGGACTTAGAAGAAATATACAGACTATAACTACATGGAACTGTTCCTCCTTAGAATCTACATCATGATATCAGCTCTCCACCTTCACATGTCTATTTGTCTAGGCATCCCATGCATGCACAGGCTAGTCTCGATGGCAATATCATACCCTCTCATTCTTCCACATCTGTTAGCCTCTACTCTGGTAAATACACATTCTTGGAATCCTCATCTAGATTATGCTTCTTGTAGAGTCTTCTAGGCCCATTAAGCACAATTTCAGGTGGCCTGAAAGCCTTAAGGTTTCCTGAAGGCCTTAAGGTGGCCTGAAGGCCTTGAGGTGGCCTGAAAGACTTACTAGCCTGAAGGCCTTGGGTGGACCGAAGGCCTTGAAGGACCTGAGGACCAAACTGATGGATCAAAATACGAAATGGATAAATATTTTTGGCTACCACAGTACTAAATAGTACATGCTACAGTACAGATACAATACCCAGAAAATATATCTCTACCTGGTTTTGAACTCGGGTCTCTTAGATGAACTTGTCCGATCATCACAAACTGGGTTAAGGCTCTTGTGCATAATTTTTAAATATCTTCAATAAATATTTATTAGATAAGTTTATGTGGAATTTTTACCCTTATCTCTAAGTTTACCCCTCCCCCCAAAAAACCGCTTTTAACCTTAACCGTGTTAACAATTTTTTATTATTATTACTATTCATTATGAATAATAATTAAATTGACATAAATACCATTTTTTAAATTATTATTCGAAATATGGAATCAATTTTATCAAATCCAATATCGATAATAAAAAAAATAATTTTAAAATAAGATTAAAAAAAGCAACAAAAACACAGTTTTTGAAAAATACATTTTTAAGCATAAAACTGAATTTATGTTCATTACATACCTCATAAAAACTATAAAATGAATTTTAAAATATTTTCTATTTATATAATATGTAAATTTAATTAGAAACATTAATAAATAATTATTTATTTAATTTATTATGATATAAATTCATTTTCACACCTAAAAATATTTTTATGAAAAATAACTCTTTTTTGACTTTAAATGATTTTATCTTCATTCCTAATATTTAGATAACTAATGACTTAATTGTTATTCATATATTAAAAATAAATTTAATTAAAATATCTATTTTATAGGGATATATATTTTTTCATTTAAATATTCATAATACATAAAAAATATATTTATTTAGAAAAGTATGTCATTTAATCATAAAATTATTTTGTTTAAAATTTAATTATTATTTATTAGGAATTAATAAATACATTTTAATTTAGGGAAAAAAATTATAAATAAATTATAATATGGTTAATCATATTCATACCTACCAATCCAATAGCTTGGTTATATAGGTATATTATATCACATGTTCATTTAGACTCGGGGTTTCATTTAAAGAAATCTATAAGATGCTTCCAGCTTATTTCAAAGGAAATACATATAAAATATTTGTTTGTTATAGTATTACAACCTCCATGTTAGTTAATTTCATTTTAAAAACATCATGAGAAGAAATAATGACCCTTTCCTCACACCACCCAAACTTAAAGCTTTGTCCTAATCTAATGCCTCAATTGTATCTCATACCCCTATTAATCCTAGCCCTTAGTAATTGAAATTTTGAAAAAACACAAGTTATAAAAATCTCATCCATACAAGGACATAATTTCCTATCAAAATGATCATCACTTAGTTGATCTCCTAACATGTTGTTTATAAACCACCATTATCATTCCTTTAATCTATAGTTATCTAAGCTAAATTTTCAGCTAACCCATATTACTCTTGATAGGAAATTTTACTCAAGCATAAAGGGCCCTCTCAATTCATGTGTTATCCACTATTCACATACATTATGAAATTATAACCCATAGGCCTCCCTTTTTCAATTTCCCTATCATGATCCATTTAGGTGAACCATTCACTAGGTATCAACTTCATGGGTCCCACCATATAGACCATACTAATTAGTTCAATCATGTCCTAGTCATACCATTTCACTCCACCCATAACTCACTTATAAACTTATAAGGCCTATAATGATCTAACCCATACTATATTGGATCATCACCCCTAAGGTGGCACCCAAGGTACTCAAACAATTCCACTACCATTATATGAACCACACATGATTTTGAAAACCCACTGCCAACTTATTCATTTCAAAAAAAATCCTAGAGAAACACCCATTATTGAACCACCCCAAGTACCTATACTAAGAAGTATATATTATTCACTATCCTAGTGATTAAAATGATACATGATGATAGAGTTCTCATAAAATCATTCTACCACTAGCGTAATATCTATTTTGACTGATATAGGTTTAACCCGTTTCCTTCCTAGACCAACCATCTCAGTTTCCACTTAAGTCAGCTTGGCTTAATTGTATCACACCAACATATTACATTGTATAAAAACACAGATAATACATGGATTAGAAAATTTGGGACCACTTACCTTGGTAAGAGAGTTTACCAAATGAAGGAAACATGTTCATTCCAATCAAATTTCACACCAATCATCCTTGTTCACTCAAGACATTATATTAAGAAAAAGTATTTAATTAGTTTATTATAAAGATTTATAATTAATTTTAAATAATTATTTCAATAAAAATAATTAAAAAAACTCACTAATTAATGATAAAAAATAAAAATACAAGAATTTACATGGCACTAATCTGTGACATACTTTTCATACTCCAATGAGAAAAATTACCATTATTCACCACAAATACCCCACATAATTTTTTTTAACAAAATTAATGGAATCCTTAAAACAACGAACTATAAAAATAACCTCATGAAAAAAACCATGAAATGGATAAAAATAATCCTATACCATCCATCTTTTAGTAACATGATGAAAATTCCTTTTGTTAATAATCGATCCCCACTAAAATCACATACACCCCTCCATTACATGGATGTTGAGTCTTGGCCCTCCAGGTACCACCAGTTACCCCAAAGACAAGTGGTCCCCACCCTAGGGCCCACCCATATGCCCGAACATGTCATCTGACTAATGACTATACCCATTGGGAAACACATGTTCTTTTCAGTGTGATTTTTCCTCAATCACCCACACCCTAGTAAAGTGCCTTGAACTTCACCCACCATGATCACTACTCCAGGAAAAGCACACCTAACTATGGTGTTCTAACCAAGTAGTCTCCAGAAAATAAAGGTGCACCTTGTAGACATGATTCATATCATTTAGTCATTTTACCCTTTATCATTTTGGGGTGTTACATTCATCCCCCCCTTTGAGCACAATGTCCTCATTGTGGACACTATAACTCAACCCAGTTAGTGCACCACATGTAAGGCTGGGTTCCTACTCTGATACCAAATGTAAAAAATGGGGGCCACTGACAGCAAATACACCCTACCTTAACATATTTGTCTATTCCTGGATCACTAGGTACCACCGGTTTCCCCAAAGGCACATGCTCCCCACCCTAGGGCCCACCCACACGCCCGAACAGGTCATCTAACTAATGAATGTTCCCAAATTCCGACACATGTTCTTTCTAATGCACTTTTTCCTTACCCACACACACCCTGGGAAACTTCCCAAAAGGTCACCCATCATGATCACTACTCTATTCCAAGCACACTTAACAGTGGAGTTCTAACCAGGTAGGCTCTCGAAAAGAAAGGTGCACCATGTTTACATGAGTTATATCATTTAGTCATTTAACCCTTTATCATTCTTGGGTGTTACCGTTATGATGTTATTCTATTATGATTTAGTGGAATTGAAAATCTAATCTCAAACCTAAGTTCTATACGATTAGAGTAAATTGAAGGAAAATAATTAAATAAAAAGAGGATAATATATTGTTTTTTATTTTTTCAATGAATCAAATCATGGATCACTATGTAAGGATAACATAAAAAGATGGGAAGAAGAGTGAAAATAGATCATCATCCCCTAGTTTTTCCTAGCTAAATAATGATTACCCTCAATAAGAATTTTATTTTAAAACATAAAAACTCCCAAAATAGATCTATTTAAAAAATATTCATATAAACCACTGGGTACTCAGTCAAAGATTATTTGGAACCTATTATCCATTAAACACCTATTCTAGAGCCACTAGAAAATTGGGGACTCACCGAGTGGGTTATTTCACCCTATAGAACAACATTCAGTACCTAATGCCTCACCACATAGTATTATGTGGTGTATATTACACTATTTTAGCAGTTCCCTTCTCTCGATCACCTATAAATTTCCACTAATAACCAATAAGTTTACCCTAATCACCTATAAATTCTCTAGGAATGTCCAAAATGTTACTCTATTTTGTACTAAAATTTAAGAATTCACTAAAACCCCCAAAAAAGAAAAACACCCCCCATATTTAGTAACATTAGAGATTGGTTTCTCTCATATTATAACTACAAATGAAGTTACAGGTTGTTATAAACTCCATGGAATATGAATTCTCATACTTAAGAAATTATAATCCATAAAAAACATCATTATACATATGTCGAGTACTACCCTAGTCGTCAATAGTAAAGGATGGTCTCCATCTTTGATATCCAACTAGATATGAGTGTTCTACCATTATTAAAGATAGAGATGTACTATATTTTATCTAAAATCTATTTATTTGGATATATATAATATACTAGTATCCTATCATTGTATTTATACTAATTTTAATCATTGAAATACATTTCTCATCAATTACTACATGCACTAACTTTAATCAAGCATTGCAGATAAATTTGGGTCTAGTATTTTATTCGGAACTAGTTTTAATAAATTTAAAAAAATTTAATAAACTAAGTGATCCAAAAACACCCACATCCCAGTTTTTTTTATACCACCACCAAAAATACTCACCAAATCTCCTAAACATAAGGATCATACCATAGAGAAGTCGATATTGCAATCCCCAGTATATGATTTCTTATCTCATCATTGAAATAACACTAGCTCACTAAAATTCCAATATATTATGAGGACTATAACTCATGATACTCACTCATAAAAATATAACATACCTAACTTTATAGCTTCACTATAAGGTCTGTGGGAATCATGGTACTCCATGCAACTACTTACCCACATCATGAACCACATGTTATCTAAACCCTTGTCCCTATATAAAAAACTAATATATCTTAAATGCTTGAAATGAGGAACACCATAAATATCTTCCTTTAAACATTATCACATTAACAAAAGAACCTAAATATTTCATAAAAGGGGTGACCACTAGAAATAATGACCCATTTTCCCTATATAATTCCATTGTAAAATTCCTACCTATGTAAAAAAGTTCATGAAAAAATTTGTCATCACCCCCACTCACCTTAGATAATAAACTCCTTTTTTCTTTACCTTTTATTTTTGTAGACCATTATCATATGGAAGTCCTACTTCCTAAATTCCTATCATATCACATAATAGTATTTTCCACTAAAATTTTAACCTATGTTCCCACATTTTGAGTATTATGATCTATTCACAAGAATATGATAATAATTTTATGCATTTAAGAAAATATATCCAAAAATAATCCCTAACTCTTATCACCATCTCTCTCAATTTATGAAAAAATTATAAATATTTATGAAGTAATACACCATGCACGTTACCAAGGGAAGTTCTTACTAAGAATCACACACTAAAAATAATTCTTTATCTATAAATGTAATTAATTGAGTAGATAACACTAAAACAACACTCTATAACATAAGATTACATAATATCTAGTCATATAAAATGATATATATATTGTAATTATCTTAATTACTTCTTACACATTATCAATGATCTATAAGTCCCTTAAATCCTTTCAAGCCCAATAACATTCTTAATCCAATCATGATTACTTAGAGTGAATGTCCCTTTCCTGACCTACCATGTTAAACGAACCCCATTCCACAATAAAATCATGTTTCCCAAGAATCCTTCATAATTTACCGTTTAATCCACCATGCCTTAGATGTATTTATCATCCCAAGACATTAACATAGGATTTTAAACCCATTAAAGTTGTAATAATACTTTTAAATCCATATAAAAACTTAAAATAAATATAATTTACTCATTTTCTCACCGGTCACATACATATAACATTAATTTATTGCACCTTCAAATTATCTATCTCGATATGGATTATTCCATGTACTTTTTTAAATTAACAACAATGAATGATCCTGCCTTTAAGGTAAGAGAGAAATTTCTCTTTTCAGTCTCAAAACCATCCCAAAACACATCCACACACCTCATATAATACTTTTACACCCACATAATTCCACTATGAAAAGATAGAGCCTATAAATCCAAGGCCTTAAAATAACATATAAACTTCCACTAAATTTAATTAGTTGACAAAATCCATCGTCAACCACCTTAGTGAAAAAAAACCAATAAATCCATAATAACTAAGTCTCAAATGCTAGTGACCACATGATTTCATATTACTGAACTATAACACATAAACCATACTATCATGAGTCAAATAAAATAATAACCAGGCTCACTAACCTAACCAAGTAGGTCAGTATTAAATTTATCCCACCCATTACAAGCCTCATCTATATACCAAAAAACCACTATTTGTGCTTTTAGTCTCATATAATCCCACAAAATTCCATATACATTCCTCTCCCCACTCTATGTTTACCATTACATCGATGGATCTTATGCTTATCCCACACATTCAAGGGATATAATTATACCATATGTGAATTCTACATACATCATCAAGTGATATAATATAAAATCAATACCATCATATAGAAAATTTAACAAACATCGGGAATCATCATACTCATAGGAAGCCTCACATTACTCAACTCACATAGAGACCTTACTGAACCTATAATTAGCTATTTTTTCACCTTAATCAAAGAAAACACTTCCTTATTTAAGTACCCTAAAAAACCAAGAATGTATCATTTTCAGACCTTACTCATAGAAATTATTACCTTAGTCAACTCACAGAGACACCTTAATAAATTCATAAATTTCCATTAAAAAACAAATGCTTCTCAAAAAATATATAAAACTAATTAAAATTACTCCCAATATTTTAAAATCACTTTTAGTCTTATAGTTATTGAAATTTCATGTTTGAAATTTCCACATACCTCTAAATATTTACCTCAAGATTGAGTTTACTCTCATTACCCAACATAATTATTATTCTCAAATCACTTGGACTGTACAAGTTCCCCACTATATAATACCTCATACCCAAGATTTTTTAGGCTACACACTAACCGAAACTCATTGAAACCTATGTATCCCACTCACCACATTCCAAACCACTAAGATAATGTTGAAAACATTTCTCATATTTCAAATATCCAATAATACTATGTCTACTCATCATAAACTAACCAATTTGTCTTATAATCAATCCCCACCATATAGGCCTCATCTTGAATAAATATCCAAAAAAACCACGGTAACACACCCACACATCCATTATACATCAATTATCCACACATAACCACCATTCATCATCCATAATCATTCTACTTCATTATGATTCCCATATCTAATACTAAATCATAATAGATGCCTAGTTTTAACCTGTATCATACCATATTCTGAATATTATCCTACATCATTCATTATTACCACTTTTATCCCGCATCATACCTGATTCCCACAGTTTAACTCAATGTAAATGCATCCCACATTTATCATGAATCGTATCTGATGCTCATATATTATCCAACATGAGATTAATTAATTTATTATATAAACACCATATACATTATAATCCATCATTCAAAACTAAAAACCATATTCACACACTCATAGTGTACCAATGACTATCATAGGAACTCTAGAATACTATAAATACATGTTCTAAACTACATGTGGTTGGATTAAACCCTGAATACCCAATTCTTATCCTCCTTAGGGAGATTCACTCTCATCCATACACTATCCACACCTTTGGGTAACTCACTCATAACAAGGTACCATGCATGCAGATGAATCCAGGATACCAAATCCTGGCACCTCCCATAGTCCTACATCACATCCTTGAGTCCGACCCTGTCCATGACTCCCAACTTCCAATGAGGTCCTCTAATAATACATCTCCAAATTCCATATTTGGATGAATGATCATTAATATTTTCTTTTTAATCACACTGGGATTAAACAATCATCGTTTTTCCAGAATAGGAACACATCATCAATAATACACTCCTTAATGAAATCACCTAATACCTACTCTAACTTCTTGTCTGTTCCTCCTCATGGGATTTATTTCACCTGCTTAAAACTCTATGACATGTATCACATGTCCCAACCACCCAAATTAGAATGTCCCATAAATCACATTCCACACCACTATAAGTGCTAGGTTTGCCGACTCCAAGAACGAGGTCAACCTAAAGATCTTTACCTTCACCAGGATAAGCCGATCTAAACCATCCTCAAACTATTACACCATGGGGATCTCATGTCCTACCACCATCTTCAAAAATTTTAATAGATTTTCAACCTCATAGAATAACCCATAACGGGGTTCCCACCCTTCTATAAGTGGATAGACTCATAAACATTGTTTTCTATCAACATAACAGGGAAAACATGCTTCAAAAACCTGGCCTTGAAATCATTCCACATCAACCCCTCATATGTACCTACCTATACCTATACACCCCATTAATGTCTCACTAGTCCCCTGAAAATATATGTAGCCAACTTTACCCTATACCCAAGGGGACTTTCAAATCTAGTCAAATTTTATATGTACTAACTTTATCCAATAATCTTATACCTATGGTCTATCTTCTACCTAGAATAAAGGATACTATTGTGAGTGGAAATATCATTTTAAATACACCATATATTTATCATCTCCTTCTTCTCCTCAATAAATTACATGGATGACTTAAACCAATCCCACCATGATATTCTCATCTAACCACTTACCTTACTCCTATACCAAAATTTTGTTGTCCTCATTTCCTAGAAGCCTATACATAGGGTTTATGCTCAACTCTTCCCTCAGGGGACTCATCCCATGAAATACCTAGTGGCACCACATAAACAACCTCCTAACACTCCAAAAATGATGTCTAGTTGAAATATTACTAGGACCTAAAATCAATGAACAAAATAGATATAATAGTCTTGATATCGAAAATATGAAAAGATTTATTTGGAAGTGTGGTCCATTAGAACTTACACTACTCTATTGCACCCAATTCAAGTTTTCTCTATCCTTACCACACCCAAAATGCCATATCAAGGTCAAACACCACATACATCATACCCATGTAAGATCCAAATAAATTTCACATTTATAGTCACTTACCTAGGTAGGATAATTGTAATTCCCCTAATAATTTATATAGTATAATACATATTTGTTATTTCCAACAATTTTACTAGTCAAACCTTTTTTAATTTCAAGAACCACAAACCTTTTTGTGTAAGATTATTAGAATTTACCCAAAAAACTATGTAGGAAAAAACTTTTTACCATTTTGTTTACTATTTAAATAACTAAACCCTTTCTTTTTATACTACGTTTGAAACTATAATCATATTAAATAATTACATTTCATGTGATCCCTTCATTCCAAAAATTATTCGTGAGTAGTACCTCATAAATCTCAAGGATAAGTGTGTGAAACTATAATTCAATAATATAAAATATAATTTAATCCATCTTAAATAACTCAATTGTAATGAAAAAGACTAGAAATAAAATCCTATATTCCCCAGGAAAAATGGATTTCATCTCATATAGGTGCTACCGAAATACAGAACATGAAATCCATCCAAAGTTTTGATACTTAACTAGAATATAAGTCTACCACATCCAAAATGAAAAAAATATTAGTTGTCACTTTGTAACAACCAAGATTTAACATCAAATGATGGTACAACTATGTAACTACTCTTCATTAGTACCATTATGTAATATCTTTAGCATGAGACTACCCTATGGTGTTTGAAAAATTGATGGGAGACATTAGTAGAATATCATAAGTGAACATAAGTTAAGAATAAGTTTATGATATCTTACTTATAACTTACAAAATTCATACCCAATTATTAATATATCATAAATCATCATTAATTCATAATGTTTTATCCTAATAAAATACATGAGTCCTAACAATGTGAAATCATCAATAATCAATCATGATCTGTGAGATAATATTATAAGCATAAGAACATTTCATAAAAATGTGTCACAACCATAATAATTTAAAATAACTTAATTATCCAAGTATCACCACCAATACTATTAAAACATAGTGTATAGAGCTCTATGGTTGATTGGATCCACTAATTACTTTTTCATTCAGGGTGGAAAGAGTCCCATATTACATTGGGTTCACTGCTCATTCTATATCATATCATCTGGTGAGATTTAAATCTTTAACAAATGCATTATACAGATATATAATGTTGATCCCACATGTCACATAATGAAAACCATACATATGTGTGCCACAAGATTACAAAATCATTCCTCATTTAACCATATAATAATTTACCCATGGAAACAAAATAGGTTTCAGAATGATTTCTTCATAAACAATCATAATACATCTAAAGAAAGAACTTAGATGTCATCATTAGAGAATATCATCAGTGAATCAAAATATTCCTTAATTTACTTTAACAAATATTAAAAATTAATTTTTTAAAATCATTTTTAATATGATTCGATAAATAATAAAAAATAACCTTTTATTTTTGTAAATATTAAAAACAAAAAAACTAAAAAAATAATGGGAATTTTATTTTATTTAAAAACCATAGAAAATTATAAAGTATTTTTAAATAAAAAAAAGATATGATAGTGGAAAAATATATTTATTTCATATAGGTATAAGAAAAACATTCTTTTCAAACTTTTATAAAAAAAGTCCAAAGGGAGTTGTATAGAAAAAAATTTAAAATATTCCACATAATAACTTTTAAATAAATTAAATGGTAGTAAAATATATATTTATAAAAAATTTAATTTTACATAAATACTTCCATAAATAAATTTTTAAGAACATGGACACGGGAGAGAATGATTACCCATAAAAAAGGAAAAATAATATTAACTTTTCTTAAAAAGGTTCTTTTGGTATTTTTTCAGACCAAAGAGGGAAAATGGAAAGAATTATAGAAAATAATAGAAATAAATAAATGGAAAGAAAATATATGTGTTTTAAGAGAGATATATAGATCCTCTGATTTTCTTAATAGATATTTAAATACGAACAATCCCAATTAAAAATGATATTGCAACATATTCCATTACCACAAGTCCTAAATTGGTTTATTTATTATCTAACCTCATATATAATAAATTTAAATTTATTATAAATATATATCTGAATTATATTAATACTTATATTATCATATTTGAATAATTCATGATTATTAATCACTCATTTCTAATAATACTCCACTAAATCAATGTCATGGGTGTCAACTGTTTCGTTTTTCATTCATGTTTCAGTTTAGCGATTTTTCTTCTTGAAGCATGGTCATGGATTTATCATCTCTATAATATTAAAATTTTCATAAATATAATATTTATTTATTATATACACTTTTATATAAATCAATTTAATGCATTTATGAAAAATAAATTACATCACTTCATGGAGGCAGTAGTCTGCACGTACGCACTAGTGATGTTTTCATTTTTCAATGGATGGAATGAATGGAATTAAAATGATATTTTATATTTATAAAATAATAATTATGTTTTAAATATCATATATATTCATTATTTCTATCAACATAACTATCTATGCGAGGTAGTAATGAAAAATGAAACACATCACTTTATGGAGACGATAGTCTGTA
The DNA here is from genome assembly GCA_963277665.1 of Viscum album. Lineage (NCBI taxonomy): Eukaryota > Viridiplantae > Streptophyta > Magnoliopsida > Santalales > Viscaceae > Viscum > Viscum album. The sequence goes on from OY728131.1 coordinate 696,443,356, forward strand.
CGTATGCATTGGAAATGATTACATTTTACATTGGTTAAAAAGTAAATAGAAAATTTGTATCAAATTAACATAAAAAATTAAATATATAAAATATCCTAATTTTATTATATTAATATGGTTGTATAATAATTTTATGATTTGGAATAAGAAAGAATCCTGAAAAATATCGGTAAAGAAAATTACATCTTATTTGGGTATCTCCCATTAGCTTACACCCTAGGACTACATAGAATGGTCTTTAATTGATACCAGAACCTATAAGATATGAGGATTAAATTTGGAAAGATATTTTATAATTTATTTTTTGATATATAATGCTCCAAGTTTGAGAATAAGTGGGAATAGAGCTTCCCTTTTATAAGTGAAGAGAGTGGAACCCTTGTAAAAATTATATTTTTTAAAATAATATAAATTCATTTTCATGAGAAAGATGAAAAAATTGGGAAATTTTGGTAAGATAGTATAATTTAGGATATAAATACACTAAAAAAGTTATATATAGATATGTTTAAGTGGTAATTAAATCATTACCTCTTATTTTAAGCTCCTCGTTAACCTTTTTGACCCTTAACGTTGTGACTCAATTTGACCATGGCCACTATTCCTTATGAATAAAAATAAAATTGGAATTATAAAAAAAATTATGAATTTAAATAGGGAATACATTTTTCATGATTGAATAATTATAGGTGAGAAAAAATTAATTTCAAAATAAGCACGCAAATCACAATGAAAACATTTTTTAAACAATTTCCCTTTAAGAATAAATATAAATTTATTCTCAATACTTTCCTTGTAAATATCATTAGATGATTTTTAATTTATTTACTTGAATATATTATTTAAAAATATCATTAAAATAATTCATCAAGGGTGATTAAATTAATTTAATAACATAAATACACATTGTTTGTATAAAAATAGTTTTCTGAAAATCATTTCTTTTTTTACCATCAAATGATATCATATTCATTTATAACCACTTGATAATAAATGTATGTATTATAAATAATTTTTTTATATGAATAAAAAAATAATTTAATATATTTTTAATACACAAATAAAATAAATTATTATTTAAATAAAACACTTATATTAAAAATAATTTTTATAAACAAGACATTTCTATTTAGCTAAGAATTACTAGATCAATATTACTTATATTTTCTCCACCATTTAATGAATGTCATTACATTATTTTATTACTTTAATTTTATTAATTTTATTTTAATATATCTTTATTTATTTCATTCTATATTTTAATTAATAATTAATCACTTATTTTTGGTGTTGTGTGCATCACAAGTTATCGAACACATTGAATTTATTAAAGGGAAATATATTAAAATATATAATAGTCATAAATCCATCCCATCTTTATAATAATTTTTCTCTCAGAATTAAATTTCATTTAAGGGAAAAGAGGATAAATCTTCCCCATTACCATCTTGGTTTCTCAAGTATCTTCCTCGAATTTATAGTTAAAAAATTACCAGGTGAGGGGTCTTGTTCTGAAACACTTTATCCATTTGATAAATAATTTCCACCCATTATTTCTCATATGAAAGATCACTATCATGTGTTAAAACTTCTAATATATGTATATGTTAAGTATTGGGTATTTACTACCTCAAAAGAGATATATGGGACACATCATGAACTTGGGAGAGGTCTAGTGGAAGCACTAATTGATAAACTACAATACTAATATGATCTAAAATATCATAGGGATCAATGTATTGGGAAATTTTCTTCCTTTATTTCCAAATATCATAACCATATTATAAGGAGATATATATAGTAATACCTTCTATCTATGGTCAAACTCTATACCCCATCGACAGTTATCATCATAACACTTTTGTCGACATTAAGCTATTATTATATAGTATTGAATATATTTAAATTTTGCTACCATTTCCTCATCTAGATCATGTCCAAATAGGTTTTTTTTCTCCAATTTCATCCCATTATGTTGGAGTTATTCACTTCTTTCCACAGTGGGCTTCAAAATTATCTTTCTTAATTCTTGAGTGAAATCTCATATTTTATAAAAATTCAATAAGGGGAAGGTATTAATCCCAACCTCTTATGAAATCCATATTGAAGTATATAAAAATATATTTTAGGTTTTGAATATTTCTCCCTGACTAGCCATCATTCTATAGATGATATACAATGTTAAATCTCTTATCTATATTTAAATCTTATTTAAGAATTCTCTATAATAATAGGGTAAACGTTGGATCTTGATCATATGTGATTGAGAGTAGTACTCTGATCTTGATCGTCTATGATTGAGAGTAGTACTCCATGAAACCATACTACTTACTTAATGTATATATTGTACACTTGTTCAAGCAAGAATTATTCTCCAATAATAATAAAATATATTGAATTCAAAAATTGATTGACTAAAACCCAAATAGTGTAACAATATTTAGCTATCCTGGGGAGACTTATAATAAGATCCATGGTTATTTTTACCATTTTAATATAAGTGTGTGTAATTGTCATATCATACCATTTGACTTATAATGTTCAGAATTAACACTATGACATACCAAGCATCACAATACATACTTTAAAATATCTTTGTTTATTTTTCCCACTATAAATTCTATTTAAGAACTCAAAACATAGTTGTAATCTTGGGATGGATAGAGAATTATGAGGTGTTTTCTTTATATAGTGTCAATTTCTTTATTTCTAGTATTGATGGGACACATAATTAGTTCCTAAACCTGATTATTCTATCACTACCATATTTTAACTCAATAACATTACTTACCTTCTTTTATAGCTCCACACCATCTTTTTTTACATCTTTAATATTAATATATATAGATAGTTGAACATTAATCTGAGAAAGATAGAATTTATATCCTTCTATCACAATTTCATGATCTATTCCCTAAAAATCCATAAATATTGGATCTCTTTCAATTCTCATCATGGACAAGATAGAATGGTCCTTCTGACTCAAAGCATCAACCACCTTTTTTCCCTCCCCATAGTGACAATATATTAAACATTCATAATCATTAATCATCTACAACAATATCCTTCAGAATATATTAAACTATTTCTATGTGAATATATACTTAATGATTTTTAGATCATGATATATATCACACCTTTCACCATAATGATAATTCATGTATATATTTAAATAAAAAAATCTATTTTCACTAAAAAATCACAAGTTGTGTAATTTTTATTATAAAAAATTAATTAGAATTATGCTTATACTACCACCATGTTATTTTTCATGATAAAACATCCTAATACCTTATTTCATGAAATTATGTAGATCATAGACCCTTCAATACTCTAGGGTAGTGTGATCATAGGTTCCCCAACCAACATTTTCTTTAGTTACTTTAAATTATCTTCATATTCATTAGTCCAAATGAACTTGATTCCCTTTAGTTTAACATTGGATAAATGATTTTATAGTCAAAGGAAATTTCTCAAAATGCACTTATAATATCTAGTCAATACAATAAAACTATGAATATTAGTCACCAAGGTTGGTTTTATCAAATGTTCAATGACTTATATCCTTGAAGGATCCACTGATATTCCCTCACTTATAATTATATGACTTAATAATGATACTTATGTAGTAATAATTCAAACTTTCTAAATTTATCATATATCATCTCATTCTATAAATTCTTCAACACAGTCCTCAAATGATCTCCATACTCTTCCTTACTCTTGGAATATATAGTAATATCATCGATAAACTCTACCAAAAACTTATAATGATTAAGTCTAAAACTCTATTCATTATATCCATGAAGATAGTGGCGTAATTTATAAGACTAAATGGAATCACTATAAATTCATAGTGTTCATACCTAATATTGAAGGATAAATATGATATGACTCTCTTTTTACCCTTAACTAATGATATCTAGATTTAAGTCTAGTATTTGAAAAGTATTAATCCCTTTGTATTTGGATTAATAAATTATCAATTCAATTTAGATTATACTTATTTATTATCATGATCTTATTAAGTTCATGATAATAAATGAATATTTTAATTAACTGATATTTCTTATTAAAAAATGTATCGGTTCATCCCATTGAGAATAACTTGATTGAATGAATCCATTATCTAGATTCTCATGGAGTTTCTTCTTTAATTCATGCAGATCAATCATATCTAGTCTATAAATATTATTTGAAATAGTTTTAGTACTAGGTATGAGTTATATTAAAAACTCAACTTCATTATTTATAGTATGACTAGGAAACTATTCAGAAAATACATAGGTATATTCCCACACAATAATTATATAATTAATTTTGGGTTTCTCTCCATCTATTTGAGATAAATACCCCTCATGAATATGTCACAAGACCCATAGAATGTAATTAATTTCTATTGAAATTTCATATTCATCCTTTCATTAATAATTGATCACATATTGATTCATAATACCAAGCATGACGTCCCTTACTCATAAATTAATATAGGCTATATCTAGAGTGATCCAATCTATGCCTAAAATAATATAAAATTCTAATATAGGGAAAAGAAAAATATTTATAGGAAACACATTCTATTAAATTCATTAGGATATGAGCTCTAGACTTGAGACACTATCATTATACCATTATAAAATTTCACTAGTAATTCAATATCTTATCATTGAGGTTGTAAATTAATAGTCTTAGATACCTTTAAACATTTTAAGGAATGCATAAAACTAGGTTCAAATATTATATTTTTAGTATTGAGAATACTTTCTACCACCATAACTTCATCATTCAATTTTCCATCCCTAAATAAACCAAAATCGTTAGCATGATCATCAAGAAGTAATAATCAGAGTGATAAATCATATCATAAGGAAAATCAATCCCAATATATCCAAAATTATGGAACCTTCTTATTAACCTATGATACTTTAGGTTTATTCTATATCTTATTCTATTTATTAGAGGTTGTCTTATGTAATTTACTCAAATAGTTCACAACATAATATCCAAAAATAACTAAACCCTTATCTGAAATAAAGGTAGGTGTATAGTAAATTCCATATATAAATATTACATCACTTTTGTTGGATATTCAATACATATCATAATAATACACATCCTAGAACCATAAAGGTTTAGTTTATGTAGATAATAGATACATAATCAACATATTTGATGAAATATATTCAACAAATACCACAAAGTTCATCTCACAAGGTACCATTGTTATATATATCTTACTTAATACCTTTCTTCATAACTTGGGGAAATAGAAACAAAATAACAGTTGAGTACATATGTTCAATAAGGGTAAAAATTGGAGATATCAGTAAAATATCATAAGTGATCACAACAAAAGTAAAAGAGTATGAGATATTGATCATAAATTACCAAATTTATATCCAATAGTTCATAGACCATAAATCATGAGACATGGAATAAAACTTTTTTGTAATAAATGACATGATTTATAAGATTTTTGAATCACCAATAATTAATTATGATACATCTGATCAGTTCATGTCATAATCATAATAAAATTTCATAAAAATATGGAATAATATAATTAAATACAAAATTTTCATTAGATAAGTGGCCTAGACGATCATGACATAGTGGAAAAATTCATATAGCAAATTTGGTTCACTCTAAATCCTCTTTTCATCCATGGTGGATAGAGTCCCATATTGGATTAGATTAACTTGTAATTTTATTTTATATTATCTCATGATATATATATATTTTAATAATTCATTGGAGGGATATATAATTTTATGTGGAGTCATCACATAATGAAAATCATATATATGTGTGCCATAAAATCTTACATCATTCATCATTTCATTATATTATAATTAATCTATGGGAAAAAAATAAGTTTTAAAATTATTTATTTATCTTTTAATAATCATTAATATTGATAAATAACATGGATGGTTTCATTAGAGTATATCCATAGTGAATAATAAGACTATTTAAAGGAGTTTTATATAGGTGAAAAATACTTTTGTAAAATCATTTTGAAACATGCTTTGAAAAACAAGAGAAAGAGTCCTTTTGTTTTGTTAAATTAAAAAAAATACATTTTAATAGAATTATGGGAATGTAATTTTCTTCCAAAAAAATAAAAACTTTTAATGGAATTTAATTAATGAATAAATTATATTATGGTGGGAAAATTAATCCATTTTTTATATTTATAAGAACATAATTTTCAAAATTTTGTAAAAAAAGTGAGTTGTATGGAAAAAATTTAAAAATATTCCTTTTTAATAATCTGTATGGAAAGTTAAAGGCTATATAAAATAAATTTATCAAAAATTAATGTGTTGTTAAAAAAATCCATAAAATAGTTTTTAAGAACATATATTTTGAAGTGAAATATTATTGACCAAAAATGAGAAATAGGGTCATATTTTCTTAAGAACATTTATTCGGTATTTTTGAGTACGAAAGAGTGGAAAATGGAAAAAAATACTTTAAAACCACTGATATAACTACAGGATAATAAAATAGATTGGGTTATATATATATATAATATGATGTCCCTAATATATATTTGAACATGAATAATTTTGTTTAAAAATAAGATTACAATACAAACTCTAACCTCAAGTCCCAACTTGGGTTAATTGTTTCGTTTTTCATGCATGTTTCAGATTGGAAAATACAATACTTAAAACTTGGTCATGGTTTCATAATATAAAAAAATATTAATCATGTAATAAATATATCTTCTATTAATTATGAAAAAATTTAGATAAATTCATATAATTCAGTGATGAAAAATAAATCACATCACTTCGTAGAGGTTGTTGTCCACACATACACACAAGTGATGTTTTCAATTTTAAATGGATGAATATAATGGAAATTAACTAATAATTTAAATTTATATATTCATAAATATATCATAAATATCATATATGTTCATTATAATCTTCAATATAACCATTTATTTAAGGTGGCGTTGAAAAATGAAACACATCACTTCTTAGAGACGGTAGTCTATACATGTGAATTAGAGAAGATTTTATTTTACATTAGTTTAAAATAGGATAGAAAATTATTGTAACATTAACAAAAAAACTTAATTATAGTAAATAAATTTAAGTAATTATATTAATGTGGTTATGGAATATTTTGATGATGTGGAAGAAGAAATAAACTTGGAATAAATCGGTAAGGACAATTACCTCTTACTTGAGTATATTTGTTTGGATTACACCTCAAGCCTTCTTAGGGTGGTATTTTGGAGAGACCAAGACCAATAATACATGAGTAGGAAATTTTATAAGATATTTTATTAGATATTTTCTAATTGAGAGTTCTCAAGGTGTGTAAATAGAAGAGAAGAGGATGTTTCATTTTATCACTGAGGGGAGTGAAACCCTTGTAAATATTAAATGTTTTAAAATAATATAAAGTAATTATCATGTAAAAATTACACTAAATGACAAAATTTTTTATTATAGGATAAATAAAGACCAAAATCCACTCAACTAGACATATTTAAACAAGTTTTAGGGATACTTGAATCTCTATGTCTCCATTTAACCCCCTCATTAACCTTTTTAACCATTATCATGGTGATTAACTTTTACCATGGTAACTAATATTTATAGATAAAAATAAAGTATAAAATATAACAATATTTGAATATCATAATTCTAAATATGGAATTATTTTTCAATAGTAATTTTTTAAATGTTTCAGAAAAAAATTTAAAAATAATCAAAAAAAAAAAGAAATGAAATTGTTTTTAGAAACTTTTATGCATAAAAATAAATTTATTCCCATTTCATGAAAATTAGAGACCATTAAAGAAATTTTAATTTATTTGTTTGAATATATTACCTAAATATTTTTTTAAAATATTTCATAAATAGTGATTAATTTTATTTATTAACATAAAAATATTTTATTCTCATAAAAATAGATTTATGAAAAATACATATTTTTTACATTAAAATGATTTTATCTTCATTTATAAGAATTTGATAATCATTATGTGAATTATCATTCATATATATATATATATATCTTTGTGTGTGTGTGTGTGTGTGTAAAAAATAAATTTACATAATTTTAATACTCAAAATAGAAGACATTTATTTTAAATAAAATATATATAAAAAAAGGTTTGTAAAAAAACATTTCTATTTAGATAATAATTACTAGAATTTAATTCCTTATCATTTCTAAACCATTTCATGAATTTAATTACTTGGTTTTCTTACATTAATTTTATCAATTTCATTTAAATATCTATTAATTTCTTTCATTTTATATTTTAATAATGCATTATTCACTTAATTTTGGTGTTGTGTGTATCACAAGATATTAAAACCATAGAATTTATTAAAGATAAATATAGTTTGAAATATCATGGTATCATAATAAAAATTTACCATATAATTCCATTTATAAAAATTTAAATAGGACCACTTTGATCATATACAGAAAATTAAAAAATAACTAAAATGAATAACTATCCCAGTTCTGAGGAACCATCCAACCCCTATGAAAAACACATCCACTAGCTCATGCACCACATGTTCTCCCATCTACACTATGTTCTAAATGAAGAATATTTACCTTAACCTATACTAATAATCATAAAATCATTATGTATCCAAGAGGTCTCATGTAAGGTGTGAGTAAGAAATCAGTAGGTCACCACAAATGGTGTCCCTAGATTATAGTCATATATATACCAGTGTATGAAAAACTTAATAAAGAGAAACTTTATTTAAATAAATCAACTTACCTAACTTGTGATTGACTTTCCTTGAGTGAACCTTTACCTTCCCTAAATACTATTGAATTTGAATGATATATCCACAATCTATCACATTGGAATTTCCTTAAACCTTACAATGAAACCCATACTACACTGTATCACATGCCATCATAACGATATAATCATCCTAAGTCTCCATGATGCCCTAATGAAATGTCCAAAATCTATATCACAAGTTCCATTACATTTAAAACCCATTTATGAACCACTATCGCAACATCTTAACAAACCCAAGGTACAAGGATACATGTCCTTCCAATTGTGACCCATCAAACCAAACACAAATTCCATGCCTCAACCCCTGTATGGTGGTCTCAACTACAACCAACCATATACTTCTATGGTGCACACCTCCTACATAGTAAAGGCTAACACAATACTCACTTTACACTTATTCTATAGAGGCCACCACCCATAATTAATTGACTAAAATATTTTATATACCATGTATTATGTTCACATAACCCTGATAGCCTCTGGCTACATAGTGAGCAGCATCACCAACAAAGTAGGATACACCATCACTGATTCTCTATCCCCACCCATGAATTATATTGATCATAATCATCAACATTATGATAGTGAACCATTATACAAATATCTGGTAATTAACATCACCCACAATTATGAGAGCCATGGATAACACATTCCCATGGAACCACATCATTTATCATATCACAATAACAACATCCCTAACTATAATCATCATGGACAACCAACCATAAATCCATATTTCACACAAGAAATTACATATTGTGACTTATTTCACACATAAATATTCCATCATTAACCCCTTTGAATAATAAAATATCTATGTGGTTTCATTATGAGTCTCACCTAGACTACCTGACTCACACTCATTTACTACACATCATGTAAGACACAAATAACTTCGAAAAAATATAGGAACTAGAAAATCGGGGTTAGTCAAACTCTACTCATTTAATACCGACTTATATTCCAATATCAAATGAGATAATTAAGAAATTCTAAAAAATATAATAATAGTTCTAATCATTTTCAACTTATATAATATTGAAAAGGGGCATGAAAAAATGAGAATTATTGGATATAGAGTGATAAATTTACCATTATCTATTACCTATATTGAACGATTCTTGAATCCATTGAGAACTAATGGAGATCACACTTGGAGAAGGCACAAAAAATGATATCTCTAGTTTGGATGATTTTTCTATGTGGATGTTATAAAATACCTTAATTTCCCCTTTTATCGTGTTTTACCTACTTAATTAATAATTTTAAGAATTCCTGGAAAAATCCCATCATAGTAAAAATTTGGTAAACACTAGGACACACCTTACTCATAATATATTTCACCATACACAACTCACCTCAAAACCTTACTCAAAAAACTATACCATTTTTTCCATGTTACTCATTTAAAACCTCACCTTAATCGACTCACCTAGAAAACTTAAACAACCTAGAGTTTACCTTTTTTCTCACATTACTCACAGAAAACCGTACCATACTGAACTTACAAAAAAACATTACTCAAACCATATGTTATAATGTAAAAAAACTTCTATCCAAAAAAATTACAAAAATACTAAACAATAATCCCATAATTATGAGAAAACTTTTAAACTTAAATGTACAGTTATTTCAAGGCTGAAATTACAACCTATGTCAAAAAGTTTTAGGTGGATACATAAAGGGAGATATGAGGAGTTCACATGGGAACTCATCTTCAAAATGTTTTTAGTGGATCCCATTTCTAATGAGAAAAATCCTCACAGTATGTTTTTTTATAGATAAATGTTTATTTCATTTCTTAGTTTTAGTTTGTATCATAGTCTACCATAGGAAAGTACTAGAGAGACCATGATAAAGTGATCTAGTGATAGAATACAAATATAACAATGGATATTTTGGACAATTTTTTGAGTTGAATTTTTATATATGATATGAAATATATTGAGATAACAATAGGATGAGATATATATTAATATATAGAATTTGGGTAACAAATAAAATAGGTGTTTTAGATGACTCCATGCCATGGCGATTCTCTTTACATAAATAAATGATATATTTTCATTTCCAAATTTCATGAAATTGTGTTGACACTCTTAGTTAGCCAAACATTTCTTCATGTGATACTTCCTTGTATGGTTTGCATGGGATTTTAGGAAATGAGAAATGGTGAACATGTTATCCAAATTTTGGAGACACTTGATGTCATGGAACTACATATTGATTACATTATTGATTATTACCATTCAATATTGTAATTAAGAGTTCATATACATCTCCATACTCCTTTACTTATTTTTAATAACTATAAAATTGGGACCTGGGTGTTGAGATAACAACCATTTCAAGCTGGTATTATCCACTTGATTACAAGAGTTGGTAAACCTCTTATTCTCTATTTTTATATGTTTGTTATTTATCAATTATTTTCTCATTATTTTATCATCAAATATGAGATCCATTTACACTAATTGGAATTTGAAACATTGTTTAAGAGTTGGCGTTTTAGGTCAAACACTTATTCACCCCCACCCATGGTAGTTCACTCCCTCACTAGCCTGTCAAATGAAATCTAAAATTAGAATGGATTTATTTGTCACTAAACAAAAAATATTTTTATAGAAACACTTTCATGATGTGTTATGGTATTGGTTAAAAAATTTCCAATAATATTATTATTTAATATATTTTTAAATATATGTATGTTAATTATTGTAATATATTTTTATTTTTTATACTTTATCAAGAAACTATTAAATTTATTCAAAATTATACGATTGTATAATGATATAAATATTTGTTTAAAATGATCTTGAGAGTTAAATGCAGCTTTTAATTTTTTTGTGTATTTTTACTACTAGATATCATGTATGATGGATTTATTATATTGAATTTATGTATCCTAGATTTTCTGATCAAAATTTATACAGATTAAACCCATTTTATGGCCTATAATGTTGATGTACATGTCATTTTGATGGATCTATTTTTGATCTTTTTCATGATTAGTTTTTTTTAATTAGAAAATTCATTATTGTTGTTGATTGATAAATTCTTAACCACTATAGAGTTCAATATTAAGAATAATGTGAGATTTTTTGTATGGTGGAAGAGTTATATTATAAAATCATCAAGTGTCTTAATGAAATTAAATGTGTTTTACTATCATTTATGGTAACCCATCAAAATTCATTCAATTTTATCCATCAATTGTCTTCTATAGACTCATGTTTACCGTATTTGGTGGTTATTTATTTCCCTAAAAAAATCTAATTGATGATTTTTTTCATTGTATCATTATTTAACTATTATTTTCTCTATGGAATTAAGTAAATAAAACATATTTCTTCCTCTTTTTAAAACACTTAGTTTTATTTAAACTTTAAGTAAATTTGATTTTGTTGAAGGAAACTCTTTGGATGATGGTAAATAAATTTTTTAAAATTTTAATGTTTATTTTCAATATTCAAGGTTGACAGTGTGAGAAATTAAATTTTAAATAATGACAAATGAGTATATTTAAATTATAAAAAAAGTATTTATTTATCATAACACTTTTAACCATCATTGTCATTGATTAATAATTATAGTTTTTTTACATATATTATTATTTAGTAGTTAATTTTTATGTTTTTTTGTATACTCAAGCATGGATCAAAAAGTATTCTAAAATATTTTCTTAAAAACATGAATCTAAAACTTGTTAATCCTATCATCCATTTCAGATATGATTATTCTTTTAATAATGGTAAATATTTTGATACCTAAATATATCTTTATCGAGAATTGTGATAAATGTATTTATAAATAGCTGAATTCCATGGAAAAAAATTTATTGTCAACTACTCAAGGAATAAAAAGTAATTTAATTCTGATTTTTCTCAATTTTTTTACTAAATGCTATAATTTGATTGTATGAGGATAATAAATTAAGTAAGTGTGGGAAATTTTAATGTTAAACTATATTATATGTTTCACACATTAATTTAATATCATATTTTAGTCAATTTATTACTTAATGGATTATATTATCCTAATTCAGTGATGTTTTTTATTTTGTTATAAATATGAAATTCATGGTGAAATAACGAAAACAAGACATTGTTTTTCATTCTTAGGAATGTTAAATGTTATATTTCTTCATTTTTTACGTATTAAGTGGAAAATATTTTTAATATTTTTAATTTATAGACAAATATATTCCAAGATTAAAAATTTTATTATTTTATAATTTAAAAACTAAAAATATTTGTGTAATTAAAAATGAATTTTGGAAATAAAACATAATAGTATATTGAATATTATATTTGAGTAAAAATGTCACTATAAGAAAATATATCCTTAGTGGATGTTTTTTATTTTGGTAAATAGTGATTATAAATTTAACTAAATAATTACACAGACTTTTTGAACAACTGATGTTATGTTTTACAACTATAATTATTTCAGGATGTTGTTTTTTATTTGTTCTAAATAATGAATTTTTCGAATTTGTTCTTGTTTAGAGGCAGTTTAAAAAAAATATTCTATATAAGTTACATAAATTCACAAACAATATCTACAGTAGTCCCAAATGTACTATATTTAGTGAAGGTTTATATAACTACCACTAAATATGATACATTTATAAAATGGTATATCACATTTAGTTGTGATTTTAACTGTTTCTACTTATTCCTCAGTGGTTAAAATAACTGTAAAATAGTTAGAAATGGTATAAACCACCGCTAAATATGATAAAACATAAAACATTTCACAAGAATCCCTAATAAACTCCTCCCATAAAAAAAGATAAACAACAGATGTATAAAAATTTAATCCTGATTATATAAGATAATAAGAAAATTTATTTCTAGATCTCAATATAAAATAACCAAATTTATATAACATAACTACATGATATCACAATTAACAAAATTTTCACCATTAATTTAATAAATAATATATTATTTAATAAATTTTCTACAAACATCACTCCCCCACTGATCAACATCAACACTCTGCTTCACTCTCCTCAGATGGTTCATGCTACTAATCACCTCATTTACTACTTCCTTCCTAAGGTTCCTTCATATAAAGTAGTTAAATTCACATGAGTAATAAAAATATTCTTAAAATAATAGATTCATCTCAAACTAGACTAAAATTAACTAGAATAAAATGATCCAAACACCACAAAACCAAACCAAATTAAGAAAATATAAAATGAAACACAATAAACATAACTTATCTAAGGTTAAATAAAAAATTTAAAATAAATTTACCCAAGTGAATATAAATGATCTAATGTGAACCAGATTAAACTAAAATCTCATAAACCAAGAAAACCAAACTTAACTTTAACCACATTGAATTGAATTAAAGATAGGTAAAAAATAAATCCTAACTAAAAAATGATATAACATATTAAAATGAACTAAATATACTTTAATAAAATGAAACTATTTTAAAAAATCTAATCCAAAATTACTTGATATAAATAGTATCATATAGAAAAAAAATAACGAAACTAAACCAAAACAATCTAATTTAACCCAAACCTCCCAAAATAGATATGACATGAATGAACCTAAGTTAAATTGACATGAACCGAGTTGAAGCAAACTATAATAAATAAATTAAAATTAAATCAAATAGAATCCTCCAGACCTAAACTAAAAAAATCAAATGAAACTAGTGGAAATTTAGATGATAAGACCTGAGCCCACATAGAATAACTTGAAATAAACTAAATTGAATTAATTCATTATAACCTGATCCAAAAAAATAAAACCAATGTGAATGAAATTTATATGGACTCAATTAAACTTAACAAAATATAGCTAAATGTAAATATACTGAAATGAAATGTACTAAAAATAAATATAACTAATGGTATTAACTTGAATAGACTGAAAGTAAAATGAACTGACCTATGTCAAACTATTTCACCTTTTATTTCACTATATGTAATGAAATATGACATAGCATAATCAAGAAAACCCACCAAAACTAATTATCCTCACCTAAAAAAATTGCAACATTTAATTTTTCTTGATGAACATGAAATGAATTAAATTGACCTAAACTAAAAGGATGAGATTCAAACTGACAAAATATAAATTAAGTTGAATCAAACTATATATAATTTAATGACACATAATTGGTATAATCTAAAAAGACCCAACTTGATATAACCCAACCAGAACTTCATTAAACTTAAATGAACCGAATTGGACCATAATAAACCAAATATAGAAATATAAAAAACAATATATACCCAAAATTTTCCAAGCATAAATGAATAGAACAAAAAAAATTCATATAATAAAACAAAATAAAATAAAATGGAATCAAACAATAAATAACGGAACAAAGACAAACTTACCATGACTTATTGGAAAAAATCTAAACCAAATCCCCTAAAATTAACCAAAATTGATCAAATTTAAGAAGATAAAAATCCCACAGAAGAAAATTGAACTTAAACAAAAAAAAAAAAAAAAATAGTTTTAACTAATAAGATATTACTAAAGATTAATCAAATTGGACTAAAGATAATAAATTCAAAATAATATGGCCTCAACCAATATGAACCTAACTAAACCAAACCAAACTGAAATGATCCAAATGTTATTGAACTGAACTGATAAGAACCCAAATGAACCATATTGATAAGAAATGAACTAAGAATAACCAAAATAAACCAAATCAAATAGAACCAAGATAACATAAACAAAACCAAGGGAAACCAAATTGAATAAAATTATCTTAAACTAAATTGTATCAAATAAAACCAAACCATATTAGCCTATTATAACATAATCTAATCCAATTAAAACACAATTAAATATATAAAAATAAAAATTAATTGAATATATTATAATATAATAGAATCAAAATAGACTAAGTAGAACTAAATTTACCCAATAAAAGAAAAATAAACTAAATTTAATTTAATAAAAAAATGACTAATTTGACCAAAATTAAACTAAAAAAATCATATAATCTTTTATTGTGGGTATATATTTATTGTGTACGATAAATGAGTCCACTCTACTAAAAAATATAATTAATAAGATACAAAATAGAAGTTTGAATTTATAAAATTTACCAGTCCTGAATCCCCCATCGTTGTGCTAATTTCTTAAGGAATATTGTACGTCATCCTCTAAAACATAATAGTTAATTCACTCAATAAAGATTATACATAATCATCATGTGTCTTAATATATGACTTATAAAATTTAATAGTATTATTAAGTGTATGAGTTTACTTATTTACTTTAGGATCACCAATAAAGGTAACCCTACTACAATTAATGTTGATGAAAAAAGACATGTGTGACCTGTTAAAGTCCCATGATGGAGATGATACACAACCGACCCCCTAAAATGAGGATAATTATCTTTTCCAAAGTCCAATTTTATATAATCTTTTAAGGATATTAAATCTAAGAGGGAAGGTTTGGAAACCCATGCTACTTTTTGTTTAGGCTAAAAATGGAATAACATTAAATTATAAAGAAACTTAATAAAATCATGAAATAGCTAAAATTATTTACCCTAATTTTCCTTGAATGGTCATTCCCATAATATCCATTATCTCATTAATATAAATTGTATAATTTTTTTAGACCTGAAACCAATTTTTCTTTAATCGAGCTGGATAACTTACAACATTTACTTATATAAAAAACACATAAAAAAAATTTATAAAAACAATATTATTTAAAGTTGTATTGATATATATGTTATAATAAAATAAATGGAAGCATACTAAATCATTTCCTAGAAATTAACTTTGACCACGTAATGTGGGGGATTGTATTTTTCTCAAGGTAATCCATTTTTCTCATTGAATGTGCATAAAATAATTATATAATTAAATCTTGAATTTTTTTTAAGATGGGTTTTAAAATATTTATATATAATAATATAAATCATGTTATTGAGCCCAATGATGGTTAGAAAATGATTTTCATTGGTCCCTAGACATTCCATCAGGTACCTTCTCATATATATATTTATGACAATAATAGATATGTTGTATTAAATTCATGAATAGCTTCCATTTAAAATATTTTCGCTTCTTTCCTATGTTTTTATATTTTGATGGAATTGAAATCACATCATTCACATAAAAATTGAAAATCATCTAAAAATTAAATGCGTTGAATTCATTAAATTATTGAAATATAAAGAAATATTATTCAATTTAATCATATATGAATGCATAATTAAAATATTACAATTATATAACTATCAAACAACTCATTCTTGTAGAAAATGGAATAGTCCTCTAATTAGAATAATAAAAGGAGAGGGGTGATGCCTCAAATGAAACTTTTCCTAGAATTTACCCATATATATCTATAGAATCCCTGATGGTTACCCCATATACATCAAATGGGGTTAAAATATTTTATGTTCATGAGATTCCAAACATCTTGTGAATTTATTATTTTCTCTATTATATTATTATTATAATTTATTCAACCTAAAAATTAACCAATTAGGATAAATATTTAAGAAACTAATGTTATAATGTTCCAATATATACCAATAATAGTGACATACCGGTAGAATATAAATAGTAACCAAGCGACAATTTAACATCTTAAAGCCCTAATATACTCACCAATACAAATACCTATAAATGAAATTATAATCGGATAAGAAATATTGTAAAAAGAATCATGTAAGGTATGTTATGAAGTGTACCAGGTATAACATAAATTGATTTAATTTCATGCACTCTTAGTGTACCTAGGGTATCATGAGTGGAATAATTTTTCTATGAAACAGACTCAACTAGTCTGATATTAGTAGATCAACTATCTTATACCACTGAAGTATTATGGGTAGAAGGAGTAGAACGATTGTCCTGTAAAACTAGTGAACTATGTATAACATATTTGGATTGATTTTTCAGTAATCTTTGTGTATTATAGGAAGTAGAATTATAATAATTTTCTAGTTTCATAAATAATCTACCATTAGAAAACCTCTTTGAGCACAACATTCCTTCAAAAAATATCAAAAAATAAAAAATTAAATTAAATTAAAATTTCAATTAGAGGTCATTATTTTCCTATTCATTAAATTAAAGCTTAAAATAATTATATTTATTCCTAAAATAAGTTTTTTATTTATTTTTAATTTTATCATCAACCTTTATATATTATTTATTTTTCTACTTCATCTTCCCCTACCCTTGCTTGACTATCATTTTCATTAGCACTTGGAAAAAAATTCGGCATGATATTATTGCAGGGGTTCTCTAAAAAAATACTCTCCACTTTTCACTGATATCATACATGTAGCTTGGTTTCATATGTAAAAAACATTATACCCTTTATCTATTAAATCATCAACATAACATACTATTTTTTCTTATCAATAAAAAATATATGGATCATGTTATTCACATTCATAAATATCAATAAATCTAAATAATTTAATAGATTTAAATTGAAATTTTTTTATTCCTTATAAGTTTTTTAATATTTACCCACTTAAATAAGAATAAAAATACTAAAACTTTCCAATTATAATTTAACTTGATAAAATCAACCAAATTTATATAGTAACCATGATTTTCATCTATAAATATATCATTGATTTGTGTTTTCAAACCATCTGAATGATCTCTTGTATGAATCTTGAAACCACCAATATTCTGAGCATCGAATATCCTAGAATGATTTATAGGACCTTAAGATAAATAATTCCAATATTATTGTAATATAAATCATTTATCAGTATTTAATATCTATAAAAAAATTAATATAAAGTATTGTTACATACATTAGATAATTATAAATATATTTAAAATAATTATTATATTAGGAACTTACATGATGTCAAAATCAATCAATAATTTCTTTTATAACAAATCTTGTTATCTCTATCTAATTTTTTTTTGAATAAAAATATGTATTTTCAATTGTGACCTCAATTCCTTGATATTTTGATCAATAATACCAGTATTGAGTAGAATATATCTTTTTGATTTTATTACTTATAAATAAGTCAATGAAAATGAGGATGCTTTTCCAAATTCTCATCCAACATTTGGAAAGATAGTGCATTTTTTATTGTCTTGATAATTTATTATTTTATCATCAATGCATATAACTTTATTAAATACTATCTTTATCTAATATAAATACTTTAGAATAAGGTCATTCACGCTTTAGTAAGGTATCCTGAAAAAAACATTCTAGTTGAGCTTTATTATTCACATATGAATTTAATTGACCAAGATACCAAATAAATAAAAGTAATAAATTAATATGTGAATTTTTTAAGTAATTACTAGGAAAATTATAATTCATTAATGATAATAAAATTAAAATAAAGTAACTATGTAAGGGATACATCCATTGATAATGTATGGGACCTCTAACTTTATCTTCCTCAACCAAATGTGGGGTAATTGTTTTCACCATAGTGAAAACCGGTAAGATAATGATCATATAAAAATGACATATTATTAATAAAATTCAATCTTAAATTTTATCTAGCTTAATTGGGATAATTTGTTTCTAAGAAATATGTCAAAAAAATTTGAAAAATTTAATTATAACTACATTTATTTTGTTTGATAACAATTTATACATTTTGAAATGTAGAAAATCCTCTATCAGAATACATGAGACATGAATTTTTAATCCATCTAATTTTAAGTGACTCAAATCATCACATCTTGAAATTTTACTTAAATATACATTAGGAACTTCCATATTTTTCAATCTTCAAAGTAAAATATCATTTTTCTAAAATTTCATTGTATAAAATTGGTGATTTATACATACCATTCTATTTTTTATATAGTTTAGGCTTGATATTTAATGTTTCTCTATCATTAAGAACATTTAGATGATCCTTATATTTCCCCTTCATGTTAAGTATTATGTACATAAAATTTACAATCACATTCTTCTCAATGTTAATAAAATTAATATTATAATGTAACTAATTAAATTCACGATATTTAAGATCTAAAAATATACTCATTTTCTTTAAAAATTATGTTCCAATTGTATCATACAACGTTTTTAGTCTTCTTACACCTTTGTTTAACTAAAAATATTCATCCAAAGTCCATAATGACATTTGATAATTATTCTATGATCAATGTTCTAAATAATAACATTAGTGAAAGACTCAATTTTTTTTAATTGAACCAAATTTTTTTAATTTAAAATTCATGAGATTTAAAAAGGAATTGATTATGACACATAAAACACCACTTTAAACTATAATCCGGTATTTGAGGCTTTAAATCAATATTGTAAACTTGACACGATAGACCAGTGTGTGTGTGTGTACTCTAAATAAACAAATTTCCTTGTCCAAGATAGTCACTAATGTTCCATATTTTTCTAGTATCCATTTTAAAAAGTTTCATAGTAGATCCATCATACATTGCTACACCAAAATTCCAAAACTCCCTCAATTCTTGAATATAAGGCTGGTATATGCATTGAAGTTATTTTTAGCATTTTATTTTAGTAATAATCATCAATATGGTGAATTAAGTTTGTCACATACACATTTCGGGAGGTAAATTATAATTAATAAAAGTAAATATCTATATTCTATAAATTATAATAAATATACCAAGAGTATTGAATCTGTCAAATATAGATCTCAAAATTACATTTCCATGATCAAAATAGAAATCAGGATGTAATGAATTGAATGTATACCATGCTTTTGAATCCATTGGATATATCACGAAATCATCATCATTAGTGTCTAATACATGCCACTTAATATGTTAATCACATTTAGATGGCATAGAGGATCATTAAAATAATAGTTTTAAATAAAATTAATGTAAAAACATTTTTTTAGATTTATTTTTATATTACTTTATGATTGAACATTAATTCAAACCAGATTCATTGTCTATTGACTTCCATCTAAGCATACAACATCCTTTTAACACTTATTTGTTAGAATATTATCCTAAGTATAACATATAATCATTAGGTCATTCTTGTATATTTTTATTAATAGGTAAGAAATTTATAATGAACTCATTTATATCAAAAAATTATGAGTTTATTTTAGCTTTAGTAAATGCATCATTTGAAAATTAAATATCATAGACATTAATTTATTTTTAGTTTTGTATAGCCACTTTACCCTGAGTGACTTTAGCAAAAAATAAATTTTTCAATACATGGAATATCCTTTATATGATTCTTGATTTACATATTTGAATTTTTTTGAAAATATAGTTGTTTCATCATTTAAGTTTTTCATTATATTAATATCTAAAATATCATCCATTTATATGTTATCATATTAATCAGGTTTTCCTACAAATCTAAAACATCATAAATATTTTCCAAATTAAAAATTGTATAGACCACTATGTTACACTTTTAATAGGGTTTCCCTACTATGCTAAATGAATCATTTATCAAGTTTGAAATTTCATTATCCATCATCAGGGAATTTACCAATTTATTCTAATGTTGGACATAAATTATTGAACTATATGTACTGTTTTATTCTCTATGTCAGTTCCACCACACATATTATGGAGGATATAATTCAATATGAAGTTCTCAAATACTTTATTTTTCTTCAACAATCATTTCAATTTACGTTTAAGTCATAGAAATTTTATTTGTCTTCCCACAAATTGATTTTTAATTTTCAAATCTAAAAACATCACAAAATCCTTATCATACTAAGGTGTTTTTTGAGTTAATGTAATCATAATCTTATCCGTTAATTTCCTAGAAATTTAAATTAAAAATATACGTATATAAATATATAGTAATAAAATAATACAAATTTGTTAAAAAATTAAATAAATCCAAAATTTTAAATTTACAAAAATATAGTTACATTACAATAGAAAAACAAAACAAAAATTTATATTCAAATTTATGGTGGTAATTTTAACTTAAAATATAAAATAAAAAGTTAAATTCAAGAAGTTTGACCTTTGAAATCAATATAAAACCAACTTTCTATGTTCTTACCACATCAATATAGAATCAATAATCCAATTTACCAATTATAACATCACACTCACCCAAACACCAATCAATTTGTTTTAATAAACAAAAACCATGACCTCTCATCCCCAAGGTATTCAAATTTCACAACATAAGGACAAAATAAAATCTGGATACCCAAATATTACAAACTAAGATTCTATAACCATGGATTAAATCATACTATTTTGTACAACTAAGTCTCACCCTCACTAAAAAATAATAAACCCTTAAAAGTATTTCATAATATAATGCAAAAATAACTCTACAAATATCACCCAAAACACTTACCCAAGGTCCTCAAGATCATCCATCTATAACTCAGGTATCCTATTGAAATACAAAGATATAAAAAAAATTATATTTCAATAAAACTATATAAAGTCACACTTGTTTAAAACCCCTTAAATTTAAAAAAAACTAAGAAATAATATATAAAACTTACCTAAATAGAGGGTGAGAGGTTGGTGATAAAGGATGCATATGCGAAAATCATGTGATCTGGGATGTGTCTGAGTGTAAAGGGAATCCTAGTAGAACACAATGACTATGTAAAGGATAGTGAGGAGAGGGTGGTTACATCTTAGTGGTGCTCAGTGAATAAGGAGGTGTGGATATAAGTAGAGACAGGGATTGGGGTTGGGATTGATGGGGGAGAAAAAAAAGGAATGGGGTGTTTTGATTAAAAAAACTAATAGTTTTTCTAAGGAAAAAGTTGACAAATAAAGATTTTAGAGACTATTTTGAAAAGTGAAACTCAAAATAGTATAAATCAATAAAACAATTATTTATTTTTTAAATATATGTTATTAAATATATATTTTTATATAGTGTGTTTAAATGAATTAAATAATTTTATAAATTTCATTCAATATTGTTTTTTGTAGGGTGTGTTTAGGCTGAACTTGATTGAGGGACATATTTATAGACATAAGATATGGATTTTTATAGATCTAGGAAAGTTATATACTACTGTTTTCTAGGATAAATGGATGATTTCCATTTAGTATCCATCATCATTTATTTCTAATCAGTTATCATTATAGCTAATGTGGTGATTTTGGAGAGGTTCCATCTACATCATATGGTCTTTATTCTTTAGTAATATTATTAAATACCTTTATATTATACTTCTTCAGCTAGAGTCCATGGTTTTTAATAATTTGTTTCAAGGCCATCAATCTCAAGCTATGATAAATTCTGTTTCAAATCATAACCTTGGTGATCCAAGATGGTGTTTGATAGTGTGTTGTGTTTTCTTGAAATCATTTCTGGGTTTAATAACATGTTTGAATAAAAATTTATATAGTATACATAATATATAATGATAAAATTCTTTTGTTAATGGAATTTCTCAAACTATTTTTCAATTTTTGGGTGAATCTTTTCATGGCTTAAGAAGGTTTCCACATGGAAGGTACATTGATCGCACATCAGGTATTCTGAATACATGGTATGTGTGTAGTAGGATTTCATGGTAGGTTACCTATCTATAAGAATAATAATAGGTAAATTATATGTGGAACCATGAAAGGATCACACAAAGAGGGGATCGTGAAGTAATGGCCATGTAATAATTACATGTAATGTGAAAGTGGTTGGTGGTTTAAAGGTAGTGATTTTAGGGGGAATAAAAAGGATGGGTAGTGATGTTTTCACACAATGGTGAGTCCACAAAATAGGATTCTATTTGAGGTAAGTTCATGATAGGTAGACCATAAAGGGAATATGTACATAGGTTTAATAATAGTTTGAAAAATATTATTAATTTTTTGAGGGATTTTTAGAGATTATTTTTATAAATAACCCACTATTCACATCATTTAAAAGAGATAAAAACATAAGAGGAAATTTGGAATATTAATTTTCACAAAAAGGAGATATTGTGTTGGAAGTAAATGGTAACTAGGTTTTGTATAATAATTACATAGTTTAAGAGTCTATGAATAGATTTTGTGAAGAATTTATATCTATAGATTCTTTATGTGGTTAGTGTGTGGTAAGGTAGATCACATGTTTAATGCATTAGAAGGTTGTTCACAGGGGATTCATGAATAAGTAAATGTGTAAGGGGGTCACACAGAAAGAAGTTCTCAGAGAATTTATGTATTAGATGTTCACATAGGAGTTACGCACACTAGTTGATCATGTCAATAGTGAATAGTGGATAGTGGACTATGTGGTTAGTGTGTTGTGAAAAATTATTCATGTAGTAAGTATGTGAAAAGTGTTATTGAATAATAATTTATCATGTGGTATCTTTTATGGGTATTTTAGATATCAATGAGTGCATTATAGAATCATACAAAGTATATCATGATGAAAAGAAATAATACATTCTTGATGATATGGAATTGACCTTTATGTTTTTATGTTGAGTAAAGCATCATCCTGATTAGTTCTAAAGTTAGAGTCAATGAAAGTGATATGATGTAGGAAGGGTTCTGTCCCTAAGAACATTATAAAGGAAGTGAGCCTATAATGGTGTGAAAGTTTCATAAATGTAATCCATAAAATATATTGAATATTTATGGATTTTGATATGACTGAAACATCATTAGAATATAATCCTTGGACTAACCCTTTATGTTGAACCATGTAAATATTTTTTGTGTGTTTTATTTCTTCTTTTTTATCTTTAGTGAATATTCAATACAATTATAAGGGTTTAATGAGTTCTTAATAATGAGGGTATAATATACATTCCAAACAAGAGAAAAAATTTGACACCATAATCCACCCCTACATTGGGTGTCCCACAGTACAATAAGTGGAATTATAGAATAGGTTCTTTGTGTTAAATATATCATTGAATTTATTTGAGATGGATAATTTAAAAAATTCTAAAGGAATTCCTCTATATTATGGAAGAAACTTTTAGATTTAAAATAACATAATAATATCACATCTTCAATCTCCCGAGATGGATGTTTTTTTATTACATTTCATGGGATTGAAGTTAGTGATGTGGGATAATAGTCTATGACTGAAGCTGATAGAAAATGACCAGATTAAGATACCAAATCATAGATTTATATATTTGAATATTTATCAAATACCATATATATGAATTAAATTTAGTGTACTGGTGGAAAGACCATGTGAGATAAATTTTACAATATATATGAAGGTGATTGTAAGGTGAATGAAGCCAAGTTACAAGTCCTCCATACTAGATTTAGTGTTTTGAAAATTCTTCCAGGTGTTAATTTTAATGGGGTTTTCAGCCAAATAATTGATGTTGTTGGATCTATTTGATGGCATACAGGATATATAAAGGATATAAATAATATTGATAAGTTTTTATTTTTTATTTTTCAGCCTTTATATAATCCAATGGTTTCAATTATATAAGAGAGGGATTTTCCAAGATCTCTCTAGATAGTGTACTAAGTAGTTTGGTGGCTTATGACTTGGAAGTTAGACCATAAGGTATAGAAATTAATTCATGTGATGATGTGGTATTCAAATGCATAGAGAATTTGGGCATCTCTAAATGAAAAAATGGTAAAGGCATTGTGGATGATGAAATTATCTCTCCTGTGAAAAAACATTCAAGATAGGATTGGGTGGATTTAAAGGAAATTTTACCTTAGATTATTTCTATTGTGGTAAAGTTGAGTATATTATATCATGGTTATCAAAAATATTTGATTATAGTGAAAATAATGAATAAGTTACACAAAATCCATGAAGAAGATTCCCTCTTAGAAAAGACTATAAACTACCTATTTATCTAGAAATAAATTTTATAAGAATATATTTTTAACAAAATAAGTCAATGATAATGAACACTATATAGAATAATTTGAAATAGAATTCAAATATGATATATAAGATCCTATAATGGATATAGTAGAGAAGGAACAATATGAATTAGAAAAAGTTAATGAACTTAAAGAGACATTGATCTCAAGGAATAACTTTAAGGAGATCTCAAGGAGCTTCATATTCAAATAAATTAAAATATAAATATTAACACTTATATAAAATAATCCTGTAAATATGTGAATTATAATGAAGTTGATATTGACTGACTATATAAAGGATTAGATAATCGGTTGGTTAATCAATTAAATTCAAAATAAGTTATAAATTTCAATATGATTATTAAAGAATATAATAAAGTGATCTATAATATTAATGAAGGTGTGAAAGAGTGGATGAATTAGTAAGAATACCTATAATAATAGGTTAGTACTCTGAGAAAAAAATTACTTCTTAAATAAAATCAATATATTCACTAAAGAAGTCTCAAATCAGGAGGTTCATTGATAGATAATTTCTTTAAAGGTTCAAGTGTGACTTAGTAGGAATTGGGAAAATCATGTCTGAAAAAAGACCCAAATTTATGGGTAAAATTGTAATTAGTTTTTACACAAACACATCAAAAGAATCAATCTCAATTGCTTATAAAAAGTGTAGAAAAAGGTTGGTAATTATAGTTATAAAACTAAAACACCAGATATTGAGATATATATAACTCATATCAATATAAATATAAGGATTATAAGTAATACCTAATACTTGAGGGTTAACCAAAGATAGAAAAAAAGTTTTATGAAGGTTGTGGCGTGTGGCAGAATAAAATAGATAAGATGAATTATATTATAAAATGTAAATTATATGGCTTTTTTAGGCATGCCATGTCATAATATGAAGAAGAAATAAGATATTTTATTGAAAGATCTCTTGGGGATAATAAATTATACTGAGTAAATATCGTTCATAGCATAAAATAAGTTCTTCAAATGAAAAATCCCTTTGGTTTATGGCATTGGGTATAAATCCATAGATTGCAAGAAATGAAAAAGTGGTGGTTAACAATGAGGGATTATAATTTAAGAGTATGAATGAAAATAGACAAGATTTATTTGGGTAATTAATTATTTACTTTCAATGAACAAGATTAATATTATTATACATCATGTGTCAGAGATAAATAGGAGAGGCCATCTTATGCCTCGACTCTATCGGAAATCTCATTAAAGTAGAAGAATAAGACTTAGAAGGTCATCGTAGATGATATTTCTATCAAGGGACAAATAATGAAAAAAATTAGATTATTTATTGTGGGTTTTCATCCCACAATATTTGGAATGTGAATATATAGAAAAATTTCAATTAAATAGTCAATGAGATTGTATTCTTGACAATGAATAAGCATTAAAAATTAATGGAATCTTCAATACATACTATATATGTGATGAGATAAATAATATTGAAGTTATTTTCATGGATGGATTTTTAAAAAACTTATTGAGTGTTAGACAAGTCAATGATTCTATATTTGAATTTTCATCAACCAAAAGTGTTTCTTATTCAATGAAAAAAAACCAGAACTCCTTTATTAAATGAAGAAGAATGAATTTTAATCTTCACTAAGTGGATAGTTATGAAAATGCATGTCTCTTTATAGTGGAAGTTGAAAATAATTTGTGACATAGGATGATCAACCACATATACCAAAAGATAATAGAAAACATATCCGAACATAAATCTATGGTGGAAATCGCAAACCTGAATTAATATCCAGAAAAGACATGTGATGCTTGTTAACATTGAATGATGGTCGGAAATCTCAATCGATCAAAGAGAAATAGGAAATAAAATTTTCTTGATCTAGTCTACTCAAACATGTGTGGTATAATGAATATATATAGAACTTTTTTGAGATATATTACATTATTTTCATTGAATAATATAGTAAAATATAATGTTCCATGTTTTTGAAAAGTAATAGAGAGGTCACGGGGTTCATGAAGTTATATCTTAGAATATTGGAAAAGGAAATTGGTAGCTCTATAAAGATCTTATGACCAGATAATAGAAAATAATACACATCTATTGAATTTTAGAATTTCCATAGAAAACATGGTATTAAACATGAGGTTTCCTCTTTAAGAACTCCATTGAAGAATTTTGTTTCTGAATGAAGGAATCATAATTTTAACAATATGACTAATAAAATGCCCATTGATAGTGGGTTCTATCATCACTATTGGAAATAAGTAGTGAAAATTGGAGTGAATAAAAAAACTAGGTGTTTATTATCCCAGGGAAATAAATGGAATCATATGAAATAAGGAATGGATGAAAGAACACACTAAAACATTTTCATGTATTCAAAAGTAAGGGCTACATTTAGAATAAATAATGTGATTAGGGAAGGTATAGTGATGTGGCTGATGAAAGAGTGTTTCTAGAATACTCAATAAATATGAATTCCTAAAAATGCTTCAACAAAAGGTTGGATAAAAATATGAAAAGTAGTTATATAAAAGTTATTGATGAAAAAGTTAAAAATATTACTCTAAGTGGAAACTAGGATAAATCATCTAAATAAGGGGATAAAGTTGATACCACTCTCATGGTTTAAAAAAGTTCCCAAAATGATGTAATATTTAAAGATGAATTGTAATAGGTGGTCATTCATGAAGAAAATAATCCTATTCCTCAAAGGATAAATAGAAAAATAGTGGTTGATCTATAAAATATTTTTAGAGATAAAACTACTCTAAAAGAGACAAAAATATGAGAAATATATTGTATATTACTCTGTTGTCAATGAAAGAACTAGCATCATTTTTAGAAGTTGTGAAGGATGAATCATAAGATAGATACCTGAATGAGGAATTGGATTAAATAGACAATAATCAAACATGTGAATTGTTGAAGAAGTTTGAACATCACAATGTAATTTGGATAAAGTGGATATTAAAAAATAAGTTCAATGAATATAGAAATATGGTTTGAAATAAGGCATGTTTAGTGTTCAAAGGCTACGCTCAAATTCATAGAATTGATATTGAAGAATTTTTTTCACCAAGATCTTAACATGAGTCAATTAGGATATTTATAAAAATATAAATACAATGAGGTTTCAAGATTTATAAAATGGATGTTAAGACAGAATTCTTAAATAATTTTCTCCAAAAGGAGGTCTATATTGATGAATCAGTGGATTTATTGATTGGTGATGTTGAAACCAAAGTGTTCAGATTAATAAGGCCTTATATCATCTAAAATAGGAACTAAGAGTATGGTTTGTTCATCTAGACTCAAATATAAAGAATTTATAATTTAAAAGGGGAGGTTTTGTCCATGATATATATATGAAAAATTATAAATAAGAAAAATTCATAGTGATTGTAAATGTGGATGGTATCATATTTGGTGGAAGAATATACTAATATGATGAGTTTAGAATTTGATATGTCTTTGATCAGTGAAATCATTACTTTTTGGGACAAAAAGTTGTTCTGAAGAAAATACATAGTTTGTTCTCCCATTATAAGTATGCAAGAGAGATCCTAAATAAGACTAGAATTCATTAATCCAAACTAATTTCAACCAAAATTATGAACAATGATAAAATAGAAAATCATAAGTATAGGAAATTTGATGATCCTACCTTTTATAGGACAACAATTGGAATCCTAATATATTTGACGACAATACGCCGAAAATTGTCGTCGAAACATATTATGAGGTTGATTTATAGAGTAATCTAATGGAATATCATCTCATAGTGGAAAAAATAATCCTATAGTACATCAAAGGTAATATCAATTTTTGATTAATAATTGATGCAATAAATTATTGTGAACATTCAATTTTTTCCCATACTAATTGTGTTAGTGATGCGGTGGATCAAAATTACAGGAGTGGTGGTGAATTCTTTATTAGGAGTAAATGTGTGGGATGGTTTTGTAAGAAGTGGAATTTTTTTCACTAATCATAGAAGAATAATAATATATCTTCGTGAATGTGGAATTTACTAAGATTTTATGGATAAAGCAATAACTGATAGATATTAGTGATGAGGTGAACCAACCGATGGTGATTTTTTGTTATAACAAGAGTTCGATTGATCTGATGAAAAAATATATACTACACTCTTGTACCAAACATATTGAGATCATATACACTTCATTAAATAAAAATGTGGAACAAGTAATGGTCTAAATAGAACATGTTGGAATTATTGACAAAGTGGGAGACATCATGAAAAATCCATTGGTAAAACCAATGTTTGAGAAACATTGGTTTAACAGGATTTTTAAACTATCTCCTTCAACTTGAGGAGGTTCAAGTTTTCCCCCTCTACATGTTGTAATTATTTTTTTACATATTTTTTATAACTTTTTTTGTTCTATATCTCCTTCATTTTATTGTTAAATATGGTGAGTATTGTGTAATAATTATCAATGCAAATATCACTCTCCCATACAGGGGGGGATTATGGTATGAAATTCATGGGGAGATATGATCTGTAGGGAAATTTATTAAGATAGGGGGAGTCACTACACCAAAATTTGAATTCAGTGGCTGTTTAAACCGCCGTTAAATCATTCTGCGGCGGTTTTGGAAAACCGCCGCTAAATCATGTGTCGGAAAATAATTATCGGCGGTTTTTTAAAATTGTCATAGAATGATTTAGCGACAGTTTTTAGCGGCAATTTAAACCATCGTTAAATCAATTTTTTTAATTTTTTTTTAAATTTTTTAATTTTTAATTTCTTTATTATTTTATATTGGTAATTTATTTATTTATTATTTATTTATTTTCATAATTTATTTATTTATTTATTTATCATTTTATTTATTTATTTATTATTTATTTATTTATTATATATATATATTTATTATTACCATGCACATGCCCATCTCCATGCACAAGTCCATGCCCATGCACATGCCCATGCCATATATAGAAATTCTGCGTTGGGTGAGATTCAGACCCCTTACCACTTTCTTGTTCTCCAAAGACTTTACCACTCTAGTAGGCTCCTCATGTGGTCAATAAATCAAATTTAATATACTTATACATATATATATATATATATATTAATTGGAAAAATAAGTAATACATAACAAATATATACACACTAAATAATTATTAATCAATAATTATTAATCAATAATGATTAATCAATAATCAATAATTAATAATTAATAATATATAATATATAATATCTAAAATATAACATATAACATATAACATATACTATATAAGACATAATATATAATACATAATATATAATAAATTATACATAATATATTATATATAACATATTATATATATTTTATATTATATATTATGTATTATGTATTATATATTATGTAAATAGATAATATATAATACATAATATATAATAGATAATAGATAATAGATAATAGATAATATATAATATATAATATATAATATATAAGTAATGTATAAATAATAAATTAATTAAAAAATAATTTAATATGCGATAAATAAATAACAAATAAATAATAAATTAATAAATAAAAGATTAATAAATAAATAATAAATAATGAATAATAAATAATAAATAATAAATAACAAATAGTAAATAGTAAATAATAAATAATAAATAATAAATAATAAATAATAAATAAGAAATACGAAATAATAAATAATAACTAAAAATTAAAAATTGTTAATTTAGAATTAAGAATTTAGAATTAAGAATTAATCTTTATAAATTTAAAAATAATTAATGAATAATTAATGAATAATTTATAAATAATTAATAAGTAATTAATATATAATGAATATTAAATAAATAAATAAATAATAAATGAATAGTAAACAAATAATAAATTAATATTTAGTAAATTAAAAATAAATTAATAAATAATAAATAATAAATAATAAATAATAAATAATAAATAATAAATAATAAATAATAAATAATTAATAATAACTAATAACTAATTATTAATAATTGATAATTGTATAATTAATAATTCTTAATTTATAATTAATATTTAAATTTTAATTTTTAATATGAAATATTCAATACTTAATATTTAATAAATAAATAATAATTAATTAATATTTAATTAATAAAAAATCAAAAAATAATAAATAAATAAATAAATAATAATTGAATAATAAACTAATAATAAATTAAAAAATAATAATGAATAATAAAGAATAAAGAATAAGGAATAAAGAATTTCTAATAAATAATAAATAATAAATAATAAATAATAAATAATGAATAAAAAATAAATTAATACATAAATAAATAAATAGAAAAATAAAAAATAATTAAATAATAATTAATAATAACCAATAACCAATAATTTTTAATTTTTAATTAATAGATAATAATTTATTAACTAATAATTAATAATTAATTAATAAATAATGAATAACGAATAAATAAATAAATAATAAATAAATAAATAAAAAATGAATAATAAACTAATAATAAATAAATAATAAATAAATAAATAAATAAATAAAAATAAATTAACAATTAATGTGTACAAAATAACAAAATAGTAAATAAATAAATAATAAATATTAATTAAATAAATAATTAAATATTAAATATTAAATAAATAAATAAATAAATAAATAATAGATAAATAAGCCACAATTAATTAATTAATTAATTAATTAATAATATGAAATATAAAAATAAAGAATAAAAAACAAATAATTAAATAAATCACAAAACGTTAAGAACCACTAAAAATCGTCGCTAAAACCTCTGTTTCGAAGGCCTTCTAGGCCTTTCTGGTGGAATAAAAAGGGGTACAATACTCAAAGAGTTGGTACCAGGCCTAAATGGTGTAGAGCTAGTCGCATGCTTCAATTTGATATGTGGTAAAGCTCAAACAGACACCCAGATTAAAAGTTATGGTCGTTTGAATTTCGAGTTCGATTTTTGACTTTTGAATTTTGAATATTTTTTTCCTTTGATTATCACATGATTTAAATATCACTAGGTTTTTTCTCATTTGATAAAATTTGATTTAACTGGTTGTGGAGCTGAAATGGACTCTCGGATTAGAAGTTATGGCCATTTGATGTTGAAGTCTATTCTTCTACTTATTGAAGATTCGTTTTTAGTTTAAAAATATTATTAACTAATATTAATAAATATTAATTAATTAACACATTATAAATATATACAATTATAAATAATAAACTATATTTGATTGTAAATAATAAAAAATAAAAAATAAAAAATAAATATTTTTTAAAATTTTCTTAAATTTTTTTCTTAAATTTTGCGTTGGTTTTCAAAACACTGCCGCTATTTCGCGTTGTTTTTTTAAATTTCGTTAAAAATTTGATTTTTTTAGAAGATATTTTTAAAAAAATATTAAAAAATATATTTTTTAACAAAATTAGCAGTGGTTTTTTCATGACGGTTTTAAAAACCACCGCAAAAAAAAAACCACCGCTAAAACACTGTTTTCTTATAGTGAGTTCTTGAATTATGGATGTCATTAGGCATGTAATCCTCTTAATATATATTTTCTTTACACCAAGCACCGATTCTGTAATCTTAGTGTGGTTTAGGAGATGTTTTACTACCATCATGAAGGTTTAAAGAAAGTGTACAGAGCTAAATTTCACTTTTATTATTAATAAACAAAATGGGGAATAATGTTAGAACTATTATGATGTCAAATGGTGTTTGAATTTGTGTTTTTTTCAATTTATAGGTCGATCAAGGTTATTGGACAATAAGGGAGATAGTTTGTAGAATATGAAATACCTGAAGAATGTTTTTAATCATATTTTTTCTCAGTGCTTGAATTTTTTTTGTGAATGGAATTTTAAGATCATTAGAAGTTTTCTTCATGGTATGTATGTAGTTCATATAATAGGTACATAAACTGTATTTTAAGTTCATGGTAGATGTTTTTTAGAGGGAAGCCCCCATAAGAGGACGGTGACAGTACAAAGCCTGGCTTAACCACACAAGGAGCTCATAGATAGGGTTTTATAAATGAGTGACCATGTAGGGAGTACACAAGTTGTGCAGGAGGTTAGTGGTATGAAATCAGTGATTTTAGGTGTACCGTGAAGGATATAACCTAGGGATTTCTTGTGGTGGCGATCCTTGGACAGTGGATAATCCATGAGGTAGGTTCATGGAAGTCAAACTACAAATGAAGTTTGTGCATGGGCTTTAGAAAATGGTTGAATAGTAATCATAATGTTCTATAGGATTTTTATAGCATTTTCCCTACAAATAACCCATTTTTTACATCATTGAGAAGAGAAAAAAAATTTAGAATAAATTTAGGAGATTTTGTGGTGCATGAAGGGGATGCTTCATGGATATTGTGCGGTTATCAAGGTCTATATAGGAATTATATGGAGAAATATTCCAAAGCATAATGCATAGATTAGTTGTGTGTGTGGGTGATTTAAGTGGTTAGTGAAAATAAAGGTATTGTTTGTGGTCAATGTGCAAGAAAAAAGTTCACAAGTGATTTTGAATATGGAAGTATGTGAGGGAGCTATGTGTGAGGCATTGTGTAGAGGAGTCACGCACAACATGTATGTATATGTGTAGTGTGAATCGGTAGCTTGCACAGTTAGTGTGCAATAGATAATGAATCATATAGATATTGTGGTGTTAAAAGTGTTTCACATAGTAAATACACACAAAAACAATTTTGAGAAAATATTTATCACCTATATTTTTTCACTTATTATTTTGGAGACCAAGGATTGAATTGGATTATTATACACAAGCTTTTATGATACAAAGAAGCATACATTATTAATGATATGAAAGTGACCTTCAAGTATTTAAACTAAGGAATAATTCATCCAAATAAGTGTTCGAGGGGGAGAAAACATAACTAATCTGAGGGAGGTAGTGTGGTATCCCAAAACCTAATGTAAATTTTGTGTACATGGAAATAAATGACCATTGAAGAACAATTATAATCCACATAATCCGGTGAAGATTAGTGGATTCTATTATAACTGAAACATCATTAGTTTATGATCCTTCGAATAAAACTTTATTTTTAACAAAATAAAAAAATTATGTTTTTTTTTTCAGAATTTATGTGTTTGGTGAATGTTAGATACAATTATATAGGTTTAATGAGTTTCTACTAACATGGAGACAAGATCCATTAAAAAAAAGTTGCGACCTTGATTCACCCCTACCCTCTTAGGGTATCCATAGGTACAATATTTCAATAGTCAATTCATTTAATCAGTGTTATATATTAAGAAAGAATAATCAGCACCCATGAAGTATGACCACCAACAGAGACATACAGTGGGGATTTATGCCACCTTGAGACATGAAACTAGAGTTGTTAACCACCAAATAGAAATTTATATATATTTTTTATTTCTACTCGAATTATATTATTATAAATTTGGGTTATTATCATTTGAAATATATGTAATTGATTATACCCCCATTTTATAATAACAAATTTATTTCCTTCCCCATGGATATTGATCATCGAACTGAACCACATAAATTGATCTATGTGGGTTTCCTCCCTCCTTTTGTTCATGATTATGAGGGAGAAACAATTGACAAAAAAATTTGGTGTCAAATCATATCTATTACCTAGAGAAAGAATCAAATAATCCCCTTCTAATTAGGGCTACACCTATCTCCAAATGAAGATATATTGTTATCCTCAAACCAAGACCTATAAAATCATTTTTGTATATTCCCCTTGATGTTATTACCTATAATCCTCATCAGTGCTATATATGTCGTTATCAACCCTTGGCATGGTTTTTTTACAACCATACTTTCTATTGTTTAATATATCTTCCACCTCTATCATCATTTTTTTTCAAATATGATGTGTATATATTTAAAAAACAAGGTGGAATTAAAAAAAGAATCAAGAATGGGGATATGGAAGGTTATGTGTTTTATTGAATACAACAACAATAAAAATTTTAAAATGGGAGATGCTTTGTCTCATTATAGAAATAAAAAGAAGCAAAGAATCTATTTTAAAAAAAATATGGGGAATGTTTGAACCAAAGGAGGTTGAATAATGAGTTTTATATGTCCATGTAAAAAGGGAAATCATATTTTATTTAAAAAAAGGGTAGTCATGTTTCCATTTTAAAGAACAAAAATTGGAGAAGAAAATTTGGAACTCATTTTTTGTCCGATTTGAGTAGTTCATTAGTCATTTTTAGAAAATTCAACTATTCTAGATTCATTAGTTCTATCTATTTTTTGGAAATTTTCAATTGTTTTTGATTTGATTAATAATCCTAGTATAGTTACACCTAGGACTCTATTCGTATAGAATATTTTATGATAGAAGGAAATTATAAACATTTAAGTATGGTGTTCAACACCAATTGTTTTGTAGAGAAATTAGATTTGATGAATATATTTAGAATGTGTAAATTTGATATTATTTATTTGATATGTAAATTGGAGTTAGAGATTACCTTTTAGGTAAAACTCACTAATATCATTGAAGGTGATCAAAGGAGATGAAACCATAAAACTTATGGTAAAATAAGTTTTTTATAGAAAAATATCAAAATAAAATGTGATGTGATGGACCTATATAAAGATATTTGAGAACATTTACAGAACAAATATATAGAAAAAATCACTAAAAATTATCTATACCTGAAAAAGAAATTGTTTCAATTTCAGTCTAATACATTCAAGTCCATGATTGAGAATCTATATTTTTTTAATAAAATAATAATTTTTTAATGTTTATATATAATGACCTCAAATAAAGATATATCCCTTTTATTTCTAAACACTCTACTAGAGACATATAGTCATCAAACAACTATACAAATATATTGTTTCAATGATGTAAAATTTATTAATGTATCAAATTTATTTATTTACAGTGATTACAGGTGGAATGAAAACTATTATCATAGAGATTCTATATAATAATATATATTTTTTAAAATAGAGGAATATAATATATTAATGAGGTTATAGGATTCATAATAGGAAAACCATGATGGAAGTCAAGAGGTATGTCCACCTATAAATGACCATCAAAAGATGAGTGTGTCTATTTTCATTAGAAAGGGAATAGAAAGAAGGATTATAAAAATATTTGGAAATCAAAGGAAAATGTTACTTATAAATCCAAGGATATTGATGATTTATATTTCCATGATTTTTAAACAATCAACCATTAATAAGGTTATATTCTTTATTATAGTTGTTAATTACACATGTGTAAAAATAAAAACTAGTTTTCTAGCCTCAAGGATTTTTATGGAGGTATGATGGTTATGTGAACTAACTATGATTTATGTGATAGAGGTATTAGAAAACTATGGATGAGGATGAATTATGGTAAAATTAACAACCTTATAGTTGTGATATATATAATTGAAATAGATAATAACCTAAAATATTTAAGAGTATTGGATATTCTTTGTTATAGAGTAACCATTAAAGATGTAGTCATGAGAATAATCTATGGTTAATTCCTTGAAATGAAGGGTTATTGAAAAGGTTCTTTGTTTTACTTTAATTTTGATACTATTATAGGTGGATTGATGATGACATTTGGGAGTGATCCATAAACTAACATATTATTTCATATGAGACTAGGTCATATTGAAGAGAATGATTTGTAGAGGTTAGTGGAGAAATGTATTTTAAAATTATTTAGTATAGGAAAAATTGACTTTAGTAAGTATTGAGTGATGGGTAAGAAAACTAGAGTCAGTTTTATCACTATGGACTATAACATAAAGGGGTCAATTGACAACATTTATGCTTATGTATGGGGGCCATTTAGGAATTCATCACTGGGATATAAACATTATTTTGTAACATATATTAGTTATTATTCATGATATGTTTAGGTGTATTCCATAAAGAATATGAATGAAACATTTGATATCATTCCTAAATGGAATAAGTTGATTGAAATTAATATGGGAGGAAATATTAAGAGACTAATATCAAATAATTGTGGTGAATACAAATCAAATATAATTAAGAGGCTTTGTCAATATGAGGTAACTGTGAGACAATTTACAATTCATGGAATGTTGGGATGAAAAAAGAGTATCAAATTGTTAGAAACACACACTCATTGAAAATTTGTATTGTATGTCATCTCATTCAGGTGTAATATAATAATTTTGTTTAGAATAGTTGATGTACTCAACATGCATTATGAATTGATTAACTACCATCATAATTTATGGTAAAATTCTGATAGGCATTTTGTATGGCGACATTATTTCTTATTATGATAGATTATATGTCTTTAGGTATACTACTTATTTTTAAATCATAAAATCAAGTATAGAACATAGAGAAAAGAAATCTATATCTGTTTTCTTTAGTTAGGGTGTGAAAGAATTCCAAATATGGGATCCAAGAGGAAATAATATCATTCAGAGTTGTGATGTAACATTTTAATTATCAGTAATGGTAAATTATAATTTTTATAAAAAATAGATGGATGACTTTGATAAAATTATGAATGAAGTGCATAAAATTCCACCATTAACTAATCAGGGTATATATATAGCAGCGTATAACGATCATACTAATATCCTAACTAATGAAGAAGTTTCATTACATCTTGATAATCAATATTGTGAGAGTGTTTCCACTGATAGACCACAAATAACCATATAGAGACCATCTAGGTATAACTATTTGGTTTTTACACTCGTTTATTAATAGAAGATGATTTTCCAAATAACTATCAAGGTGTTTTGGATAGAAAATAGATAGACCAATGAAATTCAGCAATTGAAGAAGAAATGTGTTCACCATATCATAATCAGATAAGGGATCATTTACCACCTTTTAAGAACAAGAAGACGGTTGATTTAAAATTAGTGTTTTTGAAAAAAGAAGATTATAATAGAAAGAAAAATATCAGTTATAAGGGTATTATTTTTTATATGGTATTTTTATAGAATTAATTTCTAGACTACAATGAGGTATTTAATTCTATCTATAAGCATGATTCTATATAAATTTCATTGGAATTGGTTTCATAGATTTATCTTCAGTTATCTCAACATGACATCAAGAAAACATTTCTTCATGGATACTTAGAGGAAGAAATATACATGACACAAACTAATGGTAATTTTATACCAAGATATGAGAATTGTGTTTCCTAAATTGAAAAAATCATTATATGACATAATTTAGTCACTGAGATGGTGTTATAATAGGTTTCACACTTTTTTGTAGAAATAGAAATATGTACAGGGTTAGTTTGATCAAAATGTTTACTTCAAGAAACATCATAACGGTAAATTTATCTATATACTATTATATATTAATGATATATTTATTACATATTAAAGTGATATGTAGATTTATAGTTTACAAGAACCAATTAACTCTGTGTCTGAGATAATGGATATTGGGGATGACAATAATATTCCTGGGGTGGAGATTGGAAAATACAAATCTAAGGGTGATGTTACCCTAATTTAAGTGGAATATTTTATGAAATTACTCTATAATTTTTATATTTATGATAAATAAAGACTATTCATCACCCCATTGGTACCTCATTTTGAACACAATACATCATTATCTTTAATGATGGACAAAGAGTGGAAATAAATGAATCATGTTCCATATGAAAGTATAGTATGAGCCTTAATGTATTTTATGTTGTGTACGAGACTTGATATTTTAAACATAATGTGTATGGTAAGTTTGAACATGTAATACCCTATTAATGTTTAAAGGGAAGAAGTTAAATGGATTCTAAAGTATATCAAATGTACTATAGATGTTAGATTAATGTTCATAAGAGATAAATATGTTGATATTTCTTATCATATAAGTTGCTTTTGATTATGTAAGAGACCTGAACAAGTGAAGATCAACTACTAGTTATGTTTTTATAGTAGCAGGAGGACTAATGTGTTAAAGATCTACTCAATATCCAACAATTTATTTTTATACTATATATGGAGAGTATATGGTAGTGACAAAATCTTTCAAGGAATCTATTTAGTTTAAAGAACTTATCAGAGACTTGGGGATCATCGAGTAGAATATATATGTTGTTTGTGAAAGATGGAGGGTTATTTTACTTTCAAATAATATGGTTTATTATAGTTTAACTAATAATAATGATGTTCAATTCCTTTTCACAGAGAAGATTATAAATAAGAAGTGTGTCTGTCTTTATATGATCCTGAAAAAGAGAACCTAATAAACATGATGAAGAAGGTGGATATTGAGATCAAGTTCAAACACTAAATCAAATTAATAAATGTATTGACTTCAATTTTATTTTAGGACTTATTTTAAATTTTTACAATGTAACGCCTCGACCCTAGTTACCCAGAGTCAGTGCATTATTACATAATATTTGCATGATCAAAAAAGACTAAGTCTCAAAATACAGATTAGTTTAGTAGCCTTGGAAGTATTAGATACATTCATAAGGTTTGCATTACATCATAAAATGGAAAAATACAACTATATTGTCTCCATAGACAACACTGAGATCCCATATACTATCCCTGGAAGTTAGTCATAATATACTTCTTTCATCCTGGGAAAAATAAAACATAGAAAGGGGTGAGCTCAGATGCTCAGTAAGGATAAAATTATAGCAGAAACATTCATATATAAGCATAAGATTTTAAGGCAATGTACAACTAAAGTAAAAGCCTTTTAAACTTGAGCTTCAGCATAATATGGAAAAATAAAATGAAATAATTCCATTTACTTATTCACATGGATATTCTACTAGTCTAATAATCACATGAAATATCAATAACCACTTTCATAATGATGGAATGAATAATGCCAGACTATCATTACCACATAGTCAAGGCCTCGTTCCAAGACTACAAATTAGATTTTTTCAAGGCCTTGTACTAAGACACTAGTTTGTCTCATGAGACCTACCGATGCATCGAGGAGCTATAGCGGGCTCCACCCATCACTTACTAATTCCAATGAATTCCTCATATGAACAGGTTTAAACATAACATAAACATTCGTATTAAAACTAGCATACGAAATGTCAATACATTAACCACAAACCATGAATGGTATAAAAATAGAACATCCACAATCAAACATAACTCATTCAATACAATATGGAAGATTGTATTGTATCAGATTAACCTCAATCGATAATAATGAAGGATATTGACATAGATTAAAATAATCATCAAAACTATTAGAGAGAAATATCCCCCTTTTTCTTGAAATCATTTAAAAGTCACACTATTTGTCAAGAAGCCATTTAAAAATATATTTTTGAATCAAAGTGTCCCATACCAATTTGAAACTTTAAAAATGAATTTTGATTTTAAAACTTTAATGTCTATATAAAAAATCCTTAAATCCATTTTTAAAACATGGACATTAATGAGAAAGATTTAGAATAATAAATCCTTAAATCAGTTAAAATGATATTTTAGCTAGAGTTCTTAACGAAAAGAGAGACCATTTAATACAAATAATTGAGGTAATAAAAAATTTGTAATATCATGAGAATAAAGGGATTCATGATATACTATGTCAAAGTACATTATATACACCATATAAAAGTTATTTGGTGTATAAAATCAAAGAAGTATCAATGGAATGTAAATTGAGATGAAATATCTTATAAAGACCATATCCTTAGGTTAAGGATAAATGAACGACATAACAATGTGTGAAAAATATAAATATACTCAGCATGATTGGATATCCAGTGTAATTCAATCATAGGACATTCACACATTTTCTAGTAAAAACAACACTAATGAATTGGATTCTTACCTCAACAAATATAGACTGAGTTAATATTACTCTTATCAAGTTCATATCGATGACTTAAGAATTTATCAATGGAGTTATTATGTGTATCAAAAGTACATACACAGAAAGGGGATTGGAAATTATGACATAAGCAAATGAATAGTCATTCCACACATAATCTTGGAGTAAAATAATCAACGAAGTATGCGTAAAGCCGAATGAGTGGAAATTGAAATTTCAAATTCCCTTATCTATTTGGTAACTTACAAAACATACACCCATGAAAGAAGGGTCATAAATTGATGATTTATATATCCATAAATTAAATTATATTACACAATGAAAATAATCATGGGACGTACACACACCACATGCAATAAATAAGTGGTGAACAATGGAAATCTCACGGAATTAAAATGAGATAAGAAACCCCTTACTTTGTACTTGTTCCTTGGTCAATGGTAGGTTAACCTCCTGTATAATGGTGAACTAATTGTTATTTAAATATACAAGATTAATATACATTAATATGATATCATATATGATCTTTTAATATTTCTTTGTTAATAATATCTTAGTATTATCATCATTTCGGGTGTTAACTTACTCGTTTTCATTTATATGTTTTGTTACATAAGACGTTTTTGTTATGGATAGGTTGTATATTATTAATATCCATAATTATATAAAGTCCTTAAACATTATTTTTAAACATAAAATGAGAATTATACTTGAATGGATACGATGGGGAATGAATCTCATCACATTCGTGGAGACGATAGTCCGCACGTACGCACGAGCTACAGTATCATTCTTTTGATATTAAAAAATATATAATTGGATGGTGTATCATATATACAGAATAATTATCATGTTATATTTATTATTTACATAAATTATATGTCATTATTATACACATCCAAATAATAATGTATTGAATAACAATTACATCACGACATGGAGACGGTAAGCCGTACGTACAGACATATGGTGACATGTCATCCAAGGGATGGATAGAATACTGGATATGGTTGTACCATATTTATAATAACATCACAGTATATAGAAGATACTTGATTTATTATTTTATAATGAAAATAACAAATAATGAAGAAGTGGAAGAAGAAAAGAATTTGAAAGAGGGTGGTGAAAACATTACATCTGCTTCAGGTTCTTCCTTTTGATTTGATCAAAAGGGATCCTTAGGTTGGATTTAGGATCACAATAAGTCCTCTAGGTTGAAGTGAGGGAAGTTTAGAGAATATTTTGGTAGGGGTTGGGCGAACCAAAAGCCTTTGAAGGTATGAATTTGAGAGATGGGGAAGTTCCCTTTTATAAGAGGGGTGAGGGGCGCCTTAGAAAAAGCTAGAAATATTATTTTATAATAAATTCAGATTTGGATTCTAATGGCTTAAAAGTGGATTATTTAAAGATTAAGGTGGGTATAGGTCGAAAAACACTCAACCAATAGGCTTTATACATGTTTGGGTCACTATATTAACCTTATCTTTTAGTTTTAACTCTTAGTTAATTAGATTTACATTCACCATGTCTCTTTGTATTTTTATATTATATAGTTAATAAACTTACTATATACTTCCCAGAGAACCCCAAGTAGTTAATTAATGATACCACTATGATTATATAAGTCTCTTGGTCGAACCTTAGATTTTTAGGAATTGAATATCAATTAATAATATAATATTTCTTTTTAAAACTCTTTTATATCAATTTTGAAAATATTTGGTATTTTGTTTTTTCTAAATTCTTAACAGAATTGTTACTTAGAACCAAATTCATTAAATGAACCCTAACATGTCATATTAACATGTAAAATTCGTGTAATTCATTAAAAGTCTCAAATTATATTTATTTGGGTATTTATAATATTAATTATTTTAATATTTCACTAATAAGGCAATTACTACATCATCACTGTGTCATAAATAAATTAAATTATTTAATGTCTAAAAATTATAAATAAAATACCATTATGTAGGAAATCATTTTATATTTCTAATAAATATTTATAATCGAATTTATATTATGTATAACCCAATATTAAAAATGTTTTAGTTATTAAACATTGATTTTAACTCTTTTAACTCTTCTTTGAATTAAATAATAATAAATGGCCTAATTTAATCCAAGTGGACCAAAGAGGTTCATATTTTATTCATAAGGTTGTTTTTGGTCGAATTATACTTAGACAATAGAATTAAGACATGTGTTAGTGTAATAATAATATCATTTTTACCCTTAATTTTCCTATTTACATTTAACCGTGGTAAATAAAAGTAA
The DNA here is from genome assembly GCA_963277665.1 of Viscum album. Classification (NCBI taxonomy): domain Eukaryota; kingdom Viridiplantae; phylum Streptophyta; class Magnoliopsida; order Santalales; family Viscaceae; genus Viscum; species Viscum album. The sequence goes on from OY728131.1 coordinate 696,486,972, forward strand.
AAAGTTACTATTCACCAAAAAGTATTTTTATCTTATTGAACCAAGTTTTACTCCTTGATATTAACTAAGTCTCTCAGAGTTTCAAAATTACACTCACAGAAGCGGTAAAATTACATTTTATGTGAATTTGCAAATTATTCTAAGAGATGGGTAGAAGACGGTTAAAAGTTCAATAAAATTTTTATATATCTAAAATTATTATAAACTGACTCTAATGAATTACATTGAAAGGTTGGGGCCGAAGCCTCATTTTTATTAATAAAGCAAAGCAAAGACCTCTTTTAACTGGGTAGAGGGAGACCCATTACATAGCCCGAAGGCCCAGTGGGCTTGAAGCCCATTACATAGCCCGTAGGCCCAAATTTTTGGCCAAATTCCTATTCTGTGAATAGTAACCCGGCTGCTACAGTACCCGCTACAGTAGCGCCACCGCTACAGTACCCTGCCGCCGCTACAGTACCCGCCGATCAACAGAACCGCCGCTGCTACAGTACCCGCTACAGTACTGCTACAGTAACCTGCGCCCAATGGGTTTTGAACCCCCATTTTTCATGTAGTATTACGGGGTGCTTACCACTAAGCCAAACCCCAACTACTAATGAATTACATTGAACTTATATAGGTATTATGTATCTATTTTGACCTAAAATAAATTTAAATAAAATAAATAATTATTTAAATAAAAATTCGGTTTTAAACTACGACTCAGGGTTTTTCACTATTCATCAAAAATAGAAAGTTTTTAGAAAAATACCAAAATTTCACCCTAGTCTAATTTCGATATTCCAAATCCAAAAATGAAGTCCGTTTTGAAAGATAAAATTTATAATATTTCAAAAAGTGGGTATTACTATTCATAACGACTATATTGATTGGTCGTGGTGTGTTAGAATATTAAAGTTGCGTACAATGCAAGCTATTGCATTATTCAAACAGAAACATAACGTGAAAGCTTGGGGTGTTACATTCTCCCCTCATTTAACAAATTGAGTCCTCATAATTTTTAAAATTGGGCTTGGAAATATAATGGAAAGTCCCACATCAGAAAAAGAGTCAATAAAACTATCACTTTAAAAGAAAGAAAGATAAGTACAAAGGTCACCCAAGATAACCCATAATAGGATTCCATGTAGGAAAATATGGATATAGAGGATAAATTGAGTTTCAATTTCTGATGGAGAGGGATAGAAAATGTGATCAGGATAAAGATAACAACAAGAAAACCACAAACTTGTGATGAGACAAACGGTCATTAGTCTTCCACTAAGAAAATTAAACGGACAACATTTTTTTTAAGTTACATTACATAAAGATGAGGAATTAATTTATGAGATTGACTAAGAACATAAAGAGATATAATAACTTTTTAAGTAGAGTTTCATTATTTAATAAATTTCTACCACTAACTCATTTTTTTAAACGATGAGTATTCATGAAGACTTGGTCACCCTGGAAGATCTAGAGTAAACTTCTATAGAATCACATGATCCACAAAGGATAAACAATATATTTACCCTGTATTTAGAGATTAATCAAAACCAAAATGGTTAGTATAAGATCTTATGATCCCCTAAAAGGATATTCCATTAGTGAAAGAAACACTAATATTAATTTCTAAAATTAAACCAACAATACCCCAAAGTTAAATAAATACCATTCAATAAAAAATTGTCCTTAAAATCCTTCAATATAATCCAAACTAATATTGAAATCCCAAGCTTATAAGAATTTGGTTATGTAGTCTTCCATGTTAAATTGTATCTCCAAATGAAATCAACTACTCTTAAAGTCACATACTTAAAATTAATTAACCTAATCACATATTATCTATTATAGGTTAATCATTTCCATAAATAACCCAAATCACTATAAATGAACAATAAAAACATAGATAAAAATCCACCATTAATCCTCAAATGAAATCCCATAGCATTCTATTTTTATTGGGCATGTAATCTTCCCAACAAAGCGAACATCTTCTAAAATAACATTTATCACTTAATCACCAAATCATTTTCCTATAATAAGGGTATTCATTTGTTAAGACATAAGATCCCAAAAAAACTTATTATTGATTAATAAAATTCTATAACTAAAAATAATTAGTCACACTAACCAGGGACTTCACGTAGTCTAGTGGTAGGAGATAAATCCCTATCACAATTTAGTTGTGGGTTTGATTCCCATAGCTTTGTCCGACACGATGGGTTGTCACACGGTCTGCGTGTTGTCCTTTTTCAAAAACTATATTTTATAACATTACCAAAATGAGATAAATTCCTCAAAATAACCATAACATAATTTAACCACAAATGTTATCTCATACCTTGAATTTTCATCCCAAAATATAATAACTTGTAATTGCCTCAAACCCAATGATCAAAATGGTTATTTATAACTATATCCACAAGGGAAAAGATAAGTCTTTCTCAAATATCATTCTCACATGGAAAACTGTAGGGTTAAAAATACAAGAGAAAATTATTCCAAAGTAATCCCATCAATAAGAAGCACTAATACTTTTAAACATTTCTCCAACCATTTATTTCCATATAGCTTCTTCTTTGACCAAGAAAATATCCTATAGAATAGGGAATTCACTCGGGTAATGTCCAGGTCCCCTACATTTATGGAAAATGACTGTAAATGGATTCTTGGGACCATTTTTATTTTTTTCCATACTAATCTTCATTTTTCCTCGGTAATTAATTACTTTATGTCCTTCTTTCCCGCACGTAAAGCATTTCTTTGTTCCATTGAGACACTTTCATGGGTGTCTCCTTCTACATTTCTTGCATAATGGAAATTGATGATTCTTCTCTCCATGGTATCCACTACTATATCTATTATCATTTATCACCTTTCTCTTATTTTTTGAGTTCGGGAGTTGGTTAATATATATGTTGTTGATCATATTTTTGGAAAAATGATTTCGCATGAGCACGATATATTTTACGCCTATCAACATTCCATTTTGTTGCTCATTTCCACCACTATTTTTACCTTGTACATCATTCTCAAAGTTACTATGACTTCCTTGGAATCAAGCCATTGACTTAAACCAGAAATAATTGTGTGAGTAATAATAGTCATAAAATAATTTAGATAATATCATGACACCATATTCTCAATTTGAAACACGTTAGGATTAACCAAGGTCATTTATTCTCATCTTATATTAAAATATTTCAAATCGGTTTGTAAAGAAAATGTAAATTAACCTAAGTATATCCCCTGGGTATGTCATAACCAAGAGTGCAGCAAGGCCCATTGTCGTGCACCAGTTCTTGTTCGAGTCAAGCTCAAAGCGGTGTTTTCGGGTTTAACCCCTAGGTACATCTGTGCCAGAGCTGCCTTTACCTGCTCGTATCCAGACAGGGATACATTGATAGGAAAACTCACAAAATCTCTACAATACCAAAATTCTAGGAAGTTATTCTATATTAATCCTCAAAGTTTATCTTAGTTCTATGTGCTCTAATCAGAGTTTATCTAAATATAGCCTCCAAGGTTTGTACTAAACTTCATCTGATACCAACTGTAATGCCCCGACCCCAGTTACCCAGAGTCGGTGCATTATTATATAATATTGGCATGATCACAAAAGATCAAGTCTCAAAAGACAAATTAGTTTAGTAGCCTTGGAAGTACTAGATAAATTAATAAGGTTTACATTACATCATAAAATGGAAAACTACAACAACATTGTCTCCATAGAGAACACTGAGATCCCATAGAATATCCCTGTAAGTCAGTCATAATATACTTCTTTGCATCCTGGGAAAAATAAAATGTAGAAAGGGGTGAGTTGAGATTCTCAGTAAGGATAACATTATTGCGGAAACTTTCATAAATAAGCATAAAATTTTAAGGAAATGTATAACTAAAACAAAAGCATTTTAATCTTGAAATTCAGCATAATATGGAAAAAATAAAATGTAATAATGCCATTTACTTATTCACATGGAGATTATACTAGTCGAATAGTCACATGCAATATCAATAACCACTTTCATAATGATGTAATTCATAATGGCAAACTATCATAACCACATAGTCAAGGCCTCGTGCCAAGAATACAAAAAATATTTTGTCAAGGCCTTGTGAAAGACACTAGTTTGTCTCATGAGACCTACCTATGCATCGAGGAGCTATATCGGGCTCAACCCGTCACTTACTAAGTCCAATGCATTCCTCATATGAACAGGTTTAAACATAACATAAACATTCGTATTAAAATTATCATACGAAATGTCAATATTTTAACCACAAACCATGAATGGTATAAAAATAAAACATCCATAGTCAAACATAACTCATTCGATACAATATGAAAGATTGTATTGTATCAGATTAACCTCAATTGAGAATAATGAAGGATATTGACATAGATGAAAATAATCGTCAAAACTATTAAAGAGAAATATCCCCCTTTTTATTGAAATCATTTAAAAGACACACTATTTGTCAAGAAGCCATTTAAAAATATATATTTGAATAAAAGTGTCCCATACCACTTTGAAAATTTTAAAATTATTTTTTATTTGAAAACTTTAATGTCTATATAAATAAATATTTAAAACCATTTTTAAAACATGGACATTAATGAGAATGATTTAGAATAATAAATCCTTAAAATAGTTAAAATGATATTTTAGTTAGAGTTCTTAAAAAAAGAGAGACAATTTAATAAAAATAATTGAGGTAATAAAAACTTTTTAATATCATGATAATAAAGGGATTCATGATATACTATGTCAAAGTACATTATATACACCATATAAAAGTGATTTGGTGTATAACGACAAAGAAGTCTCAATGGAATGTAAATTGAGATGAAATATCTTATAAAGACCATATACTAAGGTTAAGGATAAATGAATGACATAATTATGTGTGAAAAATATAAATACACTCAATATGATTGGATATTCAGTGTAATTCAATCATAGGACATTCACACATATTCTAGTAAAAACAACACCAATGAATTGGATGCTTAACTCAACAAATGGAGACTGAGTTAATATTACTCTATCAGGTTCATATAGGCGACTTAAGAATTTATCAATGGATTGATTATTTGTATCAAAATTATATCCACAGAAAGGGGAGTGTAAATTATAACATAAGTAAATGAATAGTTATTTCACACATAATCTTGGAGTAAAATAATCAATGAAGTTCGCTTAAAGCCGAATGAGTGGAAATTGAAATTTCAAATTCCCTTATCGATTTGGTAAATTAAAAACATACACCCATGAAAGAATGATCATAAAATGATGAGGTATATATCCATAAATTAAATTATATTACACAATTAATACAATCATGGGTAGTACACACACCACATGCAATAAATAAGTGGTGAACAGTGGAAATATCACAGAATTAAAAGTGAGATAAGAAACCCCTTACTTTGTAATTTTTCCTTGGTAGAGGGTAGGTTAACCTCCTGTATAATGGTTAAATAATTTTTATTTAATTATACAAGAATTATATACCTTAATATGATATCATATATGATCTTTCAACATTGCTTTGTTAATAATATCTTAGTATTATCTTCGTTTCGGGTGTTAACTGACTCATTTTATTTTATATGTCATGTTACATATGTCGTGTTTGTTATGAATAGGTTGTATCTTATTAATATAAAGAATTATATAAAGTCCATAAACATTATTTTTAATCATCAAATGAGAATTAGACTTGAATGGATACGATGGGGAATGAATCTCATCGCGTTCGTGGAGACGGTAGTCTGTACATACGCACGAGCGACAATATCATTATTTTGATATTAAAATAATATATAATTGGATAGTGTATAATATATAAAGAATAATTATCATGTTATATTTATTATTTACATGAATTAAACATCATTATTATACCCATACAAATAATAATGTATTGAATAACAATTACACCACGACTTGGAGACGGTAAGTCGTACGTACGCACGTATGGTGACATGTCATCCGAGGGATGGATATAATACTGAATATGGTTGTAACATATTTATAATAACATCATATTATATTTAAGATACTTCAGTTATTATTTTATAATGGAAATAACAAATAAATAATAAGTGGAAGAAGAAAGGAACTTGATAGAGGGTGGTGAAAACATTACCTCTTCTTCGGGTTCTTCCTTTTGATTTGATCAAAATGGCTCATTATGATGGCTTTATGATCACACTAAGGACTCTAGGTTAAAGTGAGGTAAGTTGAGAGAATATTTGGGCAGGTTTTGGATAAACCAAAAGGCTTTGAAGGTATGAATTTGAGATAAGGGGGAGTTCCCTTTTATAAGAGGGGTGAGGGGCACCTTAGGAAAAGCTAGAAATATTATTTTATAATAAATTCATATTTGGTTTATAATGGCTCAAAAGTTGATTAATTAACTTCAAAGGTGGTGATAGGTCTAAAAACACTCAACAAATATGATTTAACAGGTTTGGGTCACTATATTAACCATATCTTTTAGTTTTAACTCTTAGTTAATTAGTTTGACATTTACCATGCCTCTTTGTATTTTTATATTATATAGTTAATAAACTTACTATATACTTCCAAGAGAACCCCAAGTGGTTCATTAATGATAAAAATATCATTATATAAGTCTCCTGGCCTAAAATTAGATTTTTAGGAATTAAATATAAATTAATAATATAATATTTGTTTTAAAAACTCTTTTATGCCAATTTTGAAACTATTTGGTATTTTGTTTTTTCTAAATTCATAACAGCATTATTACTTAGAAAATAATTCATTTAATCACCCCTAACATGTCATATTAACCTATAAAATTATTTTAATTCATTAAAAGTCTCAAATTATATTTATTTGGGTATTTATAATTTCATTTATTTAAATATTTCACTAATAAGGTAATTACTACATCATCATTGTGTCATAAATAAATTAAATTATTTATTGTCTAAAAATTATAAATAAAATACCATTATTTAGGAAATCGTTCTATATTTCTAAAGAATATTTATAATCTAATTTATCTTATGTATAACCCTATATTAAAAATGTTTTAGTTATTAAACTTTGATTTTAACTCTTTTAACTCTTCTTTGAATTAAATAATAATAAATGTCCTAATCTAATCCATGTGGACCAAATAGGTTCATATTTTATTCCTAAATTTTTTTCGGTCGAATTATACTTATTCAATAGAATTAGGACATGTGTTAGGGTAATAATAATATCATATTTACCCTTAATTACCCTATTTATATTTAACCGTGGTAGATAAAAGTAAAAAGTTATTATTCACAAAAAAATTATTTTTATCTTATTGAACCAAATTTTACTCCTTGATATTAATCATTTCTCTCAGATTTTTTAAATTCCACTCACAGAAGTGGTAAAATTACGTTTTATGTGAATTTGTAAATTCTCCTAGGAGATGGGTAGAAGACGGTTAAAAGTTCAATAAAATTTTTATATATCTAAAATTATTATAAACTGACTCTAATGAATTACATTGAACATATATAGATATTATTTATCTATTTTGACCTAAAATAAATTTAAATAAAATAAATAATTATTTAAAAAAAATTCGGTTTTAAACTATGACTTGGTGTTTTTCACTATTCATCAAAAATTGAAAGTTTTCAGAAAAATACCAAAATTTCACCCTAGGATAATTTCGATATTCCGAATCCAAAAATGAAGTCCATTTTGAAAGATAATGTAACGCCCCTACCCTAGTTACCCAGATTCGGTGCATTATTACATAACATTGGCATGATCACAAGAAAGATCAAATCTCGAAAGACCGATTGGTTTAGTAGCCTTGGAAACACTAGATATATTCATAAGTTTTACATTACATCATAAATTGAAAAACTACTAAAACAACATAATGTCTCCACAGTCCACACTATTATCCCCTCATAATATCCCTGCAGGTCATTCATAACTTACTTTTTCACATCCTGGGAAAAATAAAACATAGAAAAGGGGTGAGCTCAAATGCCCAGTAAGGATAACAATATACCGGAAACATTCATAAATAAGAATAAACATTTAAGGCTATGTATAACTAAAACAAAAGCCTTTTAAACTTGAACTTCAACATAGTATGGAAAAAGTAACATGAAATAATGCCATTTACTTGTTCACATTGATATTCTACTAATCGAATAATCACATCCAATATAAATAACCACTTTCATAATGTTGGAATAAATAATGCCAGACTATCATAACCACATAGCCAAGGACTCGTGCCAAGACTACAAATAAGATTTTGCCAAGGCCTTATGCCAAGACACTAGTTTTTCTCATGAGACCTACCGATGCATCGAGGAGCTATAGTGGGCTCCACCCGTCACATATTAAGTCCAATGCATTCCCATATCAAAAGGTTTAAACATAACATAAACATTCGTATTAAAACTAGCATACGAAATGTCAATACTTTCACCATAAACTATGAATGGTATAAAAATAGCACATCCACAGTCAAACATATCACAAAACCTTCAATACAATATAGAAGTTTTGTATCATAATAAATCAACTTCAAATAATCTTAAAATCCATCAAAGGATGTTGACATAGATGAAATCAAAATTCTTTTTAAAGAAATATCTCCTTTTATTTTGAAATCATTTAAGATCCATATAAAATAAAACATTTTCTTTGAAAATATTCTTATAAGCTTGTAAGGGAAGCTTTGAAGATTTTATAACGGCGGAAAATAGCCGCACCCGCCGTATAAGTTAAAAAAAACATTCTTACCATAATTCTGTCGAAAAGGTTAAAAAGGACCTTGTTTTGAAAACGACGGAAAGATTCCTTTATAAACCTCTTATAAAAAGTCAAACAAGGGTATAAATTACTTTAACCCATATTCTTGTAGATAATAAATATGTTTTTAAATACATTTCGAAGAAACATGGATGTGGATGATAAAGAAATCCTAGTAGATTATTACGTATAAACAACCTCGGATAATGAAGAGATTGTGAAATAACCCTTACCTTGTACTTTTCCTTGGTTGGGGTAGGTTAACCTCCTGTATAATGGTGAAATAATTGTTATTAAATTATACAATAATCATATACATTAATATGATATCATATATGATCTTTTAATATTGATTTGATAATAATATCTTAGTATTATCGTTGTTTCGGGTGTTAACTTACTTGTTTTCTTTTATATGTTTTGTTACATAAGACATGTTTGTAAAGGATAGGTTGTATATTATTCATATCCAGAATGATATCAAGTCCTTAAACATCATTTTTTAAATCATCAAATGATAATTATACTTGAATGGATACGATGGAGAATGAATCGCATCGCGTTCGTGGAGACGATAGTCCGTACGTACGCACGAGCGACAATATCATTCTTTTCATATTAAAATAATATATAAATGGATGGTATATCAAATATAAACAATAATTAACATGTTATATTTATTATTTACATGAGTTACATATCATTATTATACCCATCCAAATATTAATATATGGAATAACAATTACACCACGACGTGGAGACGGTAAGCCGTACGTACGCACGTATGGTGACATGTTATTCAAAGGGTGGATAGAATACTGAATATGGTTGTAACATATTTATAATAACATCACAGTATATATATGATACTGGAGTTATTATTTTAGAATGGTAACAACAAAGGAAGAAGAAGTGGAAGAATAAATGAACTTGGAAAAGGGTGGTGAAATCATTACCTCTTCTTCGGGTTCTTCCTTTTGATTTGATCAAAAGGGCTCTTTAGGTTGGCTTTCTGATCAAACTAAGGCCTCTAGGTTGTAGTGAGGGAATTTGGGAGAGTATTTGGGTAGATTTTGGCCTATCCAAAAGGCTTTTAAGGTGTGAAGAAATGAGAAGGAGGAGTTCCCTTTTATAAGAGGGGTGAGGGGCACCTTTGGAAAAGCTAGAGATATTAGTTTATAATAAATTCATATTGGGTTTACAATGGCTCCAAAGTTGACTATTCAAATTTTAAGGTGGGGATGGGTCGAAAACAACTCAACCAATAGAATTTAGACAGGTTTGGGTACTTATATTAACCTTATCCTTAAGTATTAACTCTAAGTTAATTAGTTTCACTTTTACAATGTCTCTTTGTATTTTTATATAATATGGTTAATAAACATACTATATACATCCAAGATACCCCCAAGTGGTCCATTAATGATGAAACTATCATGATATAAGTCTCTTGGCCGAACCTTAGATTTTTAGGAATTTAATATCAATTAATAATATAATATTTGTTTTAAGAACTCTTTTATGTCAATTTTGACACTATTCAATAGTTTATTTTTTTGAAACTCATAACAGATTGATTACTTCGAAAAACGTCAATTAAATCAATCCTAATATATCATATTATCCTATAGAATTAGTTTAATTCATTAAAAGTTTCATATTATATTTATTTGGGTATTTATAATATCAATTATTTTAATTTTTCATTATTATAGTAATTACTGCATCATCATTGTGTCATAAATAAAATAAATTATTTATTGTCTAAAAATTATAAATAAAATATAATTATGTATTAAATCTTTTTATCTTTATAATGAATATTTATAATCTAAAATCCAACATATATAACCCTATGTAACAATTGTTTTTCTAAAAGATATATGCTTGTGTCATTTTTGTATTCATTTTAACTTAATTAAAATAAAGTGTCATTATCACTTACAAGTGGATCCAGGGAGTCCCAAAATCGACCCAAAGATGCCCATGGTCGACCATGTATCAACCAATTGGGTTAAGACACGTTTTAGGGTAATTTAGTATTATTATAATATTATTTTTTAACCCTTATTTACCGAATTTACCCTTAACCATGGTAAATAAAATATTTACCGCAGTAATTATTCAAAATGTCTAAAAATAAAAGTTACCTATTTACACAATTTGGACATCCTGATTCCAAATATGGAATCCATTTTTCTAAATTCAAAACACAGAAGTGGCAGAAATTAATTTAAAATTAATTCCCGCTGTCAAAATAAAAAGCGTGTTTTTAAGAGATAATAACTATCAAAAGATTGACACTTGTTTATGTTCGGTTTAATTGTAAAATTATGTTCTATGACCAAAATTATATTAAATGGTAAAAATATATTCTAAATATACTTTAAAACAACTAAAATTCATAATTTATCACTATTAATTATTTTGATTAAAAAAGTTTTTTTTAATTAAAATTTAGTAATTTTCACTATTCATCAAAATATGAAAGTTATCCGAAAAGTACCAAAATTTCACCTTAGGCTAAATTAGATATTCCGAATCCAAAAATGAAGTCCATTTTGAAATATAAAATATATATAATTTTAAAAAGTAGGTATTACTATTCATAACGGCTAGTTTGATTGGTTGTTAGAACTCGGTGTTGCGTACAACACATGCTATCGCATTATTCAAAGAGAAGCGTACCGTAGAAGTTTGGGGTGTTACATTCTCCCCTCCTTCAAATAATTTCGTCCTCGAAATTTCAAGAATACTATTTCATGAAAAGACTCGGGTGGTTCTTCATCATAAGTTCCTCGGGTTCCCACGTTGCATCTTCCATCTTATGGTTTCTCCACAAAACTTTTACCAGACGCGTCGTCCGGTTTCTCAGTACTTGTTCTCTCGTATCAAGAATCCTGGCGGGCTCTTCACAATAGGAAAGATCGGGTTCCAGTTCTAATTCCTCATAGGTGAGTACATGCGTTGGATCAGGCACGTATTTCCTCAACAGAGATACGTGGAACACATCGTGAACTTTGGAGAGACTTGGCGGCATTTCCAATCAGTAAGCTACAACCCCAATTCGTTCTTGAATTTTGAAAGGTCCGTTGTACCTGGGACTCAATTTACCTTTCTTACCAAAACGTATGACTCCCTTCCACGGAGATACCTTCAGGAAAACATGATCACCGACTTGAAATTCCAAATCCTTCCTTCGATTATCGGCATAGCTCTTCTGCCTACTTTGAGCTGCTTTGATGTCATTTTGGATTACTTTCACCTTTTCCACCGTTTCCTCCACCAGTTCTGGGCCTAAAAGTTTTCTTTCACCAACGTCATCCCAACAGGTTGGTGTACGACATCTCTTTCCGTATAACGCTTCATATGGTGCCATCTGAATACTCGAATGAAAGCTATTGTTATAGGAAAATTCTACTAGAGGTAAGTATTGATCCCACATACCCTGAAAGTCATGTGAGCAAGATCTCAACAAGTCTTCTAGGGTTTGAATAGTCTGTTCTGATTGTCCATCTGTCTGAGGGTGGTAAGCAGTGCTCAAATGAAGTTTAGTATCCAGGGATTTCTGAAGACTTTTCCAAAATCTTGAAGTAAAACGTGGATCACGATCAGAAACAATTGATAGGGGTACTCCATGAAGTCTCACAACTTCATTAATATATAGTCTTGCTAGACGTTCTTGGGGTAGATCTTCTCTTATAGCAAGAAAATGCGCTGACTTGGTAAGACGATCAACAATAACCCATATTGCATCATTCCTTCTAGGAGTCTTTGGTAGCCCCATGACAAAGTCTATCGTAATATTGTCCCATTTCCACTCCGGTATGGGAAGAGGTTGCATGACTCCTCCAGGCTGTTTCCTTCCAGCTTTCACTTGTTGACAAACCATACATCTTGACACAAAATCAGAAATCTCCCTCTTCATGTTGTCCCACCAAAAATGTTCCTTCAAATCTCTATACATTTTGGTGCTCCCAAGGTGTATAGAGAAATTGGAACTATGAGCATCATCCAGTAATTCCCTTTTTAGATCAGGTAAATCGGGAACACAAAGTCTCTTCCCGAATTTCAAAATTTCATCTTCATACACAAAGTCTCTCAATCTCCCATCATTCACAGCTTTAATCTTCTTTTGGAATTCTTCATCATCAGTATGAGAACTCTTAATCCTTTCTAGTAAAGATGGTTTGGCAACCATTTGAAAAAGCATTGATGTTTCACCTTCCCTGGTTATTCCCATGTCCATCTTCACTAGATCCATGAAAATTGGATCCCTTTCAATTCTCATATTGTTCAAAACTCCATGGTATTTTTTACTCAAAGCATCTGCCACCTTGTTTTCCTTACCCGGGTGGTAGTGTATCATACAATCATAATCCTTGAGTAATTCAAGCCATCTCCTTTGCCTCATGTTGAGTTCTTTTTGTGAGAAAATATACTTCAAACTCTTGTGATCAGTATAAATCTCACATGTTTCACCATAGAGGTAGTACCTCCATATCTTCAAAGCAAAGATCACAGCTGCTAACTCGAGATCATGAGTAGGATAGTTTTGTTCATGAATTTTCAACTGTCGTGATGCATAGGCAATAACTCTATCATTCTGCATAAGGACACAACCAAGTCCTTTCTTCGATGCATCACTATAAATAACGAACCCATCATTCCCCGATGGTAGAGTCAATATAGGAGCATTGACTAATCTTTTTTTCAGTTCTTCAAAACATTCTTCACACTCTTTTGTCCAAACAAATTTAACCCCTTTACGTGTGAGCTTCGTTAATGGGTTAGCCAATCGGGCAAAATTCTGGACGAAACGTCGATAATAACCTGCCAAACCAATAAAACTGCGTACCTCAGTTATACTCGTAGGTGCTGGCCATTCTTGGATTGCCTTGGTCTTAGAAGGATTAATAGAGATTCCATCTTTAGAGACAATATGGCCAAGAAAAGAAATCTCCTGAAGCCAGAATTCACACTTGCTAAACTTCCCATATAATTCATGCCTCCTCAGAGTCTTCAAGATAATGCGCAAGTGATTTTCATGATCTTCATAGGTTTTGGAGTATACCAAGATATCATCAATAAATACCACAACAAATTCATCGAGATACTCCTTGAAAACTCTATTCATCAGATCCATGAATACAGATGGTGCATTACTCAATCCAAAAGGCATTACAGTAAACTCATAATGCCCGTACCTGGTTCGAAATGCTGTCTTCGGAATGTCTTCCTTCTTTACACACAACTGATGGTATCCAGATCGAAGTTCAATCTTTGAAAAGTATTGAGCTCCATGTAGTTGGTCAAATAAATCATCAATACGAGGTAGGGGATACTTGTTCTTTATCGTTATAGCATTGATCTCCCTGTAGTCGATACATAACCTCATAGATCCATCTTTCTTTTTAACAAAAAGAACAGGGGATCCCCATGGAGAAACAATAGGGAGAATAAATCCTTTATTACTCAATTCCTCTAGTTGTTTCTTTAGTTCGACTAACTCTACAGTATCCATTCTGTAAGGGGTCTTCGATATAGGCCTTGATCCAGGAATCAAATCAATGGAAAACTCAACTTCTCGTTCTGGAGGATGTCCAGGTAAATCTTTCGGAAATACATTTACAAATTCTTTCACAACAGGTACATCCTCTATTTGAACATTCCTTTCCTCACCCGCAGTTATTTCATTCTCTTCCTCCCCAATAATTGAATTTAGTTGAGCTATTGAGGGTGTATCTAAATAACAATTAGGTGGTGACGATTTTGCTCTAAAGATAAGGTGTTCCTTATCATTATCATCAAGAATCGTAACCTCTTTCTTCTTACGATAAATCTTCGCATCATAGTCCGAAAGCCAGTCCATACCGAAGATTATATCAAACTCAATCATAGGTATGACGATGAGATCAACAGATAAAGAAAATTTATGTGCTCTAATGGGGACTGATTCACAAAACTTTGTTGCAATGATACTTCCCTTAGGAGTTTTAACTGAAAACTCCCTTATTAAATCAAATTGGAAATATCTAATTTTCTTAGCAAACTGGGAAGATATGAAACAATGAGACGATCCAGAGTCAAATAATGCATTTTCTAAACTTGAGGAAACCATTAAATTACCTGCCACCACGTCTTTTGGAGCTTCTACCTCTGCAGTAGTGATAGCATAAGCCTGGCCTTGATCCATTGGCCTTTTCTGAGGTAAGTTCTCCTGACGCTTAGGACATGCATTTTCATAATGCCCCATCTCCCTATAATTGTAGCACTGAACATTGGTATCTTCCTTCTTCCCCTTGCAATCAAGAGCTTGGTGGCCTTTTTCACCACACTTGTAACAGACTCCCATTCCCTTCAAGCAAGTACCAGGATGTTTCTTCCCGCATTTACCACAAGATGGATATTCAACCTTTCCCTTCTTCCCCTTATTTCCATTCCCAGATTGATCAGCAGGTCTCTTCTTCTCTTGCTTTTCTTTAAAGTCATAAGACTTAGAGAATTCCTTTTCGGTCTTGATAGCACATGAGACAATGTCTTCGTACGATGAAAAGGATTGTGAGACTAATGCTCGACGAAGAAATGGTTTTAACCCATCAAAGAAACGATCAATCTTACTTCTTGGGTTGCGAATATAATCTCCAACATACCTCGCTAACCTTGTAAAGTTAGCCTCATACTTTGTGACATTCTCATCCTCCTTTTTTCTCAGACTCAGAAATTGCCTTTCCATATCTGCTCGATGGTCGCGAGGAAAGTATTTTTCTAAAAACAGATCTTTGATCTCCCTCCATTCCATATTTGATACTTCATCATCTTCCTTCATGTTTTGAATTAATGACCACCATTGATCAGCATCTCCAGTGAGGCGGTAAACTGCCATGATAACTTTTTCCCTTTCATTACTCCCCAAAGCCTGAAATATTTTCTCTAGGGAAAATATACATTGCTCTGTTGCTAAGGGATTTGTACTCCCATTGAAAGTTGGTGGTTGTTGCCTCATGAATCGATCTAACATTGATCCTCCACGCTGCGGATCAGGGTGCTCCATACGGGTAAGGTTATTATTCATAACCTGAGTAAGTTGTCCCAGTATGGTGATTAGCTGATCGGCACCAGTTGCATCACCAGCCCCACTATAATTATCTTGAGCAGGAGGGAAATCCCTACATGGAGTGCGTGCATTGATACAGTTTTCATTTCTTCCACTAGGCGCCATTTCTAAACAATGGCATAAACTAGATCAGTTTATGAATCAAAATACATAATCTCATACTTATAAAACACTTAACATAAATTGAACTATTTATGGATATAATCCATAATCATAAAAATGTTTTCTTTGAGAAAGTATATACTCATAAAACCTTCATAATGATTTGTAAATAAAATGAGAGTTATCCTAAGCATATCCCCCGGGAGTGTCGTAACCAAGAGTGCAGCAAGGCCCGTTGTCGTGCACCAGTTCCCGTTCGAGTCTAGCTCAAAGCGGTGTTTTAGGGTTTTACCCCTAGGTACATCTGTGCCAGAGCCGCCTCTACCTGCTCGTATCCAGACAGGGATGTATTGCTCGGAAAACTCACAAAATCTCTACAATACCAAAATTCTAGGAAGTTCTTCTATACTAATCCTCAAAGTTCATCTTAGGTCTACGTGCTCTAATCAGAGTTTATCTAAATCTAGCTTCCAAGGTTTGTGTTAAACTTCCTCTGATACCAACTGTAACGCCCCGACCCCAGTTACCCAGATTCGGTGCATTATTACATAACATTGGCATGATCACAAGAAAGATCAAATCTCGAAAGACCGATTGGTTTAGTAGCCTTGGAAACACTAGATATATTCATAAGTTTTAAATTACATCATAAATTAAAAAACTACTACAACAACATAATGTCTCCATAGTCCACACTATTATCCCCTCATAATATCCCTGCAGGTCATTCATAACTTACTTTTTCACATCCTGGGAAAAATAAAACATAGAAAAGGGGTGAGCTCAAATGCCCAGTAAGGATAACAATATACCGGAAACTTTCATAAATAAGATTAAACATGTAAGGCTATGTATAACTAAAACAAAAGCCTTTTAAACTTGAACTTCAACATAGTATGGCAAAAGTAAAATGAAATAATTCTATTTACTTGTTCACATGGATATTCTACTAATAGAATAATCACATCCAATATCAATAACCACTTTCATAATGTTGGAATGCATAATGCCAGACTATCATAACCACATAGCCAAGGCCTCGTGCCAAGACTACAAATAAGATTTTTCCGAGGCCTTGTGCCAAGACACTAGTTTTTATCATGAGACCTACCGATGCATCGAGGAGCTATAGCGGGATCCACCTGTCACATATTAAGTCCAATGCATTCCCATACGAAAAGGTTTAAACATAACATAAACATTCGTATTAAAACTAGCATACGAAATGTCAATACTTTCACCATAAACTATGAATGGTATAAAAATAGCACATCCACAGTCAAACATATCACAAAACCTTCAATACAATATAGAAGTTTTGTATCATAATAAATCAACTTCAAATAATCTTAAAATCCATCAAAGGATGTTGACATAGATGAAATCAAAATTCTTTTTAAAGAAATATCTCCTTTTATTTTGAAATCATTTAAGATCCATATAAAATAAAACATTTTCTTTGAAAATATTCTTATAAGCTTGTAAGGGAAGCTTTGAAGATTTTATAACGGCGGAAAATAGCCGCACCCGCCGTGTAAGTTAAAAAAAACATTCTTACCATAATTCTGTCGAAAAGGTTAAAAAGGACCTTGTTTTGAAAACGACAGAAAGATTCCTTTATAAACCTCTTATAAAAAGTCAAACAAGGGTATAAATGACTTTAACCCATATTATTGTAAATAATAAATATGTTTTTAAATACATTTTGAAGAAACATGGATGTGGATGATAAAGAAATCCCAGTAGATTATTACGTATAAACAACCTCGGATAATGAAGAGATTGTGAAATAACCCTTACCTTGTACTTTTCCTTGGTTGGGGTAGGTTAACCTCCTGTATAATGGTGAAATAATTGTTATTAAATTATACAATAATCATATACATTAATATGATATCATATATGATCTTTTAATATTGATTTGATAATAATATCTTAGTATTATCGTTGTTTCGGGTGTTAACTTACTTGTTTTCTTTTATATGTTTTGTTACGTAAGACATGTTTGTAAAGGATAGGTTGTATATCACTCATATCCATAATGATATCAAGTCCTTAAATATCATTTTTTAAATCATCAAATGATAATTATACTTGAATGGATACGATGGAGAATGAATCTCATCGCGTTCGTGGAGACGGTAGTCCGTACGTACGCACGAGCGACAATATCATTATTTTGATATTAAAATAATATATAAATGGATGGTATATCAAATATAAAGAATCATTAACATGTTATATTTATTATTTACATGAGTTACATATCATTATTATACCCATCCAAATGATAATATATTGAATAACAATTACACCACAACGTGGAGACGGTAAGCCGTACGTACGCACGTATGGTGACATGTTATTCAAAGGGTGGATAGAATACTGAATATGGTTGTAACATATTTATAATAACATCACAGTATATATATTATACTGGAGTTATTATTTTATAATGGTAACAACAAAGGAAGAATAAGTGGAAGAAGAAATGAACATGGAAAAGGGTGGTGAAATCATTACCTCTTCTTCGGGTTCTTCCTTTTTATTTGATCAAAAGGGATCCTTAGGTTGGATTTATGATCAAAATAAGGCCTCTAGGTTGTAGTGAGGGATGTTGGGAGAGTATTTGGGTAGATTTTGGCCTAACCAAAAGGCTTTGAAGGTGTGAATAAATGAGAAGGAGGAGTTCCCTTTTATAAGAGGGGTGAGGGGCACCTTTGGAAAAGCTAGAGATATTAGTTTATAATAAATTCATATTCGGTTTAAAATAGCTCCAAAGTTGACTATTCAAAGGTTAAGGTGGGGATGGGTCGAAAACAACTCAACCAATAGAATTTAGACAGGTTTGGGTACTTATATTAACCTCATCTTTAAGTATTAACTCTAAGTTAATTAGTTTCACTTTTACAATGTCTCTTTGTACTTTTATATAATATGGTTAATAAACTTACTATATACATCCAAGATACCCCCAAGTGGTCCATTAATGATGAACCTATCATGATATAAGTCTCTTGGCCGAACCTTAGATTTTTAGGAATTTAATATCAATTAATAATATAATATTTGTTTTAAGAACTCTTTTATGTCAATTTTGACACTATTCAATAGTTGATTTTTTTGAAACTCATAAAAGATTGATTACTTCGAAAAAAGTAAATTAAATCAATCCTAATATATCATATTATCCTATAAAATTAGTTTAAATCATTAAAAGTTTCATATTATATTTATTTGGGTATTTATAATATCAATTATTTTAATTTTTCACTATTATAGTAATTACTGCATCATCATTGTGTCATAAATAAAATAAATTATTTAATGTCTACAAATTATAAATAAAATACAATTATGTAGGAAATCGTTTTATATTTCTAATGAATATTTATAATCTAAAATCCAACATATATAACCCTATGTAACAATTGTTTTTCTAAAAGATATATGCTTGTGTCATTTTTGTATTCATTTTAACTTAATTAAAATAAAGTGTCATTATCACTTACAAGTGGATCCATGGGGTCCCAAAATCGACCCAAAGATTCCAATGGTCGACCATGTATCAACCAATAGGGTTAAGACACGTTTTAGGGTAATTTAGTATTATTATAATATTATTTTTTTAACCCTTATTTACCGGATTTACCCTTAACCATGGTAAATAAAATATTTACCGCAGTAATTATTCAAAATGTCTAAAAATAAAAGTTACCTATTTACACAATATGGACATCATGATTCCAAATATGGAATCCATTTTTCTAAATTCAAAACACAGAAGTGGCAGAAATTAATTTAAAATTAATTCCCGCTGTCAAAACAAAAAGCGTGTTTTTAAGAGATAATAACTATCAAAAGATTGACACTTGTTTATGTTCGGTTTAATTGTAAAATTATGTTCAATGACCAACATTATATTAAATGGTAAAAATATATTCTAAATATACTTTAAAACTACTAAAATTCATAATTTATCACTATTAATTATTTTGATTAAAAAAGTTGTTTTTAATTAAAATTTAGTAATTTTCACTATTCATCAAAATATGAAAGTTATCCGAAAAGTACCAAAATTTCACCTTAGGCTAAATTAGATATTCCAAATCCAAAAATGAAGTCCATTTTGAAATATAAAATATATATAATTTTAAAAAGTAGGTATTACTATTCATAACGGCTAGTTTGATTGGTTGTTAGAACTCGGTGTTGCGTACAACACACGCTATCGCATTATTCAAAGAGAAGCGTACCATAGAAGTTTGGGGTGTTACAGATAAAATTTATAAAATTTCAAAAAGTTGGTATTAATATTTATAACGGCTACTTTGATTAGTCATGGTGTGTTATAATCTTGAAGTTGCGTACAATGCAAGCTATTGAATTATTCAAAGGGAAACGTACCATGGATGTTTGTGGTGTTACATTCTCCCCTCATTCAATAAATTTCATCCTCAAAATTTTTATAATTGGTCTTGGGAATATAATGGAAAGTCTCACATCAGAAAAAGAGTCAATAAAACTATCACTTTAAAAGAAAGAAAGATAAGTACAAATGTCACCCAAGTTAACCCATACTAGGATTCCATGTAGGAAAATATGGATATATAAGATAAAATAAGTGTCAAGTTTTGATGGAGAGGGATAGAAAACATGATCAGGAGAAAGTTAATAACAACAAAAACACAAAATTGTGATGAGACAAACAGTCATTAGTCTCCCAGTAGGAAAAGTAAACGGATAACATTTTTTTTGTTTTAAGTGAAATTACATAAAGGTGAGGAATTAATTTATGATATTGACTAAGAGCATAAAGGGATAAAGTTAATTTTTAAGTAGAGTTTCATTTTTTAATAAATTTCTACCACTACCTCATTTTTTTAAACGATGAGTATTCAAGAAGACTTGGTCACACTAGAAGAGCTAGAATAAACTTCTATAGAATCACATGATCCACGAAGGATAAAAAATATATTTACCTTGTATTTAGAGATTAATGAAAATTAAAATGGTTAGAATAAGATCGGATGATCCCCCAAAAGGAAATTCCATTAGATAAAGAAACACTAATCTTAATTTCTAAAATTAAACCAACAATACCCCAAAGTTAAATAAATACCATTCAATAAACAATTGTCCTTAAAATCATTCAATATAATCCAAACTAATATTGAAACCCTAAACTTAGAAGAATTTGGTTATGTAGTCTTCCATGTTAAATTGTATCTCCAAATGAAATCAACTACTCTTAAAGTCACATACTTAAAAGTAATTAACCTAATCACATATTCTCTATTGTAGGTTAATCATTTCCATAAATAACCCAAATCACTATAAATGAACAATAAAAACATAGATAAAAATCCACCATTACTCCTCAAATTAAATCCCATAGTATTCTATTTTCATTGGGCATGTAGTGTTCCCAACAAAGCGAACATATTCTAAAATAACATTTATCACATAATCACCAAATCATTCTCCTACAATAAGGGTATTCATTTGTTAATACATAAGTTCCAAACCCAACTTATTATTGATTAATAAAATAATTTAACTAAAAATAATTAGTCACACTAACCAGGGACTTCACGTAGTCTAATGGTAGGAGATAAATCCCTATCGCACTTTGGTTGTGGGTTCTATTCCCAAAGCTTTGTCTGACGCGACAGGTTGTCGCACGGTATGCGTGTTGTCCTTTTTCAAAAACTATATTTTATAACATTACCAAAATGAGATAAGTTCCACAAAATAACCACAAAATAATTTAACCACAAATGTTATCTCATACCTTGAATTTTCATCCCAAAATATTATAACTTGTAATTGCTTCAAACCCAATGATCATATCAAACCAAATGGTTATTTATAACTATATCCACAAGAGAAAATATAAGTCTTTCTCAAATATCACTCTCACATGTAAAACTGTATGGTTATAAATACAAGAGAAAATTATTCCAAAGCAATCCCATCAATAAGAAACACTAATACTTTTAAACATTTCTCCAAAAATTTATTTCCATATAGCTTCTTCTTTGACCAAGAAAATATCCTATAGAATAGGGCATTCACACAGTTAATGGTCAGGTCCCCTACATTTACAGAAAATGACTGTAAATTGATTCTTGGGACCATTTTTATTTTCTTCCATAGTACTCTTCATTTTTTCTCGGCAATTATTTACTTTATATCCTTCTTTCCTGCACATAAAGCATTTCTTTGTTCCATTGAGATAGTTTCTTGGGTGTCTCCTTCCACATTTCCTGCATAATGGAAATTGAGGATTATTTTCTCCATAGTCTCCACTACTAGAGATCTTATCATTTATCACCTTTCTCTTCATTTTTGAGTCTGAGAGTTGGTTAATATATTTGTTGTTGATCATATTTTTGGAAAATTGATTTGGCATGAACATGATATCTTTTACGCCTATCAAAATCCCATTTTGTTGCTCATTTCCACCATTGTTCCTACCTTGTACATCATTCTCAAAGTTACTATGAATTCTTTTGAATCCAGCCATTGACTAAAACCAGATATCATTGTGTGAGAAACAGTAGCCATAAAATCATTTAGAGAATATCATGACACTATATTCTCAATTTGAAACACCATAAGATTAAGCTAATTCATTTATTCCCATATTATATTAAAATATTTCAAATCGGTTTGTAAAGAAAATTTAAATTATCCTAAGTATATCCCTCGGGAGTTTCGTAACCAAGAGTCCAGCAAGGCTCGTTGCCGTGGACCAGTTCCCGTTTGAGTCTAGCTCAAAGTGGTGTTTTCGGGTTTAACCCCTAGGTACATCTGTGCCAGAGCCGCCTCTACCTGCTCATATCCATACATGGATATATTTCTCATAAAAAACACAAAATCTCTACAATACCAAAATTCTAGTAATTTCTTCTATACTAATCCTCAAATTTTATCTTAGGGATATGTGATCTAATCAGAGTTTATCTAAATCTAGCTTCCAAGGTCTGTACTAAACTTCCTCTAATACCAACTGTAACACCCTGACCCCAGTTACCCAGAGTTGGTAAATTATTACATAATATTGGAATGATCACAAAACATCAAGTCTCAAAATACCAATTAGTTTAGTATCCTTGGAAGTACTAGATACATTCATAAGGTTTACATTACATCATAAAATGGAAAACTACAATAACATTGTCTCCATAGAAAACACTGAGATCCCATAGACTATCCTTGGAAGTCAGTCATAATATAATTCTTTGCATCTTGGGAAAAATAAAACATTGAAAGGAGTGAGCTAAAATGCTCAGTAAGGATAACATTATAGCAGAAACTTTCATAAATAAGCATAAACTTTTAAGGCAATGTATAACTAAAACAAAAGCCTTTTAAAATTGAACTTCAGAATAATATGGAAAAAATAAAACGAAATAATTCCATTTACTTATTCACATGGATATTCTACTAGTATAATAATAACATGAAATATCAATAACCACTTTCATAATGATGGAATGCATAATTCCAAACTATCATAACCACATATTAAAGGCCTCATGCCAAGACTACAAATAAGATTTTGTCTGGGCCTTGTTCCAAGAAACTAGTTTGTCTCATGAGACCTACCGATGCATCGAGGAGCTATAGCAGGCTCCAACCATCACATAATAAGTCCAATGCATTCCTCATATGAACAGGTTTAAACATAACATATACATTCATATTAAAACAAGCATACGAAATGTCAATACTTTAACCACAAACCATGAATGGTATAAAAATAGCACATCCACAGTCAAACATAACTCATTTGATACAATATGGAAGATTTTATTGTATCATATTAACCTCAATCGAGAATAGTGAAGGATATTGACATAGATGAAAATAATCATCAAAACTATTAGAGAGAAATATCCCAATTTTTCTTGAAATCATTTAAAAGTCACACTATTTTTCAAGAAGCCATTTAAAAATAGATTTTTGAATAAAAGTGTCCCATTCCACTTTGAAACTTTTAAAATGAATTTTGATTTGAAAACATTAATGTCTATATAAATAAATCCTAAAAACCATTTTTAAAACATGGACATTAATGAGAACGATTTAGAATAATAATTCCTTAAAACAGTTAAAATGATATTTTAGTTAGAGTTCTTAACAAAAAGAGAGACACTTTAATACGAATAATTGAGGTAATATAATGTTTGTAATATCATGAGGATAAAGGGATTCATGATATACTATGTCAAAGTACATTATATACACCATATAAAAGTGATTTGGTGTATAAGAACAAAGAAGTCTCAATGGAATGTAAATTGAGATAAAATATCATATAAAGACCATATCCTTAGGTTAAGGATAAATGAACGACATAATTAGGTGCGAAAAATATAAATACACTCAATATTATTGGATTTTCATTGTAATTCAATCAGAGGACATTCACACATATTCTTGTAAAAACAACACCAATGAATTGGTTGCTTAACTCAACAAATGGAGATTGAGTTAATATTACTCTTATCAAGTTCATATAAGTGACTTAAGAATTTATCAATGTAGTGATTATGTGTATCAAAAGTATATCCACATAAAGGGGAGTGTAAACTATGAAATAACCAAATGAATAGTGATTCCACACATAATCATGGAGTAAAATAATCAATGAAGTATGCATAAAGCCGAATGAGTGGAAATTGAAATTTCAAATTCCCTTATCAATTTGGTAACTTACAAAACATACACCCATGAAAGAAGGATTATAAAATTATGATTTATATATCCATAAATTAAAGTATATTACACAATGAATACAATCATGGGCAGTACACACAACACATGCAATAAATATGTGGTGAACAATGGAAATCTCATGAAATTAAAAGTGAGATAAGAAACCCCCTACTTTGTACTTTTTCCTTGGTCGAGGGTAGGTTAACCTCCTGTAAAATGGTGAAATAATTGTTATTGAATTATACAGGAATAATATACATTAATATGATATCATATATGATCTTTTAACATTGATTTGTTAATAATATCTTAGTATTATCGTCGTTTCGGGTGTTAACTTACTCGTTTTCTTTTATATATTTTGTTACATAAGTTATTTTTGTTATTGATAGGTTGTATATTATTCATATCCAAAATGATATCAAGTCCTTAAACATTATTTTTAATCATCAAATGAGAATTAGACTTGAATGGATACAATGGGGAATGAATCTTATCGCGTTCGTGGAGACGGTAGTCCGTACGTTCGCACGAGCGACAATATTTTTTTTAAATGTTGGGGCCGAAGCCTCAATTTATTATTTGAAATCAAAGACCTCTTTAGACTGGGTAGAGGAAGACCCATAACATAGCCCGAAGGCCCAAGACAAAGTGGCCTGAATACAAGGGATGGATATAATACAGAATATAGTTGTAAAATATTTATAATAACATAACAGTATATATAATATACTAAATTTATTATTTTAGAATGGAAATAACAAAGAAATAAGAAGTGGAAGAAGAAAGGATCTTGAAAGAGGATGGTGAAAACATTACCTCTTCTTCGGGTTCTTAATTTTGATTTGATCAAAAGCGATCCTTAGGTTGGATGTCTGATCACACTAAGGCCTCTAGGACGAAGTGAGGGAAGTTGAGAGAATATTTGGGCAGGTTTTGGCCAAACCAAAAGGCTTTGAAGGTATGAATTTGAGAGAAGTGGGAGTGCCCTTTTATAAGAGGGGTGAGGGGCACCTTAGGAAAAGCTAGAAATATTATTTTATAATAAATTCATATTCGTTTTATAATGGATCCAGAGTGGATTATTTAAAGTTTAAGGTCGGGATAGGTCAAAAACCACTAAACCAATAGGCTTTAGACAGGTTTGGGTCACTATATTAACATTATATTTTAGTTTTAACTCTTTGTTAATTAGTTTGACATTTACCATGTCTCTTTAGATTTTTATATTATATAGTTAATGAACTTACTATATACTTTAAAACGAACCCCAATTGGTTAATTAATGATACACCTATAATTATATAAGTCTTTTGGCCGAAACTTAGATTTTTAGGAATTGAATATAAATTAATAATATAATATTTTTTAAAAAACTCTTTTATGTCAATTTTGACACTATTTGGTATTTTGTTTTTTCTAAATTCATAACAGCATTATTACTTCGAACCTAATTCATTTAATCAACCCTAACATGTCATATTAACCTATAAAATTAGTCTAATTCATTTAAAGTATGATGTTATATTTATTTGTGTATTTATAATATCAATTATTTTAATATTTCACTAATAAGGTAATTACTACATCATCATTGTGTCATAAATAAGTTAAATTATTTAATGTCTAAAAATTATAAATAAAATACCATTATGTAGGAAATAGTTTTATATTTCTAATGAATATTGATAATATAATTTATCTTATGTATAACCCTATATTATAATTTTTTTAGTTATTAAACATTGATTTTAACTCTTTTAACTCTTCTTTGAATTAAATAATAATAAATGTCCTAATCTAATCCAAGTGGACCAAAGAAGTTCATATTTTATTTCTAAGGTAGTTTTTGGTTGAATTATACTTAGCCAATAGAATTAGGACATGTGTTAGGGTAATAATAATATCATTTTTACCCTTAACTACCTTATATACATATAACTGTGGTAAATAAAGTTAAAAAGTTACTATCCACAAAAAATTATTTTTATCTTATTGAACCACATTTTACTCCTTGATATTAATCGTGTCTCTCAGATTTTTTAAATTCTACTCATATAAGTGCTAAAATTATGTTTTATGTGAATTTTCAAATTCTCATAGGAGATGGGTAGAAGACGGTTAAAAATTCACTAAAAAATATATATATTTATATATAATTTTTATAAACCGATTCCAATGAATTACATTGAACTTATATAGGTATTATGTATCTATTTTGAACTAAAATAAATTTAGATAAAATAAATAATTATTTAAATAAAAATTCGGTTTTAAACTGTGACTTAGTGTTTTTCACTATTCATCAAAAATTGAAAGTTTTTAGAAAAATACAAAAATTTCACCGTAGGCTAATTTCGATATTACGAATCCAAAAATGAAGTCCATTTTGAAAGATAAAATTTATAAAATTTCAAAAACTGGGTATTACTATTCATAATGGCTACTTTGATTGGTCGTGGTGTGTTAGAATCTCGAAGTTGCATACAATGCAAGATATTGCATTATTTAAAGGGAAACGTACCATGGAATCTTGGGGTGTTACATACATAACTTAAATTGTGTAGTAAAAAGAGTTTAGGTTTTTGAGAGTGCTCAAATGGGGAGATGACTCCAAAAGATGAAAAAATAACTAAAGGAGTTAGTTCATGACATGTATATATATTTATTAAATGAATGGATTCTGGGAAGAAGACATGAATTTATGATTATGGCATGAAAATTATTAATGGTGAGAGATATTATTCACATTGTGAACTGTGATTTTGGGATTTTAGGCTAAGGTGATGCATGTTTTGGTAAAACATCCATTCTAAAAGTTCACATCAGGAACCCATTATTCATGTTCTGAATCATGTATATTCAAGTAGATTATTTTTTTTGGTCACCCATATATTTTCTCATTCATCTCCCTTTCATTTCTCCAAAACCTAAATGTTCTCTAGGTTATTTTTCATGACCATTCTCCATCTAAAGTCCTTCACTTGGAGTGTAACACCCCAATATTTCACAGTACGTTATTTCTTCAAAGTAATTCAATAACTTTCACTACACGCAACACCGAGTTCAAGCACACCACGACTTACCAAACTAGCCGTTAAAAAGTGGTTATGAATAGTATTAACTGAATTTTTAACTTTATATAATCCTTATAATTTTAGAATCCATATTTTGAGTTTCTTATACATAATGTAAGAACAAATTCATTTTTTAGATAAAGGATGTAGTTTTCAGAAAATACAATTTTACCGCCTTTTGAGGGAGAACCCTTTTTAAATCCAATATTGGACACTTTTATATATTCAATTTGACAAAATAAACTTATTCTTTAGAATCGAGAGATAAAAATTTAGTTTTAATAAATTTTTTGTATTTTTCTGATAACTTCCATATTTTTGGTGAATAATAGAAAAATAATAAATTTTAATTAAAAAAAATAAATTTTTTAATCGAAATAAATTATAGTGTAAAAATATACATTTTAATGGTTTGGAATTATAAATAGATTATATTTTTACCATTTAATCCAATGATGGTCATTTTAAGTAATATCACTTTTAAATTGTATATAAACAAGTGTCAATCTTTTGATAGTTGTTATTTCTTACAAATACGCCTTTTGGTTTTGACAACATGAATTAATTTAAAATTAATAAATAAAAATTCTATATTTTTAATTTTGTAAAATAGACTTCATTTTTTAATTCAAAATATCAAAATTAGCTTAGGGTGAATTTTCGGTATTTTTCTGAAAACTTTCAATTTTTGATTAATAGTGAAAAACATTGAGTTATAGTTTAAAAATGAATTTTAATTTAAATAAATATTTATTTTATTTAAATTAATTTATTTAAAAATAGAAAATTAATACTTATATAAGTTCAATGTAATTCATTAGAGTCAGTTTATAATACTTTTAGATATATAAAAATTTTATTGAACTTTTTACCGTCTTTTACCCACCACCTTGGAGAATTTGCAAATTCACATAAAACTTTATTTTACCACTTCTGTGAGTTGAATTTAGAAAATCCTAGAGACACAATTAATATCAAGGAGTAAAATTTGGTTCAATAAGATAATTTTTTTGGTGAATAGTAACTTTTTACTTTTATTTACTGCGGTTAAAGGTAAATAGGGTAATTCAAGTTAAAAAGAATATTGTAATAATTCAAAATTACCTTAAAAAAAGTCCTGACCTTATTAGATGGGTAATGTCCGACCATGGAAATCTTTGGGTCAATTTTGGGACCCCATGGAGCCACTTATGAATGATAATGACACTTTATATTAATCAATTTATTGTAAAGGAAAAATTGACATATACAAAAACCTTTTTGTAATTAATTTTTATATGGTGTTATAAAAGTAATATTTTTGACTATAAATATTAATTGGAAGGCTAGAAATCTTTCCAATATCATGGTATTTTTTTATAATTTTTAAACATTGAATAAATTAAATTATTTTGGACGCAATAATGATGCAGTAATTACGTCATTAATAAATCATTTAAATAAATTAGATTATAAATATTAAAATCATATCCAAAACATGTCCAATTATTATTAGATGATTTTATTTCGACCATGAGTCATATTATCTTTGACTCTAATGATTTTTGGACCTTTATAAACCGAATATCATTATATAATAAAACAATATTTTCACACTTTCCTAAAGATCCCCCCATCCCCTTTATAAAAGGAGACCACTTCTAACCAATTCCACACACCACTCAAGCCTTTAGGATCGTCCAAAATCTGCAAAATTAAGCTCCCTACATCCATCTACTCCTTCAAGAAGCCTTAACATAGTCATAAGTCACTTCAAGGAGTCCTTTTGGTTCAAACAAAGGAAGTTGCCCAAATTAAAGGTAACTGTTTCTCTTAACTTATTTTCTATTATTTTACTCCTCCAACCCCTAAACTCTTTTTATTACTATATTTTAAAACAAAAACAGTATCCTAAATATACTAGGATTTTTTTATGAGAAGTATTTGAATTACACTTCCACACGCCTCCATCTAATGCGTGAAGAACATAATGTTTCTGTGGATGGCGAACTAACGCCTCACGAAACGATGATTGTTCAGTTGCCTCCTACCGCCTCTCATGGTGGACATTATGATGGCACTATATTTATATATGATATATATTATGTTCATGTTTTCTTCATAACTATGTATTTTTATTTTATATCATACCTTAATGGTTTCCATTATGGGTAAACGCGATAATTTCATTTGAGGAAGTGCGGCCGCCCCCTCAAAGTGATATGACTCATTCATACCATACATGGAACATATAAAGGATGGTGTTAATGAAATTAAGTAACATATATAAGACATTATATTATACTAGAATAATAATATAACTATGTATCATTTGTTTTTTTTTCTTTTAAAATAAAAAATGAAATGGAAGTAGAATTCGTGCGTACGTACGGGTTATCGTCTCCACGAACACGAAGAGATTCATTCCCCATCGTAACCATTCAAGAATATTTTTCATTTGATTATTAAAAATAATTATTAAGAAATTAATATAAATCTGTATATTAATCAAATACAACCTATCCATAACAAACACGGCTTATGTAACAAAACATATAAAGGGAAACGAATTAGTTAACACCAAAACGACGATAATACTAAAATGCAATATTAGAAGATCATATATGATAACATATTTATGTTTATGGTTCTTGTATAATTTAATAACTATGATTTAAATATTATACAAGAGGTTAACTAACCCTCTACCAATGAAAAGTAAAAGTTAAGGGTTTATTTCACAATCTCTTCATTATCTCAGGTTGTTTATACGTAATTATCTACTGGGACCTATTTATCATCCACATCCATGTTTCTTAAAATAGTATTTCAAAACATTATTAATATTTCATAGACTATGGGTTAAAGTCATTTATACCCTTTTTTGACTTTTATAATATGTTTATAATGGAATCTTTCCATCGTTTTCCAAACAAGGTCCTTTTTAACCTTTTCGACAGAATTAAGGTAAGAATGTCTTTTTTTAACTTTTACGGTGGGTGCGGCTATTTTCTGCCATTATAAAATCGTCGAAGCTTCCCTTAAAAGCTTATAATAATATTTTCAAATTAAATTTTTTCTTTTATAATTATTTGACATTTAAATTATTTCAAAAAAAGAGATATTTTTCTCAAATAGTTTTGATTTCATCTATGTCAACAACCTTTAATAGATTTTAAGCTTATTTGAAGTTGAGTTATTATTATACAAAACTTTCATATTGTATTGAAGGTTTTGTGACATGTTTGACTGTGGATGTTTTATTTTTATACCATTCATGGTTTATGGAGAACATATTGAAATTTCGTATGCTATTTTTAATAATAATGTTAATGTTATGTTTAAACCTGTTCATATGAGGAATGCATTGGACTTAGTAAGTGACTGGTGGATCCCGCTATAGCTCCTCGATGCATCGGTAGGTCTAATGAGACAAACTAGTGTCTTGACACAAGGCCTTGACAAAATCTTATTTGTAGTATAGGCATAATTCCTTTACTATGTGGTTATGATAGTCTGGCATTATTCATTCCTTCATTATGAATGAGGTTATTGATATTGGATGTGATTATTTTACTAGTAGAATATCCATGTGAATAATTAAATGGAATTATTTCACTTTATTTTTTCCATATTATGTTGAAGTTCAATTTTAAAAGGATTTTGTTTTAGTTATACATTGTCTTACATGTTCATTCTTATTTATGAAAGTTCCTGCTATATTGTTATCCTTACTGAGCATATGAGCTCACCCCTTTCGATGTTTTATTTTCCCCAGGATGTGAAGAAGTATTTTATGACTGACATGCAGGGATAGTCTGAGGGGATATGAGTGTGGACTATTTAGAATATGTTGTTGTTGTTTTTTTTTCACTTTATGATGTAATTTAAGAATTATGAATATATCTAGTGTTTCCAAGGATACTTAATTAATCTGTCTTTCGATACTTGATCTTTTGTGATCATGTCGATGTTATGTAATAATGCACCGACTCTGGGTAATTGGGGTTGGGGCGTTATATTTGGTATTAGAGGAATTTTAGTACAAACCTTGGAAGCTTGATTTAGATAAAATCTGATTAGAGCACATAGACCTAATATGGACTTTGAGGATTAGTATAGAAGAACCTCCAAGAATTTTGGTATTGTAGATATTTTGTGATTATTCCGAGAAATATATCCCTGTCTGGATATGAGCAGGTAGAGGCAGCTCTGGCACAGATGTACCTAAGGTTAAAACCCAAAAACACCGCTTTGAGCTAGACTCGAATGGGAACTGGTGCAAGGAAACGGGCCTTACTGCACTCTTAGTTACGACACTCCATGGGGATATGCTTAGGATAATTCTCATTTTCATTAAAAACCATTGTGAAGGGTTTATGAGCATATAATTCCTCAAAGAAAATATTTTTATGATTATAGATTATATCCATTAACTTTTCAAATTACGTTAGGTATTTTACAAGTTTGGAATTATTTATTGCAATTCATAAACTTACCTAGTTTAGGCCATTGTATAGAAATGGCGCCCAGTAGAAGGAATGTGAACTCCAACAATACGTATGATCCAAAGAGTAAGAAGGATCACATATTTCATGATATTAAGACAAAATTTAGAAGGGAAATATTCTCCCATATATTCTCAACATATGAAGAAATAGTATCATGTGTTAATAAGATAAGTAAAGAATTATCTAAGTCCTATGGATTTGAAGTGAAGCAAGAGAAGAAAAGAATGGAAAAGATAAATATGGATAAACGGAAGAGGTAAAAGAAGTATTTTCCCATATGTGATAACTGTGGGAAGAAACACCCTGGAACTTGCCTAAAGGGAATGAGAGTTTGTTATAAGTGTGTAGAAAAAGGACACCAAGTACGTGACTGCAAGGGTAAGAAAAAGGTTTCAAATGTAAAATGCTTTATCTGCAAGGTGTTGAGACACTACGAGAATCAATGTCCCTGTCATAAGAGTATACTGCAAATGATGTTATTGGATAATAATAAAGTTATGATACTACCTTAGATAAAGATTAATGACTATTGTTCTTATATTGTTATTATAGAATTTTTTCATTTGAGTGTTTTATTTACAGTATACTGGTTATATGAATTGTGATGATAAATAAGGATTGTACTGCAGTACTATTTTATTGAGGATTTGAGATTATATGATTCTAAGAAAAGTGACTTAATAGTAAGCTGCACTTTTTGGAAAAATACATGGTTGAATGGAATTTAATCCTTAATATGGTCATGATAATGAGGTATTGATTTTGGAATAAGAGATGGTTGATTTGGATAAATTATATTGGATATTCTTGAGTACCTTAAAACTGATTAATGATTTGCATATTCCATCATTGTTGGAGTTTAAATTTTTTTGGATGGATGAAGTATATCCAGTATTCTATAAGGAATAAGGGAGCATGAATGTAATCAATAAGGTTTTATGGCAATTAAGGATGTTGAAGTGTTTTAAAAGAATACATGATGAAGTTATTCACATGTTATTACGTGGAAAAAAGGATCTTCATTGTGTTTACCTTCCTTATAAATTTTGGACAATGAGTTTGGATAGAAGTATTTTGGATAAGTCTAATGGTTGGTATGGATTAAGTTTGAAATTGGATACTATTGTTAAGGTTATTTTTGGACTTTTATAAAAAGGACAACACACAGACCGTGTGACAACCCGTCACGTTGGACAAAGATGTGGGAATCGAACCCACAACCATAGTACCATTGGGATTTATCGCATACCACTAGACTATGTGAAGTCCTTGAATTGTATAATGTAGTTTCTTTTTTTAAGGGTCTGATAGGTGAATTATAAATTCAGTTTTTTGGAACCTTATACGAATCAAATAAATTGAATATTTTTTAGTTCTATTATCTTTTAGAGTGAAAGATGAGTTTGTGGTAGAAATTAGGTTGGTACTCTATTTGTGAAGTATATTTTTTTCTTTTTTCTTCTCTTATTCTATGAAGAAATTAATTCTTAAACATTATTTAAGGGATCTTAAAACTAAAAATGTGTTATCCTAATACCTTATGTTTTTTTGAACCGATGATATTTTAAATCATCATAGATTGATGGCTTTGAGGCCCTCAATTCTACAATTGGTTGTGAATGATGAAATCAATCACTGCCTATAAATATTTACATTTTTCCTCCAATTATGTGTCTATAATTTCCACCAATGATATCCTAATAGAGATCATAATTTGGTGGTGACTTTTTTATTACCCTTTTTTCTCTTATTAAAAATAAATCTTATTAACCCAATTTGTGATGTGGGTTTTCCCATGAAGGTATTTTCTATTTTCAACCTTTTATTTTTGAAGAACAATTTCAAATTGAGAGGACACAATTTATTGAATGAGGGAAGAATTTAACACCCCAAGATTTCATAGTATGTTATTTCTTCAAAGTAATTCAATAACTTTCACTACACGCAACACTGAGTTCAAGCACACCACAACTTACCAAACTAGCCGTTCAAAAGTGGTTATGAATAGTATTAACTGAATTTTGAACTTTATATGATCCTTATAATTTTAGAATCCATATTATGAGTTTCTTAGACATAATGTAAGAACAAATTCATTTTTTAGATAAAGGAAGTATTTTTCAGAAAATGCAATTTTACCACCTTTTGAGGGAGAAACTTTTTTAAATCCAACATTTGACACTTTTATATATTCAATTAGACAAAATAAACTTCTTCTTTAGAATCAGGAGATAAAAATTTAGTTTTGATAAATTTTTGGTATTTTTCTGATAACTTTCATATTTTGGTGAATTGTGAAAATACTAAATTTTAATTAAAAAACAACTTTTTTATAAAAAACATTTATAGAGATAAATTATAAATTTTAATGGTTTGTAAGTATAAATAGATTATATTTTTACCATTTAATCCAATGCTAGTCATTGTATGTAATTTCACTTTGAAATTGGACGTAAATAAGTGTCAATCTTTTGATAGTTATTATTTCTTAAAAATATGCCTTTTGGTTTTGACAACAGGAATTAATTTTAAATTAATAAATTCAACTTCTATGTTTTTAATTTTGGTAAAATTGAATTCATTTTTGAATTTATAATATCAAAATTATCTTAGGGTGATTTTTCGGTATTTTTCTGAAAACTTTAATTTTTGATGAATAGTGAAAAACAATGAGTTATAGTTTAAAACCGAATTTTAATTTAAATAATTATTTATTTTATTTAAATTAATTAATGTCAAAATAGATAAATAATACTTATATAAGTTCAATTTAATTCATTGGAGTCAGTTTATAATAATTTTAGATATATAAAAATTTTATTGAACTTTTTACTGTCTTTTACCCACCTCCTAGGAGAATTTGCAAATTCACCTAAAACCTAATTTTACCACTTATGTGAGTCGAATTTAGAAAATATGAGAGACATGATTAATATGAAGGAGTAAAATTTGGCTCAATAAGATAAAAATAATTTTTGGTAAATAGTAACCTTTTACTTTTATTTACCGTGGTTAAAGGTAAATAGGGTAATTCAAGTTAAAAAGAATATTGTAATAATTAAAAATTACCTTAACAAATTTCATAACCTTATTGGATGAGTAATAACCGACCATGGGAATCTTTTGGTCGATTTTGGGACCCCATGGAGCCACTTATGAATGATAATGTCACTCTAGATTAATTAATTTAATGTAAAGGCAAAATTGACATAAACAAAAACCTTTTAGTAATTAATTTTTATATGGTGTTATATAAGTAATAATTTTGACTATAAATATTCATTTGAAATCTATAAATGTTTCCCAAATCATGGTATTTTTTTATAATATTTAGACATCGAATAAATTAAATTATTTTGGACATAATAAGGATACAGTATTTACCTCATTAATAAATGATTTAAATAAATTAGATTATAAATATTAAAATAATATCCAAAAAATGTCCAATTCTTATTGGATGACTTTATTTCGACCATGAGTCATCTTATATTCTACTCTAATGATTTTTGGACCTTTATAAACTGAATATCATTATATATTAAAATAATATTTTCACACTTTCCTAAAGAGCCCCTCATCCCCCTTATAAAAGGATACCACTTATAACCAATTACACACACCTCTCAAGCCTTTAGGCTCATAAAAACTCTGCCCAATTAAGCTCCATACATCCATATCTTCCTCTTAGAATCCTTACCTTAGGCATAAGGTACTTCAAGGAGTTCTTTTGGTTAAAACCAAAGGAAGTTACCCAAATTAAAGGTAATCGTTTCTCTTAACTTCTTTTCTTTTATTTTACTCCTCCATCCCCTAAAATCATTTTATTACCTTCTTTTATAACAACACCAGTATCCTAAATATACTATGATGTTGTTATGATAAGTATTTTAATTACAATTACGCACGCCTCCATCTAATGGGTGAAGAACATAAAGTTTCTGGGGATGGAAAACTAATGCCTCACGAAACGATGATTGTTCAATTACCTCCTACCGCCTCTCATGGTGGCCATTATGATGGAACTATTTTTATATATGATATATATTATGTTTATGTTTTCTTCATGACTCTGTATTTTTCTTTTATATCACACCTTAAT
The DNA here is from genome assembly GCA_963277665.1 of Viscum album. Taxonomy (NCBI): domain Eukaryota; kingdom Viridiplantae; phylum Streptophyta; class Magnoliopsida; order Santalales; family Viscaceae; genus Viscum; species Viscum album. Next base: position 696,523,367 of record OY728131.1, read on the forward strand.
GGTTTCCATTATGGGTAAACGCGATAATTTCATTTGAGGAAGTGCGGACTACCGCCCCCTCGAAGTGATATGACTCATTCATACCGTACATGGAACGTATAAAGGATGGTGTTAATGAAAATAAGTAAAATATATAAGATATTATATTATAATGGAATTATAATATACCTATTTATCATTTGGTTTTGATTCATTTTAAAATCAAAAATGAAATGGATGTAGCGTTCGTGCGTACGTACGAATTACCGTCTCCACGAACGCGAAGAGATTCATTCGCCATCGTAATCATTAAAGAATATTTTTCATTTGATTATTAAAAATAATGATTAAGAACATAATATCATTCTGGATATTAATCAAATACATCCTATCCATAACAAACACGGCTTATGTAACAAAACATATAAAGGGAAACGAATCAGTTAACACTGAAATGACGATAATACTAAAAGGAAATATTAGAAGATCATATATGATAAAATATTTATGTATATGGTTCTTGTATAATCTAATAACTATGATTTAACTATTTTATAGGAGGTTAACCTACCCTCGACTAAGAAAAATTACAAGGTAAGGGTTTATTTCACAATCTATTCATTATCCGAGGTTGTTTATACGTAATTATCTACTAGGACTTCTTTATCATCCACATCCATGTTTCTTAAAAATGTATTTCAAAACATTATTACTATTTTATAGAATATGGGTTAAATTCATTTATACCCTTGTTGTACTTTTATAAGATTTTTATAAAGGAATCTTTCTGTCATTTTCCAAACAAGGTCCTTTTTAACCTTTTCGACAGAATTAAGATAAGAATGTATTTTTTTTAACTTTTACGGTGGGTGCGACTATTTTCCACCGGTATAAAATCGTTTAAGATTCCCTTAAAATATTATAAGAATATTTTCAAAGTAAATTTTTTCTTTTATAATTATGATACATTTAAATGATTTCAAACAAAGAGATATTTATCTCAAATAGTTTTGATTTCATCTATGTCAACATCCTTTGATGGATTTTAAGCTTATTTGAAGTTTATTTGTTATGATAAAAAACTTCCATATTTTATTGAAGGTTTTGTGAATTGTTTGACTGTGGATGTGTTATTTTTATACCATTCATGGTTTATGGAGAAATTATGGACATTTCGTATGCTAGTTTTAATAAGAATGTTTATGTTATGTTTAAACCTGTTCATATGAGGAATGCATTGGACTTAGTAAGTGATGGGTGGAGCCCGCTATAGCTCCTCGATGCATCGGTAGGTCTCATGAGAAAAATTAGTGTCTTGGAACAAGGCCTTGAAAAAATATTATTTGTAGTCTAGGCACAAGGCCTTGACTATGTGGTTATGATAGTCTAGCATTATGCATTACTTCATTATGAAAGTGGTTATTGATATTGCATGTGATTATTCGACTAGTAGAATATCCATGTGAATAAGTAAATGGAATTATTTCACTTTATTTTTTCCATATTATGCTGAAGTTCAAGTTTAAAAGGATTTTGTTTTAGTTATACATTGCCTTAAATGTTTACGCTTATTTATGAAAGTTTCTAATATATTGTTATCCTTACTGAGCATCTGAGCTCACCCCTTTCTATGTTTTCTTTTTCCTAGAATGTGAATAAGTATTTTATGACTGACATGTAGGGATATTCTGAGGGGATATGAGTGTGGACTATGGAGACTATGTTTTTGTAGTTTTTTTCTTCACTTTATGATGTAATGTAAGACTTATGAATATATCTAGTGTTTCTGAGGCTACTAGACTAATCAGTCTTTCGAGACTTGATCTTTTGTGATCATGCTGATGTTATATAATAATTCACTGACTCTGGGTAACTGGGGTCAAGGCGTTACATGGAGTTTCAATTCTAATATGATCAATTGTCATCAAATAGGTATGTGAGATTGGTTACTTATCTATTTCTCTATTTAACTTGTAATTATAAGTAGTTCTAAGATATTTTTATAGTATTTATTGGTCTTGTTTTGATTATTATACAATCTCTTTTAAAACTCTTGTGAAATTTTATCCTAAATTTCATATATCTTGTTGATTATAGTGATGTGTGTGGGGACCTAGAGGTATGTGTTTATATTTCTTCTCCACCAAACTTATGCTTATGGTAAATAAATTATAAGATATCATAATCAATATACAGGTCCTCCTCTCATTAACTCTAGTGTTACCTTCCTTTTGGTGTATGGATCCTATTATGGTTGGTGCATGAACCAAATGTGAGATATGTGGTTCTATCACTAACCTATGTTATATAAACCAATAATTATATTGGTTTCATAAATGGTTTTATAAATTAATTTACATGATCCATTAATTATTTGATATGTGTGTGGGAAGTTTTGGGTGTCCTTTTTTTTAGTTATTTTTTTATATATACCTTGATTTTATTTGTCTAACTTTTGTTATATATCTACTATTTTAACTATTTTGGTTATAGTTTATTTCCTTTATGATTGTCTTTCTATATATGCCTTTAATATTTTCATATATTGTGAAAATCATTCCCTCTGGTTGATTTTGGTTGCTCGTGTTCTAGCCACCATCCTTTGGGATTTGGTAATGACCTTCAAGTATTTCTCTAGTCTTGTTCAAAGCCTTGTCATATAGGTTGTCTGAGTTGAGTCATAAATTTTTTTATCAGAGCATGGTTATGATCAGTCTTGTAAAGTCAATGGATTAGAGATATAATTTATGGGTCTTGATAGGTAGGTTGTGGTGATTTTCTGGAAAACTCTTGTTAGTCACCACAATATGTTCATATGTGTGCCTCATATGTTGGGTTTTGAATTTTTTCTCTATTTCTTCTTATGTTCTTCTTATTTAAACTGATATTTTTTTTTTCAAATCCTCTCTTCCTTCTTTTTCTGTGTAAAAACATGCATTTGAGAGATTTTCCATGGGTTACTCAAGAGGGTGCAATGAGAGATCATCCTTAAGGGAATCCTCCTTGGGATTAAAATTTCATAGATGTTATCATATGGGTAGTTCATTTCATAGACTTGAATGTATGTCATGTTCACAACCAAGCTATTAAGGCACAACCAATATAAATAGGAGATAGAGATCAAGCCTAATCACTCATACATAAGAATCCAATAGGGTATAAATAAACCCAATGAGGTGGAGGACTATCTAGAAAATATAGATCGGGTCTTCAACTTCTTAAAGAGACCTGAGTCTATTAATGTAAAATTTGCAACATTCAATCTTAAGGGTCCAAGAAAGTGATGGTGGGATTATATGGTTCTAGAAAAATGACACATGGTCTAAGAGTGGAAGGTATAAAAGAACCATTATTTTAGTAGTTCTAACAAAAGTCTTTGTTTGTACTGAAGTCCTCATAATTACTCTCCATGTAACAGGGAGAGCATTCAATGTCATAGTATACCAACTATTTTATAGAGTTTGTTTGTTTTACTCTATAAGTAGAGATTAATGATCTGCCAAAGGCTCAAAAATACATATAGGGTTTTTTACCTAATATCTAATCCCAGGTATATATGCTAAATATCACTAGTTATACTGATATGATTGATATAATTATAATGATATAAATTAACAGATTAGTAAATATTTGATTCTATGGATCTTATATTCCACTTAGTGGAAATTTCAATGGCACATATGAAAAGAATATGATGTTTCATGATAACCACTAGGGAGGTGGAGGTGATTCTTAATAGTGGGATTCCTATACACCCTCATTAGTATATAATATTTTCCCCCTAACCTACAATCAATTTTTAAAGGTAGGGAACAATTTATATTCTTATCCCATTCTTATGAAGAATAGAGGTGCTTGTGGCTACTGAGACTATCAGAAGAGGTTCTCCCTAGAATTTTCTATGCACTATTATGGATTGGGATATTTATATCTAAAGGGAATAAGTGAAAATTATAATATTCAAAGTCCATATGGCTCTAATAAAAAGCTTCAAGAGTGAATAAAATTCATGTAGTAGATGAGTTTCTAGTGTAGGTATATACGGACCCAGATAAATTGAGATGTACCATATGTGTTGCATATCCTATAAAAAGGCTATTTTTGATACTGGTGACTCATAATCATTTATATCTATCCAATTTATTGATGTTATTAATATTACAATGAATATTATGTCCTTTATTATGGAGCTAGAAATACCTCTTTGAAATAGGAAAGAGTAGGGGTTTTGTTGTCAGTCTTGTTCTCATTCAATAGATGAGGTAAAGTTAGTCTAGGATTTCAGGGATCTTGTTTTGGATATTTTTAAAATAATCATTGGAATGGATTGGTTGGTCACTCATTGGGATAATATTGATTATTATTATCAGTGTGTTTTTTTATCTATTGTTTATGGGATATCTCGGTTGTTTTAGAGAGAGTCAGATTTAAGGTCCAGTCATGGTGGAACTTTTCACCTAGATCTCAAGATTTTGTTGACTACTGTTACATATGTTCTTGATGATGTTGTCTCACCTTATGATCTTGCATTGGTTATTTGGGACTTCCTAGATATATTATCAAATGATTTCTCTTGACCTAATCCTAATAGGTATGTTCATTTCTCTATCGATCTAGTGTTGGGTACATAGATGATTTATATACCCTCTTATTGCATGGCACCCACATAGATAAAAGAGCTCAATATTCAGTTGGAACATCTGCTTGAGAATTTATTTATTAGTCGTAGTGTTTTATGATATGTATCCCCCATTTTCATTTCCAAGAAAGTTGATATTTGTTTATATCTTTTTGTATAATGTAGGAAGTTGAATGCGGTAATAGTTAAGAATAATTACCCCTTTCCCTATGTGGATGACATGTTTGATCAATTAAAGGAAGAAAGTGGTTTTAAAAATTGATATTTGGTTGGGGTATAATCAGCTCAGGTTCTAGGATTTAGATATCACAAAGACTACATTTAGGAGAAGTTATAATCATTATGAATATCTTCTAATTCCTTTTATCCTAGATAATTCTCCTATTGTGTTTATGGCATTAATAAACTAGATATTTTATCAATATATTGACTCCTTTACGATGGTATTTGTGGAAAATATCCACTTTTATTCGAGATCTAAGCATTATAATGAGAACCATATTAATTTTCTTATGAAAATATTGAGAATCCACTACCTTTATAGAAAGTTATTGAAATGAAATTTTTGGATCCATGAAGTGAATTCCTTGGGGGATGTGATTTTGGATCATGGAATTTTAGTCCATCTTGAGAGGTTTAAGGTTTTCTAATCATGGGAAGAACCATAGAATGTATTCATGATATAAATATTCCTAGGTTTAGATGGATATTATCAGTGTTTCATCAAGGATTTTTCAAAGCTAACATCATGTTTTACTACTCTTACCAATAAAGGGGTGAAGTTGCTATAGGATTCTAAGTGTTAGACCTATTCTGGGGAGTTGAAATGGATTCTAACATCAACTCTTATTATTATCTTGATGAAACCCTATAGGGTATAAATTATAAATTTTTATGATTCTGATTTTGTTATGTGTTGGGTTCTGATGTTGGATGATAACATTGTGTCATAAGAATCTCTTTAGATTCAGAAAAAATAAGAAATATTAAAACTTTTTTATCTAGAACTTGTAATTGTTATGAATGAACTTATGTTTTGGTGAAAATATCACATCATGAAGTGGGTTTTCATCTTTTATAATTACAATATCCTAGGATATATCTTTTACCATATGTAACTAAGCCTTAGTTTAAGGTTATGGGTGGAATACCTCCAAAAAATTGATATTGACATTGCCTACAATCCTAGGAATTTGAACATTTTTTCTGACTCTCTTAGTGGGAAATTTTCTCCTCTGGATATCATGGAATAAAAAGAGGAGTGGAACCAAATGTGTATCTTCACTCAATTATATCTATATTCATATAAGGATGATTTATGTATGGTTCTAGATAGTTTAAAATTTTCATCATCTCTGCTTGGGTCTATTATATTGGACCAGAAGTAAGATGATGAGCTTAGAGTAATCAGCGAAACCTTATATGGTGGGGGAAACATTTCTAGTTAGTTTATCCATTCTGATGGAATTCATCAATTCATGTATCAGCTTTTATTCAATCATCATCATGTATTTATCGTTTCATGATTTTCATAGTTCTTTATTTTTCATTAATCTTAAATCCATGAATATTTAGTAGGACAAGTAATGGTGTTTATAGTGGTTAGGAATAAAGTTAGAAATCCCTGATTATGTGTTCTACCATTATAGAAAACAAAAAATAATTGTAAATAATTTTAATCCTTTTGGCCTGCTCTAACTTCCTATAATGATGATTTGGAAATGGGAAGAGTAGTCCATCGACTACATTATTATATCAACGTGAACTCCCCATGTAAATAATGTTTTATGGTTAGTGATTGATTGATTGAATAAATTAGTTCATTTCATTTTGATTAGGTATACCACTAAGGTTTAATATCTTGGTAAGTTGGACATACATAATATTGTGATGTTTTATGGGGACCCCCCTTCCATTGTTTATAAAACTCATCCCAATTTCACTTCTAGATTCTAGAATAGTCTATAAGAGGCAATGGGGACTCAAGTCAGATTACGTATATATTACCATCCACATATGGATTTTTCCTATGAATTATAGAGGATATACCTCATGCCTACATCTTGGATTTCAGTGGATCATAGAAAACCCATCAAGGAAAAGTCACCTTCTCTTATAAGAACTATAACTAGTCATTAGTCAAAATGGATCCATTCAATCAATTTTATGGTCACTCATGCAGGTCACCATTTTTTTGGTCATAGGAGGGATAAACCTCTCTCATGGGACCAAGTCTCATTATGGATACATCATAAGGGATCTAGGTTATACGTCAATTCTTGGTTACTAATCAGAGTTAGTAGAAATAATATGTTGATCATTGATTTAATCCTTTGTAATTTTCCATTAGTGATCAGGTCTTCTTGAAAGTTTCTCCTTAGTTGGGTCACTACCAGCTTTGGAAATAATAGGAGATGATTGTGAGATATGTTTTTCCATTATTTATCACGGATTAGGTTAGATAGGTTTCTTATTAATTTAAATTAATATCTAAATTTACATTAATTAATTATGTTTTTCATTATCTTACCTAAATATGTACCACCTCAATCTTTCCCATGTTTTCATTTGGGAGGATATTGAGTTAGAAACAAACATTTCAGTTGTTGAAGAACTAGTAGAGATCATTGATTCACATATGAAAATTATACTTTGGAATAATATTTCATTTTTCAGAGTGGTGTGGAGGCATAATTCAGATTCTCATAATACTTGGGAGTGGGACTCTTTGGTGTGGTAGTAGTGGCCTCATCTATTCCTTGTTTATCCTTATTCTTCTTGACGTATTGGTGATAGAAAGTTATATGGTGGGGAAAATTGTAACATCCTAACTTATATGGTAAAAATCATATTAATATTTTAATCATCTCAATGAGTGTAATAAAATTATTTTAGGTTTTTATGAGTTCTCGGTAGAGGAGACGACTCAAAATACTTGAAAACTAGCTATAAGAGTAAGTTGATGTTGTGAAAGTATATTTGATACCTGAATGGATTTTGGTAAGAATCTATTATTTTTCATTAAGGACGTGAAGAATATTAATTATATAAGATATTTTTCATTTCATCAACTGGGATTTCAGGATTTTAAGCCAATGTGACGAGTTTTTCATTATATTGACCATTTCCAAAGTTCACATCATAAAATAATGATTCATATTGAAAATCATGTCTATTCTAGAATATTAACATTTTTTGGTCACCAATTTATTTTTTCATTAACATCCATTATCCTTTACCCAAACCCTAAGTCTTCTATAGGTGATTTTCTGTGATCCATCTCCCTCTGAACTCTTTCACTTGAAGTTTCAATCTATGTTTGATCATTTTTCATTAAATCGGTAAGTGTTATTGATTCCTACTCAATTACTCCATTTTTATTATTATTTTATTTGATTATAGGATATTTTTATAGGATTTATTTATCATGGTTTGATTCTTATCTAATCTCTTATAGATACCTTGTGTTATTTTCTACTGAAGGCCGAATCTCTTAATTATTGCAGTGTTGTGCGTAAGACCCTTAAGTTATTTGTTGAAATATATTCTTTGTTGAAATTGTTCTTTTGAAAAATAAATTTAAAGATGTTAGAATTTATGTTTATCTCATAATATAATTTTCTCTAGCATTACATTTCCTTTCGGTGTGTGGATCCTATTATGGTTGATGTGAAACCCATATGTGAGGTTGGTGGTTACGACTCTAGTCTATATTCTATTAACCATGAATGATATTGGTTTTATAAATTTATTAGAATGATCCTTTAATTTTTTGATATATGTGTGTAAAAAGGGATTTTGAGAAAGTATTTTTTCCTTCATTTTGGTAAAATAAAGGTGGTTTTAATAAATTATAAAATTTATATTGAAATGGGACTCTAAATTATTTTTTTGCTGAAAAGGGTTTTTTTAAATTGTTTACAAATTTTTTTAATCCCTTTGAAATTGATTTGATATATTCTAAACATAAGATACTTGGGTACTTAGATGTAGGGTTTAGTATCAGTCCTTTACGAATGAAATTTTAAGGGGGTTCACTTTCGGGTGTGCTCCTCTATTCCTAGATTGTATATGAATTGAAATAGATAATTTATCTTAACATTATAAAGGGTATAATTTTTGGTATTTTTCTTATATCCCTAGTTTATGGATATACTAAATACAGGGACATGAGTGAACACTTTTCATTGTTTGCAATTGAAGTAAGAGTGACCCAATTTGTCCGATATTTGTCATCCTAGGGGTAATTACCATTATGATTTAGATTTATACTCTTTTGGATTTATTATGTTATGATACAATATTTGAGAAACGTAAGGGGTTAATAGAAATTATTCTTTAATTTTTTATTACCTTATTTTGTAAAAGAATTGTGAAAAGGAGAAATTTTTTTACATGATTTTGATATAAAACTTTGTAACAAATTATAATGACATGTTTTCTTTAAATTGAACGTATTTGGATTAATTGACAAAGATTTTTTATGAAACAACTATGTGGGATCCTACTGATCCTATTTATCTCACACCATTCCAACTCTATATAGGGTGTGTAGACCTTGTTTTATCGGATGTAGGAATGTTTAAGGTGTTGTAGTGTGGCAGTGAGGTTTTTGGTTACCTGGGAATGGGTATCCCATGATGATATGGTGGAATATTTTTCCCATATCACATAGAGTAGGAGTGGGTATTTTTGGGTGTCATTTATTTTGGTGTTTTATAGACAAGTTCCTTTGTTTTATCTAGATAACATTAGTTGAATCACTACCACTATCACTCTTTTTTTATGGAATATTTATTTTATGGTATTCACCCTATATATACCTTGTATATTATCTTAGGTTGGAAAAATTGTTCCCTATGGTAGTTGTTGGATGATCGGATACTAGTCGTCAGCCTGTGGGGACCAGGAATGCCCTTCAAGATGTTCCACAATCTGCTTCAGAGCCTAGTTGGATGAGCTGTTCAAACCATTTCATGACAATTAACATCTCCCATATGTGATATTTCAATAGGAATTGAGAAGGTATCAAGAATAATTGTTTGATTCTCATTACTAGGTGATATTATTATAATGGTGGAGAGTGTTGAATTTTGATGAAGAATAATCATTTCCCATGGTGGGTTACACCCAATAAACTTGTAGTTGGGGGCAGTGTTTCCTAAAGACTTGTGGTTGGAGATGGTTACCACATGATGGGAATTTTTACAGTGGTTGTTTTCTTCTCCTCCCTCTCTCCTGCTATAAATATAGCTGATGATAATGGGAAATTGAAGTAATCATATGTGTCCTTATTTGAAAATAATAATTTTTCTTCCTTACCTATGGATATAGGTTATCCAACCAAACCACATAAATTATCCCAATATTTTTTTATTATCATCTATTATGAATGAGTACAATTGATATTGAATATACACAATAACTAGTTGGAGTTTTTAGTTTTACATTGGATTTGTTGAGGCTATGATCTGGATTTTTTTGGATTTGTTCATAGAGTGGATGATGCTAATATTAAAAATTCTTTGATCTACAACATCAATAATTTGATTAAAAGGAATTATCATAATGAGGGAGTTGAAGTCATTAACGAGGATTACTTATGGTTTTAATATATAATATAATAAAATGATGGATTATCTTTCTAGTCTATTTAAATGTTGGTATATTTATATGTGCAAATCCGTTTTAAGAACTGTTCGAAGGGAGTTGTACCATGCATCCAATGTTGGTGTTTTTTGGTACTATTAAATAATTTCTATTTATCACTGCATGTATAAAATATGATGTTGGTATGTAATACTATGAGAAATATTTACAAACATAACAGTGGTAGATTGATAGGAAATATATAAGGAAGACACTAAATAGAAGGTAGATACATAAGAGTGAGATATACCTAGATCTTGACACTATAAGGAACTTGTCCAAAATATTTACACAAGATGAGAGCATGGGAATGAAGATAAAATACTTGGGTAACAATATATAAGGGATAGCTATAAATTAATTGATAAATAGATTTTAATACAAATATAAACAATTTAACTTCTCATATTTATGATTTCAATTTAGGAATATGAGGAGTTCAAATATCAAGAGAATATTATTTTCTCTATTATATTTTTTGACACACTAAATCATATATTTTCTATTATGAAACCAATAATTTAAGTTATGCCTCTTTATGTTTTTATATATTTTTTGAACATTCTTTAATGTGATATTTGGATGGTTATTGGTGTACAAAATGCAATTTTTTGAAAAGGAGTGTGGCCGGTGGACATTCTATAGCATAAAATGATACAGTAACTCCATCTTCTCATGGGGTGATCTACCAGCTAGATAATAGAGTTTTTAAGAATCTAAAAAATGATTTAGGTCCCACTTTGTAGATGTAAGGGTCTATCGGGAAGAACTGGGTCTACCGATTGGCTACTGGCCAACCTATAGGAGCCACATGATCACTGGTGGAATTCAATGGAGCCCAAAGACGATGTCAGGATTATTGTAATTTTTAATAAAAAAGTTCTATAATATCATATTTTATTATTACATCTAGCTCTATTCAACTCTAATCACCTTAGGAACCCTCTCCAATTATTTTGGAGTGCTCCTCTCCCCTTCAAACACTTCTATTCGACACTCGAATGATGGATTAATCATGTTTTCTTCATCTAGTAAATTATTATTCATTTTAAATCAATAAAATTCTCTTATAATTGATCAAAATTTATTAGATCCATGATTTATTTATTGGATCAAAGGGTTTTTATGTGATCTAAAGATGGTTTTATTTATTTTTTATAATTGAGGGATTTTTCATCTACGCCGCCTTTGGACCAAGATCATCATCGACAATAGATATTCTCGAGTATGTTGGACCATGACATACTGTTAGGGTGTGATTTATCCTAAAAATTGATCCTATATTTATAAATCATGTTAAATATGGCTTGTTTATAGGATTTTTTGTTAATTTTGGACTCAAACAGTAACTCTTTCTACCAATCATCATTGCACCTATGGTAGGAATCTATTTTCTTTAGAGCATGTTATAAATGAGTTCTTGGAATGATTTTGGCATGCATGTGTATCCCTATGAGACCTATGTTGATGCTTGATCATTTGATTACTGACATGTTATTTTTTTTCATGCATATGTATTTTCATGAATATGATACTTACTTTATTTGACATGACGATTGATCTATCATTTGTATCATATATCATTTGTATGTGTTGTTATTCTATCTTCTATAGTTCCTTGATTTGACATGATGTTATATCTATCATTTATATCATGTATTATGTGTATGTTTTTTTTCTAATGTTATATTATTATTAAACATGCATTGGACTATCCGGGTTAAGGGGGATGTTTCAACAATATTTTTGGACTATCCCATTGATGAGGTGTCTTAGGTAGCCAATCAATGTTTTTTCTAGTATGGTGTCAAAGAAGGTAGTTCTAGTTTCTAAGGACCCATAATATAAATTCATCTTGTGTGATATAGTTTTTTATATATATTTGGTTTAATTTCATGGCATGAAATAGTATATATATTATGCACTTGTTTTATGGGATGTTGGTGGTGTCCTATAGAGTCTTTTAATCAAAACTGACTCAGGTATTTCAGTGTGCTTGTAGATTTCATGGTCTGGGATCCGATGTTGGGTAGGGACACAATAGTGGATGGTTGAGAAGATTAGAATGAGTATGTTGGATATTTCTATATGGACTTCACACTGGGTGTTATTGATTCCTTTTTTTACTATATTTACCTTGTACTTTGGTTCATTTTGTTTAGTTTGGTTTATGTATCTGACATTCCATATTGATACTGCATGAGTTGGTATTAAATTTTATTTTTATACTCTGTCAATTAATTATTTATTCATTATTTTTGGATTATTGGTTATCTCTTACTTATTTTTTACTCTGATATTACCTAGTACCAAGGACATAGTATCCTCATGTTGTTCTACAGACCCTTTCCATTATTCAATAATCTCTTGCATTAAGCGAGGGAAAAAATGATTGTCTGTAACCCTGGCTTGGGCCCAATGGTTCAGGTTGATAAATTAAAAAATGGTATCAGAGGAACACTTTCACTAAATTATTTCTTCTCTTACCTTTATTTAGGAGAGGGTAGATAGGAGTTAGGATGGTTGGGTCTTGGGTAAGGGAACTATGTAAGTGTGATTGTATATCACTATACAGTGGACCTCTGAATTTCCATAAAATGTTATTTTATAATTTTTTTATTTTATGTTACCTATGATTAAATTCACCTTGGTGGATGCATGTTTTTTTGTATTTATTTATGATATTTATTGAGAATTAATGCATCTTGTTAAGAACATAAGACAACATGCTATATAATGGTTTCTTTCACAAGATAGAGCCAAATAATTAAATTCCTTTTGAAATCCTAATATTTGATTTTGGTGAATTTTTCCTTGAATTGTTCTATTTGATCCTGTGAAATCTATGCTTGAGTGTATGTATGTGGTTGCAACTAACGTACAGGTACTAGAGGCTTGGATTGGATTTTGTGTAGTCCTTAGGTGTTTATGACTTATATTGTGGGTAGCCTCTTTGGTTGAATATTCCGTGAACCCTTGTGTTTTCATGTGTTATATAATTATAATTATTGTTCAACTATTGATTTAATCTATGGGTTGATCTATAATTTTAGGAAATATCACACCATAGAAATATTGTGTAACAAGTCTCACCACCTATTGTGCATAAGGATACAACTGATCCTTCCATATTAGTTTCTCTAATGGGTCAATACATAGAACTGTTCCAACCATAACTCTTTCAGATATTTCCTTCTATGGGTAGAGAATCCTATAGAGGTGTGATAATGATGGTCTATTATTAACCTGGAATCCAACTCTAGTACCCCAATCCTTCTAGGGAACTAGGGGCCCTCAAGAAATGGAGGACTTGATATGGGTCATTGAGAATTTTTTTAACCTAGTATACAATCTTTAGGATATTGATGTTAATATTATAACCATTATGCTTCAAGAAACCATTGTATGATGGTTGGATATTATAATGAACCAACCTGAAATGCCATCTAAACTGGTAACTAGTCCAATTCACAACTAACATTAAGAGCATTACCAATCTCCATGGGTTGATGAAAAGAACCTAGAAATAAATTACTAACAATTGGGAATGATTTTAAAAACAAATTAATACAATAAAAATAGTACACTATGGAATCATAATTAGATAAATACATTAGTATAATCATTTCATGTAAAAGGAGATGATACAAAATTAAAAATAAAACAAATCTACCAAAAAACTATCTCCAGGTGGTCCATGACCAACCACCGTGTCCTAATTCACCTGCCTTTGGGAACCAAGATCAAACCCACAATGGAAAATGAATGCATGAACACCACCTATAAGATAATGAAGGGGAACAAACATCAAATGGTACAAGAAAGGTGTGAGCTATAGATCCCATTATGATTCCACTAAATATTTTATGTAGTTACTTTATAAGGAAATTAAAATATAATAAAAGAGTATTATAATAAATAGTGTAGGAATATTAGTTTAAAAATATATTTTTAAATATTTAAAAATCATTTTAACCAAACTTGTAAAACACATCATTTCACCATTTAAGAACTAATTTTTATTTTGAAAATATTTGAAAACAATTTGATAGGATAATTTCATATCATACATGAAATGTAAGAGCATGAACCTGATATCATGATCTATATAATATTCCAGAAAATAGAGTCAAGTCGCGTCATATCAATAAATAGATCAATCAAGCAAGGAAACTCTGGTGCAAGTAGTTATAATGAACGTTTTTATGTATCGATTTTCATGTATATGGATGTCATGGGTAGAAACTTGGTATTATAGTGAGGCCAAAAAATAATATTAAATAAAAAATCATCATGACTAATCACTAAACATACATCTGGTGTCACGAGTTCTCAAGAAAATAAGTTCCATGATCACCCTCTTTCATAGCTGCATGCCCATACCTGATTATTTTATGTCCTCAATGAAAACACTAGATAGGGTGTGAGTACACTAATGAAGCATATATCTACATCATCCCTTCAGACTATTTAGGTTCTCATTATCAGTCAAAATAGGTGAGTGATATAATCAAGTTACAAGTATCACATGGGGATCCTTATCAATATCAATTATGGGATCATGCCCTCAAATAACATATCACTATCATCCTAAGCTCCATAGAAGTAAATAATACCTTTTTTATCCCCCATCAATAGAAATTAAAAGAATCAAGATAATTATATTATTGTATTATCAAAATATAGGATCATTATAAAGTGCCACTTGGTCCATCAGGTATCATAAATTTCCATTCAAAACCTTTTATTCAATTCAACTTTAAAAAGAGTAAATATAACTGCTTCCTTTCTAAAACCAACATGATAATGAAAAACGGGACTTTAAAAAAATCATTTCCTTCAAATAAACCACAAATTATTCAAATAATTTTTTACAGTTTAAAAAGGATTTATTATAATTCAAAACATTGGTTTACAATCTATTTCTGTGTGAATAAATCCCTCATTTAAAATAATCCAAGAATTACCATTTCCAATAAAAGTTAAAATCATTCAATGGAGGAACTTGGTGGTTTTATAAATTCAAGAAATCGAAATTCTATATAAATAATCACATATTTTAACCCATTTAATAAAATTCAAATCATTTCACTTTAGAAAAAAAACTGGGCCTAGGCCCTGAACTTCCTCAAGGTAACCATTAAAAACTCATTGATTGGGAATTAAAATAAACATAGAAATCATCAATTTACAAAACCATGAGAAAGAACACTTTCCTTATTCATTTTATTTATAAGAGTATTAGTGAGGATTTCCCAAGGAAATCCAAAATCAATAATTACAGAACATGTATTGGAAGGAAGAACATATCAATAAATTATCAAGAAACAATGAATAAAATAATAAAGGAAAATCATAGACACACCTACTTGGAATGTTCAAAATACAATTGGAATGAATCTGAGATATGTTTCCTCTGATGTTGTTCATTAGATCTAGGAAAAAGGATCTCAAGAGAATATAAATAAGACCTTAGATCCATAATTCCAAATCAATAATCCAAGATCCAATGAATAAAAATTATTACATAGATTCTATTATGAAATAATCAAAGTAAAAAAATATAATAAAGACCAAGGAGAAAGTAACTCACTGTAAGAGGATCACTGCTTCAATTGGAACTTCGATTATCCAAAAAATGAGGTTGGGAGAGCCAAAATGCCTCTAGATGGCTCCCAAAATCTAAAGGATTGGATTTGGTTTGAGTGGGGGAGTTTCGGGTTAATTAAGGGGATTTCATATTTCAGTTATAATTTCCAGGTCTTTATTTACAATTTTGATGGGTTCCATAGTTAGGTTTCATAGTTTGTACTAACCGTGAACCTCACTGTGTTACCTAAACAGAGCCACTAGAAGAGATACATGGTTAGAATGCAAGGTTAATTTAACTGTTTCCCAAAAGTGTGAACCCTTATATCCAAGTTTCATGGTTTGGATACATGGTTTTTCTAACCATTCAAAAATAGTGTTCCCCTACCTAAGATAATGGAAGTGTTTCACGGTTTGGATGCATGGTTTTTAAAACCTTTTTCTAACCTTGTATAGGCCCATAAACCTTAAAAAAGTCTAAAAACCCCCAGAAATAACGCAAAAAGAGATCCAATCATTATATTCTCAAATTAATGGTTCAAAACACCTAAAAACAGGTAAGGGGATGTTATAACATCCCCACCATAAGAATTTCATTCCTTATAAACTTTTAGTCTGAAAGATAGACAATAAAGATACAAGAAGAGCTCCCTTACTCCTCTTATATGGCATATGGTATTTATTCCAAAAGAGAGACCCACCCAATAGTTAATAACACACACACACAATTCCAAGATCATCATAAGTCTCTAAAATAGAGAAATTCTAGAGACCTAGCATATCCCTCCCCACATTTTAAATATTCATCAAAATTATGTAAAATAATAAAATCATGTACCTTTAACCCAAAAGAAGAGACTTCATCCACTCACCACGAAGAAACATCTATGATCAAATGTCCAAAAGGAAGTCAAATAACTGATAAGGATTTCTACCCTAGAAAATTACTCAATGGTAACCTAGGATTTTCAACACTGATCCTCACCTCTCGATGAGATCATCAAATAAAATGCTACCTCTTGGTTCTTGGTCCATGAAGAAATCACATCATCCTAGTTACCTGAGTACATACCCAAGGCACACCCAAGTCCAACCGGAATGATCTCAAATGTCCAGTTCCATGCACAATAGTCTACTACACTCTCATAAGGGAGATCTTCCATCACATCAAAATTGATCTGTAAACATTAAGTAAAAACAAGAGAAAACCAAGGAACAAAAATCCCAACACATCTTAAGGATTATCAATTCAATATTTCACTCCAAAACTAGGATCAAAATGAACATTAATAAACTAACATCATTCTAAAAAGGAAGGGTAAAATTCATGAGTGCACATCCACAAGGAACAACCATAAAGGTATCAAGAATAGGAAACCATTATCACATCATCATTAAAAAATGAACCAAACCAAGGTCCACAATATATCATTCGCAATGATCCCAAAACAAATGGTTTCCAAAAAAACAAGCCACAATAAGGAACAACTCAAGCAGTTTACACTCCAATGTGAAAAACAACAAGATGGATCAACATAAAACACATTCAAAACCTGACAGTTGATAGATCCTCAATTACATGAAAATATTCACTCCAAGGACTATATATGGAGCCATATTATCTATAATTATTTACTTCCATGCGGTCAAGAGCTGATGATCCCAACCAAAACATCCATTTTCAGTGAACCAACTTATAGAACCGGTTATGGTGACCCAAAAAATAAAACCATTTACAAACTCTTAGAGATTCCATACAAAAAATCTTAGAATAACCAGGTTCTCCACACTAGAAACACACAATAGGCCTCCTATTTTCTTGATAATGATTTCCTATATCAACTAGGAAAATAAAATTCTTCCCTTCATTTCATTTCACTATATTTTTTTAGATGAAATATCCTTATTGAGTTTCTTTAAATAAGAGATCAACCTATCTATAGGCATGGTGGTTAAAAGTTATGGGTGGAGATCTTTCCAAAAATAGATATCCTAACTAAATTTATCACCAATAATCCCATGTATAAAATTACCAACTGCGAGAATCTATCATTATACTCTGCAACTGATAGATCGTCTTGACTGAAAATTAAGAACTTGATAACTTTATCTCTCTTCACTTCCTTAGGATACTACAAATGAATGTAGTTAGACTTTAATATTCCAAATACATACTTTCATACAGAAAAGAGGGAACCACAACCTCGCACTACTCTTGGAAAGATCCATCAAATAAGGATTTGATAGACTTGACCTTCAGAGCATCTGAATTCCCAAGAGAATCGAAGATCCCATAAAATTCTTCAAGCCACATAAATACCTCAAGATAACTATGTTCTACTTTATAAGAAGGTGGAAGAAAGTATAAGAAGTCAAGGATGGGGTTCAAAGGCTAGAAGGTCTCTGGATCCACCACTTGATATGGTGTCGGGTAGAGTTTTCAATAATAGTTTCCACATCTGGAAAACAAGAAAGACCACCCCAAAAATTGGACTAATGAATAGAAATTCCTTCTTTTAGGAAAAAATTCCTAGGGTACATTTTTGGTCATCATCAAACAAAGTATCGTCAAATTAGGCATTAAAAAATCAGAAAAAGAATAAAAATAAACCAAAAGATTTTAAACAATACATAAAACACTTTACCAAAGAATCAATGATTTCAAAAAACAAAATATTCCACCGTTTATACAACATTACTCCATCATTTCAAAATGATAAATCTTGTCATAAATCCATCATACTTTTCATAAATCCTTTACCAGTTCAGGGAAATTATTCTACGGTTTCAAAAACATTAATCCCATTTTCCACTTTTCAAAACAATTTTCATTTTCAATACATTACATACCAAAATTTAATCTTAAATCATTCTTTAACACATAATCAAAGAGTCTTTGAAAAGTAGTTCTCCAACCCAAACATTTATTAACAACACAAATTTTGTTAATTTAACATATTTCTCGAAGAACTCAATAAAAAATTATTTTATGACACAATTTGGTTTTCTCAAAGGATTTAAAATCATCCATAAGGGATTAAAGTATAAACAACCAAACAAGAGTATGGATAAAACAACATCTATTACCTTTCCAAATAACCCCACACAAGTTAATTCATCTTGGAAATAATATACATGGTACTAGGTTTGAGTTAGAGAAGAACTATGCATCTCTTGGTGACATGGGATGATAAATCACACAAAAACCACAGAACAGTGATTGGACTGACTTCCAAATTAGTCACACTAATTCCGTATAGTTTACCAGACCATGAAGGTATAGTGTGACTTAGGTCATCTTTATATTCCAGTCAAAAACACATAAGCAATTCCTAAAAGAAAATATAATCTCTTCAGAAATCTAAATCTCATTCATCATCAGGAAATTAATAACTCAAAATAAAGACTCAAGTCCCCACATCCCATGTAACTTAAGTCTCATCATGAAGAGGTGTTGATCACACATCCGTTCATGAACTACCTCTTTAGTCATGATGGATTCTTAATCTCATTTTTACCATGACTAACCCCAAATAACATAAGGACTTTCAAGGAGAAGTGTTTACTTTCAAGGAAATACCTCCTCTGATTACATTTTTAATGAACCAACCTATAATACCATCTAAAATGATATGTGATCCAATTCAACACTAACTGAAATAGCATTCTGAATTCTCGTGGGCTGGTGACAATCACCTAAGAATAAATTAATAACTGTTGGGAATGATTTTACCCAAAAAATATTACAATAAATAGAGTACACTATAGAAACATCATCAGATACATACAAATGTATAATCATATCATGTACATGAAGATGATACAGAACTGAACATAAAAAAAATCTTCCAAAAACTTGTCTTGTGGTGGGCCATGACCACCCACAATGTCTTAAGTCACCATCCATTTCTCACCCCATATCGAAACCACAATGGAAGATGAACGGATGAGCACCTACTATAAGATCTTAAAGGGATGCAAACACCAAATCGTTCAAGCAGGGAGTGAGGTATAGATCCCATTAGGATTCCACCAAATATTCTATACAATTACTTCATAAGGAAATATAAATATTCTAAAATATGAGAACAATAAAAATGGCTTGAATATATGTTTTAAAATATTGTTTTAAAATTTTAAAAATCATTTATCAAAACAAACCTGTAAAAAATGACATTTCACCATTAAGAAAATAAAAATTTTCTTGAAAATATTTGAAACCCATTTCACAAGATTATATAATATCAAAAAATAAATTCAATAACTAACACCTAATATTAGGATCTATACAAGAGTCAATAAAATTGAGTCATGGTGAATCATATCAATAAAAAATCAATCAATCTAAGAAAATCCAATTCCATGTTCTGAAAACAAACACTATAATGTATCAAGTATCATGTATATGGATTTCTGGGGTAAAACCTATATATGTTATTAAGTCCACCATAGAATAACTAATCATCAAAATTACATCTAGTCTCATGAGGTCTCAATAAAACTAGTTCCATGCACAACCGCTTTCCAAGTCACTCATCCATAGCCTGAACCTTTCATGTTATCTATGGATCCACTAAATGGGGTGTGAGTATAATGAAGTGTATATATAGATTATACCATCTAACAATATAGGTTCCCATGACTAGAAAAAATACATGACTGAGATAATAAATCTATTAGGATACCATGGGGATCCTTATCAATAACAATCATTGGATCATGCCCTCAAATCATATCTCACTCTCAACACCAATCTCCCTAAAAATAAATAATCCATTTTTCAACACCCATCAATGGGGAGTAAAATAATCAAGAAAGTTACATTAATGGGTTACCATAAAGGAGGATCATCATAAAGTTCTAATCGAGCTATCAAACATCATCAATTTCCATTAAAGACTTATTCTTCAGTTCAACTTTAAAATGGTTAAACATACCTATCTTCTATCACAAACCAACATGTTAATGCCAAATATGGATTAAAAAAATTATTTCATTAAAATTAACCTTAAATATTTCCAAGGAAGTTTTAAAATTTTAAAATGATTGAATAGATTTCAAAACATGGTTTTACACACTCTTTCCATGTGAATAAATCACTCGTTTAAAATAACCCAAGAACACCCATTTAAAAATAAAGGTAAGATCATTCAAAGGGTTTACTTGGTAATTTCAAAAATTCAACAAATCAAAATTCTATTGAAATCATAACAAATTTTAACCCATTTCATAAAATTGCAATAATTTCACTTTAGAAATAAAAACTAAGCTTAATCTGTCACTTTTAACAAGGTAACCATGAAAAACTATTTTATTTGGAATTAAAATAAACATATCATTCATTAATTTACAAAAAACATAAGAAATGACCCATTCCATTTTAAAATTATTTAAAAGAGGATCAGTGATGATTTAAAAAGGGAATTCAAGATCAACTATTATATAACATGTGTTGGGAGGACACACATATCTATAAATTATAAAGAAACAATTAATTTCAAAATGAAGTAAAATCATAGAAAAACCTGCTAGGATTATTTAGAATACAATCGTAATAAATATGAGATAGGTTGCCTTTGATGATGGTCACCATATCTTAGAAAAGGGTTCTCAAGAGAATGGATATAAGACCATAGACCCACAACTCCACAAAAATCATCCAAGATCCAGTAAATCACAAGGATTCTATATCCTTTAGTAATAAATAATTAAAATAATAATATTGATCAAAGAACAAGGAGAAAGGAACTCATCAAAAGAGGATCACCACTTCAATCGGAACTTCAATCAACCAAGAAATGAGGTTGGGAGATCCAAAACTTTTCTAGATGGCTTCCAAAAGATAAAGGATGAGATTTGGTTTGAGTGGGAGGAGTTTAGGGTTAATTAGGAGGTTTTGGTATTTTAATTAAAAATTTCGAGGCATTAATTACCATTATCATGGTTTGTTGGGATAGGTTTCACGGTTAGTAATAACTTTGTGCCTAACCGTGAACCCCAAATATATCCACTAGAAGAGATTCGTGGTTAAGATGCACAATTAGTTTAATTTTGTGCCAACTGTTTGACCCCTTCTATCCATGTTGTAAGGATTGTTTGTAATGTTTGTCTAACCATACGTAAAAAACACACTATTAACTAGGATACTAGATATGTTTCATGGTTTGAATACATGGTTTTTGAAACTGTGTTCCAACCATTCATAGGCTTGGAAACCTTAGAAAAGTCTTAGAAAACAACAGAAACAACATGTGAAGAGATCCAATTATTGGATACTCAAATCAAAGGGTAAAAATCTTAAAAACAAGTTATGGGATGTTATAGATATCATATTTAAAGCTGGTAAATGTGAAGTGACGACATTACAAATATTCAAGGACATATTCTTCAATGAGTTCTTCACTAATCCACTAAATCTTGATAATGATCATATGTTCATGGATCTCTAGTATGAGATGATAACAATGTCTGGATACTTAGTATGATTTATCAATTTGATTTTTTTGATTATATTTTAGTGGGTAATGATGAATTGAAGGATATTAAGTTAAAGATTGGTCTTCATCTATAGAAAAAATACAATTCAGAAACTTCCATTTGATGACCTATCTTGTAGTGATTCATAAGGCACTGACGATCTAGAAGGGATTTGAGGAAGATAGAGTTGCAAATATTCTTTCATTTTCTAGTGGTTTAATAGGTACTTTCTCTATTGAATTTATAGTTTATTATTCATAATATAAGAAGAAAAAGATAGAGGATGGACTCTATGGATGTGGTCATCAGTCAGAGCATAGTAGAGGTTCCTTGAATCCCTCTATGGGAGATGACTCTACCAAGTTATATAATTATGTGAGAAAGGGAAACTACCTTAAGTATCGTACCCATTATCTCAATAATTGTCACCGATGTTGAAGGTTATGGAATTTGAAGTGATTATATGATATATATTCAACGACGTGCATAGTAAGGGAGGTATAAGACCTCAACAACAAGTGAATACCCTAGAAAGGTAAGTAAACTAAGTGACTCATGAGCCTCTGAGCAGCATGGAGTAGCTTCTAGTAAGTCTTATGTGGTTAATCTGAATTTATATAATATAAGATAATTACCTTCCATAATTTTAGGCATAGTCATGATTTCTCCTATCTATTCTATTACTTTGTTTGATACAATATCATCACATTCCTTAATATATGCTCAACTTGTTGTGGGATTGGATTTACCAATTAAATTATCTCATAAGCTATTATCTGTCTATCTGACCCTGGATAGGAAAGTAGATCTTATTCATATATATCTTGATTGTATGATGGAGGTTTCTAGATTCAAGCATGTTTGTATCTTCGCAATTCAAAAGATAAAAGTTCTTTGAATGATCCTTAGTATGGACTAGTTAACTAGTTACCTTACATAGATCAATTATTATCAGAGATGAGTGATCTTTCCATCACTTCAGGGGAAAAATTTACTTTGGATCAGTGAATGGGACATTTATACAGATATACTGGGACAAGACCCTCATCAAATAGAAGTTTTTTAAACACAGGTGTCTAGTATGATCCCAACAGAGTATTAGACAATAACACCCTTCTATTTTTACATGGTGGTAGACTTGTACTGATATTTCATTCCAAAAGATTTCTCAGGGTTTCCTCCACACCAGGGAGATGAGTTTGAGATTAATCTTATTCCCGATGTGCTACCCATATTGATTCCACTATACAACATATAACCATAAAATTTTAATTAAATAGAGGTAAATATAGACAATCTTGAGGATAAAGGCTTCATTATACTTAACACTTCCCCTTAGGGTGATCTAGTATTGTTCTCAAAGAAGGTAGATAATAGTATTTGGTTTTTAGACTACCATAAACTAAATCAGATCACAATAAATAATAGGTATAAATTTCTAAGAACTGATGACTTATTTGATCAATTAAGGGGAGGGTATTGGTTTTCAATTATTGATCTACATTTTGGATACCAACAAATTTGGGTAAGATATTATGAAAACTAGAATATGGATTTTAATATCAAGTATGGGTTTTATAAGTAGCTCATTATTCCATTTGGACGGATTAATTATCCATTAGTGTTTATGGACCTCATGAACAAGGTATTTCAACCATACTTGGATTCCTTTGACATTTTATTCATCAATAAAATCCTTTTATATTCTTAGATGAAATAATAACATGTTATAAAAATTGTTATAGTATTGAGCATGCATCCATCACATCAAATTTATGTTTAGTACTTGAAGTTTCACTTTAGGATATCGAAGGTGTGTTTTCTTAGGAATAAGGTTTCTCAAGTAGAAACATCATTTTATCTAGATAATTTTAATGTTTTTATGTCTTGCTAATGTATGAGAAATAGGATCAAGATTTGGATTTTATTAGGATGAAAGAGTACTATAAGAGGTTAATTCCTGACTTTTCTTACCTATCAGCACCATTGACCACACTGAACAGATAAAATATCATGTTTGATTTCATAAAATTGTGTGAATAAATATTATTATAGATGATGAAGAGGTTGATGTCGTATCTGATATTTATTCTTCCCGAGTCTAGAGTTGGGTGTGTGGTATATTACGATGAATCTAACATTGGTTTGGAGTAGTTTTAATTCATGGTGATAAGTTGGTTTCTTACATGTATCATTAGTTGTGACCTCATGAGAAGAACTTCCATACCCATGACTTAGATTTTGTGGTTGTGGTTAATATGTTGAAATATTGGTGACAATATCTCTTTGATTATATATTATTAATATATACATACTACA
Organism: Viscum album; assembly: GCA_963277665.1. Lineage (NCBI taxonomy): Eukaryota > Viridiplantae > Streptophyta > Magnoliopsida > Santalales > Viscaceae > Viscum > Viscum album. Next base: position 696,548,019 of record OY728131.1, read on the forward strand.
AGAGTCTTCATCATATATTTTTCTTGCATAACCTAAATCATCATTAGAGGTGTTTGGTAGAGTAATTGTAGATTTTTTATTTTGAGATAGAGTATTCTCCTAGGATGGTAAATTTAGTTATAGATTCTCTAAGAAAGAAGATGAATGAGGTTAGGGAGTGGATTCCAAAATTGGAATGGAAGATAATATCTTTATTGTAAGATTGGTAGGTGGGAACAATTGAGGATCAAGGGGTAGAGGTTTGTTCTTCCCTGATGATCATATCCTCATTATTGGAATGAGTGAAGGCCACTTAGGATTTTGATCTGAATTGTGTTACGATTTATGAGAGTTTGGAAGCTGATAGTTCCATTTCATGTTGGTATTTGGACGGACATGGTGTGCTTCTAGTTCATGGTAGGTTTATGGATCCATATTCTTTGAGAGAGGAACTGGTGATAGCCTCACACGCTTTATAGTGGGAAGATCACTTGGGGTCTACCAAGATGTATCATTATGTCATGTGATAGTTCTGGTGGCTCGACACGAGAAGATAAATTTTTGTCTTTTCACCCATTGTCTAACTTTTCAGAGAATCAAGTTCGAGCATTAGAGACCTAGAGGGTTTCTCCAACCACTTCTAATACATATTTTAAAGTTGGATGAGGTGATAATAGACTTTGTGACTAGGTTTCCTAGGACCATGAGAGGTAAATAAACCATTTTGGTGGTCATGGATTGGTTGACTAAGGTATCTCACTTTATATGAATCGAGAGATGAAAATAATTAAATAGATTGGAAATATATAAATTCGAGTGATCGTGAAACCCTACATATTGACTTTGAGAATTGTATTTGATAGAGATGTTTGGTTTACCTCATTGTTTTGGAAAGTCTTACAAAAGGTGATGGGTACTCAGTTGAAGATGAGTATAAAAATTCATCTTCAAACTGATGAGTAGTCCAAATGAATGATCTAAACATTAGAGGATATGATTTGATCATGAATTGTGTATTTTGTATGTTCTTGGAAAAATCACTTGGCTATATTAGAGTTTTGTTACAACAATAGCTTCTAGTCCTTGATTCAAATGGATCTATTTGAGGTTCCATATGGGTGTCCATGTCATTCACCATTATGATGGCTTGTAGTAGGTGAATATTTATTTGTTGGGAAGTGTATGGTAAAGGAGAACATTGAGTGGGTGAATTTGATTCAAAAATTTCTGGTTAAAACTAAAAATAGGTATACTTCTTATTCCAACTAAAGGAGATGACCCATGCAGCTCATTTTGGGTGACATGGGTTTCTTACGGGTGTCCCCTCAGTTAGGGCATATGAATTTAAGGAGGGAAATAAGTTAGAACCTCAGTATGTTGGGATGTTTGAAGTTTTCATACACATAATGATGGTGACCTATCAGTTGGACCTTCTTCTAAGGTATCAAGGTATGAAAAATGTATTCCATGTGCCCCATCTTCAGAAGTAGAAGCCTAATCCTAGGTTTTTGCTTGACTATAAGGATTTTGAAATATATCAAGAAGAATAATTTAATGAAAAACCTATTTGTATAGTGTAATGAAGTTAGAAATTACAATGAATAAATATTGTTCATATTGTTTTGGTTCTATGGAATCATAGACATATTTAAGAAGAGACGTAGGAGTGAGAAGCTAACTAAAAGACATAGTGGCCTGAATTATTTAAGAAAAAATCTAAGGATACTTATCGAGGATGAGATATAATAATTGGGGGAAATTTTGGACACCTATATATTATGTTAGTCCTCTTTACAAATTTTATATAGTTTTTTAACATGTTTTAGAGTGATCTTATGCAAGTTAGAGGTTTTTAGGAGGCCGATTATCAAAAAGGACAGGCTGGTGGGTTTTTTGTAGCTTGAAAAACTAAAAAAACTCCATCTAGTTACTGATTGGAACCACCAAATAGATGGTGGTGTTTATAGGAATATATAAAATGCTATAAATTCCATCAACCAGTTGTTGGGGATCCTAGGTAGAACTCGATCTTCCTAGTGGCCACCAGCTGGCCAGTGGCATTCGATGATGCCCAATGAGGACGCTAGGTTTATAGAAATATAAAATGTATTTTTATCTTACCTTTTAAAATTATATTAGTCCAAATTTGACACCCAATTACATTAAAACACTATAAAGTCATTCTAGGGTTCTTCTTTCCCCTTCCAACACCTCCATTTGATGCCTGAATGAGGGATCGATCCTGGGTTCTTCATCTGTTGAGTTTTTATTCATTTCGTATCACTTAACATATCTACTTATTGATCAATAATTGTTATATCCAAAAATAAATTTATCAAGTATAAGTGTTTTTATGTGATCTAATGGGGATTTTATTGATCATTGATAGAATCAGCACCCGGACTAAGGGATTTGGCATATATGCAACCTTCAACCCAAGATAATTTCTGGCAGAAAATCTTCTCATTTATGTTTGACCTTAACCTACATTTAGGTTGTGGTTTCTCATTAACCTTGATCATATATTTCTTAATCATGTTGAATATGGGTTTCTTCTAAAATATGGTGGTTCATTTGGACTCAGATGGTGACACTTGATACATATCATTATTGCACCTAAGGCAAGAATATTTAGACTTTGTACCTGTTTTTTACTAGTTCTTGTGGGTAATTTCATGAGACCAATGTTTATTATTGATCACATGATTATTAAAATATTCTTTCATTTATTTCATGTGTATGGTGATTGTTATTATAATTTTTTGATTTTATTTGGTGCTTAATCTATCAGTTGTGTCCTGTATCATATGTATGTGATATTCCTATGTCTTGTATAGATGGAAATAAAAGTTGATCATAGTGGGATATCCATCGATAAGAATGTTTTAAATGATTTTTTGACATGAATTAAACTATATCTTCAATTATTATGTTTATCCATCTTTTTTGGACTATGACAGCAAGGGGATGTGTTGGGAAGCTAGTTGGTGTTCCTTCTGGCATGGTTCCAAAGTAGGTAGAGCCAATCTCTTAGGACCCAGAATCTGTATCATGATTTTTTGATAATATTTTGTTAATATTTTTTCTATTTACTTTCATGACATGAACCATTGTATATATTATGAACATATGGTAAGGTTTAGTAGTGGTTTCCTATTGAGTCTTTTACTCACACCAAACTTGGGAATTTTAGTGTGCTTGTAGATATCTTGGTCAGTAATCTGGTGAATTCCAAGGGCCTTGTGGTGGACAATTGAGTAGGCTTGGAGGAGGATTTTGGATTTTTATGGATGGATTTTGACCAGGGTTTTTGTACTAACTTTGGTTACTAGATTTTCCTTATACTTTTGGATTGCATAATTTGGTTTGTTTTTTGTATCTAACATTATAAATTAATATTTTATGGTTTAGTATTTATTGTTTACACTAATAATTTGATGATTATTTATTATTTAATTATTTCAAGATTATGGTTATCACTTATATATTTTTACCTTGATGTTACCTGGTACATAGGTAATGGTATTCCCATGTTGTTCCATAGGCCCTTACTACTAGTCATCAACTAATAATGCGTGGGGAGACATGAATAAGGTCATGTGGCCCAACAGATTAGACCTAGTGGTTTAGGATAAGGTGTTTCATCTATAATGATTATTCCTTTCAATCTAAGAGTATAGTTTATATTAGTTTTTAAGGGGACTAATTTATGAGGATGTTTTTTATATATCACTTTGACACAACCAGAAAATCACTATAGAGTTTTTCTTTACTACCTTTTATAAAATTGATTATAAATTTGACATGGAAACATGAATTCTGTTAATTATTCCATATTAAATTTCCTTAATATTTATGGTTCATGAACCCGGTTAATAATGTTTTCAAGAATAAACTCTATTAACATTGTTCATGATATTATAAAATATTATTCTCTATAATTAATATATATCTTTCATTTTTTATATTTGAAACTTTTTATAGATAATTACAGGCTTATTTTGATTGTAAAATAGTATCTCAACAATTTGAACATATAATATTATTCTTTTTTTCAAATTTCACTTTTCAAATTGATCTAGAGAAAAATTTGAAGAACAACATGAATCGAATAATAACAAATGGAATTAATTTTATGACACAAAACATGGATGATACAATTTTAATGATGAAGATTTAATATATATATATTGAGTCAATTTATCTTCCCCTTTCTCATAATAATACTTAACATCCTATTTTTTTATAATTTTATTAATTTCCCTATTTTATAGTGTTACTTTATTTTCTATTATTGAAACCACTTTGTTTCACTATTCTATTTTCATATTAAATAAAATTGTAGATACACCATTGTAGACAATATTTTTATCTATTACACACTTAAAAAGTGCCAGGATCCATTAAACACCCACATTATCATGGGTTCAAACCTTCACCATTGTATTACAAGGTCTATTATCTCAAGTTTATAAAAGATATTCTACTATAAGAATTTCCTAGCTTAACCAATAACCATCTATTCATAATAAAAAACTAAAAACATAAACAATATTTTAATCATGACATGAAATTATAGAAAAATTCAGACCCTAAATATAGTACAACCCATGCTATTTCATAATGAAATTCATGTCCGAAATAAATCAGTTATATAATAAATATTACCCAAAATGGATTAACCAAATATATGGATTGGTATAAAATAATGAAAAATAAAACTAACTAATCCATCACTAACCCAAACTTTTATGTCACCTCAAAATAAGCTCCCATCCCTACCCATTTATACTACTCAAATCCTTATCAACAAGAAGTTTCCCTACCCAACAACTAACATAATATTTACACATCCACCAAGGTGAAAATATAAGTTGTGAGTACAAAATACTTTAGTACATAACCCATGGGGATATAAAAATATAATATAATTTATATAGGTGAGTGTATGTATAAAGTGACATGTAAATATAAATTAAATTATTTTGTGATAACTAGGACACCATAATGCTTGGCCTTAAATGCTTCATCTTGTACTGGAGTGTAAAAAATGTCATTAAAAACTCAAGATAATTTGGTTCCATAGTCGTTTGCCCATTCCAATTATCCATATGGTATTTATAATATATCCAACTTGGCTATCCCAAAAAATAACTAGGGTAGGACCACCATGTGACCGCAATCATGCCTTTCCATATGAAAAAGGCTACCAACTAACAATGAGGATTGATAGAAAAGTCATTGGGATAATCTACCCTTAGTATAATAATAATAATAATACTAAATAACATAAATATCAATAAAAGGTATAACATCACGGTGAAATAATATATAATTATATTGTTAATCTATGTATAAAAAAATCATACACTATCCTATAATTAATGAACCCATGAAAGTCATAAAATCAAAAATCTATGAAATATCACCTGATAATCCAATAATATATAGTAAAAAATATATATAATGTAACTAAAAGGAGATACAACACCTGTCCTCAACCCCACCTTGGACCAAACTTGATTACCCCTCTAATCTCTTATAGCATGCATACCCATGATATGGTCCACTCTCTGACATATATGTAGAATATACATCCTTCATTTCCACCACTTTTTGTGTGCATAAAACTCAATAAATAAGAATTAAAAATTTCCCTAATAAAAACCAATACATATTCATGAATGTAATAAATAAAATTGAATCAATGAAAATCACATGCACACACAGGTCAAACCACTGGTGTAACACCCCGAGATTTTATGAAGAATATTCTTTTAATTTCGTTGATTCCTTGTGTTATACGCTACACCAAAATTAGGTTGTGCTATACGCGACACCGTATTAGCTTACAGTATATGCAACACTATTCTTGGCTCGTGTTACACACAATTTCAAGTTCGTTTTGTAGAAATTATTCTACGCAACATTAAGTATAGATTTTGTTTAATGTATAAATGAAATAAGTTTTGAATTATGTTATACTCAACACAAAAAGTAGATTACACTACACGCAACCCTGACCTGGCTTGCATTACACGCAATCGCGACCTTCCTCGATAGCGTGTGTTGTATGCAATACCGGGTTTCACTAAACAACGATATATGGTTATAATATTATCAAGAAATAGCCGTTATGAATAGTATTAACTAAATTTTGAATTTTATAACATTATTATTCATCTTACTCATTTTCTAAAACACGGTATGAGAATAAAATAATTTTTTCGGGTAAAATAAGTATTTTTCAAAAAATGCAGTTTTGCCGCCTTTTGATGGAGCAACCACATTAAATGTAGTTTTTAACATGTTTATAAGTTCAATTTTAGAAAATAAAATTATTATTTGGAATCAGGATGTAAAATTTTACCTTGGATAAATTTTTCAGATTAATCTGATAACTTTCATATTTTAATGAATAGTAAAAACAAGCTATATTTTAATTAAAAACAACTTTTTTCATCATAATAATTTATGTGGTAAAATTATAATATTTAATGGTTTTAAAGTATAAATAGAATATATTTTTACCATTTAATATAATTTATGTCATTAGAATTGATTTTACATTGAATTCATAGGTTAAATCAATTCAATCTTTTGCAATGTTTTAAACAAAAACCCATTTTCTTTCGACAGCGGGATTAATTTTAATTTAATTTCTGCAACTTCTGTGTATTGAATTTGGAAAAATGGATTCCATATTTGGAATAAGTGGGACCAAATGATATTAATAGAGTACTTTTTATTTTTCGGCATTATGAATAGTAACTACGGTAAATTTTATTTACCATAGAAAAAGGTAAAATGGGTAATTAAGGGTAAATATAATATTATAAAATTACCCTAACACTTGTCTTAATACAATTGGATGATTATATTTCTTCCTAAGTCATATTTGGGTTGAAATATAATCCATTAGAACCCACTTGGAGGTGATTAAGACCTTTAGTTTATTTTATTTAAAGGAAAGTGAAATATATGTCACTCAAAATTTAATAATTAAAGTATTTTAAATATAAGGTTATAAAGAATATAAATTCGTTTATAAATACTTATTTGAAAGATAAAATGTTTTTCTTTATCATTTTAATTTATTTTTAATTTTTATGAGTTATTTAATTACCTTATTAGCTTATACATTAATGATGCATTAATTATTTATTTAGTAAAAAAATCAATAATATTGTTTTTATTGAAATAGTAATACATATTAAAGGTCTCACAAACCTGACAAAAACTTATTTTTAGTGTATATATACACCATAATAATCCAATGAACTAATATATGACCGTTTTGAGTCTTATAAAAGTGATTATGACACTTATATTATTTTAATTTATATGATGTCAATGTTTCCACCTTCATAATTTAATAAATATACCATTTTAAAATTTTTGTGTTTTAGAAGATAAATCCGACTAAATGTATTATTATGAAATATATAAGATTTATCTTCATCCTAGTATTTTTTTTTAATTTTTATGCAACATATAAGTATATTTAATAATTATACAAAGATGTTGTAGTAATTATTTTATTAAGCGGAATATAAAATAAATGGTTTTACAATAAGTAAAATAAATATCATATGAACTATTTAATGTGATACACTAATTTTATAGAGTACTATGACCTGTTAGGAACCTATTAAATATTTTATTTCGAATATATATTTTGTTTGGATTTTCTTTAAATTCAAATAAATGAATAGTGTCAAAATTGATACTATTGTTATTTTATAAAAATAACATATTATTAAATTGTTTAAAAATCACAAAAATATTTAAAAATAATACATTTAAATTTATATGGTCGAAAATTTCATAAATTATCTAATTATTAATAATTCATATCACATAAGTAATTATTTATAACAATTTAAAATTTAAAATCTTATTACCACAAATAAAATTTAATAGATTAAATAAGGATAAATAAAGTTGATAATGTTTAATATATATTCCCTACATGTCTAATTTTTTTTTAAAATTATATTACAACCCTATCTCATCTAATATTCTAATATTAGTCATTTTTGAGGTTTTTAAGTGGGGTTAGATTTATTATAAATTATTAATTTTAAGATTTCCAAAGGTGCCCCTCTCCTCCCTTATAAAAAGGAAACCCCTTCCCACTTCTCTTCACACTATTTTGAGCCTTTAATCTCAGAAAAACCCTACCAATTACTCTTCTAAACCTCTCTAGTTATATCATATATGTTCTGGTTTTCTCAAAACACCAACCCTAGTGCCCTAATAAGAAGTTTAAAGGAGGTGCGTCGAAGAAGAGGTAATCTCTTTTACCGATTCCTTCAACCTTCTTTCTTCTTCAACTTCTTCTTATTTAGTTGTTTAATTATAAAGTAATAACATAATTATCAATAATATACTGATATGTTATTATAAATATGAAATAACCCCATTTCACATTCTATCCATCCTACGGAAAACAAAATCACCGCGTGTGCGTACGTACGGAATACCGTCTCCACGCTGTGGTGTAATCTGTTTTTCAAACACCACCTTACTTGGATGGGTATAATGGTGTAAAGAATAACTATACATAGTTATTATAACATCATACTGATTCTGATATATTGTATAATCCACTCCCATTCAATTCAATAATTATGGGAACGATATCATCGCACGTGCGTACGTACGGACTACCATCTCCACGACGCGATGAGATTCATTCTCCATGTTAAACATTCAAGAATGATTATAAAGTTTACATAATAAATAATAATGAAATATATGAAATTATAAATCTACTGGATTTATGTATATATATATGTCATCTACTTACTTCCATTCAAATCAATAAAGAAAGGAAAATAACGTTCATGCGTACGTACGGCCTACCGTCTCCATGAACAGTGTGTTTAATTTTATTTTATCTATCTATTATATATATATAGTGAATATATATGATATATAAATCATGTTTTACATTTTTTAAGTAAGTAAATCATGATATAAGTAATAATAATATCAAGAACAACAAGTCCAAACATGTACGATAAATGAAATGATTTTACCCAAAATGCTACTTTAACATGGAATTGACAAATGAATGGGTAATATAAATACCTAAGTGAACCATATATGATATAATAATAATTAAAATGATTCTTTAATAACTCAATGACATTATTTAAATCATTATACAAGAGGTTCAGATACATACGAAGAATATCAGACATAAGGTAAGGGATAACTATTCCAATCTCGCTCTTATCCGAGATTGTTTATTCGTAAGTATTTACTGGGGTTTTTGTTATCATCCATGTCCATGTTTTCTAAATTTTTTTTCATGTATGTTTAATGTACTTTTTACCCATTTTTGAATTTTACCACATGTTATAAAAGGAATCTTAATATTTTTTACCACACGAGGAACTTTTTGACTTTTCCGAAAAAAGTACGAGGAGAATGTTATTTTTAACTTATACGGCGTGAACGGATTTTTACGGGTTCATAATGCCTAATTTTCATGAATATTACTCTAAAATATTGCATTATTATTTTCAAAAAAACCCATTTCTTTTAAAATTTCATGGCATTTTGTGAAAATAAAAAGATTTTGAAGAAGAAAGGACATTTTCCTCAAGAATTCATTTCAAGTGTTTTATCAACACTATTTTCCTTCAAAAATGACATTATTTAATATGTTTATGTTGAAATTATAATGTCTCTAATATTTCTATGGTTTTATTTTTCTTATAATGAAATGATATCCATTTTTTATATGGATTATGTTATGATGGCATGATGTTTAATAATCCCATTCTATTACATGGGTTATGCTATGACGTATGATTTTTGATTTTATGGCACACAAAAGAATTATTTCATTATGAGATGTGTGGGACATATATCTCAATCCAATTAATTTGATAAAGATTTATATCTCATGCGATAGACATGGCTGGAATGGTAAGTTAATCTGGTTCAGTGATACATGACTAGAACGAGGAGTGAACTCGATTCAGAAAGGGACTTTGTCCACTAAGATGGTCTTGGCAGCAGTGCCTTGGATACTATGGAAATCATAACAAGTGATGAATGGTTTCCAAATTTACATGTTTTATTCCCATGCTATTTTATCAAGATTTATGTTCCATTATGATACATGCCTTATGTACTTCCAAGATTTATGTCTTTGCTCAGGATTTTGATGTTTAAACATTATGTTCATGTTTTTAAGTTCAATGGTGTATGGTTTGTTTTATTTTCTTCATTCTTAACCTTACTGAGCATTTGAGCTCACCCTTTATATGTTTTATTTTCCCCAGGATTTCAAGAAAGGTTTTAGGTAAGAAAACAAAATGGGAAGATTTTTATGGGAGTTGTTGAAGATCTTTCACCAAGATTAGAAGATTATATTCCGAGTTTCCAAAGTCACTAAACTATTACCATCCTTTAGTTTTGGGGTTTGTTATGTATTAATTATTCCAAAAAAGTAATGTATTTTCCATGTACGTCAAGATTTGGGTCTCTACAGTTGGTATCAGAGGAAATGTTTAGTCAAACTTTGGAAACTAGGATGCGACATCTTTAGTGAAATCCCTAGAGATATTTCTAAGGTATATATAGGGATGTCTCTAAGGTTAATTATAAGTAGAGGTTATATTCCTAGAATTACAGTAACAATATTAGAATTAAACCTAGATGTTGGATATTGAAGGTACTCCCCCTTGATTATGATTTTTTCCTCTCACAGTATTCTTTTTGGGTTTTAGAAAATGGCTGGAAACAGGAAGATTCACGATAATGGAGGATATGATGGACAATGGAATGATATTCTTCTTGAGAAACCAAATGAAATTGGATATGGAAGTCCACATATCGTTATTATTCCTAATCAACAATCTCATAATATGATCAATAATCTCAAATTTGGTATGTTTCCTGACTCATCAAATAAGAGAAAGATGGAGTTTCATGATGATCATAGAGGAATGAAAGTTCAATTTCCCTCATGTACATCATGTTGGAAGAGGCATCAGGGAGAATGTTTCAAAGGAACTGGAAGAAGATTTGGGTGAGGAAAAGAAGGACACAAATCCAGTAAGTGAAAAGGAAAAGGTTTAATTAACACCATGGAGAAGGTTAATGGTATTGCTACGACATCAACAATGATTAGTTGTTTTAAATGTGGAATGTATGGGCATTATGCAAACCAATGCCTTAAGGGAAAATCTCATGAAGAGAATCAGCATGGTCATATGGGTAGTATTTATGTGGATGATGATGAGGAGACTACAAATGATATATGAGATGAAATAAGTGTTGAAGCTTGGTCAGTGGTTTAAGAAGGTAGTGGAATGATTTATGTTTATCAAGAGTTGTGTTGTATAGGTAATGGTACTATGGAATAAAGACACATCTTAGGATTGTTACACTATTGTTTTTTCTAAAGTATTTGAAAGTATATTTTGAATGGTACTGGTAATCATGAAAGGTTATTCAGATATTTTTGGAAAGAAGGTGATGTGCGCATAATGAATGGATAAGGAGAAAATAATATGTTTGATAGTATTCATGAGCTCATGATTGATATAAGGACTAAGTGATATCATGCTTTGAGTATATAAAATTTTTGGGATTTCATTATGTTGAAAGAGTTAACTTTTAACTGCATTCATGTTTTCACTAAGGTTCAATGTGTATTCATTTTTCAAAAGAATGCATGATTACGGTATTCACATGTTTGGAATGTGACCAACAAGATATATCTTATATAGGGGATAAATGATGGTATTCACATGCTCTGTTGATGACATTTCTAGTAATCGTTGTCTTCATACTATAATATTGGACAGAAGTATTTTCGATAAGCTTAAAGGTTGGAATGGATTAAGTTGGACATCAGATAGTATTCTTTAAGGATAGATCTTTTTGATATTATGATAGTATAGTTTTAGAAAAAAGGACAACCTGCAGGATGGGCGACAACTCATCGCATCGGACAAGGTTGCGGGAATTGAACCCACAACTGAAGTGCGACATGCCTTCATCACCAACCACTGTCCTACAAGAAGTCCATGGTTTGTATAAATTAGTTTTATTTTATTACGTGGTATGATAGATGAAGTATATGTCCATTTTTGGAACCATGTATGATTAAGCTCACCAAAGATGGACTTATGTATATTTAATATCTTATACTCACCTTTTATTCTGATAGAGACAGATGGAATGACCAATAATTCTCTCGCATGATCTTATAATACTTCAATAATGTCAAATTCAACTTCATATCTTTAAATAAGAGATGAAACAGAAATTGTTCATGGAATGACCAATGATGATTTTACACTGAAATCAAGTAAGTATTTATCCTTATACAAAAAATCATCAGCATTAGGGAAATGATCTTGAAAACCAAAAATGTTGTCCTAGTACTCTTATATCCGATGAATCTGATGGTACCTTAGATCGTCACAAATTTATGGATTCGTGATTGTTGGATGTTTCATAGCCATGTTCTCTACCACTCTCCATCAGAACATGATGGTTAGATTTCTCTTCCATATCCATATTTTTCACCTATGTTCTTCTATGTGGAAACCCAGTGATTAGTTAATTTGGGTAACCGTTACGTTTCAAAATTTAGTTTTTAAAGTTAAGTTTTGGTATTTATTTTTAAGATGTTGGTTTCTATTAAAGAAACTTTCAAGTAGTAAACCATTTATAACCCCGACGAATTTCAAGGGCGAAATTCATTTTAAGGGGGGTAGAATGTAACACCCCAAGATTTTATGAATAATATTCTTTTAATTTCGTTGATTTCTTGTGTTGTACGCTACACCAAAATTAGCTTGTGCAATACGTGGCACTATATTAGCTTACAATATACACAACACTATTCTTGGCTCGTGTTACACACAATTTCAAGTTCGTTTGTAGAAATTATTCTACGCAACATTAAGTATATAGTTTGTTTAATGTATAAATGAAATAATTTTTGAATTATGTTATATGCAACACCAAAGGGATATTACACTACATGCAACCGTTACTTGGCTTGCATTATATGCAATCACGACCTTCCTCGATAGCATGTGTTGTACGCAATACCGGGTTTCACTAAACAACGATGTATGGTTATAATATTATCACAAAATAGCTGTTATTAATAGTATTAACTACATTTTGAATTTTATTAAATTATTTTTCATCTTACTCATTTTCTAGAACATGGTATGAGAATAAAATAAAATTTTCGGGTAAAATAAGTATTTTTCAAAAAATGCAATTTTGCCGCCTTTTGATGGCGCACCCACATTAAATCTAGTTTTTGACATGTTTATAAGTTAAATTTTAAAAAATAAATTTATTATTTGGAATAAGTATATAAAATTTTACCTTGAATAAAATTTTCATATTATTCTGATAACTTTCATATTTTAATGAATAGTAAAAACATGCTATATTTTAATTAAAAACAACTTTTTTCATCGTAATAATTTATGTTGTTAAATTATAATATTTAATGGTTTTAAAGTATAAATAGAATATATTTTTACCATTTAATATAATGTATGTCATTATCATTGATATTACATTGAATTCATAGGTTAAATCAATTCAATCTTTTGCAATGTTTAAAAAAAAACCCATTTTCTTTCGACAACGGGATTAATTTTAATTTAATTTCTGAAAATTATGTGTATTCAATTTGGAAAAATGGATTCCATATTTGGAATCATTGGGTCCAAAATTATATTAATAGACTACTTTTTATTTTTGGGCATTATGAATAGTAACTACGGTAAATTTTATTTACCATAGTAAAAGGTAAAACAAGTAATTAAGGGTAAATATAATATTATAAAATTACCCTAAAAATTGTCTTAATACAATTGGATGATTATATTTCGTCTTAATTAATATTCGGGTCGAAATGGAATCCATTAGAACCCTCTTGGAGGTGATTAAGACCTTTAGTTTATTTTATTTAAAGGAAAGTGAAATATGTCTCACTCAAACTTTAATAATTAATGTATTTTTAATATAAGTTTATAAAGAATATAAATTCGGTTATAAATACTAATTTAAAAGATAAATTTTTTTTATTTATCATGGTAATTTCTTTGTAATTTTTAAGAGTTATTTAATTACCTTATTAGCTTATACATTAATGATGCGGAAATAATTTATTTAGTAAAAAAATCAATAATATTGTTTTTATTGAAATATTAATACATATTAAAAGGGTCACAAACCGGACTAAAACTTATTGGTAGTGTATATATACACCATAAGAATTGAATGACCGAATATATGACCGTTTGTAGTCTTAAAAAAGTGATTATGACACTTATATTATTTTATTTTATATGATGTCAAAGTTATCACCTTCATAATTTAATAAATATAACATTTTAAAATTTGGGTGTTTTAGAAGATAAATCTGACTAAATATATTCTTATGAAATATATAAGATTTATATTCATACTAGTATTTTATTTTTAATTTTTATACAACAAATAAGTATATTTAATAATTATACAAAGATGTTGTAGTAATTATTTTTTTAAGCGAAATATCAAATAAATGGTTTTACAAATATTATAATAAATATCATATGAACTATTTAATGTTCTCCACTAATTTTATAGAGTAATATGACATTTTAGGAACCTATTAAATATTTTATTTAGAATATATCCTCTGTTTGAATTTTATTTAAATTTAAATAAATGAATAGTGTCAAAATTGATACTATTCTTATTTTATAAAAATAACATAGTATTAAATTGTTTAAAAATCACAAAAATATTTAAAAATTATAAATTGAAATTTATATAGTCTAAAAAGTCATAAATTATCTAATTATGAATATTAACAGAATATAAGTAATTATTTATAACAATTTCAAATTTAGAATCTTATTACCACAAATAAAATTTAATAGATTAAATAAGGATAAATCAAATTGATAATGTTTAAAATAAATTTCCTACATGTCTAAATTTTATTTGTTGATTATATTACAACCCTATATCATCTAATATTCTAATATGAGTCATTTTTGGAGGTTTTTAAGTGGGTTTAGATTTATTATGAATTAATAATTTTAATATTTCCAAAGGTGCCCCTCTCCTCCCTTATAAAAAGGGAACCCCTTCCCACTTCTCTTCACACTCTTTTGAGCCTTGAAGCTCGAAAAAACCCTACCAATTTCTCTTATAAACCTCTCTAGTTATATCATATAAGTTCTGGTCTTCTCAAAAGACCAACCCTAGTGCCCTAAGAAGAATTTTAAAGGAGGTGCGTCGAGGAAGAGGTAATCTCTTCTACCGATTCTTTCAAGCTTCTTTCTTCTTCAACTTATTCTTAATTAGTTGTATTATTATAAAGTAATAACATCAGTATAACTAATATACTGATATGTTATTATAAATATGAAATAACCTCATTTCACCTTCTATCCATCCTACGGAAAACGAAATCACCGCGCGTGCGTACGTACGAAATACCGTCTCCACGCCGTGGTGTAATCTGTTTTTCCAACACCACCATACTTGGATGGGTATAATGGTGTAAATAATAAATATACATAGTTATTATAACATCACATTGATTATGATATATTGTATCATCCACTCCAATTCAATTCAATAATTATGGGAACGATATCATCGCTCGTGCGTACATATGGACTATCATCTCCACAACACGATGCGATTCATTCTCCATGTTAACCATTCAAAAATGATTATAAAGTATATATAAGAAATAATAACGAAATATATGACATTATAAATCTACTGGATTTATTTATATATATATGTCATCTACTTACTTCCATTCAAGTCAATAAAGAAAGGAAAACAACGTTCATGCGTACGTACGGCCTACAGTCTCAATGAACGGTGTGTTTCATTTCATTTATCTATCTATTATATATATATATATATATACTGAATATATATGATATATAAATCATTTTTTACATTTCATAAGTGAGTAAATCATGATATAAGTAATAATAATATCAAGAACAACACGTCCAAACACGTAGGATAAATGAAACGATTTTACCCAAAACACTACTTTATCATGGAATTGAAAAATGAACGGGTAATATAAATACCTAAGTGAACCATATATGATATATTAACAATTAATATGATTCTGTAATAATTCAATTACATTATTTAAATCATTATACAGGAGTTTCAGATACATACGAAGCATATCAGACATAAGGTAAGGGATAACTATTCCAATCTGGCTCTTATCCGAGATTGTTTATTCGTAAGTATTTACTGGGGCTTTTGTTATCATCCATGTACATGTTTTCTAAAAATTATTTTATGTATGTTTAATGTTCTTTTTACCCATTTTTTAATTTTACCACATGTTATAAAAGGAATCTTACTTTTGTTTACCACACGAGGAACTTTTTGACTTTTCTGACAAAAGTACGAGGAGAATGTTATTTTTAACTTATACAGCATGAACGGATTTTTACCGTTTCATAACGCCTCATTTTTATGAAGCTTCCTCTACAATATTTCATGATTATTTTCAAAAAAACACTTATTTTAAAATTTCATGTCATTTTGTGAAAAGAAAATTATTTTGAAGAAGAAAGGATATTTTCCTCAAGAATTCATTTCAAGTGTTTTATCAATACTATTTTCCTTCTAAAATGAAATTATTTTATATGTTTATGTTGAAATTATAATGTCTCCATTATTTATATTGTTTGATTTTTCTTATGATGAAATTATATCCATTTTTTTATTTGGATTATGCTATGATGGAATGATGTTTAAGAATCTCATTCTATTACATGGGTTATGCTATGATGTGTGATTTATGATTTTCGGCACACGAAAGAATGATTTCATTATGAGATGGGTGGGACCTATATCTCCCTCAAATGCATTGGGTAAAGATTTATATCTCATGAGATACACATGGCTAGAACAGTAAGTTAATCCGGTTCAGTGATACAGGACTGGAACGAGGAGTGAACTCGATTCAGAAAGGGACTTTGTCCACTAAGATGGTCTTGGAAGCAATGCCTTGGATACTATGTAAATCATAACAAGTACTGAATGGTTTCCACAATTACATGTTTTATTCCCATGCTATTTTATCAAGATTTATGTTCCATTATGATACATACCTTATTTACTTCCAAGATTTATGTCTTTGTTCAGGATTTTGATGTTTAAACCTTATGTTCATGTTTTTAAGTTCAATGGTATATGGTTTGTTTTATTTTCTCCATACTTACCATTACTGAGCATTTGAGATCACCTTTATAGGTTTTATTTTCCCCAGGATTTCAAGAAAGGTTTTAGGTAAGAAAACAAAATGGGAGGATCTTTATGGGAGTTGTTGAAGATCTTTCACAAAGATTATAAGATTATATTCCGAGTTTCCAAAGACACTAAACTATTACGATCCTTGAGTTTTGGTTTTTGTTATGTATTAAGTATTCTGAAAAAGTAATGTATTGTCCATGTACGTCAAGATTTGGGTATCTACAGTTGGTATCAAAGGAAAGGTTTTTTCAACCTTTGGAAACTAGGATGTGACAACTTTAGTTAAATCCCTAGAGATATTTATAAGGTATGTCTATGGATGTCTCTAAGGTTAATTATAAGTAGAGGTTATATTACTAGAAATACGGTAATGATATTAGAATTAAACCTAGATGTTAGATATTGAAGGTACTCCCCCTTGATTATGATTTTTTCCTCTCACACTATTCTTTTTGGGTTTTATAAAATGGCTGGAAACAGGAAGATTCACGATAATGGAGGATATGATGGACAATGGAATGATATTCATCATGAGCAACTAAATGAAATTGGATTTGGAAGTCCACATATCGTTATTATTACTAATCATAAATCTCATAATATGATCAATAATTTCCACTTTGGTAAGTTTCCCGACTCATCTAATAAGAGAAAGATGGAGTTTCATGATGATCATAGTGGAATTAAAGTTCAATTTCCCTCATGTACATCATGTGGGAAGAGGCATCTGGGAGAATGTTTCAAAGGAACTGGATGATGCTTTTGGTGTGGAAAAGAAGGAAACAAATCCCGTAAGTGGAACAGAAAAGCTTCAGTTAACACCATAGAGAAGGATGATGGTATTTCTATGACATCAACAATGATTAGATGTTTTAAATGTGGAATGTATGGACATTATGAAAACCAATTCCTTATGGAAAAATCTCATGAAGAGAATCAACATGGACATATGGTTAGTATTTATGTGGATGATGATGAGGAGACTACAAATGATATATGATATGAAAGAAGTGTTGAAGCTTGGTCACTGGTTTAAGAAGGTAGTGGAATGATTTATGTTTATCAAGAGTTATGTTGTATAGGTAATGGTACTATGGAATAAAGACACATCTAAGGATTGTTACACTATTGTTTTTCCTAATGTATTTGAAAGTATATGTTGAATGGTACCGGTAATCATGAATGGTTATTCAGATATTTTTGGAAAGAAGGTGATATGCGCATAATGAATGGATAAGGAGAAAATAATATGTTTGATAGTATTCATGAGCTCATGATTGATATAAGGACTAAGTGATATCATGGTTTGAGTATATAGAATTTTTGGGATTTTGGTATGTGGAAAGAGTTAACTTTTAACTTCATTCATGTTTTCACTAAGGTTCAATGTGTATTCATTTTTCAAGAGAATACATGATTACAGTATTCACATGTTCGGAATGTGACCAACAAGATATATCTTATATGGGTGATAAATGATGGTATTCACATGCTTTGTTGATGACATTTCTAGTAATCGTTTTCTTTATACTATAATATTGGACAGAAGTATTTTCGATAATCTTAAAGGTTGGAATGGATTAAGTTGGACATAAGATAGTATTGTTTAAGGACAGAGCTTTTTGATATTATGATAATATAGTTTTAGAAAAAAAGGACAACCTACAGGATGGGCGACAACCCGTCGCGTCGGACAAGGTTGTGGGAATCGAACCCACAATCGAAGTGTGATAGGCCTTCATCACCTACCACTGGCCTATAGGAAGTCCCTGGTTTGTAGAAATTAGTTTTATTTTATTATGTGGTATGATAGATGAAGTATAAGTCCATTTTTGGAACCATGTAAGATTAACCTCACCATAGATGGACTTATGTATATTTAATATCTTATACTCACCTTTTATTGTGATAGAGACATATGGAATGACCTATCATTCTATTGCATGATCTTATAATACTTCAAGAATTTCAAATTCAACTTCATATCTTTAAATAAGAGTTGAATCAGAAATTTTTCATGGAATGATCAATAATGATTTTACAATGAAATCATGTAAGTATTTACCCTTATACAAAAAATCATCAACATTAGGGAAATGATCTTGAAAACCAAAAATTTTGTCCTAGTACTCTCATATCCGATGAATCTGATGGTACATTAGATCATCACAAATTTACAGCTTCGTGATTGTTAGATTGTTCATAGTCATGTTCTCTACCACTCTCCATCAGAATATGATGGTTATATTTCTCTTCCATATCCATATTTTTTACCTATGTTCTCCTATGCGGAAACCCAGTGATTAGTTAATTTGGGTAACCGTTAAATTTCATAATTTAGTTGTTAAATTTATGTTTTGGTATTCCTTTTTATGATGTGGGATTTTATTAAAGAAACTTTCAAGTAGTAAACCATTTATAACCCCGACGAATTTCGAGGGTGAAATTCATTTTAAGGGGGGTAGAATGTAACACCCCGAGATTTTATGAAAAAAATTCTTTTAATTTCGTTGATGTCTTTTTTTGTATGCTACACCAAAACTAGCTTGTGCTATACGCGACACCGTATTAGCTTACAGTATACACAACACTATTCTTGGCTCGTGTTACACACAATTTCAAGTTTTTTTTGTAGAAATTATTCTATGAAACATTAAGTATAGATTTTGTTTAATTTATAAATGAAATAAGTTTTGAATTATTTTATATGCAACACCAAAGGGAGATTACACTACACACAACCCTGACCTGGCTTGCATTACACGCAATCGTGACCTTCCTCGATAGCGTGTGTTGTATGCAATACCGGGTTTCACTAAACAATGATATATGGTTATAATATTATCACGAAATAGCCGTTATTAATAGTATTAAATAAATTTTTAATTTTGTAAAATTATTATTCATCTTACTTATTTTCTAGAACATGGTATGAGAATAAAATAAATTTTTCGGGTAAAATAAGTATTTTTTAAAAAATGCAGTTTTTCCGCCTTTTTAGGGCGCACCAAGATTAAATATAGTTATTGACATGTTTATAAGTTCAATTTTACAAAATAAAATTATTATTTTGAATCAGGATATAAAATTTTACCTTGGATACATTTTTCATATTATTCTGATAACTTTCATATTTTAATGAATAGTAAAAAAAAGTATATTTTAATTAAAAACAACTTTTTTCATCGTAATAATTTATGTGGTTAAATTATAAAATTTAATGGTTTTAAAGTATAAATAGAATACCTTTTTACCATTTAATATAATTTATGTCATTAGCATTTATTTTACATTGAATTCATAGGTTAAATCAATTCAATCTTTTGCAATGTTTTAAACAAAAACTCGTTTTTTTTCGACAACGAGATTAATTTTAATTTAATTTCTGAAACTTCTATGTATTGAATTTGAAAAAATGGATTCCATATTTGGAATCAGTGGGTCCAAATTATATTAATAGACTACTTTTTATTTTTGGGCATTATGAATAGTAACTATGGTAAATTTTATTTACTATAGTAAAAGGTAAAACAGGTAATTAAGGGTAAATATAATATTATAAAATTACCCTAACACTTGTCTTAATACAATTGGATGATTATATTTCTTCCTAAGTCATATTTGGGACGAAAAGGAATCCATTAGAACCCGCTTGGACGTGATTAAGAACTTTAGTTTATTTTATTTAAAGGAAAGTGAAATATGTCTCACTCAAACTTTAATAATTAAAATATTTTTAATATAAGGTTATAAAGAATGTAAATTCGGTTATAAATACTCATTTGAAATCTAAAATGTTTTTATTTATCATGGTAATTTATTTGTAATTTTTAAGAGTTATTTAATTACCTTATAAGCTTATACATTAATGATGTAGAAATTATTTATTTAGTAAAAAAATCAATAATATTATTTTTATTGAAATAGTAATACATATTAAATGGCTCGAAAACCTGACCAAAACTTATTGGTATTGTATATATACACCATTAGAATCCAATAAACTAATATATGACCTTTTTTAGTCATATAAAAGTGATTATGACAATTATATTTTTTTTATTTTATATGATGTCAAAGTTGTTACCTTCATAATTTAATAAATATACCATTTTAAAATATCGGTTCTTTAGAAGATAAATCTGAATAAATGTATTATTATGAAATATATAATATTTATATTCATCCTATTATTATTTTTTTAATTTATATGAAACAAATAAGTATATTTAATAATTATACAAAGATGTTGTAGTAATTATTTTATAAAGAGAAATATCAAATAAATAGTTTTACAAATAGTAAAATAAATATCATACGAACTATTTAATGTTCTCCACTAATTTTCTAGAGTACTATGACATTTTAGGAACCTATTAAATATTTGTTTTTAATATATACTATGTGTGGATTTTATTTAAATTCAAATAAATGAATAGTGTCAAAATTGATACTATTGTTATTTTATAAAAATAACATATTATTAAATTGTTTAAAAATCAAAAAATATTTAAAATTTATAAATTGAAATTTATATAGTATTAAATTTCATAAATTATCTAATTATGAATAATTCATATCACATAAGTAATTATTAATAACAATTTAAAATTTAGAATCCTATTACCACAAATAAAATTTAATAGATTAAATAAGGATAAATCAAGTTGATAATGTTTAAAATAAATTTCCTACATGTCTAAATTTTATTGGTTGATGAGATTACAAGACTATATCATATAATCTTAGAATATGAGTCATTTTTGGAGGTTTTAAGTGGGGTTAGATTTATTATAAATTAATAATTTTAAGATTTCCAAAGGTGCCCCTCTCCTCCCTTATAAAAAGGGAACCCCTTCCCACTTCTCTTCACACACTTTTGAGCCACGAAGCTCTGAAAAACCCTAAAAATTACTCTTCTAAACCTTTATAGTTATATCATATAGGTTCTGGTCTTCCCAAAAGACCAATCCTAGTGCCCTAAGAAGAATTTTAAAGGAGGCGCGTCGAAGAAGAGGTAATCTCTTCTACCGATTATTTCAAGATTTTTTCTTCTTAAACATGTTCTTATTTAGTTGTTTCATTGTAAAGTAATAACATAAGTATCACTAATATAATGATATGTTATTATAAATATGAAACAACCCCATTTAACCTTCTATCCATCCTACGGAAAAAGAAATCACTGCGCGTGCGTACGTACGAAATACCGTCTCCACACCGTGGTGTAATCTGTTTTTCCAAAACCACCTTACTTGGATGGGTATAATGGTGTAAATAATAACTACACATAGTTATTATAACATCATACTGATTATGATATGTTTTATCATCCACTCCAATTCAATTCAATAATTTTGTGAATGATATCATTGCTCGTGCGTACGTACGGACTACCGTTTTCCACGACCCGATGAGATTTATTCTCCATGTTAACCATTCAATAATGATTATAAAGTATATATAAGAAATAATAATGAAATATATGACATTATAAATCTACTAGATTTATTTATAAATATATATTTCATCTACTTACTTCCATTCAAGTCAATAAGGAAAGGAAAACAACATTCATTCGTACGTATGACCTACCGTCTCCATGAACGGTGTGTTTCATTTCATTAATCTATATATATTATATATATATATATATACTGAATATATATGATATTTAAATCATGTTTTACATTTTTGAAGTAAGGAAATCATTATATAAGTAATAATAATATCAATAACAACATGTCCAAACAGGTACGATAAATGAAACGATTTTACCCAAAATGCTACTTTAACATGGAATTGACAAATGAACGGGTAATATAAATACCTAAGTGAACCATATATGATCAAATAAAAATTTATATGAATCTGTAATAAATGAATAACATTATTTAAATCATTATACAAGAGGTTCAGATACATATGAAGCATATCAGACATAAGGTAAGGGGTAACTATTCCAATCTCGCTCTTATCCGATATTGTTTATTCGTAAGTATTTACTAGGGTTTTGTTATAATCCATGTCCATGTTTTCTAAAAATGTTTTCATGTATGTTTAATGTCCTTTTTACACATTTTTGAATTTTACCACATGTTATAAAAGGAATCTTACTTTTTTTACCACACGAGGAACTTTTTGACTTTTCCGACAAAAGTATGAGGAGAATGTTATTTTTAACTTATATGGCGTGAACATATTTTTAAGGTTTCATAACGCCTCATTTTCCTGAAGATTCCTCTATAGTATTGCATGATTATTTTCAACAAAACCCTTTTTTTTTAAAATTGCATGGAATTTTGTGAAAAGAAAATGATTTTGAAGAAGAAAGGATATTTTCCTCAAGAATTCATTTCATGTGTTTTATCAAAACTATTTTCCTTCTAAAATGAAATTATTTCATATGTTTATGTTGCAATTATAATGTCTCAATTATTTATATGGTTTGATTTTTCTTATGATGAAATGATACCCATTTTTTTATATGGATTATGTTTTGATGGCATGATGTTTAAGAATCCCATTCTATTACATGGGTTATGCTATGATGTATGACTTATGATTTTGTGGCACACGAAAGAATGATTTCATTATGAGATGGGTGGGACTTATATCTCCCTCCAATGCATTGGGTAAAGATTTATATCTCATGAGATATACATTTCTAGAATGGTAAGTTAATCCAGTTTAGTGATACATGACTGGAATGAGGAGTGAACTCGATTTAGAAAGGGACTTTATCCACTAATATGGTCTTGACAGCAATGCCTTGGCTACTATGGAAATCATAACAAGTGCTGAATGGTTGCCACAATTACATGTTTTATTCCCATGCTATTTTATCATGATTTATGTTCCATTATGATACATGCCTTATGTACTTCCAAGATTTATGTCTTTGCTAAGGATTTTTATGATTAAAAATTATGTTCATGTTTTTAAGTTCAATGGTACATGGTTTGTTTTATTTTCTCCATGCTTACCCTTACTGAGCATTTGAGCTCACCCTTTATATGTTTTCTTTTCCCCAGGATATCAAGAAAGGTTTTAGGTAAGAAAACAAAATGGAAAGATCATTATGGGAGTTGTTGAAGATCTTTCACCAATATTAGAAGATTATATTCCGAGTTTCCAAAGACACTAAACTATTATGATCCTTGAGTTTTGGTTTTTGTGATGTATTAAGTATTCCGCAAAATTAATGTATTTTCCATGTATGTCAAGCATTGGGTCTCTACAACTGGGTACTCAAGAATTCATCCTGACAATTGACTCATACATTATTTAACCAATGTTAGAATGGGAGGAGTATTCTCATGTATTAATCACAATAAAAGATTTAACAAGTCATTACCAAATATATTATTCATGTATATACCAAAAAGATCTCATATTGATATAAAAGTCAAGTTTTTGGTCACATATTTACCTTAAAGATCCCTTCTTGATAGTAGGCTCAAAATAATTATCATGTTTATCCCTAGAAGACCCCCTTTGATAAGTAGGAATAATATAATAGTTATATATAGCCAAAAAATACCCCTATTTGACACCAGACTCAAGAATATAGTCACATATAACCCTAGAAGATCCCCTCTAGGTAGAATGCTTAGAGTATTGAAAAACATATAGCCACAAGGAGAAGTTACTTTGATAGATGGATTAGTATACCAATCATAAACTAGTACCATGGAATTAACATATGAAATTATAGTAGTATATTCACTAAAATATAATCAGAGTTAGAAGCACCCCTAATATCTAGAAAAATGTATCAATTGTCAAAAATATACCCACGGGGAGAAGCACTCTTGATATCTGGTGTAGTTTATCCATTATAAAAAAATATAGTTCCCTAGATAATTAGCCTTGATAGATGGAATAGTTTAATGACATCATCTTTCCTTGGTTAAATCACTCATTATCGTGGGATCAATGTATAATAAATCCATAGAAGTAACCTAGTAGTAAATTAGGAGTATCTAGTCCCAATAGGAACACACCTAAAAACACAACTGAAATATTCTTATGTTCTATACAAAAACACCAATTTATATATATTTTTTACGAAAACAAGTCTTCATCCTAATAATAGGTTGACCAAAATACAAAACAATATGTGACACCTTCCTGAAAGTAGGCTCGTAAAATGAGCCAACCCTATGAACTATCCTTTATTCATAAGTAGTTATCCATACTCCCTTATTTAATGCTTTCCAAATAGTAGGATTAGCACTATTTCCACTATCCTTTATAGAAATAGATATGAGAAAACATAAAATAAAATTTAGAGTAATAAATATATATAACATGAAACAACCTACCAACACTATCCCTCGACTATAATCTGTCACA
This sequence comes from Viscum album, assembly GCA_963277665.1. Taxonomy (NCBI): domain Eukaryota; kingdom Viridiplantae; phylum Streptophyta; class Magnoliopsida; order Santalales; family Viscaceae; genus Viscum; species Viscum album. Next base: position 696,573,654 of record OY728131.1, read on the forward strand.
CCTCAAGAAAATCGAACTATGAAAAAACCTAATTTGATACTTTATATAATACCTTTGACCATATAATATATTTCACTAAAACCCATAATATTGGTATTTATTGGACATCTCAATCTCATCCCTTCACAAAAGTAAGCCACTGTTATGGTGATGTGGGACCTTAGACTATAAATAAAAATGCTCATGTGTTCAAGGTCAAGACTTAAACCTATCATCACCCTGTCGCAAAAAACTCCACCATTATTAATCTATCACTCATAATTTCAAAATAAAATTATTTTTTATTTAATAAAATAAACAATTTTTCACCAGAAATCCCTCTCTCGATGACAAATGATAGAGGAATCATCATTAACCAAAACCACCCTCTAACCCACAAGGTGAAAAAAACATTGGATTATTATCTTGTGTGACCAAATTTAGTGAATAATATATAATAAATAACCTTGTATTGTAAAATATATCCTCATTAACCCATAAAAATTTGATGGTCACCCCTATTGGATAATCTATAACCGAAATGGTTCGTCCAAATAAATTTCACTAGCCTCGACCCTAGCCCAACTCTTTGGGTGGATATCAGTTTCCAAGAACATGAGAAACCCTTAGGTAAATAAATTCATTTCTCATGGTTATACACCGTATATGATTATAATTCCATTATCTTCCATAATCCAATATAGAAATCATATACATGGGTGGTTATATGATCTATATTGACACTCAAAGGACTCACTACAGTTTTTTTAAGATCACTAACCCCACCTCTCTTAATGAAACCCACCCGGGGATACATCGTAAGTTACTCAAACCCACATACACTTTCTTATAAATCATAAATTAAAAATAGATAGAAAAAAATAATTTATAATAGTGAAAACCTACGTCAAATCAGGGTTATCTTCTCTTTAAGACATGCATTTTATCCATCCAAGAACAACCCAAAATCTCCATATTTGAGCCCCTGTCATAAACTAAGAGGTCAAACAATTAATTTTTAAAATATATAATTAATTTCATTAATTATCATACAATTAAAAAAAATGGCACAAAACATTAAAACTCATATATCTTGGTATTTTTTACAAAACTACATGAAATGAATTGTAAAGAAGTTATGGAATTCCCTCAGGCTTTCTACCAAAAAACTAAACATTTATTATCTCAATTAACAACCCAATTCCACAAAAAATCAATTGAAATTCATGAAATAATAATATAAGTGACTTAACTCTAATTAAATAGAGTAAAAATTTATGTTATGATCATCCCCAAGAAACTATTATCCATCCCACACAAAACCCTTATCATCCTGTTTTTATCCCACCTTGATCTAGTGGAATCTTACTCCAAATCCCTAAATAATTCCACTAAATTTATATGGGTAGAAAGAATAAAGAAAAAACGGGGAATATAAAGGATATCAAACCTCAATCGATGAACTAAAAATATTAAACCTCTAAGTATTGAATGGAATAAATAAGGGTATAAGGAAAAGGAATGGGGTATTCTTTCCATCATGTTCAGTCATTGGAGATGGAAGGCTTAAAAAGTGGTATAAAATAAGGCCTAAAAAATGACTAGTCGCCCTTTAAAAAAAAATTGAATGGGCCAACTAGGTTCACACTACACCCTCATCAGGTACTCAATGGTTTTATAGAGGCTTACATATCCTCTATCCACCCCACCAAGTACTTGGTACCCTATTATTGGAACTCGGTGGTTGCAAACATAAATTTCAACATCCACTAGATCCCATCCGATACTTGGCTCACTTATACTCAGTATTAGGTGAACTTGGATAACTTTATCAGCTATAATACCAACTCTAATATATTAATCAAACCTCTAAAACCGCTTCTAAAATAAAAAAACATAAATAATATTCTATAATAAAGTATCACTTTAAAATATACAATCTAAATATAAAAAATAAAATTCATCATGGGTTTTGTTCTAATAAAAATAAAATTTTCACGAGTTTCCCCAAACAACAATAACATGGGTTTTTAAAATATTAATGGAATCTTAATATCTATGTCTATATGATCATAAAATAAATTGAAATAAAAACTAAATGGTTTTCTGGGCTCTATCTAGAATAAACTTCAAGCAAGATAGAAGAACATATAGATGGTGATTATGTTTCAATATAGTCTATCCATGGGGTGAAAAAATTCCCATATGGTCTTCAAGTATATAGTCGGTCTAGAAAATAGAATTAATATCATGAGGGTACTACAACATCCCAATAAATTACTTACATCTAAAATGTTTTGGGAGTAGAAACAATAACCCGTGACTTATTCCACTGGAACCTAAACCTTGGTTCTAACCAATCATGTTCCTTGTTTCCTACATCACTATTAATCCTATCCCTTAGTAATCAACATTTTATAAAACCAAGAGGTATTTTAAGATCATCCTTCTAATGAGCTACACATTCACCTCAATGATTGTATCTTAGATTATCTCATAAACTATGGTCCATAGCCAACTATTACCATTCCAAGACTCTCTAGTCAAAATAATCTGAATAATAAGCTAATACATTATACTCTTAATAGGTTATTTCAATGATCCATGAAGTACCCTCTCAATTCTTATGCCATCCACTATTCACTACCATGGTGAAATTCTGAACTATATTCCCCCCTTATACCATTTCCATATCCTAATCCCTTTATGTGAACCATCCATTGAGTATCTACTTCATGGTACACTCTTTATAGATCATCCTAATTAGTTAAAGCATACCCTAGTACATTCATTTCACTACACCCTTAACTCACATATTTCCTTACATGTAATTTTTTGAGAAAACCCATACAATGTTGTCCCATCACCCCTATGGTTATGTACAATGTCCTCATACTATTCCACTAACCTTATACAAACCACACAAAATTTTGATAACCCATTTCCAACTCATTCATCTCAAAACTGATCTTATAATAATATGCCTAATGAGGACATGAGAGACCTACCTAATCCCCTAGTGATGAACCTCCCCCAAGGACCTATACTATGGAGTAAATTTTATTTATTATCCCAAAGGATAAAAGGAAATAAGATCATGTATTGATCCCAAAATCCTCCAACCACAAGAGGAACACTACTTTCAACCCAGATGGATTGTAACCTTTTTTCCAGACTCAATCCTCTTAGTCTTCTCTTGATTCATCTTATTTTTTTCCATCATGATTTTATATTTATTTTTAGACAACCACACATAATTCATGATTTTTAAATTTGAGGACCGCATACATTGGTAATGGAGTTTTACCAATTAAGGTAGCCTTTTTATTCCCACCCAATCGCTCACAATCAACCTCAATAACCTGATCCCATATATTAATAAAAAAGTATTAATTAAATAATTAGAAAAATTTATAATTGAAATATCTTTAATTATTAAAATATGAATAATTAAAAAACTCATTGAGTGGTGACTGCCAATCAGAACCTCGAGCAAAAAAATGATAATAATATGTTTTATTCTTTTGATAATCATATGATAGAAATTCCCATGATTCACTACACATACCCCACCTAATTTTATCTAAAAATCAATAAAATGAATAAAATACGGAACTATAAAAATTAACCTCCAGATAAATGGAATGAAATGGATCACAATCATCCTTTCCCGGTCCCCTTTAGCTACTATGAGAGAAATCTACTTTGTTGCGATGTTATAATATAGTGATTTAGTGTGGTCGAAACTCTAACTCCAAACCTGAGTGACATAAAATTAGATGAAATTGAAGGAGAAGAAGAAAATAATAATAGGACAATATATTACTTTAGATTGGATCAATTAATCAAATCCCATATCACCTATAAGTATGGACAGAAATGAGTGGAGGAAGAGGGAAATGGGTCTTCTTCAAATGATTTGGCCTAACTAAATATGGAAACCACTTAGCATAAATTTTACCTTAAAACCTAGAAAACCAAAAAAAATATCTCAATTTAAAAAAAAAATTCATGGAACCATTGATTACCCATTGTAAGTATCCTAGATACTTAAATTACACTAATCACCTAGTCTAGAGCCAGTGACTAATTTATGGCTGACCTAGTCAGTTCTGTCTCCCTCTAAAACAACATTGGGTACCTCTTTCCTCATCACTTGCTATTTTGTGGTGTTTATCAGTCTATTTCACTAGCACCCCTATCATGATCACTAATAAATTTCTACTGATCACCTCTAAATTATAAAAAGACATCCAAAATTATACTACATTTTATATCCAAATATAGGTATTCCTTCTAAATACCAAAAATCAAAATACCCCCATATTTACATCCACCAGAGTTTGTTTTATCCCTATTTCCACCCACACATGAAGGAATCAGTTATTATAAACTACTCACCATACAACTTATAATCCCAAATAATCAAATTTATACATCTATCAAGTACTTAATTGGTTGTCAAGAGTCCATGATTATCTCTGTCTTAGAGATCCCACTAGATATGAGTGTGCCTCCATTACACAAGATCAATAAGTAATGTAATTTCTCAAAAATCAAACCATTTAGATATATTAAAAATACCAATTTTTCTTGAAAAATTCTTCTAAAAAATCATTTAAGACCGAATGATAATTCATGTGAAGATAATGTCAGTACTGCACTACAATAAATTTCTCCAAAAATATTCTGTGCCCATATACCATAGTTTCAACCACCAATAACTCATAAATAATTGAATTCATCACAACATAGATATGTTTATAATAATGGTATCATCAAATATAAACACCATTTATTGACATAAATAGTCCACGTAAATATATTACCTCATTTGATTATCAAAAATCATGTTTATTGTTTATCCACAATAGACCTATAATTTCCTTCTCGAGACTAAATGTACTATATATAATTCAAATTAAATGATCACTTATTTTTTATTTTATCTCAAATAATAATATACTCTTATCAAAGTTTTAATCTACTCAGACTTCAAATTATAGTTCACATCAAATACTACATTCACTAACCCTAATAAATCATCACATAAAAATTCATGATCTTGTATTTTCTTAGGAACTTGATATAATTAATCTACTTTCATTTTATTGTCCAAGTGGATACCACTTTCACCCATGTCTTAGGTTTTTCACACTTCCACTAAAAATACTCATTGAAACTCATAGACATATTGATCACTCCATCAATAATCGGATAATGAAATCCTTTAATATTCTAATCTCATCATCCAAACAATACTAACTAACTTGAATTATAGTATCTGATGAGTACCATAGCTCATGATACTCACTCATTAATATCTGATAGAACTTTATTCCAAACCTCGCTCTATGTTTTGTGGGCTTCATCATACTCCACGCTACTATGGAAAACATCATCAAATACATTTTATCCCAACCCCATTCCTTATATACACCTCTCATATAGCTCAAATGGTTGAAACTAAAAACAACATCTAGACCCCCTTTAAAAAATCACATATTGACCCAAAAACCTTAATGTCACGCAAAAAGGTGAACTCTGGAAACTATTATTCATTACCCATATGAAATCTCACTATAGAGTTCAATACTATTTATAAAAGTTCAAGTTAAAATTCATTAGCATATTCAATCTCTCTATCTTATAAACTCCTTTTTGATTCATTTATAGTTTGGTAGACCATTTCAGTGTGGATTTTCTACTTCACAAATTCCTAATAACTCAAATAGTAGTAATTTCTAATAATAATTTAATCCAATTTCCCATGGGTTGAATATAATAACCCAAACCTAATTATCTGATATTCATTTTTTTGATTTGATAAAATTTCTATAGAAATAATCCCTAACACCCTTCACTATCACTCTCTCTTTATGAACCCTTTATCAAATGCTATGAATTTATACACCATGCATGTTTCCATGGGTTATACTTATAGGGAACCATACCCTAAAAAATTATCTATCTCTACTTGTCATACCATGAGAGAATACCTATTAAACATTTCTCTATAACATCATATTACCCACTCATAGGTCAAATCAAACAATCCATACATTTTACTACTTTTATATATATCTTATGCATATTTAACAATACACAAGTCCCTTAATACCTTTATAGTTTAATAACATCCCCAGTCCAATCATCCTTACTTAAACTGTATGCCTAATTCATCACCTCCCATGTTCAGAGACATTATTCCTTAAAAAATAATGTATTCCAAGAATCCTTCCAACTTTACCCTTAAATCCACCATGCCTCACATGTATTTATCATCCCAATATAAAAACATAGGCTTTAAAAGTCATTTACAACAAAATTCTTCTTTTTAATCCATAGAAAACTGAAATTCATTATGATTTACCCTTCTTAAACACTATTCATATCCATATAACCATCATTGAGTACACTATTACATAATATTTCTCACATTAAATTATTGCACATAATTTTAATATTCATCAACAATACAGTCTCCTTCCTCTAAGGTAAGAGACTCTTTGAATTTATAGTCCCACAACCATCCCACAACTCTTCCTCATACCTCATATGATATATGTACACCCAAAACTTACCTCTATGGAAACAAAGACCCTGTAAATACAAGGCCTCATAATAATATATAAAATTCCTATAAATTTCATATTTTGAGAAATTCCACCCTCATTCACCTTCAAGAAAATAATGAACCAACTAACCCATAATAACTCCAAGTCCTGAAGTCTCACATGTAAGTGAGAACACGATTTCACACTACCAAACGTTCACATCTAACCCATACTATCATGATTAAAATAAAATTATAACCAGATTTATACACTTAATTAATGTAACACCATGAGATTTATAAAAGTATATTTGACAGTGTATACGAAATGCAATACAGATCCTAAATGAACCATGAAATATTATTATTTAAATATGGCTGTTATAACCTAGCCATTAAATCAGCAGGTATAAATAAGATTAATTTATTTATGATATATATATATATATGTAAAGGTCCTATTTAGTATAAATATATTTATAAATTCTTATTAAATAATTACTTAATTTTTAATAAATTCATTTTATTCAACATAAATACATTGGTTTTTATTGCTTTTTTATGAGAGAATATTATAATTAATATATAAAACCATTAGAAAATATAATTTATAAAAGGTTACAAAAGTTTAAATCATTATATCAAAATTATATTATGGCCAAATTTTGGTATTTTTTAAAAAAAGGTTGTTTTTTCATTGAATAGTGAAAAATACTGATTTTTATAGAAATATCTATTTCTAATTAAATAATTTAAAAATTTCCATTTTTAGTGGTTAGAAAGTAAAATTATTTCTATTATATTATTAGTAACGCATTTAAGTTCATTGGGATCAATTTTATGTTTGGATTTTGTATAAAAAAATTTTATACTTAAAAAGGCATTTTTCTGAAAAACTATTTTTCATTGCATTTTGAGTATTAATATTAAATTAATTTCTTCATTTTATATAAATTTAATCATGAAAAATGTATTCATTGTCTTGAATTAGAAGATACAAATTTGGTAAATCTGGACTTTTTAATTTTTTCATTATGAATAATAACCACAATAAATAATTGGTCTCACAGTAAGGGTAAATCTAGTAATTAAGGTTAAAATAATATGATAAAGACTTAAAAATGAACTTGAAACTTAGATTTATCATACTTAATTATTTTATTTTATCAATTTCCATCCATGTTCTTATTATATGGTAACTTGATTCCATATTTATTTGATTTTGACCGTTATTATAATTATGTTAAAGATAAAGTCAAAAATTTACTTCTCTTACTTTTGATTTCTATAATTTTTTGTGGAAGTTATAAAGAAAAATTTAATTCTATTATAAATACTTATTTTATAGGTAAATTATTTTTTATCATAGAAATTTATTTTTTAAATTTTAGGGATGAAATAATTTCCTTAACCGCTTATATAATGCCGACACAATATTTATTCAATTAATATAAAGATAAAATAAATGATAAGAAAAATATTAGAAGTAAAATAATTTTAATTAATTATTGTATTATAATTTTTTTAGATAAATATAACATGTTAAGGATGTTTAAAATTATTATATTTGAATTTCATTATTATCATGTTGTTTTAAAATTCAAATTAAATAAATATTTCCAAAAATTACATTAATGATAATTTATAATAAATAATATTTACTTTAATTATTTAAAATTCTTAAAATTTCTATAATTTTGAAAAACAATTATATATGTTTAAAAATATCAGTTTTATTCTATATATGGGTCAATTTTCTATTTATATTAAATGTATTGACCCTTAAATAGTAAAAAATTTATTATCGTAATAATTGTCAAAATGGGTTAACATGGGTTAAAAAATAAATAAGGGTAAAAGGAAAATATTTTCTTGTAAAAAATTTATTTAATGATAGTATATAAACCCATTCACATCATATATTTGAATTATATCAGTTTAGATCCTTTTTCATAGAAATTAATTTATATTAATTTAATTTTTTACGTAATTCCAAGAGTGAACCTCCCCTCACTTATAAAAGGGAAATTTATATCCTCTTTTATTCAAAAATTAAAATCCTTTTAGTTCACCAAATACCTAACCAAATACCGTATTAAAAATTTCCCCCACATTTTATAGATCATAGTTTGGGTTGGTATAGTCATTAATCGATTTTTTTAGTTGTATTTCTTCTTATACCTACTTAAAATATGTTTAAATAATAACAAAAATATCTTATATACACTGAGATGTTATTTTTTAATGGTATAACCTACATCCATCTCTTATTCCATAAAATGAAAAATGATTTTTTTTTGTGTATGACAGACTACCACATCGTGAACCGATATAATTTGTTTTCCATAACCACCGCTCATAGTTGGTTGTAATTATAGATTTGATATATATATATATATATATGATATTCATGATATATTTAAATTTTTTGGAATATAATATATCATATAATTTATTACATTTCAATTCATTTGAAAATGATAACATTGTTTATGAATCATTGTGGATTACTTCTTCCATAAAGTGATGTCATTCATTTTTCATAACTACATCACATGACTTCTATTTTTAAGTGCATTTGACAATATTATTATGATATTTATGATATAATGACTATTTTGTAAAGATAAAATAATACTTAACTTTTTTCCATCATGATCGTTGAAAAATGGAAGTATTACTCATGTGTACGTATGACCACCCATCTCCATGATTGTTACATAGTTTATTTTTTAACCATATTTCCTAGTTGGTTTTAAAATTGAAATTGATATATATAAATAATAATTATTTCATGATTATTATTTTTTAGGTGTTGGAATTATATCCTCCTCGACCATAATCAGTCTACTGAATTCATTTTAGTCATATAGGCTGAATATCATCATAACATCCATCATGAAATTTATTGATTAATTAATTGAATATGGAATGGTAAAAAATAAAACCAAAGAAATAACTATCTTGAAAAATGTTCCTAAGAAATTAAATAATTTACATAATTTTATTATTCACAAATATAAGGAATTAATGTGATCAACAGGTTCACAATAAGGAACACTTTAATTTAAAAACCCAATTTTAAATTTTTAAAAAAATTAATTTTCAAACTATTTTTCATTCATGTAAGTATTCTTAAAATTATTTTATAGATGTATTTATATGAAAATAAATGAATTATAAAGGAAATTTTATTCATCTTTTTTATTTAGTTTCAAAGGTTTTCAAAAGGAAATGTTTTATGTATTTATGTGGAATATTTTATCGTTATTTACAAAAGACTAAAAGAATATTCTATTTCAACATATACAATAACAACATTATTTTTTCTCACCACTATAACCATTAGTCAATTTTTAGATTATTTTATATGTTTTCATGTGTTATTAAAATAAATAAAATCATTCCCTTTTTTCTAAGAATTTTTGAAAAGGGTTTTAAATGGAACGAATATTTTAATATCCATATATGTTTTCTTATTTGTTTTTTATGAGTATAATGATTGGAATGTAAGTTTATATGTGTTATGATAATGTTGTTGTTTTTGGTATTTTTTTATGATAATGGATGTTTCCTTTATAAGACCGAGGAAATGTGGTTCCATTATAAACCATGGATGGACGATTCTGTTATAAATCAAGGATGAGTGGTTCCTTTATAAATGAAGGATGGTCAATTCCCTTATAAACCAAACATGGGTGGTTACCTTATAAACCAAGGATATGTTGGTATATTATATCACTCCAATGAATTGGCCAATTATCATGATAGATGTTGACCATGTAGGCTATTTTATTTATAAGAGTGTTCTGAAAATGATGTCCCAAATTACCTACATGACTATTCAATTCATGCGAATGATTTTTCATGGAAATAATTTGATTTAAAAAGGTAAGTTAATGATATTTTATTTTGAATGAGTTATTATACTATTTTTGAATATTAGGTATGTTTTTTAGAAAACAAATTTTGGGTACTCTTGTTTTATATAAAACCCACATGATTATGATTTTTCTATTATGTTTTCTTATAAATCATTTTATGATAAACTTTCGGTAGTAAAGTTAATATCATGTTTCACTGAACAATTATCCGAGTTAAATTTATTATTTTAAATGAAAAATATTTTATGACATCATGGTTTTAAAATGTACTCACATATTTCTTCTTTCATTTTTAATATCCCTTACTATGATTTTTGTGCTCATTCAACATTTAAGAAAATCATTGGGTTTTATGGATGAGTAAGGACAAGGATGAGGTCAAGATGAAAATTGTGAAGATGTGTCATGAAAATAAAAAAATTTATATATTAGAATTTTCTTTTTGTGGGGAAAATGGATACTAAGTGGAAGTGTTCAAATCATGATGTAATTTTTATTTATGTAAAGGTGATGTCCTATTCCTATAAAACTCTAAAACATAAATATCCTCAAATGTAAGATAATGGATTCTTGATTTAAAACTCAATATTATCTGATGATTAAGGCTAAGTACTTATAGTTGGTATCATAGGAATAGTTTATATAAATGTAGAGATTATGATGTTTTCATTTGAGTTTAGCTTAAGTGTTATGGATACCATTATGGGTTCTTAAGTTTAAGGTTGATCATAAGTTAAATGATATTGAAACCCCTTTTTAGTTTTTAAGTTATGGTATTTTTAAGAGGACTACTGATATTTTCAGAGATGTTTTATTGGGATGACGTATATGCAACCCTCTTTCACCACCGATGTGACGCGTTTGGAGGTGATGATAAAAAATGGTCTAACGAGGATCATCATACAACTTTTATTGTAGAGACAATATCACATCAATTTGACCATTTATTTTTTTGGACCCATTCTATGTATTTATCCTTTAAAGGAGGATTGGATTAACCTCGTGGGGACTGGGTAGTTCACTCCTTCTTTATTGAAAAGTAGGTGCCATGGTAAAATGGTCTGAGTGGGAGATTTCATGGGGTCAATGACGTGTGAAATCAGTCTTCCTAGGATATAACTTCCTTGAATGGTCTCTAACATGTTTATTTATGGAGCTAGAAACACCAAACGACCCTAGTATCCATGATTCGTTGACCTTCTTTCCCAAGGCAGGACTCTGTTGGTTGATTGTTTGGCCAACGACACTTAAGGACTCCATTCGTCTATAGGATGGGAAGTCGGGCTCATTGCACCCTTTTGGAGAGAATTATTGCCTATTCTGGGCCTCTATTATATATTTAAGTCTTGTTCATATGTTCATGAGTCCTCGTTTTATTCCTAAAGAGTGAGTCCATGTGCTACCCTGGTTTTCCAGATCTTCAAAGGCATACATGGATTGGATGCTATGGAGGAAATGCTTACTTAATCCATAGAATAAATTACTCTAGAGTTTATCGACGTCTAGGGGGTGGAAAGAGACTTGATGTTGGGATCAAACCCATAACATGGGTTTCCTATGCATCCTAGGGAGAGGAATCAGAACCCTTGTAGTTCAGAAGCACTAGGGCTTATGCATGGAAGCTTCCCATTTGAGGGGATATTATTGGGTGAACCCTTTTGGGAGGGCACCCTTTTGGGCTCGGTCCTTCGAGTAGGTTTTCTATCTATCCTGTATTGACCATGAATTAGAGTTCTCGTAGTTCATAATAAATCAGTATTATGGATGAAATCTACCCATTTGAGGGGATATGATTCCATGAACAGTTTTTGAACAGCACCCTTTTGAGCTCGGGCCTTCAAGTGGTCATCCTACGTATCCTTGTTTGAGTAGGAATCAAAGTTCTCATAGTTCATAATAATTGGGTCTTATGCATGAAATAATCCCATTTGAGAGGTTATGTTTGGGTGAACCCTTTTTCAAGGGCACCCTTTTGGGCTCGGTCCTTCAAGTAGGCATCCTACATATCCTGGTTTGATTAGGAATCGAAGTTCTCCTAGTTCATAATTGTGTGGATTTTGTAATCATCAAAACGTTCTAAGCCCACGTGATTCATGCTCGGTGTGAGAAACAAGATAATGAGAGAGGTCCAACCAACAACACACTTCCTATCCTGGTTATGGGAGAGGGTGGGCCTACGATAGAAGAGGTTGGGGTGACTCTGGGAGAGGGTGTGGAGTGATGAACCTTTTAATGTGGGATGACATTAAAGGTCATGCAGCTCGGCCTTCAGAGGATTGGGGACTTACCTTAGTGGGAGTTCCCTGGAATGCATTCTGGGAAAGGGGAGGATTGACTTTCTCATTAGTAGGAGAAGTGAACATAACTCCTTCATCTGATCACTATTCCTCATGGAATGGAAAATCAAGTGATCACCCTTAATCCCTAGAATTGGTAGGATATCATTAGCGTCCCATGTATGGACTCTGGGTTACCATGGGAATATAGATATACATACATCCCTAGAGTCTAAACCAGTGTGGTGAGAGACTTTATGACACCACTTACCATGGGTATATAGACTTAAAGGGTCATGCTGATGTGCCCAATGATATGATCATATAGGTATGGTGGCTTTAGAGGAGGCTTTGGCCAGATTCCAAGGGACTAGTTCATAGAGGGACTATAGAGGACTTGATGGTAACATTGGGGTGAGATTGGAACGAGAGGGAAGAATAACCGAAAACACCCTATTCTGCATACAGTTTTCTTATATGGAATGGAGGGAGCTATGCATACCATAGTGGTATGCGGGCAAAGGGGTCGGCCACGTATGGAAGCAGTATGCAGGCATCCGTATGGACTACCACACACCTCAATGGTACACAATCTTATTACGGTCTATCACGTGGATTTGGGTTCCATCTACATACTAATGCAGAACGCAGTACTGGTTTGAATCCACATAGTGATGCACTATGTGGAACACCATATTGAAGGAGGGTCTTGGGGATGATCGTTTATGGGGAGTTCTTCCACAAGGAATATATGGTTCATTATTTCAACAATTAGGTTTGTTTTTATCTTATTCATATTGAGTTCCATCATTTTATGGTTCACGACTGGTTATACCTGGAAAAGCATAGTTTTCAATTCGGTCTTCACCAATGATTTGATATTGAAGCTAGAATCTTCTTTGAATTCTTTCTTAGAACCTCTGGGGTCCCTTTGGTGATTTCTTCGTCTGTGTCTCTCAATTCCTTATGTTCTCCTTTTATAGAGAATTGTGGATATTGTATCTATGGGAATGGGACAATATTTGAGGAATCCCATGAAGAGGTATCTTGACCCGCATAAGACTCAGTCAACTGGGATTTGTGGAGGCTGTGGTTCATGATTCATGGTTCGTAGAACCATGCCAATTTACTCCATCTGTGAACTGTTGAGTTCGATGGATGGTATACAGATAGCCTTAGCATGCTTTATTTTTTCAACAATGTGGTTTTCGGGCACCTAAGTTAGCTGCCCAACGCTTTACAGTCCAACGCCTCATGGGTCATTTCACGTACTAGTGGTTTGTGGTTCATGTGGACCATGAACCCTTCCTAGTGATGGTATGTGTGTTACTTTAAACTCTTTGAAATTTTTAATTCTTTCAAGTTTATTCCAAGGTTTGATTCTAAATTTGAGTCCATTCACTTTTCAAGTCTTGTAATAATGCTTTCATCCCTATGAAAAGTGATTGAGGGAGTAATTTCTTACCTTGGAGAAATTTTTAGGACCCTTCAAATTCCCCCCATAGGAATGGGGTCCATTCGGAATGAACAGGAAGCTATTCCGATGTAGAAGCAGTCCTCAAATGAAATGGTTCGTGGTAGATCATATGGGTCTGGTATAAGGGGACCATACCTATATTTAAGGGCCATGTCATTTGTATGTTACAATTTCTCATAGAGAAAAGTTTTCTTGACTCTCCCTCAGCTTTCTATACTTTAGCATACTGTTTCTTCTGTGAAACAATTTCTCGCAAACTGCTTCTTATGTGACACAAACTGAACTTTTCACCATTGCATCTGACCACGAATCATATTTTGGGTTTTGTGAATAAAATTTTATTTTAGTCATTCCATTTCCCAAATCTTTGGAGAATCTTCTTACGGTGAGTCAATGAGAGTGCGCGACTTTAGAAAGGATTCCTTCTTATGGGTTTGGTCTATTGTATGATATAGCTATCCCAGCACCAAATCTGAGTGATCAAACTACTGCATGGATAATTAAAACCTCTATTCCAAAGGCTTTGATTTCATCCAAAGGGAGGTACCTTCAGAGGTATATTTCATTTGGGTCCTTGTGGAGATACACACCTCATACTTTAGAGTAGTTTTAGTGGAAGCGTGACAAGATGACCCACTGTTACTAGAGCATTTCATGAAAATATACAGGAAATGAGCAACATGGTTGGTCATCCAGGTGGGATCTTTTCTCTGGAGGCTCGTTTGTCTTAGACTGGGGGTGGACTTTTTGGGTTTTCCATAGTTGTGAATAATTTTAAACCAAGATGTAGACCATGGGATTATACGAGGATACTTGGGTATCTCAAACATACACTCACTGTCCCACTTCCCTTAATTCACATCTCCTAATTTGGTGGATCCTAGACACCAATACCTTCCACTTAACCCACAAGGACGTCGGCATCAGTCTTTGGGACATCCGGATAATCTCAGAAGTCCCTATTGTTGGGTATATGTATGATGAATTACTACATCCCTCCTCTATTTGGGATGGAGATGAAAGAACCCCCCATTTGGCCAAGAAACTCAACATTTAGGAAAAGGTAGTTTTTAAGGAAACCGATCCTTTTCTGAAGCTCGACGTTCCTTTTGATGAGTGGTTTGGTGATTTTGTTAAGAATACTGATGTAGAGCCCAATCCGTGGGAACCCAAGGCCTATCCCACAAAATAAACCTAGATGTGAGTGGGTACCTATTGTCCCACCCTGGAAGATAAGAAGTTTCATAAGTGAGGATGGGGGCTCATCCCTGACGTCGATCGATTATTTTTACTAGCATCCTTCTTGGCTATGTTTCTGAGTGGGTGGGTCGTTCTAGTGTAAGAATATAGGGGTCTGAGAGTCTCAACTTTTATCATGGCTACTCAGCTATCCACTGGAAGATGTGTCAATATATCCATTCTAGTGTTGTCCAAGATTTACCACCTACTAGGCTGAATCAGCAAGGGGTCCACCTTACCTGATGATTGGGACCTTCAAAATTCGTTTGGGCTATATGGGAACCCACATAGGTGGTTATTCCTTCATCAATTCCTTACTAATTGTACATTCTACCTTCTGACCGTGTCTTCACCCTACCAGTGGGGTAATGCCGGTGTCCTGGACTTCACAGGATAAGAGAGAGGAGCAAACTAAAAAGATTGAGAAAGACTTAATGGCTTATCATAACATTTACGAATGTTTCTCTTATCATCCTTATGATTCCCCTACCAGTACTATTACTAATAATGCATATGAAGACTTTATCAACCAAGGTTACTTTTTTTCTTTGAGAGAAGGTATCCTGGTTTCCCATATTGGAGAGTAACTTATTTACAAGGGATATTCACACTGCATATTTAGTCGATAATTTAACTCTTTCCTAAAGCAATGTCCTCCTACTCTTAACAGTTCCCATCAGGAAAATCATATGAAGATATCCCGTCAAATATGGCTGATGTTCACCTAGGAGGACACCCAGTGCCAGGCTAGACTTTCAGATTCTGAGGAATCCATGGCCTTTTATACCAAAAGCTATACTGAGGCCTGGGTTAAATCATATCCTGATGGCCAATTAGCTGACTTGGTTCCTAACGTGAAAACTTCTATGGCATCTGGGACAAAGGGAAATAAGAATAAATATGGAGTTGTTGAAAAATCTCAATTGGGAAAAGGCCTCCAAATTCCTCTTTACTCCCCCCCCCCCGAGGAAAATTGAGAAAGATGGGGTTGTGACCTTACAGGAATCCGAACGAGCTGCTGTCAAAACTCCACCATCCACCCCCCCACCCCAATGCTGATTTCCTAGTAGCCTAGAGGAAATGGGACCTTTTAAAATGCCACCAATCTTCTCATGATCGATCCCCTTGTGATTTATGGCAGCTTCTCCGAACTAGGGAAGTCGCTTTTACTAGCATCAGCTATGTGTCAGTGCTTGCTGACATTTCTTTTGAGGAGGATCCTGAGAGGGTGGATAGTTATCTTGAGGACCTCGAGATCATCATTCATTATCAAAGTGGTATCCACAAATACCCTCATTAGGTACTTTTCATAAAGAAACAAGAAACCAACGGCAAGGATATCAATGTCGTTGACCCACCTATTGTGGCTGCTATAGAAACAACCTCTTACTTTCTCTCAATGTCTTGTAAGCATTCATCTTCTAGAGGTTGTGAGTTTTCAGGGACTCCTGGGAAACATTTTTGGTATTCAAAACCTTCTCCACTCCCCTACAACAACCTTCCAGTGCTAGGCATCCTAGTCATGGCTACATTTCTGGATTCCTGGAGAGTTTGAGATGAACTAAGGGAGAATGCTACAAATGAAGATATATGGAGGCTTCTTTAGGGAGGACATTTAGACCTTCTGGTTTTTGGGGGATCCATTTATCGTACCAGTATTTTGACTGATGAATAACATGATTAGGTGGTTTCCAACTTGAATTAAATGGAAAGGTGCCTCCACACCCTTGCAGACAGACATTACTGGTCGGACCGCATTTCATTGATGGTAGTACCCCCCGTGGTTTACGAGAGAGGTTGTTTTATCTACAACATATGGCCTTAAATTATTTTTTTGTAGAGATACTGAAGGTTTCCCCCAACCCTTTTTATTTTTAAGGGGCATACAGGATCTCGAAAAATGGTTCTATCCTGAATTTATTCCCCTTAAGGCATGACAGCTGCGGAGTGTGCCCTACCAATTGTAAGGGGTACTGTAAAAGGATCCCTTGGATCCCATAAACACATGGAAGCAGTCATTGTGTACCCCTCCAGGTAATTTCCCCATATATATGCTCTTGGTTATCTAATTCATGATCCATCCCCACATCAATCAAAGAAATGCAAGCAGGCCTCCCAACTATCAAATCCCATTAGCAGGGGAATCACAAGTAACTGTTTGTTCATCTAGTATTTGAACCTAGTAAAACTATCTTATCAATTCACTAGTGCGTGTTTGTATTTTGACTCTGGGCCTATCAAAAATCAGATGGTGGCTGCTCTGGCATTTACAGATCATGTCCCTTTTATGGAAGAGGAAGGGTCACCATCCTTTGCAGCTGACCAAAGCAGGGAAGTAGGGCCAGCCGAAGAGACTGGGGGTACTGTTGACCCATCTGCTATGTCTATTCCCACTCAAAAAATCTCTAACCAAATAATTAAAGTACATCCAAAAGTTGAGGGCTTTGACCATGTAGATCCGACTCTCACGGAGAGAGACATGGTGATCTTTATGGCAGGGACCAAATCCGATTGCGAGCCCCAAGCCCTACTATATTTTATAGGGACCTCAAATCTTGAGGAACTAATCAATATCGATCATATGGCCTCTTCCCATATAGAGGGAGTCACTTTAGAGATAAGTATTCCACTTGCTCGTGCTGACTACACAGAGGTCACAGTCACCGGGGAGGCTGATGCTCTGGCCCTTGAAAATTTGGAGCGGGTCATGGTACCCTTTTTGCCAATTTTGAGAGAAGTTGTGTTTTCTGCCCCTAGGATCTCGAGACTAGTACCCTTCTTATGACTGAATATGTATACACTCCTTTTATCAATAAACAAAATTTTGAGTACTTCCTTGGGGGATACTGTTTCGGTTGAGTATGGCCTTGGGTGTTCAGTATTCCCAAGTGGTCACGGGGTGCAACTGATGATTGAAGATGTGGCGCCACCTGTTCTACATAGCGGTATTGCTGCAAAGGTGGGAGGTACTGAAGTCTTATACTATCTATTCACAAAATCTCAACCACAATCATTAGTAATAGTGGAATACACCCCCACTCTATCCTCCATTGCAACTACCTGAGATGAGTCTATTGTAGGGTCGAGTCACACTACTATCATGGAATCAAGTCCCTCTATTGTGATGTTCATTCCTGGCTATATTTTGTCACCAGGGAGTGTCTCTGAGACCGATCAAGAAGGCTTGATCGATCTTCGTCCCATCCATCAAAAGGCATGGAAGAACATTTGGAGATTAATTTCTCAAACCCCATTGGCTGAGATGCTGGTGAAGTTACCAAAATTACACCGCCAGTTTTTGGTCATATATTTTGGTGGATTTTACTATCATGGTATTCATGATATAGAGAGGAAGGTCTTTATTACTCGGGAAAAATTTAGTATGCTGGAGTCCAACTTTCTTTGGGAGAGTGAAATACTCATCTTGATATAGTTTGGAAAATTCTTACTGACAAAGCTACCAATCACACTGGAATGGTTGAAAGGATGAAAAATGAACTCATGAAGAAAGAGTCCTTGGTAGTAAAACTCGACCAAAAAGTGCAGCAACAAAGCCAAAAACTGGAGCAACTTAAACAAAAGTGGGCTCAGACTGCTGTCAACATTGATGGGGAGAGATGATAAATAAAGGAGGGAGAAATGATCGGCATCGAATCCATGAGAGATGCGGAGGCACTAAAGAAAAGCGCGGAGGCCGAGACTAAAAATTTATTAAAGCTTCACTAATCCATTGAGGAGTCACATCAATTGTTGATGAAACTTTATGACTTTTCAGAAAAATATCATGTAAAGATCATTTCCTTCTTACAAGGAGAGGCTCCAGGCAGTGGGTGCCCACCATATATTTTTATAAAATATGATGGAACCAATTTTCCTTCAAATGATTATTCTTTGTCTTTTCCTATCATTTCAATTGATCATAATAAATTATATAAACATCATTTCGATAAAGTATTACTTTTAGAAAACTAGTAAATTGAAATAATTGAATCAGGCTCTATTTTTTGCATGAGTTATGGGACATAGCATGTTTACTATAACTATAACTGAGGTCTTATGGAAAACCTCACAAAATTTTGTGTCTTTTTCATTGTTACCCTAATTTTTTCCAAAACCATATTGACATGGGCTTAGTGGATATAACTTGACTTTTTATTATTCCACCCTTTTCAGGTTTTCAACCCAAAAATATTTACTTCTCTTTTGATAAATCGACCAATATTTTTATTTTCTAAAACATACATGGTGTAGGTATAACAAGTTGACACTCAACTTTTATCTAGAGGTTCCCTTTTGGGATTTTTACTCTTGCGAGTTTGGTGTCTTTTTCACTTCCTGCCAATCAAACTTATTACTAATGTTTTCGGTCGGACATATTTGACAAATATTGAGGGGGAAGGGGACCCAATTATTAATTAATCAGACGATACTGTCCTAATATCTTTCATACATGGAAGAGGTATTTTTCATGACCCTAAATTCATGAGTTTTTGACATGAATGAGGTTTGAGATCCATTTTAGGCATACAAAGGTAGGATATGACTCTCTTGAGGATGAATTTTCCTTTGATCAATCATTTTTTTCTAGGAAACATATGTAGAGCCACCGGGGCATGATGTTCATAGTCAAATAAGGTTGTCTCCAGGACACTGGTCTTCCATCTCTGATGGCCTGAGAGTATTTACAACACATTGAATTTATTTTGTTGTTGAGAGCCATGGTGGGTGGCCTATCTGAGTTATGATGTTTGAAAGTATTAGGGATATTCATAGTGGCATTTAGTGGGAAACTATCCCCACATGGTTCTTACTTGTGTAAGGGAGAGTTGGTGAATGGTCATTTTAATTAGAAATCTCATGTCATGGAATTTGAAAAGGGGATGATATGTAAGCCGTTATCCGGAGGGTTTTTAAAAATTTGGGGGGTGAAATGGGTCATGAATTTAATATGAGCATACAAAAACTGTAAAGGACTCTCAAGAGAATGAATTTTCCTTTAATTGACAGTCGTCTTGTAGGCATCATATGCAGAGCCACTAGGTCCTGATATGCATAGTCAAACAAAGGTGTCCATAGGACACTAGCCTTCCATCTCCGGTGGCTATGAGGGATTATATAGATTGGGACCTTTTTGAACACAATATATGACCTTTGACAAGGGGTTAACCTATGTATGTAGATAGACATTTCTTGTAACCAAAATTCTCTGGGGAAACCCAGAAATAATTGGGGGCATTTTTTCCTCTTATATGCGAATCAACTTCACGAATATGGATGGGGAATATTTATTTTAAAGAAACCTAAAAAGAGACCAAAGATGATCTAGGCCAACATGTTCTGATATATCTAGGTTGTAGAAATAAATGATAATGTAAACCATAACATTGAGGGCCCTTGAATCATAAATGATATTACAAGGCTTGGAAGCCATTGGGAATACTAAGATAGGAGAGGACCCTCCTGGGGAAGACTTTTTCTTTGATTAACAGTCATTTTGTAGGATACATACGAAGAGCCTCTAGGGAATGATGTGAATATCCAAACAAAGGTGTCTGTAGGAACTTTTCTTCCATCTCTAATGGCCATGGAAGATCATGGGGATTCAAGATCTCTTAGAGCATGAATTTTGAGGTATGGAATGAGTGTATATAGATTTATTAGAAACATTAGGGTTGTGATTTACTCATGGAATCAGGTATCCCTTCTGTAGATCTGAATCATATGTAGGGTGAGGCATTCATCCCATCTTGGGGGTACCCTGTAGTTTAATTTCATATGACTAGGATGTGGGGTTCTTTACAGGGAAGGGAATTGTAACATGCCTTTTAAGTTCATGCTTCTAGAAAAAACTTCTTAGACTATTTTACCATAATTTTTTGGGGGATCTCTTTCTAAAATACATAAGCTCACATGATCTATTCTCAGTGTGAGAAACAAGGGATTATGAGGATTCTAGATCACCATCTACGAATATAAAAATCAATCTTTAGAGAGAACTTTAGGATTAAACCAATGATATGTAGTTTAATTTCATATAGTAAGGACGATTCTGGCGTTGCAGTTTAATGTTATGCGGTGATGACGTTATACTATGAAATTTAGAGTCATGTAGCAAGGAAGTTATGCTATTAATTTAGGAGTCATGCAGTGAGGAAGTTATGTTATGCAGTTTAGAGTCATACAGTAAGATGTTATGTTGTACAGTTTAGATTCATGTAGTGAGGACGCTATGCTGTGAAATTTTGAGTCATGCAGTAAGGATGTTATGATGTCACAAAGATCATTTATAGCTTTGATTTAATTGTGATCGGGGTGTCCTAGTATTACTTAGATGTGAGTGATGATAGTAGTTATAAACCAAAGTCCTGAGGGGTAACTTGGACCTGGAGGGATTACATGGGGCTTAGAAGCCATTGGGTGTACTGATATAGAAGAGGACTATCCGGAGGATGAATTTTCCATTGGTCTATGGAATTTTTGTAGGATACATATGCAGATCCATTGGGGAATTATGTGCATAGCCAAACAAAGGTGTCTACATGACACTGGCCTTCTATATTAGATGAACATGAATGTTTGTGTGGATCCGTGTTTTTTCCATAGTATGGTGTTTGAAAAATGGAAAATATGTATTTATGAATGCAAGAAATACCCAGGTCATGATTAGTTGTTACTAGAGCTTCTACATAGATCAGACCCGTATGTAGGAGAAGTGTGATCTTTTTATTTCTTACATGTGTCAGAATTTAGACTGGGAATTTCTGTAATCTCATTAAATTTATTGTAAAATAATTTGGGGGAATATCTGGTAAAGAGCCACACCTGACTCCTGAGGAATATCATAATTTCGTGTCATGCAGTTTGAACCTTTCATGGAATTCCCATACAAGTCTGACCTTTACAAGCAGGAAAGGGAATTTTTTGTGGTGGTTGGGCAGAGATTCTGTATCCTGGCATCACTACCTATCTTTAAATAGTAGAAATAAAGCCATACATAGTTCTTAATATCCCCTAAAAATGTTTGGTCCATGCGTTGGGCCATGCGAGTGAATTGTTTTGTGGTGGATGGGTCGGGATGCCATATCTGGGAGTCACTATGTATCCTGAAAGAGAAGAAATCAAGCCATATGTAGTTCTAAATGTTACCTGAACTAATCCGGCTCAGACATAGGGGTAGGAGAACTTTTTTTTCATCTACTTCAGATGCCAGGTCTACCATATTAATCTATAGTTTGTTTACGTAGGGGAATCCTTACCAGTGATCATAAACTCATGTGAGTTATACTCGATGTGAGAAACAAGGAGTGACAATGTCTTCCCTCATAAATGTGGGGAGATATAGGGTCTAGTAAAGAAATTTTTTATATGGTTGGGGTTGGTCCAAGATCGAGGATTGAGGCGTCTCTAAATATCGCACTAATTATTTGGAATCAAGCCAGGAATATTTCTACGATTGATTTTAAAGTTTATCATCATGCTATTAGGAAAATTTATGTTATGCAATTTAACGTCTTATAGATTGGACATTATGCTGTGCAGTTTAGCATCATGCAGTGAGAAAATAGGTCATAGTTTAATGTCATGTTTTTGTGATGAGTTCCATATAGTTTAGTGTCATGTCTATAAGACTATAACTCATATTTTAGGGTCATAGAGTTTGGACCGATAATCGGCGTTGTTTCTATGTGAAGTACTTCAAAAACATTGCATTTGTGGGAGCCGTGATGAGTTGTCTGTCCATTGATATCAAGGAGTATAATCTATTGGAATAGAACCTATGTATGACATATGGTCCCTCCCACTTTGGTTCATGATTTGGGAGATTCTTCCTGATTATCATCGGGGTTCTAAGGACATTTCTCCTTAGAGGAAATATTAAAGGAAAACCTTTTTGTTGAAGGCTCATGCGATTCGATTTTGGTAGATTTCCAAATGGTGAAAAGTGTGCAGCCTTTTCTCATCTATCTGCTCCAACTTATAAAACCATCTATGGGATTACTTTTCCATGTAAATTTTAATCGAAATGGCAACAAAAAGTGATGGAAATTGAATTTCAATAGAAAAAACTGCTTCAGCCCTATATACTAGTGAGTACGGGGTCGCCTGAGTGGCAGTGTGGGTCGTGGTTTGGTAATCCCATAAAGAATGAATAAGATTTTCTATCTACGATTTCTTATCCATATCTACCATATTTTAAAGTATGTTTGATAGAGTCTAGTTGAAATACTCTATCTTCCCATTGTTCGTAGTGTGGTAGAAAGATAAACGGTTGGACTTGATTCCATACTCTTGGTATAACTTGTCCAACTCAACATAGCATAAATTGGTGTCATTGTCCATTAGTATTGTATGAGGGACACCAAATCTAGAAATGATGTTGGCCTTCACAAAGATAATGATTATATTCACCCTGACTACTTTAAGGGGTATGACTTCAGCTCATTTGGAAAAGTAGTCAGTTATTGTGAATATGAACTTGAATTCTCTGACTATAGTGGGGGGATATGGTCCCAAAACATCCATCCCCCAAGTAAAAAATGGACAAGATTACATATATATATGAAGTAACTCTGGCGGTTGGTTAAAAAAGTTTGTATAAACATGGAAATAATGGCACTTCTTGGAGAATGTGGCTCAATCCTATATCATAGTGGGCCAGTAATACCCATTCTTTTAGGTTTGATGAGAGATCTTGGTTACATATTAGTGCGCTCCACAAGCACCGTCATGAACGTATTTTATGAAAGAAACAGTCTCTTCTTCATCAATTCTCCTGAGAAGGACTCCATATAGGCCTCATTTATAGAGAAAATTTCCATGGTTTACCCCATTATACAAGACAAATTTGACTACCCATCTTCGGACTTGTTCCCTTCCAACCCTATCTGGTGGCAGCTCCCCCTTCCATAGGTAATTCACAATGGGTGTCATCCAGCTGGTGGTGTGACCATAAGGATTAGAAATGGGTCAAATTTCTTTGATATCCTTTGTATTGTTTTGGATAAATGGTAAACCCATCTGGCAGTTGGCAATGCTAATAACTGGTTCATCCCTGTCTGGATCATCCCGGGTTGTGGCTGCATTTTCCAAAGCATCATCGTGAGAATTTTCTAATCAGGAGACATAGGTCATCATTGGTTTTGATGGGAATTTGGCCATCTATTCTCGAACATGGTTCATCAAGGGGACCAATACCTCTTTCTTAATGGACTAGTCACCGTTGACCTACTTGATGACTAGATCTGAATCACCTTTTATCTTCATGTGTTTTTCTTGTGCATGAAGCACCATCTCTAGAACTATAATGAGGGCCTAGTATTATGCTTCATTATTTGTACACCCCTCTGAAAGAAGGAAAGAGCAAAGCAAGACAAATTTTTCAGGGGATACAAGTATAACTCCCAGCCCCACTTTGTTGAACTTGGGGTCCTCCATTCTTTTCCCTGTCACGCTTCTAGAAGCACCATCGAAGTACATTTCCCACGTCGGGGGGTTCCCTTAGAGAGATAACACTTCTTCATATGGATGTTCAGTGTCCAATGATGTTATTTCTTCTGAGGGTTTCTCTGCCAAGAAATCCACTAATTCATGGACTTTGATGGATTTTTGGGGTATGTACCATATGTCAAACTATTGTAGGATGATCGACCATCATGATAGGTGTCCATTTATCTTGGTATGGTTGAAGATATATTTGAGTGGGTTGTAGTGGGAGACTAGGTGGAACTCATGGTGTGGCAGATAATGCCTGAGTTTTTAAATCGAGAAGATTTGGGATAGACAGTTCTTTTCGATCCTTGAATACCGAGTCTCAACTTCAATCATTTTTCAGCTAATGTAGTAGAGGCTATTCTCACTGCTGACATCATTCTTTTTTGTAAGAAAGGCACCTAATGACCGTTCCAAGGCAGTTAAATACTAAATGAGTGGTATCCTCTCAACTAGTGGCATCAGTACTGATGGGATCAAGAGATATCTTTTTATATCTTAGAACAATTCTTGACAACCATTATCCCACTCATACCTAACCCCTTTCTTCATTAACCTGGTGAAAGGTAAACATTTACTCACTAGGTTGGTTATGAAGTGTCAGATGTAGGCCAGGTGCCCCGGTATTCCTCTCATCTCAGTAAGGTTGCGAGGTGGGGACATGCCAAGGATATATTTTGTCTTATGAGGGTTGACATCGATGTTGTGGTGGCGTATAAAGAAGTCAAGGAATTTCCTAGAGGTAATGTCAAAGGCACACTTTAGGGTATTCATCATTAAACTGTGTTGTTTCAATTTGTTACAAATAGTTTTAAGATCATCTAGGTGGTTTGAGAACTATCATGACTGAACCACCAGATTATTGATATAGCACTCGATGAATTCTTCTATGAAGGGCTTGAAAATGTGACGCATGGAGCACTGATATATAGCGCTAACATTTTTTATTCCAAAGAGAATCACCATATAACATAACAATCCATGAGGGGCCCTAAAAGTAGTATATTATTTATATTCATGGGCCATTCATATCTGTTTGTATCTATAATAGACATCCATGAAATAGAGGGCCTTATATTTGGCGGTTGCATCAATTAACAATTTTGTGATCAGGACCAGGAAATATTCTTTCGGGAAGTGCCAATTAAGGTCCCTGAAGTTAGTGAATATTCTAATATGTCTATTCTTATTTTTGACGGGGAATATGTTTTCCATCCAGATCAGATATTGGACTTAACTTATAAATTTGGCTTTGATTATCTTGTCAACTTTATCCTCTATTTTGGAATCATGTGTTGGGTGGGTCCTTCTGGCTGCCTACTTATAGCCCCAGTGATCTTTTGGAAAACCCATATGGTGATTGGAGACCTTAGGATCGAGGCCCAACATTTCTGTGTTATTCCATGAAAACACATCTCAATTATTATTTATGGAGGAGGTATATGTCTCCTTCTCCTTGGAAGGTATATCCACAATGATCAGAGTGGGTCTCGGGTCACCTTCGGTGCCCAGGTTTATCTCCCTAAGTTCATCAATTGTGGTGGAGATGCCTTCTTCGAATATAGGAGGGGAATCTTTGAGGTATTCTTATTCTTCTCCTTCTTCTTTATCATATTATTCATCATCTTCATCCTCTTCTGATGGAGAGAGGATTCTCGAGATGAACACCCTAATGTTGGGAGAGAAATCATATTTTACCTCATTGATTAAGGTGGGGGAAGTTTGAGGTCCTGAGGATGGGTCAAGAGCATGTTTGGTAGGGATTTTCTTATCATTATAGGAGTCCTCCCGTTCTTCTGTTTCTTTGGACATGGGGGTCTTAATGGAAATCATGTAGACAATTGAGTCTATTTCTGGAAATCAACTTATGCATTCAACTTGGTTGATGGGTAATACATACTCTTGCCCATGGTGTTGGAGGGGGTCGGTGGGAGGCATTCCCAATCCATTTGGGGAAGTGATCCAGTCAACGTTGTCTGCCAAAAACTACTTCTCTTCTGGTTCATAGAACCCTGCATCAGTGTAATGCGAATCAAAAGACTCAAACCGGGATTTATCGGCGTGTAATGTCCCATTTTTTCCATTAGTGCAATATTTGATGCACGGATGGTATGATGATGGAATTGTAGTGTGTTGATACATCCAAGGCCTCCCTAACAGAATGTTGAAGGTTGTACTTTTCCGCACTACCAAGAACTCAGAATCTGACATGATGTCTCCAACCCAAATTTTAAGCTTGATTATTCCCAATGACTTCTACTCACTTTTTTCATATCCCAGTAGAGTTTTGGTGTAGGGTTTCAAATAGTCTTCATCATAGCCTTGTCGAATAAATGTTCACAACAGAAGGAGGTTGACTCCAGAGTTTTTCTCAATGAAAATTCTTCGTGTATTAATTCCATTTATCTTTCCAGACACATATAACAGTTTGATGTTCCCTTGAATGATGGAGTAATAATCCCTATATATGAAGGAGATGACATCATGACATTCTTTGGGATTAATCACCATCTGATAGAATTCAGCTGATGTTACTTCAACCTCGAATTCCTGGGGACTTATTAAGGATTTTATGATCACCTTCTTAAGGTCTGCAGACAGACTCAAATCATTCAGGATTGATAACTTCTGCGGTACTAAAGACGTCTAATTTGTAATATCATATTTATTCTATAATTTTTTGCTCTTCTCAGCTCAGGTTTGCTCTTTAATAGAAACTTTAGGCACTTTATCTTTGTATATAGATGGTCCTACCTCTGTGATAGGAGCCGGTGGTGCTACGGTCCTTTCTGTGTTTTTCCAGACTAGTTCGCCCGTATTCCTTAGGAAATTTGATATTTTTTCTTTCCTCCAATGGGTACTCCAAGATAATTTAACTCAGATTTCTTCTAGAGGGGGTGAAAGAGAATTATGGTTCTCATTGTGTCTTACTAAGGGTCCTCCCATGAGTTTCTGTGATGTCAACGGTTTGAGTTGAATTGTGGCTGGGAATTCGACTCTTGCAATGACCATGCCTTCCAGGAAAATCTTGGCCCCTATGACCTCTTCCTCCGGCACTTCCGTTGGGAGCAGGGAATTTGGTTTTTTGGACATATTCTTCATCATAGAAGGTGTATATCATGTGAATTCCATTAATGGAGACAAAGATCTGTTCTTGACCCGATAATATTTCTGTCTGATTGCCTCCTTCTAATGGTGTTATTTGGTCGGGCAATGCCCGTTTTACTAATTCTACTAGAATGATTTCTGAAAGTTTCAAGCTAGCTTCAGCTTTGGTGGTAGTCCATTTTCTTGCTCCTACTTTCTACCCTTTGGACCCTTAGAGGACTTCAGGGTTGAGGATGATGGATGTGTTGTGTCAGGAGATTTTGGGGGCATGGTTTATTATTTCAACTATGCCTGAAGGATGTCATAAACTCTGTTGAATGATTTTTAGGTCATCTAATTGTCAAAAAATTTCTCCTTCTTACTAGAAACTATTTTTCCATTCCACTTCCTATCTTGAGTATTAAATGGAAACATACACCACTTGTACTCATGGTAGGCCTAGCTTTACTTTCCCGTAATCCACAATTCTTTTTAGGATATCCTTGAAGAAAAAACATTCATGGATGGTGTGTATCAGTATCCAGTAATGAGGACAATAATTTGGATGGATGTCGAGAACCACTTCATTGTATTCCTTTGGATCTGGTAGCCGGAGAAATTTTTAATTCATGGAATCAATGAAGTAGCTGCAGACCTAGTCATCTCGGAATGAGTAGACTTTATATCTTCATTCTGAAAAATGATTTCTTTTAGAAACTCATCACTCATATTTTTGAGTTGGTGGTGGTTGTTGGCATCCAGGGGGTCATGCACTTCTTGAGGGAGGCCTCAAAACTGTATCTATTGTCGGGGGTGGCTTAAGCACAATGGAAGCTACTTCAGCTTTTCCTGCTCTTTTCCATAGTGCTAGTGGGGCCACTCAAGACTTAAGATTAGCCCGCTACAAGAATTCTTCCATCCTTTGGGAAATAGAATAGAAATATCAAAACCCACTTGTGTACTTAAACAAGATGAGAAATGTTCACAATTCATCATGAAGGTTATCGATTCACATGACATGAATTTCATCGTGGGGAAGTGGTCGGTTCAGGGAACAAGTTAGGCCTTTCTATCTGGGGATGAAGTCTGAGACTCTTTCATTCTCTTGTTTCTTGCAGTTCATGAGATCATTGACTATTTTATTAGTCAATTTTGAACTTAATTGGAAGATAAACTATCTCTAGAGGACCTCCCGGCCATTGATTGAGTTAGCTGGAAAGCTAGTATACCTTACGAAGGTTGAGCCCTATAGGGTTCGCTTGAAGAATCTGAGTTTTACTGCATCTTTCTTCTCCAATGTGACCATCATGGGGTCACAGTAAGAGGTTTAGTGCATTAAATGTTGTTCCAGGTCCCCTTGAGTCACTGAACAATGGGAATATAGGGGTTTTGAGGTTTGGCAGTGGCGGAACATAGCTCACCCAATCAGGGTAGGGGTTGCGCTCTAGTTTTATCAAAGCGTCCCACCCCTCTATGGATTCTAGTTGAGCTGTTAGTTGGTCAACGGTATTCATGAGCCCTTGGTGCATATTCTGTCGGGCTAGAGCTTGGGATGGTGCGGAAACAACCAAATCTAGGCATGCCTGCACTGTTGGAATTTGGGTTGGGCACCCATCCGGGGGTATCCTTTGTGGGTTTACTAGAATATATTCTGGATGCCTTCCTAGTGGGGGAACTATTGATTTCCTTCTGAGGATGGGTTTAATTTTATTTATAGTCCCATTTCTAGGGTGGATGGGCCTCCGAGATTGACTTTATTTACCAGGATGAGTGCATGTGTCAAGGGAACCTCTTTTGGGAATATCTGATGGCATTCTGCATGGGTAACACATCCGTCAAGAGATCTCCCTTGACACAACGTTACATTAATTCGCCCCAGCTCTTTCATTTATTCTTCCGGCTTGGAATATCATTCCTCGAGAGTGAAGGACATGTTCTTGGGGGGAGGAGGTGGTGGGTCATATATGACCTTGATTTTATTATTCTATTTGTTGGGATTTCACGCGAGAGGTAACAACAGATTTACTGAGGTGTCACCAAAATTTAAGACCGCTCTCTCGTTCCAGGTATGCACACTATCAAGATTAGTGTGGGATGCCTCTGTAAAGGAACCATCTTCCATTTCATCCTCTCCCTCCTTGTTATTTCCTGTGATATCCATGGGGTTAATGTTTACCATGTTCACTGATGCATACCCCATTAGGGGAGGCATACCCAGTTCCGAATGGTAGGAAGGATTTCTGCATCCTTTTTTGGATTTTCTCCTTCCATTTTGATCTATTCTTCATGTTTCTTGGTGGAGATTGGCCAAAAGGGCATCCTTATATGACCTTGTAATGCACCTTTGTCTTGGAGGGTATGATCCATGAGATGAGGTGGAACGAGTTACTCCTCTACTCTACACTCTTCCTAAATGGGAGAACACAGATTTCCATTGTGCGGTAACTTGGGGTAAAAATTCCCCCATTCCGCAAGGCTGGAGTTTTCCCATTTTTTTATTGATTCTATACGACATGGATTTTTTGTCTTACGAGAGAATTTTGAATTAAAAATTCCCCTAGCCCTATGGGCTAGGGTTATTCCCGTGTTCCAGTGGTAGCCACTATTATTTCCACCTTTTCAATTTCACGCACTCCCGTGTGGGTGTGAGTCGACTATGGTATTGGACCTTCACAGATGGGTTTTTGAAGACATGAGCACTAATTTTTGGTGGACATTTCTTAGGAGTGTGTCTTGTAGGATGTTCTCAGTTTCCAAGCTCTGAAGCATTTCAATGTCTTGATCTCTTTGGTCCTGAAGCTTTTGAGACTAACTCCAGTCCAGTTCTTATTGAGTATTCCATTTTCCTAGAGTAAGGATTTCATTTGACTACAACTGTTGGGTAATGACATTGTAGGATATCATTTCCAATGAGGTATACTGGATGAAACATGGGGTGAAGTGTAGAGCTCTATGTTCTCCCCATCCCCAAAAATGAACTACAGTAGGGGCATCACCAATGAGGCGATGCAACTTGTTCAGTGCATGGAGGCAAGCTAGTTCAAGGTTATTCTTTAACCTTTTTGATCATAGATTCCATGTGGATGGGATGGCTTCTAGGTTGATTAGATGGTGAATATCCCATCACATTTTGATATGGTTTGAATACCCTTCATAGGGAAGAAATTTTTATTTTAGCTGGTGAAGGGTCGTCCATATATTGAGGAGAATGCCATGCGTACATTCCCCAGACAAATCCCCTGGTATGTCGAAGTGAGAAGTGGTCGTAGGCCAATACATCACTGGTATATTATCCTTAGATAGTTGTCTTATCACAAGAAACATATCATGTCTTTTTTCTTCCAAGGACTCCTCTACATGATATGTCCATATCAAATTCTTCTTAATAATTTTGTTCCATTCATTTAGGCTTATGGGAGCCTCATTGATATGTGAATGGAATGGGGGATGGCTTAGAAGATTAGTGTGGCCCCAGACCATCCTCTGGTTGAAAAAAGATATTGTATGTCATATACAGAGTGCCTGATATGTCTGAATCCATCTTTCTGAGCACCTCGACATAAGAGGGATTTCTCACATTTGTTCCGAAAATGGGAGGGCCTTCTTACCAGTGTGAATTTTGATTGCAGGGAGAACTTTTGCAATCGAAACCGCAATGGAGAGGGATAACATTGCAACTTGATGCCCGAACATGGGAAGTGTCCCTACGACATGTATCCTGGGGAGGACCTTCATGCCGAGCTATAGTGAGAGGAGGACCTTCTTGATGCTTGATGTCACTGAGGAGAGGAACTTCTCGACGATTGCTATTATGGTGAGGAATTATATCACAACTTGATACCCAGCTGTGGGGAGAATTTCTGTAGTGTACATCTTGGAGAGGGCCTTCAGGATGTACTTCAATGTTGGGAGGACCTTCCCTTTTCTTGATGTTACTACGAGGATGACCTTCACAACAACCTCCATTGTGGGGAGGACCTTCGCAATGATTTTCATCATGGAGAGTAATACCATTATGACTCAATGTATGACTGTGGGGAGAAGTATATCTATAGCGTGTACCCTGGGGAGGACCACCAGGGCAGAAGAAAGCAAGGGGAGAACCTTCTTGCTATCTAATATTCAGCTCAAGGGGAGAGGTATCCTAACACTTGTGATCAGTCATTCCTAGACAACTGAGTAAGCCCCTGTGGGTACTCTAGGGAGGACCTTCAGAGCTGCTGGTAGCGACATTGATGGGAGGGCCTTTGAAACTGCTACTGCCACTTCCATAATTTGGTAATGGATAGAAGAAATCTTAATACATTATTGATATATGTTCAAGGGAATCAAGAACCCCAGCTTCCAGCAGAGCAAGATCATGTATATTCTCTTCATTTTCTGGTTTCTTTTGGAATATTTTATTTTTTAATGCTCTCTTGTGGGGAACCGGGGTTGTCTTCTATTGGTAATGACCTTCATATATGAGTCCCTATCTTGTGGGGTCCCGTGATGCTATTGGGATACGCTGATGGGAATCATGAGTTTTGGTAGGAATATATGTCAGCCCTAGAGTGGCCAGCACCTTAGACCGGCATCCCCCAGTTGGAATAAGTATTTGTTCCTGATCGGGTTGTTTGTGTATCTTAGGGTATTGCCTTCGACCGTCTTGAACGGATGCAGGGATGCATAACTACTCTAAATTGACTGACCAATTTTGTGAGTAAGTCATTCCATTCAAGGAGACCGGGTCGTGGGACCAGTTTCTTTCCTTTTCTGCCGATGTAATGATATCTTGACATGTTTGGTGGATATGGTCTTGAATCGACATTTGATCTTCCATTATTGCTAGGATGTCCTGGGATACATCTTTGGATGGAACAGGTACGAAAGCGCATTATGATGTCGAAGGTGGAGATTGTGCCTTCTCCATGCCTCTATGGGTTCCCAGTAGATACTGAAAGTTCTCCTGTATCAGGACAGAGGAGCGAGTCTTCTGCCGATTGTCTTCTCTGGTTGCCACTATATTTGACTAGTTGGATTCATATTCACTAGAGAGAATTTTCATATACTCACCTTTCACTATATTTGTCTCATGAGATTTTATACATCTGAATGATTCTGACTCTATTCATATTTTCTTTCCACACTATTTAGATGGCGGGCTTGATATGCATCAGCAAGTATTTTTGCCTGCGTATAGCTGGTATTCGTCCTATTTGGATGAAAATCTTATTGTTCATCATTAGATATCTGCATCTGCCCATATTTTTTCACTCTATCTACATGGTAGGACCATTGAGAACTAGAAATAATGTGCACATACTTTTATTGTGCCTCCCTATTTTAGTGGTGGGATTGATTAAAGGGGGGAGAGTCATATGTATGCTCTTTTAATGTTGATACATTTGTATGGAAGAGTTTCTCCTTAGGAAATAGGGTGATAGAATGTTCCTTATTATATATTCACCTCCCTTGGTAGGTAGCCTAAGGGTCTTGGTATCCTGGACTTCGGTAGGTGCCCTCAGCATAAGGTCCTCTTCAGCGTGAGGAGTCTTGGTCGCCCAGTGCCGGCGACGACGCTCTCTAGTAGGGGCCCATGAGTAAGACCCATGTTTTATAGAGATGAATTTTTCAGCAATGAATTCATCTACCTTCCTAAGATAAGGGAGGTAATCATTGTAATGTTCTGAGGATAGGCTCCCGAAACTGTTTGAGATGACCACTGGGCCACCTTGTGCTGGGGTGCTAGCCACAACTGGAGGTGATTGGCAAACCTTCACAGATTGGAGGACTTGTCTCGAAGCCTCCACCATGGAGAGACTTCCATTTCGGTGGTACTATTTTATCACCATGTTTAATACCCAGCGTTGAAGATGATGGGTAGGCAAGGGGATCTTGATATTTATTGGGGGCATGTCCGTCTGCGGGATTGCTGATGCGTGTGTTCGCATTGGTCATCAGGACGTCATTTGGATCAAAGGTTGCTCTGTTAGAACGTACAATATGCATATATAACCTACAGACCACAAAACCCCATCAAAGTATCATTTTTTTAAATATATTCATATTTGATGATTTATATTGGCCTTTTCTCTCTATTTTTTTGTGAGGAAAAGGGGATTAATTGGGGTGAGACCGCCACCTTGGTTAAGTATTTATGTTGGGTTCACCATTTTTTGTTTCTCCCAGGTGACACATTTGGGGGTGATGATAAAAAATAGTCTGATGAGCATCCTCATACATATTTTATTGTACGAATAGTCTCACATCAAGTTCACCATTTCATTTGTTTCAAACCATTATGCATCATTATCCTTTAAAGGAGGATAGGATTAATCCCATGGGGACTGGGTAGTTTACATCTTCTGTATTGCAAAGGAGGTTCCACAGTCAAATAGTCCTAGTGGTCAATTAAATGGGGTCAAGTACTTTTAAAATCGGTCTTCCTAGGATATAACTTTCTCGTATAGTCTCCAATAGGTTTATTCGCGGAGCTAGAAACACCCAACGACCCTAATTTCCCTAATTCATTGACCAGCTTTCCAAAGGAAGGAGCCCGTTGGTCGATTATTTGGCCAATGACCCTTAAGGACTCCATTGGTCGATAGGATGGGAATTCGGGATCATCACACCCTTTTGAGAGGAATTATCTCCTATCCTGAGACTCTCTTATATATTTATGTCATGTTCATATGTTAGGGAATCCTTGGTTCATTCTTGAAGAGTGTGTCCATGAGATACCCCTGGTTTGTAGGATCATCATAGGCATACATGTATTAGATGATACAGAAAAAATGCTGACCTAAGCCAAGAAATAAGATGATCGGGAGTTTATCGTCATCCATGGGGGACAAAAGGTGGCTTGATCTCTGGATCAGACCCATAATATGGGTTTCCTATGCATCCTCAGGAGAGGAATTAGAACCCTCATAGTTCAGAATAACAAAAGCTTACACATGAAAGATGCCCATTTGAGGGGATATGATTTGGTGAACCCTTTTGGAAGGGAACCCTTTCGAGCTAGGGCCTTTAAGTAGGTATCATATGTATCCATGTTTGATCAGGAATCAGAGTTCTCATAGTTTGTAATAATTAGGTCTTACTCAATAAAGCGTCCCATTTGAGGGGATTTGACTAGGTGACCCCATTTAGAAGGCCACCATTTTGAGCTCGCACCTTCAATTAGGCATCCTACATATCCTGGTTTGATCAGGAATCAGAGTTCTCATAGTTCAGAATAACTGGGGCTTACACATGAAAGCTTTTATTTTGAGAGGTTATGTTTGTGTGAACCCTTATGGATGGGAACCCTTTTTAGCTCGGGCCTTCAAGTAGGCATCCTACATATCCTGGTTTGATTAGGAATCATAGTTCTCATAGTTCATAATTCTGTGGATATTTTAGTCGTAATAAATATCTATGCCCACATTAGTCATGCTCTGTGTGAGAGAAACAAGAGAATGTGATCGGTCCAACCAACCACACACTTCCCCTCTTACTAATGGGAGAGGGTGGAGATATAGAGGAAGAGGCTTGGGTGATCATGGGTGAGGGTGTGGAGCGATTTTCCTTTTAATATGGAATGAAATTAAAGTTCATGCAGATAGGAATTCAGAGGATTGAGGACTTACCTTAGTGTAAGTTCCCCAGAATGTGGTTTGAGAAAGGAGAGGAGTGTTGTTCTCATCATAAGGAAAAGAGAACATAAATCCTTAGACTAATCACTGTTATATATTGAATGTAAAATAAATTGATCACCATTAATCCCTACAACAGGAAGGCTCACGTTAATTTCCCATGGTTGGACTCCAAGTTAACATGGGAATTTAGACTTACATACTTTCCTAGAGTCTGAACTGGTGTGGGGAGAGCCTTCATGACTCTGCTTAACATGGGTATGTAGACTCAAAGGGGCACATTGATGTGACTGATGACCAGATCATAGGGGTCTGGTGGCTTTGGAGGAGACTATGGCCTGATGCCAGGGGAATGATTCATAGAGGGACTATGAAGGTCTGGATGGTAACAGTGGGGAGATATTCGAACCAAAGGGAAGAATACCCAAAAACACCCCATTCTGCATACTGTTTTCTTATTTGGGATGGAGGGAGCTCTAAAAACCATAGCGGTATATAGGAAAAGTGGTCGACTGTGTACTGAAGTAGTACGCGGGAGTGGGTATGGATCATCGCACACCACAATGGTACACAATCGTGGATGCGGTCTGTCATGCCGCTTCGAGTTTCATCCGTATACTAATACAGTACGCAACGCCAGGTTGAATCCACATAGCGATGCACTATGCATAACACCATATCGAAGGGGGGTATTGGGGACTATTTTTTTTAGGGAGTTCATCCACAAGGAATATGTGGTTCGAGATTTCACAAATTAGGTTTTCATTTCTCTTATTATTATTGAGTTCCTTTATTTTATTGTTCGCGACTAGTTATACCTGAAGAAGCATGGTTTGCAATTCAAGCTTCGCCGATGATTCAAGACAAAACGTAATCTTCTCTGAATTTTTCCTTCCAACCCTTGGTGTCCCCTTGGTTATTTCATTATCCATCATCTCTCAATACCTTATGTGCTCATTTTATAAAGCATTGGTAAAATTATATCTTTGGGAATGTGGGAATATTTACGGAATCCCATAAAGAGGTATCTTGACCCGCATAAGACTTGATCAACAGGGGTCTGAGAAGGATGTGGTCGAGATTCATGGTTCGTGGAACCCTTCCAATTTGCTTTGTCCATGATCAGTTGAGTTCACAGGATGGTATGAATATGGCCTTCGTGTGCTTGATTCTTTCAGTGATGTGGTTCATGGGTGCCTGAGTTTTTTGGCCAACGCTCCACAGGCCAGCACCTTGCGGTTTTTTCCACATACCAGTGGTTTGTGGTTCATTTATATTATAAACTCTTACCGGTGATGGTGCACATGTTACTTGAAACTCTTTTAAAATTGTAATTCCTTCCAGTTTCTTCAGATGTTTTCAAATAAATTTAAGTCCATTCACATTGCTAGTCTTGTAGGAATGCATTCTTACTTCTGAAAATATATTATGGGAGTATTTTCTTCCCTTGGAAAAATTTCCAAGACCCTAGAAACCCATAGGATTAACATAAAGGATTATTTTAGAATAATACTATTACATTTCTTGGGATTCAAGCTGAAAGCTATATGATAAACATTGAGATTAAAATATTTTTTAAAGTTGAATATATTAAGGTTATTTTTGAGGATGATCATCATATTATTGTGAATTTATTAGAAATTACATTATTATATTTTTTTGTAAAAGGAAAATATGTGGTTTGGGTGACAACCCATCACATCCGACAGGGTTGTGAGGCTTGAATCCACAACCGAAAGGTGGCAGGGTGCAACACCTACCATTGGCCTATGTTATGTCCTCTTTAGCATGACTTTGTTTTTATACATAAATGCTTTTATAGATAATTATTAAGTTGATATTCATAACAAAGGATTTATAATGTAGAAAACCATTATCTTGAAAAGTAATTTTTTGGTTAATTGGATAATGCAATTTTGGAAGTAGTTCACTATTTTGGGATCCTAATATGATTAAGGTAAACAAAATATTATGGTATTTTTTTGAGGAATTATGGTTGAATGGTATTTTGGAATAATATATTATTTTTGATGTGGCTTTCGGGTGATATAGGTTATTTATGGAAGTGATTATTATATTTTACAGATTATTTGATTCTGTCATATGAATTTATGATTGACTAATGTTGATTGGGGATAAATATAAAATTAATCTTTTAACAATATGTGATAAAATCCCACTAATTTATGTATTTCAAACTCAGATAAGAATATTTTGAAGAACATTAAGGTTAGTTATCTATATAATGATTTAGTTTGAACATTGTAAAATTTTGTTGTATTTTTTATATTAATTTATTATTTCATAGTATAAAGGTTTATTCATTTTGAGAATTGTCTTTTACTAATAATTTTGGTTTTGATTAATGTATTAAGATATGAGGAATATATTGTTATGATTTTTTAGAATTATATGACCTGTTTGTAGTTTATTTTAGTGCTCTAGGTATGATAAATTCATCTTAAATACTCATTGTCTGAAGAAAATGATGAGATTGTGGTGGAAATTGATTAAATTATGAAATTATACTTTTTAAGTAAATATATTCCCTTATTTTATTATTATAGTTAGTAAATAATTTCCTCAAATCTAGGAAAAATATCTTTAAAAAATGATATCTTATTAACTTCAATTTTGAGGAATTGTTGGTATTTTTAAACCTCTTTGTTTTATGATTTTGTGGTCATTAACTTTTTTAGGACCATTCACTTTCTTGTGAACAATAATATAAGTCACTCTCTATAATTATATGGAAATTATATTTTTTTCTCCATGTAAATATTTTCAATTCCCACTCATGCTATAATATTTTAAAACCTAGTATGTGCTATTCCAGATAACCTTCAAACTTCCTTTTTTCTATTTTTCAAAAGGAAGTTTCATTAACCCTTTTTACGATGTATGATTTCAAAATAAAATTATGATGTCATGCCTTTTATTACCACGATTGAAGTTAAAATTGTGAGTATTAAATTTATTAAAGTGGGATAATGTAACACCCTAATATTTAGAAAATGAAATTATGTTGAATAGCATATACGATACACAAAACCACGCATAAACGAACCATGAAACAATATTATTTAAATATTAAAGTTATAATATAGATGCTAAATAGGAGAGTATGAATAGGATTAAATTATTTATGATATATATAGGTCTTACTAAATATAAATTTATTGATAAATTCTTAGTAAATAATCACCCAATTTTTGGTAAAGTCATTTTATTTATAAAAAAAATGTTTTCTTCAAAAATGGTTTTCATTTATTTTTGGGAGAAAATATTATAATTCATTTATGATGCTTTTAGGAATTTTTTTTATTAAAATTATATAATTTTTTTAAATCATAATATCTAAATTAGATTATGGTAAAATTTTGAGATTTTTTTGAAATGTTTTATTTTTGAATGAATAGTGAAAATACTATTTTTAATTGAAAACTGTATTTTTTATTCAATAATTTAAAAAATTTACATGTTTTATAATGTTTTAAAATTAAATTTATTTCTATTATATTAATAATTATCCATTTAATTTCATTAGAATTTATTTTATGGATGAATTTAGTATAAAAACATTTTTATACATAAAAATGAATTTTTCTAAAAACAATTTTTTATTATATTTTGAGTTTTAATATTAAAATATATTTTTTCCACTTATGTTAATTTAATATTGGAAAATTGAGTCCATATTTGGAATTTGGATGTCAAAATTTTATAAACATTTCCTTTTTTATCATTTTAAATAGTAATCATAGTAAATAATTGTCACTATGAAAAGGGTAAATTGGGTAATTAAGGATAAAAATTATATGATGAGGAAAAAATGGCCCTAAAACTTTTCATTATCGTGTTTTATGAGAGTATTTCAGCCATTTTTATCCATTTTCTGAAAAATTGGAAACCTGGTTCCATATTTCATTGATTTTAACCATATTATA
Source organism: Viscum album (assembly GCA_963277665.1). Taxonomy (NCBI): domain Eukaryota; kingdom Viridiplantae; phylum Streptophyta; class Magnoliopsida; order Santalales; family Viscaceae; genus Viscum; species Viscum album. The sequence continues at coordinate 696,613,207 of OY728131.1, forward strand.
TTTAAGTAAAAGATAAAGCCAAAATTTTCACTATCTTTGTTTTAATTTATATAATATTGTTTGATATGGAAAAAGAAAACATATGTTCTATTATAAATACTTATTTTTAAGATAAATTATTTTTTAATGGTAATTTAGTTACGATTTTTAGGGACAAAATAAGTGTCTTAAATTCTTACGCAACACCAACATAATATTTTTTCTATTAATTCAAAAAAAATACTATAAATATTAAAAGTAATATATTTTGAAATAAATATTATATTCCATGATTTTTTTAGATAAATATAACATTTTAGGTGTGTTTTAAAGTATTATATTTGAATTCCATTGTTATCATTTTGTTTTCAAAGTCCAATTAAATGAGTACTTCCAAAAATGATATTAATGATATTTTATAATAAATAATATTTTATTAAATGACATAAAATTACTAAAAATAAAATATTTCGAATATATATATATTTAAAAATATAAACTATTTTCCACTTATGGGAAAATTATCCTTTTATAATTACTATCTTAACCTCTAATATGTTAAGACATTGTTATCATGGTAATTTTAAAAAAGAGTTGATATGGTTTAAAATAAAGAGATATAGGTAAAAACATAAAACAATTGTCCACATTTTATTGGATAATTTTATTTCTACATATAATCATTATATATTAAAATTATATAAGTTTTTTTCCTTTATTATATTAAAAACAATTTATATTAATTTAATATTTTAGGTAATTCCAATATTGTCCCTCCCCACACTTATAAAAGGGAACCTCCTATCCTCTTTTATTCAAAATAAGAAATCATTTTATTTCATCCAATCACTACAAAAATACCTTCCTAACATCCCTAAACATAGTTTGGAAGTCTTATTTTGGGAATAATATCAACCTTAGAGGGTTTAATGTGTAAGGAAAAAGGGAAGTTGTCCGAATAAGAGGTATAATCTTTAACCAAATTTTTTAGTATTATTTATTCTTATACATACATAAAATATCCATAAAACATGATGAAATCATAACACCATTATCTTTTATAAACTAATTTGTTATTATGTTAATGTCATCATCAATATATATCTCCTCCTCCATTAAATGGGAAATGAAATTATCGTTTGTCTGTACAACGGACAGCCGCCTTACAAACTGGTGAAATTGTTTTTCCATCAACACCACTCATGTATAGTTATAAAAATGTATTTACTATATATATAAGATATTAATTATATATTTATATTTTTTGAAATATAATATTTAATATAATTTCATATGTTCTTATTTTTTAAAATGATAATGTCATTGTGAGTATGTGTGGATTACCACCTCTACAAGAGATGTGATTCATTTTTCATAACCACATCACTTGAATGATATGTATATATATATACCTATGAGTATTTAAATAAATAATTTTATATTTACGATATAATAATAATTATTTAATTATAAAATAATAATTACCTTCTTTCCACCATGATCATTGAAAACTGGAAGTGTTATATATGCATATGTATGACCTACCATCACCATGATTGTAAAGTAGTTCATTTTTGAAAAAATATTTCATAGTTGGCTTTAAAATTACAATTGATATATAAAAATGATACTTTTTTCATTATTATTATTATATAGGATAAGGAATGATATCCACTTTGATAATAGTCTTCCTACCGAAGTCATTTTGGACATACGAGCTGAATATCATCAAAACATATAATGTAAAATTTATTAATTAAGTAATTGAATATGATATGGTGATAAATGAAATAGAAGGAATATTAATCTTGAAAAGGGTTCTTAATTAATTAATTAATTAACATAATATTTCTATTCATGTAGATAAGAAACACATGTGATGAGTCGGGTTAGATGTAAGGGTCACTTTACTTTAGAAACCCAGTTTTAAATGTTTTAAAGATTTATTTTCTAAATATTTCTCTTCCATGTCCTTATTTTTAAATTATTTAATGGATGTATTCATATTGGAATAAATATATTATAATGGTAAATTTTATTTCAATTTTTATGATTTCGTTCAATTTTTTTAAAAGGAAACTTTTCACGTTTTTTATATAGAATGTTTTGAATTTCTTTAAAAAATTGAAAAATAATGTTCCATTTTAGCTTATACAGCATCAATAAGTTTTTTCCTGCTGCCATAACTATTATTTTATGTTTTTATTATTTTAAAATTTTTCATCTTTTATTACTATAAAAAACCTCCCACCCTTTTTTCTAGGTATTTTCAAAAAAGGTTTAAAATGGAATGGATATTTTAATATCTGTAAATGATTTATTTCAGGTGATTTTACCAGTATCATGATTGAAATTACAGTTTTTATGTGTTATGATAATTTTATTTTTCTTTTAAAATGTTTTTTAATATGGTTGTTGTTTTATAAATCAATTATGGATAGTTCCATAATAAACCTAGGAAGGTAAGTTTCATTATAAACCAAGGATGGGTGGTTCTATTATAAACCAAGGATGAGTGGTTCCATTATAAACCAAGTATGGTTCGTTATGTTATAAACTAAGGATGGGTTGGTCCACTATATCCCTCATATGAATTGGGTAATGATCATTATGGAAATTCAAATTATTGGTTATTCCATTTGTAAGTGTGATATGAATATGATGTCTCAAGTTACCTACATGAATTTTCAATACTTGATAATGATTTTTCAGGGAAACCATTTGATTTAAAAATATAAGTTAATTATTCTATTTTTGAATAACAAGGTATGTTGGTAATTATTTTTTCTGGTTTCTTATATTTTCTAAGAAACCCTAAGGATTACGATTTTTCCATTATTTTTTTATTAAGTGTTTTATGAAAAAATATAGTAAGTAAAGTGTATTTCATGTGTAAGTGAACTATTATTTGAGATTAATTTTTATTATGGTAAATTCAAACTCTTTTATGATCTCATGGTTTTAAAATAGAATAACAGTTTTCTTCATACTTTTTATATGTCCCTTACTGAGATTTTTTTCTCATCCCATGTTTTAATTTTCTTCACATGGATTTAAGGATTATGAAGGACAAGGATGAGGTCAAGGTGAACGTCATGAATATTTTTCATGAAAATAAAACATTCTATTTCTTAAAAAAAAAATTGATAGAAAAATTGTTACTAATTGTAAGTGTGCAACTTGTGATTTAATATTTATTAATGTAATGGTGATGGAATAATCCTCTAAAAATATAAACTATAAAGATCATCAAATTTAATAGAACTAATTCTTGAGTTAAAACTCAATATTTTGTAATTTTTATTTTTGGTTCCTTATGATTGAGTATGTTTCGATCAAACTAATGCTACCTATTATTGGTCTCATCCATATATTGTAATTCACTTTTTGTTATTTTTTCCCATATGATCCCAAGGGACCCCATCTACCTTAATCCCCCCACTCCATGTTCCCTAATAGATCCGAGATTCTTTTTCATAACTCACCCATTTAAGGGTTATTGATGCACCATATGCACATACTACATACATAATCAAGTGTTAAAATAAAAAAGAAATACCATTTTATTTAGTTAATTAATATACCACTAATAAGGTATTTATAAATCCCTGAATAATTTAGTTTTTATTTTTAATTAACTAAACCTCCAAAATTTGTTTCCCAAATATACATAATCACACACATTTCATGTGAACCTATTTTCCAAGTATAACTCATGAACACATACACTATTTCCATGTCTGTCCAAGAGTAAATCAATAAACACATAAACATCCTAGTTCCATAAAAACAACATAAATTATATATATATATATATATATATATATATATATAATACCAATAACCACAATCCTACAACCCTAGTAACCTGTAATTCAATAGTAAAGGTGTTTATAAGGCACAAAAATAGTGTCCATACTAATTTCTGACTAGTATTATATTTATCTAATGTATTCCAAAAAAATAAGAAAAAGTAGGAAATTTATCTAATAGTACTTTTAATTTACCCTAACTGGTTCACCTATATAGTAACCGAGTAAAGTAATCACATCACCAGTGACACCCCTCCCCATGTATTGAAGGTTGATATATAGCGGAGAGCATCTAATCAATACAATTGGGAGATTATACCCTATATATCATAACCATCTAATAATTATAAGAAGATGAAAGCTTAAACTATCCATAATGTACAAAAAGTAATTAAGAATAATAGTAACCAAAAAGTAACATAACCCATATTGTATAATAATGTAACACATTCCAGAAATACATTAGTCAGACAAAAAATTTTTCCCTCAGGGGTTAATAAAATACATGGTTGGATATAAAATGATAAAAACAAAACTAACTATAATGTATCTAACCTGTACATGAAGCCCTCTTTAAAATTATCTTATATCGCTACCCAACCATCAAACACCACACTCTATCACCAATTCCATTCCTTAAATTATAAGACAACATAATATTTTTACTTCTGTCAAGGAGGACAGGTAGAGTTAATGTACAAAACTATATAGGCCATCACCAATGAGACCATGAAAATAAACTATAATTCATATAGTTAAGTGCATGTGTAAAGAAATAAATAAGTTATAATACTCAACATTCACATGTAAGTTAGGATATCATGTGATAAATAAGAATCCATGATTCTTAAAACTATAAGATTAAACCAATATCAGATTAATGAATCAATCTAACAAAACTCATGAAAAGATAGTGCATCAGCGTTTAGGATAATCCAACTATCTATAAGAAGAAATGAAACCCAATTCATTTGGATAGCTTGTCAATAAATATAATATAATAAAAAACTCATATGGTATCCTAGGATTCAACTGTTCTATCCATAATGTGAGATAAAATAATTCCAAAATAGTTTCCCAATCTATGGCTGGGTTAGCCATTTATAGAGACAATAAATACCCAATTATGGTCCTAGTATCAAACCAGTATTTCCATAGGGTGAAATAATGATTTTCTAAATGATTCCATTATCTATAACAGGTATAGAATTCAGAATTAATACCATATAAGTAACATAACATGTCAGTACATAGTTTCTAACAATGATTAGGATAATAAAAAACAACCCATGTCTTTTGTCTCCATCACCTATCCCTTACCTATACCCTAAGGTATCCCTCATATCCCATTACCCTATCAAACCTAAAACTTAGATAACAAAACTTTGTACCAATATAGAGCTTATCCTTCCAAGTAACTACTCATCTATTTTAAATATCATCTTCTAAATGATCACATATCCCATCTATAAAAAAAATTCCCATTTTTTAGATATACAGTTTGAAAAATATAAATAATTAGTTAACTACTTCCACTCTTAATAGGTTATCTCACTTAGCTACAAAGGATTGACTTGGTTCCTATTCCATTCACCATTCAACACCTAGGTTAAATTCTTGTCCATAAACCTCCCTTATACCTTTACATAATCCCAAGTCCTTTAGGAAATCTATTTTGATGGTATCACTACGTGTTATAGTCTAATTAGATTTTCCTAATTGATAGAATCACACCCTAGTCCAACCATTATATCACTCCCTTAACTCACCTTTTTTCTTACAAGTCCTCTTATGGTCCAACATGTTATATTCTAACCCATCACCCCCAACATGATTTCCAATATCCTTTAATCATGCCCCAACCATTACACAAACCATAGTTGATATGGAGATCCCATTACAAATTCATCCATTTCATAACTTCTTTGAGAAGAACAACCCTTATATATCTACCAGAGACCCACCTAGGACCCTTTATTTCAACCTCACTATAGGAAATCCACTAAAAATTCCATTTTATTAACTATTTTAATGTCTATAAGGTGACATGTTCACAAAATGACCCCAAAATCCATGAATCATGCAGAAGATAATCATTCTGAACCAAATGGGATATACCCATTTATTATCCTCACATAATCATCTTTGTCTCCACTAAAGTATCCAATTCACACCTTTCATGAGATTTGAAAAAATAAATATGTTCATAGGTTAAATATATAATTAGCGGTAAAACTTTTTTGTATCCTAGAGAGGAGTTCTCAAAAAACATTCTTCACATTTTTTTGTTAAAGAAAAGGATTGATTTTGAAATTAATTAATTTAGGAAAATAACAAGAATAATTAGAAGAAAAGTGGTTTTAATGCATGATGATGATAAATTTATGGGTTTAGGGTTGGATTTACTATTGAAAAGTTAACATAGTATTTAAAATTATTTTACTTCTCTTCTTATTAATTGGTATATTAAATACTCCTCAATTTATTTTCGAATTATCCTTGATTGAATGTTACCGTGGATACTTACCTAACAATGATTAAATTTTTTTTAAACTCTCTTCTTTTATATGTGAAAAGTCAAGAATCCACTACTAAACTTCCAAGTAAATCCCAACTATGGTATTTTTGTTAAAGTTAAGTTAATAAATAACATACAACTTTTACACAAGTTCCATTAATTATTAAACGCTCACCACCTAACACAACCTACTCCTTTTAGGGAAGCTGCACTAGGTAGAGAGAGACTACAAGTGATGAAATTAAAATGAAAATAGTGAAAACGTTTAAGAAATCAAATAAAAATGTATTAAAATGTATCAAATAAACATTGAAAACTGAAATCATTCAACATAAGAGATTTTTTATTCAATGAAAATGGGCCTCTAGCATTAGAAGGTATCTATTTACCTTATTTAATCACTAAGAATATTACCCCTCCATTACATGGGTAATAAATAATTAAGGGGGATAATAATTAAATATTAAAATAAATAGAATAGAAAATAAAGAATAAAAATAGTAGTAGTTGTTGTGAGAGAAATACATAAATAAACATATGATCCAAATCCTATATGAACAGTGGCCTCATGTTCCTTTTATAGATCCTTGGTTTATATTTTCTTTATCATGGTCAAAACTCTAATATCCCTACTCCTTTGAAATATTCTTCTTTACTTTCCTCTTGCATATTACTTTCCACATCTCAGACTTCATATCTCTATGTAATCCAATCATCCTAAAACCGTAAAACATTGTTTCTTTTAATCTTAATAAAAATATCATGCAAAAAATAATCCATGTGACCACCTATAGCGGTTTCATGAGTGGTTATTTTTCACCTTAAATATTTAGATTTAAATCTTGATAAATAAACCTATAATAACCTTTACATAGATGGGTTACTATTTTAAATATATCAAATTAATATTCTAATTCCATAATAATTTACCTAGCATAGATTCCGGATATTTTAAATAACCTTTACATACCTCATTCTCAGGGTTATATACCTTTATTCAACACGTGACACATTGAATTTTTGTTTCCATAACTTATTTTAATCCTTCTGTTGTTGAAATTTTCAATGTAAATCTACATATGTGAGGGCCCATAATATAATTTTCTTACATGGGGTAAGGTAATAGTGTAACTCCCCAACCCCTCTAGACCGGAGTGAGTTCACTAATAATTACATTGGCATGATTACAAGGAATCAAACCCTTAAATACCGAGTTGTTTAGTAGTACTAAAAAAACTGGATATATACATGTAACTCATATTACATTAGTAAAGGTAACAAAATACAACACATAACAAAAACTAATTGACTACATCCATGATAACTCAATAAATGGTCTCCTCTTCCTAAACAGTTGAAGGTAAAAAAATGAAAGGGGTGATCTCAAATGATCAGTAAGGATTAAAAATAGTGTAATCATGAATCAATAATAAATAAATAATAAACAATTAGGCATAGTCAATATGACATGGTGAGTAAATAAAGAACACACTCTTTTAATAAACTGAGAATGAAACTACATCAATAGGTTTTGTCACAGTAAAAACCTCATGGATAGTAATAACTGAAAATGAATAAAGAGAATTCTTATTAATTTTATGTCATGTATCTGGAACATGATACCACAATACCATCGAAATGTTTTATGTTTGTGGGTCTAAACCCATCTGATTTTTTGTAATCAAACTCCAAGGGTTTGTCACCAACTGATTTGTCTCATGAGACCTGTTGATGCATTGAGGGGCTACAACAGGCCCCACTAGCCACTACATGTACAAAGCATTATTTATACACAGATTTAATAAAAGTACAATATTCCTTCTCAATATCTTTATATATATTGAGGATACAGATTCATCAAAGGATGCTGACATAAAAAAAGATACATTTAAATGAGTCCATTGAGAAAATTCTTGGGGAAATAATCCTTAAACATTTCAAAGTGTCCCATACCACATTGAAACATTCAAATCATAATCCCTTAGAATATAATGAGAATTAGGAGACTCTTGATATGATATAACAAATAGATGTACATACACCACAAGAATTAAATAAGTGGTGAACAGTGAATATATCTTATAAAAGTTAATATGAGATGAGAAAAAACCTTTTTACTTTGGAAAGAAGAGTTCTTTTGGAAAATCGTTTATATTTTCCATGAAATCAGATTTTGAAAATTAATATCCCATAAAATAAATTACTAGGACATTGAAATTATATTTTAGGCATAAATGATGTCCCACTGAAGTTAAATCATGTAAAAACCGATTTTATAGAATCTTTAGAATTAAAAATTTTTAGGATGGTTTAAGGAATTAATTAAAGAGACTTTAAAGTGAAAATGTGTGTTTTATTTCATAAAACCATAAATGAACCAAAATAGAATTTAAAATTTGTGATTTTAAAAGATAAACATGGATTAAAACAGATTATAGAGTGAACATCTAAATAGGTAAGAATTTTATAAGTTCCATGAATCAAGCTTGCATTTCGGAAGAATTTTTGAAAGATTATTTTAAATATATAAATTACAACAAAATAAAGAAGTATTATATTTGGTACACATATATAGGACATTAACACAGAATTTATGAGGTGTACTTAAGAATAAATAATAATTTCATTGAGGTGAATAGATAATAATAGCAACCCGAATGAAAAATGGAGGTTTAGGTGGAAAACCTCCATAACTTTGTAATCAATCGGTTCGAATGACCCAAAATTAAGAATAAAATGATACGTTGAATGCCATGATAATAAAGAGATTCATGATATGAAACATCAATGGGTAGTATACATACAACATACACAATTAATAGTAGTGAATACGAAAAATCTCACAAAAATGGAAGTGAGATAAAGAAACCCCTTACCTTAAGCCCGAACATGTTCCATTCTTGAACTTAAGGTCCTGGAATATAAAATTATACATATTAATAACTTATTTAAGAACCTATTAGAAATTTATTTAGTTTATCATAATTATTTTTAGTTCATTTATGATTTTTTGATAAGTTATTATATTGAATTTCGGCATTCCGCAGTGTTCGTTTTCTTTATATTCATAATAGGTTCACTTGTTCTTCAGTAAAGGAGTTAGTGTGCAATGGATGTAAATCTCCAAAATTGAATAAAATATTATTTATGATCATCCATAGGTGTTAGTGGTAATTTATATAACTTGGTAACATGGAATGAGGATAAAGTATTATATATAACTTTAATAACTACTGTTTTGGTTAATTTGTGGGGTTTGATTACAGCGAACTCATTTTTCATTATAACTTAATACCATATGTACAAATGGATTAAAGAACCTTATATAGGGTATATTAAATATATAATAATCTATTTCAACCATAAAATAATTTTTTACTGACCATAATTGAGAATGATAATAGAAATTTAAATACCATCATCCTTGAATGTGGTCAATTGACACCTCTCGGATGGTGTTCTTGCTACAAGTGTAAAAGAAGGTAAAAGGAAGAGATGATGATAAATTATTCCACTATCATGAAAACATTTCATTAAATGTAAGGTACTGGATTCATCACAACATTTGGATAAGGAGATGTAGTAATAGAAAAATAAAACAAATGAACTTGAAAGGAAAGACAAAGAATTAAAAAGATGTATTTACCTCTTGAACCAAACTTCCTTGAGAGCCTCCTTAATGGAGAGGTTTTGGTCTTTTCAGGAGAAAAAGTATTTCTGGATGTGGGAACGGAGGTTGGGAGGATATTTGGATAGAATTTGGAGAAGGAAAAAGGCTTGAGATGAGTGAATAAGAGAGGGAGTGATGTAGGGGTTTTTATAGTGGAGGGGAGAGGGGATTTCTCCATTTTATATTCATTAATTTATTATTTCTCCACAAGACAAGGAATAGTGAGTCTTCCATGACCAAGAATAGTAATTTTATCATGTGAATCCGAATTAATTGGGCTTACATCAGCAGAACATCACACATGACTCTGTAATTTGTGTATTTAGTTTATTTTGAAAATTATGGTATTTCACTATTCATAAAAAATTCAAGTATTTCAAAAAAATACCAAAAATTCACCCCAACCATTTTTCGATGTCTAGAATCCAAAAATGAATTCCATTTTTCAAAAATAATATTCTAAATTTAATTAATTTCATATTTAATTAAAATCATAATTTATTCTAAAAAAAGTTTTAAAACATTTATTTACTTATTCCAAAACATAGGTATATCGTACTCCAACTTGAATATTATTTGTATAATATCATAAGTAAGGTTAATATTATTTAGGGTATATCACTATTCATAAGGTTATGTTAATATTCATAAGGGTATGTTACTATTCACTAAAAATTATGTTTTTCTTATCGGACACCAAATAACTTACTCATCGCAACCGTGTATGTCATATTTTCGAAATTCACATCACAAAAGTGACAAACTTAAGTTTACTTGTCTAGGTTATAACAAAGTGGTGTTTGTAGATACTCATTGATCCATGAATTATATAATAAATCTATTTGTAAATTATTTGGGTGTTACAAATAGACACAAATCTTTACTTCTGGATCTGGTGATAAAAACATAATCTTTAGATTTATAGCTTTGATACTGATAAATATGGATCCATTTTTCTCATTCAAACCATACTAAATAAAAAGGAAATAATGGATCAATTACATACCTAAGGATCTATTAGGTTTAGATCTATAGATAATTAGGACAAAATCTAACATAAAAAACACTCATGACTTTAAAATATTATTTTTCCACTGTACCCATCCATTAAAATTCCTAATTAAGTATTCAATATCTCCCAAAATTTTTATCATGTATAAAATATTTTTAAATATAAATCAATTATCATCATTCTTAATAACCTGGGGAAAATTAAACATAATAAGGATAAGGTAAAATGAATAGTGAGGGTATACATAAGCATTAATAATTGAATTTCATCATGGAGATTAAGACGAGAATAAGGGTATGATGACATAGTCAAAGTGGATGAGAATAATATAATTCATATCCATCGATACTTAGATCATCAATCATGTCATAAATCTTAAAAAATTCAAGATTCATTTGAATAAATAATCATGATCAATTTGATGTCCATATTGATCAAATGAGTCATTAAAAACCCATATCAAACATAAAGAAAATGTGTTGTTATTTGAAACATTATCTTCATGGAACCATTATAGAACCCATAAAATTGGAATAAATAAATGAATAACATCCAATATAATTATCCAGATAACATAATCATTACCCAATACATTGGAGTGCTATTGGGGCACACCCATCCTATAATCTACATTTGTCTCATCCATGAGATATAATAGAGATCAACCCCTTTAAAACCATTACATGAATAAAACATTTATAATCTTTCACTTTTTAATATAATACCCTTAAAAAAAATCATCATAAATTTCCTAACCCATAAAAAGGAAAATGGTTTCATGACAATATCATTAAAACAATTATCATATTCTATCCAAACAAATGAGATGGATAATATCATAAAATCATAATACCAGTGAAATAGATGAATCATTATAGGATATTGACAAAAATAAAAATGCCTTTACCAAAAAATTTAGAACATTTCTTTAAAAATAAGTAAAATACAATATTATTTGATTAATATTTTTTAAATAATAATTAATATTTGGAAAAATATTTCATATAAAAATAAACATGGAAATATATAAATAATGCCTCAAATAAAATATTATTTATTGAATTTGGAAGATCATTTCACGTCATAGGTGTTAAAAATAAAAATTCCTTTCAAATAGTTTGAAGAAACATGAATCAAAAGTGACCCAATTGTAAAATGTTGAGAAATTTCCTTTTAGATCCTTTTAAAATATGGTCAAATATAATATTAAATATATTTAGAAAATAATTCTTGATTATAAAAGATTTTTTTTGAAAACATTTTAGAAAACATGAACATGGAGGAGAAAGATTCATGATCTAAGAGAATATAAAAAATTACAAGAAAATATAAATAAATTTCTTGATGTTTCTTTATATAATAATGGGGAAAATGGAAACCAAACATGTAAACAAAATTCACAACAATATTATAAAAATAAACCAGTTTAAATAAAATAAGGTCATATGATTGCGTTTAAAGTAACCTTGGTCATAAAAATTCTCAAAAAGAAAGATGACTATAACAAAAATCAATTTCCACTTTGATTACTTTTCAATCATAAGCTCCATTAAATAATAAAATCAAAAGAAATACTAAATAAAATCATCATAAGAATATTCATGATATATCATATCATAGGGGAAGTATATATACATCGTAAATTAATTTAGGTGTATAACATTAATTTAAATCTAAAAGAAATATAATTTGATATGAACAACCCTTATATAGATTATATAATTGAATTGAGAATTAAAAAATATAGACATTATGTGTAAAAAGATAAAATCCTCACAGACAAGATTAAGTGTATAATAAAAAAATTATATCTATTATCACATAATTATGTACTAACAAATTTAATGAAGAATAGTTATAACCCAATGAAAGTAAATTGAGTTAAAAACCCTTTACAACTTGGTAACTTTCAAGTTAAACTCCCTTGGATAAAACAATTTCAATTAAAAATTAAAATATAAATATATATTAAGGATTCATGCAAAAACATGTGAAACTAAATGTTTATTCACCATATAAATGTAATTAGGTGCATAAAAATAAAATATTCCTCAGTGAAAGGAAATTGATATGAAATCTTTACCTCGAGTCCATAATTTCTATATATTTCCTCTAAAATATGTATAATAAACTCATATAATTTATTTCATTTATTAATAAAAAAATTATATTTTTAATCACATATAATTAATCCATTTCCTTTATTTATTTTAATTACATTGTGAAATTACCTAATCATTTATGTCCACGTCAGATACTTTGAGAATGTTCGGTCCATAATTTCCAAATAACTTAGATGTGTTGACCATAGTAAAAGGGTTCATTATTCCATAATATATATAATAATAATAATAACATAATTATAATTTATATTCAAAAATTATAATTTTAAAACCAATCATAAATTATGGTTATGGAAAATGAACTATGTTACAATCATGAAGATGGTAGGTCGTGCGTCTGCATGATTAAGGTTTCAATTTTTTAAAATATCATTATCAAAAAAGTTAAAAATTATTTTATATTTAAATAGCTATAATAACATAATAAATAAAATACTATATTTTTAAAATATAATTATAGATATCAGCTTTTTTATGTGGTGATGAAAAACAAATCACATCGTTTCATGGAGGTGGTAGTCCACACACATGCACAAACGAAAATATCAACTTTCAGGGAATGAAAATGTAAGAAAACAAATGATAAATTATAATGTTATAATGATAAATATTCTATGAATATCATATATAAACATGAATTATATCATTATAAATATACATGAGTGGTGGATATGGAAAATTAATTACATCGGTTTGTGAGGATGTAGTCTGTTATACATGCGAATGATGGATTCCGTTCCCATTTGATTGTGGTTCAAGATGAATATAGGTTATTTAGTAAAAATAATAACATATAATCATATGTTATATAATGATGTTATTATCTCATCATGTTTGGAGAATATTTTAATGATATGGATGAAAAATAAAATTAAAACTCTCAATTATGAACTATACCTCTTCTTTGGAGAATATTCATTTCTAAACACATTAAGACCTATAATATTGGTATTATTCTCAAAACAAGGCCTCTAGAACATGTTAAGGGATGTTAGGAAGGGATTTTTTATATTATTGGATGAAAAATGGTTCTTAATTATAATGAAATGACAAGAATAGGTTCTCTTGAGGGGAAGGTTACTCATGAAATTTCTTAAAATATTGAATTAATATAAATTAATTTTCACTAAAAATAGCTTAAAATTTATCATATTCAAATATAATATGATTTAAAGTTTAATTCATCTAATGAAATAAAATTTTCATAATTTTGGATCACATTTTTACCCTTAAATTTTTTATTAAACCCTTTTTATCCCTTTTTGATAAATATTGTGAAACAAATGTTTTTACTCTTTAGGGTTAAATATAGTTACCATAAATTAAAATAAGTACCATAAATGTAAAATGGTGTATATATGTAATTTTATCGTCAAATATAATCCATATATATGTGTTTTACAAATTTATATCATTTAATAATATATATACATTCAAAAAATATCATTAATGTCAATTTTAGAATAATTAATGTACATCGAATTTTATAACATCAAGATAAAAATTAAATTTGAATAAAATATCTTAACATATACCTAATTTTTTTATCTATAAAATTCATGGGTTACATTAATTATTTCAAATAAAACTAATTTTAATATTTTAAATATCAGTTAGTTTATTTTTTCCATTAATTGAATAATCATGGCTCAACATTGTGTAAGAATTTAAGGTAATTAAAAACTAAAAATTAATTACACTGATGAATATAAATAATTTATATTTTTATAAATCAATTTATTACTGAAAATATATCCAGGTTATACCCACATTAAAAATATTATACTTATTAAAAACAAGAGGGGGACATTTTTTACTTTTCTTTACATAAAATATTATAAAGGTCATAATAACATACATATGAAAAAAAGGTCATATAAAAATATATTCGATGATTGTGGAACAAATTGACTCATATAATGAAATTAAAATAAGTGTTTTGGTAATTTTCTAGTCCCTATCATTTTATTTTTAACATTAATTTCCATACTTATCATTTACTTTGGTAACAAAACTACTAAGATTACTGCTCATATTGAAAAAAAAATAAAAGTGAAATATTGAAGAAATTTAGAACCATTTATTCCATATATGTAATTAATTTTTTCAAATTTCAAAACTTTTAAGTGGAATAATTTAATTTAAAATTAAATTGACAAAACATGATGAGAAAATGTTTTCCAAAAAAATTTCATTTTAAGTATAAAATGATTTTATATTAAATTCAAGTGTAAAATTCATTTAAAAACCAATAATAGTTTTATTTTAAATAAAAAATATCTAATTAAATTTTAAAACTATACCAAAATTTATTATTTTACTTTATAAATACATAAAATAAAATACGGTTATAAAAAATCAGTATTTTTTCTATTCACTAAAAAGTCAAACTTTTTAGAAAAGTATCAAAATTTTATCTTAAGTTAATATTAACATTTTGATTTTAAAAATTATATCATTTTTTTAAAATAATATTTCCAAAAGTTTCATAAATTAATTTTAATATTTTCTCACAAAAAGCGATAAGTTGTTTTGGAAAAAATGTAATTTTCAAGAATAAGATAGAATTAGTAAAAATTTAGTTCTTATTTCTTAAGAAATAATAAATACATTTGAATTAATTAGAATATTTATATATTTCTTATGGAATATTTAATCCTATTCATACCTTCCTATTTAATGTCTGGGTTATAATACTTATATTTAAATAATAATATTTTTTTTTTACACTCGATGTTGCGTATTTTGTGCGCTATTAAACATATACATTCTCTTATAATCTTGGTATATTACATTTACACTTTAATAAATTTCATCGTCACAATTTTGAACCCTATTTTAGTAATAAAATGTTGAAATTTTAAAATAACTATGTTGAACTACCACATCGTAAAAAGTCTTAATAAAATATCTTCTAAAAAAAGAGAGAAAGGGAAGTATGAAGGTCATCTGCAATAACACACGCTAGGTCTCAAAATAGTAAAACATTATTAAGAAGTGAAAATATAGACATGGAAGAAAAAATAATTTCATAATAATAATATTTAGTGATATAGAATATTGATCACACTAAATTGAATGATTATAAGAAAGTCAGCCATCAAAAAACCATAAACCAAATATGTGTGAAAAAGACCATCAATTCATTAGAAGATAAAGTAATGGGATAAAATTTATGTTTTGAGTTACTTTTCCCTATATTTGTGAAATTAAATTATAGTATATACTAAAGGAATTAGGAAATATAGTTACTTTAAAAGTATAATTTTATCCTCTAAAAAGTTTCTACAAAAATCTTATATTTTCCTCAAAACAATGAATATTAAAGACGAATTTTTCATTCCTGATGCACTACAATCAACTCCTAATGGGTCACATAATTACAAGCAATTATACCATGTTATTCCTCCTAATTTTATACATGAACCAAAAAAAATTGGTTAGTACAAAGTATGATAATTCAAAAATTTCATAGACCTTTATATGAAGATACAAAGCCTTATTCTCCAAAATTCAATAACAATACCAAAGTTCAAACTAAATAATTCCTTAAATAAATATTCTTAAAATTCTTCAATATATTACCAAAAGATATTTAATCCCAAAAATAAGAAGTATTTAATAACATATTCTTCCATGGTAAACTTATATCCAAATAAAATTTATCACTCCTAAAGTCTCATACCAAATATGATAATCATTTCTATAAATAAATAAACTTATATTCCAAAAATAAAATTAATGAAAGTTTTAACCTCAAATTTTATCTCATACCTTTCTTATTACGTTCCCAAAAGATTAATAACATTTTTATGAAATAATACATCATATTAAAACTAAGGGTTACATAGATCTCAAGCCAATAAAATGTTTCCCAAAATATCATTAGTCACCTTAAAACCCCATCACTTAAAAACTCAAAAGGGTTGTTTATTAAATTTATCTTATCATAAAAATTAAACTAAAAAACCCATTATAGTGTCCATAAATATTAAAATAACCTCATATTAAAACATTATAATCCTCAAATTTATCTAAACAATTCTCTGATACCATCTATAACAGTTATGAACCCACAGTGCAAGATCGAGTGATATTTTTTTTATATTTATGAATTTGATGTCGATAAATATGAACCATTTTTTTGAATTTTAACCTTACAACATAAAAAGAAAATATTGGGTCATATAGATACCTAAGATCCTTTTAGGTTTATATTTTTAGATAATTTCGAAAAAATCTTACAAAAATAACACTCATGACATTAAGAGAGTATTTTTCTACTATACCCATCCTTTCATATTCCATATTAAGTCTTCAAAACATCCCAAAAATTTATTGAACCATCAAAAATTTCTAAACTCAAATCATTTATCATCATTATTTATAACTCTGGGAAGGGAAAAATAATAATAGTGAGCTGAAATTCTCATTAAGTGTATACATAGGTATTGAAAATTGAATTTTATGAGTGAGAGTAAGATGAGAATAAGGGTATGATGACATAATAAAATTACATGAGTATAATATAATTCATACCCATAAATTCCCATATCATAAATCATGTAATACATATTTAAAAAAGGAAACAGTCATTGGAATCAATAATCATGAGACACATGAGGTTAATATTGATAAAACGAATCGTTAAAAACCATAAAAACCATAAAAACCATAAAGAAAACACATTGGTATATTAGAAGATTATCTTTATTTGACCATTATATAACCCTTACATCTAGAATAACCATATGAATGAATTCCAAAATAATTATCCTGAGAAAACAATTATTACCCAATGCATTGGAGTTTTATATGGTAACACCCATCGTATAAGCCATGACAGACTCACTTGTGAACTATAATCGGGTTCAACCATTTTTAAAATTTGTATCAGGAATAACCATGAGAAATAATTAATATATAACCTTCATAAAAAATTTATAGTAATAATAACATGAATAATAATTTTCTAATATTTCACTTTTCAATATAAAACCATTGAAATTAAATAATCATAGCTTTATGAACCCTAGAAAAAGAAACGGTTTCCATGAAAATCCCTTTAAAACTTTATCATAAGACATTCAAAGAAAGAATATTGATGGAATCATAATATCATAATACCAGTGAAATAAATGAATAATTAGATGATTTGGACATATATGAAAATACCTTTAAAATAATATTTAAATAATTTATATCAAAATAATGAAAATTAATTTTTCTTTGATTGGTATTTTATAAAAATTTGAAAAATATTGGGAAAATTATTTTTCTCTAAAAATAACTATTGGGCAAAAATCCCTCAAGGTAACTTTGTAGTATTTTTGGGTTGATTGTGTTTGTTGACAAAGCAGGTTTTCATGGATATTTGTAGAGTTCCCAAGAAGTTGTTGACAATCCTTGTTAACAAAGAACGATTTCAAAGGAAATGACGATCTGTAGGCAGTACAAAAGAGCAGTACAAGGTGGCGCAATTTCCCAGTGTTTGCCAAATTTTTGGGGTCCAAAATTTGGAATTTGGTGAGCATCGTGAAAATAGGATTTCCATGAAGATCATAATTTATTATGGAAAAGGCATGAATTTCGCGAAGATAGGATTCATGGTTTGGAAATCGTGAAGACCAGAAGAATGGAGGCGGTGAGTCTTCGCGATTACGTCAAGCTTCGCGAACGGCAGAGGCTGAAGCGCATCGCGGTGGTGAAGGGATTTGCGAGGGAGCTTCGTGGCGAAGGCGCGAAGGAATGTTGGGCTTCACGAGGGAGCTTCGCGGCGAAGGCGTGAAGGTATGTTGACAGTTATTCTTCGCGACTACATCAAGCTTCGCGAACGGAAAAGTGTCATGGTGCTTCGCGATTTGGACAGAATTCCGACAGAAACTTTGGAGCTTCGCGATTTGAGATGACGTGGCGTTGACTTCACGCGGAAGGGACGAGGGTCGGTGGAATCACCTATAAATAGAGTCCGACCCCCTCGAGAGAAGTAGAGAGCATTTTCATAGAAGATCATTCGCTCTCGAATTGCGAAGGTGGTTCGCGTAGCCAGTGTGCTTCGCGAAAGAGGTGTTTCGCGACGGCTATTGTAGCTCTGCGAAACCTGCGAGCTCCGCGTTGGCTTACTAAGCTTCGTGAGGGACGTTGCTTTGGGACGGCTTCAGCATCGCGAGAGTGCTTCGTGAGAGCGCTTCGCGAGAGAGCTTCGCAAAAAGGTAGGAGCTTCGCGAAGGCTTGTTTGAGCTTCGCAAGATTGGGAGCTTCGCGAAGTAGGGTGCTTTTCGAAGGTACTTTCCAAAGGTAGTTTCCCAGTGGTAAGAGGCAAAGTGCTATTCATTAGTGGATAAAAGTTGGAATATAATAGATCATCCATCAACAGTTAAGGATGCATGTATTCATGCAAATGAAGAGACCTATAGGTCTATAAACTGTGATTGGTTTCCCTTCTAGAGCAATGAGCTTAGGAAGAGGAAGAAGGTGATCCTCTCCACCGGCAGTGAGCCAGAGAGAGAGAAACAAGGAGTGACCATTGGGAAAGCAGTGAGCTGACCCTAAACCTTGTAAGGGCAGTGAGCCTGGGCATAGAAGTGATCTAGGCCGAACCATTGTATCCACAGCTAGTGAAGTATAGTGGAATTTGGTATGACCGACAACCTTTCGGCGTATGCTCCTTGGATGTAGCCCTTAGCGGTGAACCAAGTAAAATTGTTGTGTCCTGTGCTTGCTTTACCTTCTGTTTATATTGTGCAACAGGAAAATAGAGAAGATTTTTTTTCTTAACAGCGAAACAAGATCAAAACGGGCTTTAATTTTGAATTAGTCTTACCCTGATTCACCCCCCTCTCAGGGTATTCAGCCTTGTGGACCTAACAATAACCATGGAATATTATAAATTAATATTAAAATTAAATATCATTCATCATTGTGGGAAAATAATTTCTTGGTGTAGATTTTAAAAATAAGTATTCATTTCAGACATTCTGAAAAAAGAGGAATAAAAAGTTACCCATTTGAAAAATGATGAGAAATGTCCTTTTAAAACCTCTTAAAAGAAGGTAAAATATCACGTAAATTCATTTAAACATAATTTATTTTTTAAAAATAAAATTTATAAAAACATTTTAGAAAACATGGATATAAAGGAGAATGTTTCCTAGTATATAAGAATATAGATCATTGGTAACACATATAAATAAATTTCTTGATGTTTCGCAATTAAATATGGGAGAAAATATAAACAAAACATGTAAACCAAATTTATAATAAGAAGAGAGAAATATATGTGTTTCAATAAAATAATATCATATGATATCATTCAAAGGAACCTTGGTCATAAACAATCCTGAAAAGAAATGAGACTTTAACATAAATCATTTTCCGCTTTGATAACTTTTCAATCATAAAACTCATGAATGAATAACATAAAAAACATTAAATATCATGAAAAAAATTTATATTAGTTATTTATCATAGAAAATGGTAAGTATATACACCTAATAAAAGAAGTTGGGTTCATAACGTCAACATATGCCTTAAAGAAATAAAATTTGAGATGAATAACCCAGATAAAGATAATATCAATGAATTGAGAATTAATAAATAGAGATATTATGTGTACAAAACTATAAATACACAAAAATAAGTGAAAATATTGAATAAAACAATTTATATATCAATTCTCATTATGTTATAACAAATTCAATGAAGAACTATAATAACCCAAAGAAATAAAATTGATTTATGAAACTCTTCACCACATTGTGACTTTAATGTCAAATCCCCTTGGTTAATATAAATCAAATTTTAAATTAAAATAACATTAAGTATGAATTATTTATTATATAAAATTTAAATGGGTTGGTATATGATCCATTAAAAAAATTAGGTTCATAATAATAAATAATTCCTTAATGAAAGGAAAATGAGACGAAATACCTCACTTTCAATCTAAACTTTTTATATTTGTATTATAACACTTGTAAAATAAAAACATATCAATTATTTGATTTATTAAGAAAAATTTTATGTGCCTAATCCATTATAATTAAATCCTTACTTTCATTTATCTTAATTACATAGTTAATTAATTAATCAGTTAATTACATGTCACTTAATTTGAGAAATTTCATTCTATGATTTTAAAACAACTTCAGAGTATTGACTCTCATCAAAGAGGTAATTTTTCCATCTTATCCATAATATTAATCATTAAATAATTTTAATTTTTATACATAAATTATACTTTTAAAACTAATTATGGAATGTATTTATGAAAAATTAACTATGTTACAATAATGGAGACAATAGGTCGTATGTACGCATGAGTAATTTTTACTTTTCAATGATTTTTATAGAAGGATGATAAGTATTATTTTATTTTTAAACAATTATAATAAGATTCTAAATACCTTATTTTTTTATTAAATTTTATTAAATATATCATCTTTTTATGTGGTGATTAAAAACAAATCACATCACTTCATGGATGTGGCAGTCCACACATACGCACAGATGACATTATCATTTTTTAGTGAATGGAAATGTAAGAAAGTAAATGATATATTATATTTTAATAATTATAATTATTTAATTAATATCATATATAAACATTAATTCTTAGATTATAACCAACCATGAGTGGTGGTGATAGAAAACAAATTACATCGGTCCACGGGGTTATGGTCTTTCATACACTCGAATGATGGATTCCTCTTCCATTTGATGGATGTTTGAGATGAATATAGGTTATTACATTAAAATAATAACATATCAGTATATGGGAAATAATTATTTTATTATCTCATTAAGTTTATATCAAATTTTAAAAATTTGTATGTATAAATAAAACGAAAACTCTCGGTTGAGAACTATACATGATCTTCAAACAACATCATTTTGTTTACACTACAAGACCACAAGGATAGGTATTATTCCCAAAATAAGGCCACTATAACATGATGATGAATTTTTTTAAGGAATTTTTTAGGTATTTTCTGAACCAAATTGTTCTTGAAGTGTGATAAAATGAGAAGAAGAGGTTATCTTTTATAAGAGAGCATATGAACACTCTTAAAATTTTATAAAATAATAAAGTGATATAAATTATTATTGATGCCCAAATGGATCCAAACATATAATATTAAAATATAAGATGAATATAACTCCAAATAATATTATTAAATAAAATTTCCAAAATTTTGGATCACAATTATACCCTTATCATTTTTAACCCATTTTAACCCTTTTTGAGAATTACCACAAAACAAATATTTTTACTCTTTATGGTTCAATATTGTTGTCATAAATTTGAAAAAATTTCAATAAATGAACCATGGTTTTTATTTTAAACCATATAATAATAATTTTTCAGAATATAGTATTTTTTGGAATTTTATGTCACTTAATATAATATTTGTTTCATAAAATATCAATAAATTCAATTTTAGAACTATTCATTTACATATATTTTTATAACATCAAGAAAAAAAATTAAATTAGAATAAAATATTTTAGTAAATTACTAGAATGTTATTATTATCTATAAAATTCATGGTTCACATTATTTATTTCAAAATTTACTACTTTTTTTATTTTTTAATATCATTTATTTTATTTTTCCATTAATTCAATAATTATAGTATCGGGGTTGTATAAGAATTTAGGTTAATTTTTTTTCATTAAAAATTTAAAATAAATTACCATGATGAAGATAAATAATTTATATTTTAAAATAACATTTGTAACTAAATGTATCCTCATGTTAAAAATATTATAGTTATTAAAAACAAGAGTGTGGCATTTTTTCTTTTCTATACATAAAATATTATAATGGTCATAATCAGATATAAATGGAAAAGTTAAAATAATATTGGTTTAAAATGGATTAAAGTTATTCATATAATAAAATTAATTCAAGTTTTAGGGTCAGTTTCTATTCCATATCATTTTATTTTGAACTTTAATTACATGATTTACCATTTACCTTGTTGACGAAAATTACTAAGGATACTATTCATATTGACCATAAATATTAGGAAAATATTTTCAAAATTTGAGCTTAATAATTAAAAATATGGAATAATTTTTTAAAAATTAAAATAATAGATGTATAGGAATATAATTCAAAATTAAATTGAAAAAATGTGAAAAATATAGTTTTCCAAGAAAATGATTTTTTAAGTATAAAATGTTTTTATAATAATTAAATTATAAAATCCATTTCAAAAACCATAATTGGGATTTTTTAAATAAAACTATGTTTTAATTTTTTATGTTTTTTTACAAAATTTAGAATTTTATATTATAGATCCTATAAGAAAATATAGTTTTAAAAAAATTCAAAAAAATTCACTATTCACTGGCAAATCAAACTTTTCAAAAAATTATCTAAATTTTATCTTAAGATAAATTTGATATGATGATTTAAAAATTAATATAATTTTTTATAAAATAAAATTTTCAAAATTTCCAGAAATTAATTATCATATTTTATAATAAAATGAAATAAAAAACGTATTTAAAAAGAAAATATTTTTTTGAAGAATAAAATGGATTTACTAAAAAATGAGTATTTATTTCCAAATAAATAATCATTAAATTTTTATTATTTAGATCACTTATATATATATTAAAAAAAGTAGTTAGTTCTATTAATATATATCAACTTAACATCTAGGTTATAACGGTCATATTTAAATAATAATATGTTGTGGTTAGATTACGCTCAGTGTTGCATATTATGTACACTATCGAACATAGTCATTATTTTCAAATATTGGGATATTATATATAGATATCCTATGATATTAAAAATTACCATTTTATTATATTATAAATCCTATAGATTCTCTTACGTGCATAATAAATTCTCTTACGGGCATCTCACATAATTGAATTATCATATAAAGGTTCCATTGAAAGATATATTATCTTGTGTGTGGTAAATTGTTGTTCCCATTACCGTATAATTCACCTATGCTGATAACAATTTACCTAGAAATAGTTGAATTTACATACACTAAATATGAATTCATTTACATATAGAGAATTTCCTTATCCATTTTTCTTGACTTTTGTACAGTGTTTCCATAACTACTTAAAATGTGTCCCAAACTAATTAAAATTAATTATGGGCCTTTAAAATCCTCTCTAAATATGTTATTTTTAAGTTAATACATCCAAAATTATTTTTATACCTTGTTTTAAAAATTCTAGAGATGAAATAATCAATTAAAGCATGTTTTAATCCATTTAATAATTGAATTCTGGAATATTCCAAAAACTAATAAATATGACATTTACACAATAATTGATTGATGTTTTTTGATAAAAATCCTGAATTTCAAATTATGATACATGAAATTATTATTTTTATCAATTCTAACACACTTAACACTTGGAATCCTAGATAAGTAAACACCAAAATATTACCCAAACATAATTCCAATACTAAGACAATGTGATTTACCTTCTTTATCATAATTATCCCCAAGTTATTATGACTCTTAAATGATCTTAATTTCATTTTCTTCATTAATTAAATTCAATTAATTTATACTTATTTTATTATCTTATTCACACTTATACCTACCTCTATGGAAGTATTTCACTTGACAGTCAAATAGTCATTTTCAAGAAAAATAATTCTTCATCCAATTTCATGCATGTTTTACCATAGTCTTGATGAATTTATTCATTTCCATACAATGAATCAAGTATTTTTGTCTATAATAAGGATTTTAGGATTTTTTTGTGGATTAAGGTTGGTTGTTTCAATTAAGAAAGTTCTATGGAAGGTTAAAAGTATTGGGTCTATGTTAATGATTAATGAATGATTTTCATTTATGTTTAAGAATAGATTCCTCCAAAAATTAATATTCCATTATAATAGATATATTTATATTAATTCTTATATGATATCCCACAAATTTTTAAAATTTTATCAATAGGAAACTTTCCTCTCTATGTTTCCTTTAACATGTTTCTCTTTCTTTTCTTAATTTCTTACTATTTATATTTTATGTACTACTTTTTAATGAAGATATGAAACTTGAAATATCCTATAATGGTTTTGATAAATTAATTACCCCAGATTATGACTTATTTCCAAACATATGATGTGTTCTAAGATCTTATTTTTATAGTTTTTTCGCTTCTTTTCATATAGTTTCTCCAAACCATCTTAAGAGACTTTACTTTTTTTAGCAGGCTATTGCTACCATTTAGCTTTGTATTTACTCCAAACTCAACTATATATTCTTATTCAATCCACATTGAATATCTTCAACATTAGTAGTATATTTCTTCACTTTTCCATATATGTGTCTGTATTTCAACTTGAATTCAGACCCGATTCTATCATTTCTATTCAGTAATTTCTGTGTGGATTTGAATTTCTATAGGGAATGTGAAATGACCAAATATTTTAATATATATCTATATAATACTATTTAAATAAATCCAATTCATTTTATATCCTATCTCACAACAAAAACATAATGCACTATACTTTACTATGAAAATCTACTTTATTTTATAATATTTAAACTAACACTAATAATTAATTAGATATGAAATAAATTAATATGTATTTATATGTATACACACACTGATTTTTTATTTATCTTACACGAAATAATATGTGAATTATATTAAAAAACTATATTTAATAATATTGTATTATACTTTTATATTTTAACCATATTGGTTTTTATTGAGATACTATGTTGTAAATATTCTAGAAAATTAGATGTTATATGATATGTTAATTATTCATGATTTAGATTTATTAAAATATATATTTTTAATGATATATATAAATTTTAATTGTAATATATAATTCTTTGAGAAATATGGACATTTTGGTAAATAAAATATTTATTTTAAGTAAATATATAATATAATATTTATCGTAGTACATTAACCTGAAATGAATATATAGAGTTTAATTTTAAAAAGTTTATATTAATTTTAAATTAATGAATACAATGATAATTTTTAATGGAAAATATAAATATTGTGATTTATTTGTAATGAATATAAGATAGATAAAATAGAATTATATTAATTATAAATGGATAAATTTAATGATAACTAAAATTTTAATTGTAATATAATAATAATTATTGTTTAATAAAATATAATAAAAACAAATTTATGTTTGGATATATACATATATAAGAACTATAATATATTATTAGAGTATTAAAAATGATTAAATGTAAAATAATAAAATTTTTAATTATATTTTTAGAAAAGTGATTTATATTTATAAACATTAAAAAATTGGGCCATATAACCTTATCCTAGGAGGTGATAAAGTCATCGACTAATAATAAATACAAAGACATAGGCTAGTCGTTATTGAGTAGTGTGGAGATGCATTGGAAAGAAAGCACATGGGTTAGTGTTTGTGGTCAGGGGTCGACACGAGAGGCCGAGAGAGGAAAAAGATTCCCCACAGATTACATCGATGTTTCTATGCATCATCGATATATATAAGGGTGCACTCGTAAGATTTAAATATCAAAATGGTATCAAATTAAATAAGTTATTTTCACGGATTAAAAATATTTTGATAGTGAATTAATTTAAAATAAATACTATATTGTCTTCTTCTTTCTCATGCACTTTAAAATAATAAAAACTCTCCATTACTATTGTCATATACATCCTCTATCATGATATGGTGTTGTTATTAATGAAGTATATATATATATATACACATTCATATGAAATAATAAAATAAAACTCCACAGTCAAATTCTTCTTCCCCTTACATTCTATAGATTATTATTTTTAGGTTATATAAATATAAGTATATACATATATGAATATGTTATTTTATGGAAGAGGCTCTCTGATATACATTGAGGATCGATCAAGGGTAGGGTAAAATTTAAAAATCCATAACCATACTTCAAGTCTCCATCATATTAAATATTTAATGTGGTTACTACATTTTAGATCTATGGGAAATATACAAAAAGACACACACACACACACACACATTTCACATCAAGGTAATGGGATCTTTATGGAATTTTGAATTGTATAAAATGAAACTATATCAATCACCACAATACATTGTGATAATCTTATTAGGTTGAAATTTTTATTGGTATTCCATATAGATATTTATATTTTCCATTTCATAGTGAATATATATAACACTTAAATGGAGAATGTGTATCGGTAATAAATTATGTTTGCACATTTAATGGTTCATCAAGTTTTGGCAGACCTACCATAAAATTAGAAAAACTATTTTTGTGTAAGGGTCACTGCATGTCTATTACCTACGTCTTAATATAATATTAATTAATTATTTAGAAATAAAAAATGATTAAATTCATAATGGAATCTAGCGATAAATAAGAGAACCACCTATTTTAGTGTTTATTGTTAAGTTTCCTTCACAAAAGGGATATGTGTTTCCTTAGATACTGTTATGGGGGGGTAAGATAGAGGGTGATATAGATACAGGGGAGTATGTTTTATGAGATAATTTCATGAGGTAGATCTTCTAAGGAGGAGAGATCAGAAGTTTCAGTGATGGTTTGTTGTAGAATTAATGTAAGGGAAAATGTTTTAAAATTTATTATTTTAAAATTTCTAAAAAAACCATCATGGTAAGCGAAATTTTTTAAAGAACTCTTGTTTTAAAGTTTAAATACCTCCACAATTTTTTACATGAAAAAACTTCTCTTGTATCATTTTAAAAATAAAATTTCTTATAGAGAGAATTATTTTAAAAATATTTTGATTTAAAATTTTGTCTTATAGAGTTTTTAAAATATCATTCTATTTATTAGGGAATTATTTTATAAAATTTATATATTAAAGTATCAAACCATTCCTCTATTTTTCTGTTTTTCAAAATAAACAAAATTTATAGAATTTTGGAAAAATATTTTTTCCTTAAATTATTAATGTAAATATTGATATTTAGGAACTCTAAAATCCTATCAAAATTATTATTTTATGTGTAAATTTTTTTATTTAAAATTATATCACCATTTTTATTCTTATTAAATCATGATTTCTTTTTAAAATTCATTTTCCTTCATGATTTTTTTACTACATGGATATCATTTATGTTTAAAATTATTTATGTTCATGGAATATATTCCCACCACTATTTGATTATTATTTTGAAAGATATATATCTCTATGATTTAGTTTAAATAATTATTCACATGAATTTTACGTTCTTCTAACTCATGATTTTATTTCTTTAAAAATGAATATTTCTTAGAAAGAAAAGTCCTTTATGAATTTTCCCTTAACTAACCAATATTTTAATTATATAACTTTATTTTTCTTGGGTCCATTATTCCTTTTTAAGAGAAAGCAAATAAATGTTTTATCAAATTATAGAACTTATACATTGTAAATGATAATGTGTATTGGGGAGTGAACTCAAACCCTCAAGGGTCTTTTTACACAAATTTATAGGTATTCCCTATAGATCCTTCAATGTTCCAAGTTCACCCATGGATTTATTTTCTAATCTCAAAAATAGTGTTTATTGAAAATATCTTGATTAATTTTATAAAAAATTATTGTGAATTTTTTCATAAGTGAAAATATTTATTTCTTGATTTTATAAAAGTATAATGTTTTTTTAGATAAAGTGGTTTTTGGTATTTATATGTCTTATCAAATAAATATCCTAAAAATTGTTTGCTAATAACCAATTTTGCATTTTAAAGGAAAAAATTTAATTTTTATGATGAAAATAACATTTAAATAAGACAATAGTATTTTATTTTGAAGAAACAATTTTCTAGAATTTTTTAGTTATTCTAAGAACCAAATGAGATTACCCATTTTTGAAAACCCCTTACTAAGATTTTATGCTCACCCCAATTTTTCAAAATGTTTTTCACACGTTTTATTTATGAGTAGTATTTATTATAGAGTTCGATCTCAATTAGCTTGAGTGAATCTGGATCAGTATTTAAAGAGTTTGTATTAATGGGGAAAATGTTCATTTAATACAATAGTATAAGTTTCTATGTGTAATAAACTTCTTAATTCTCTAAATCTCTAGACCTAAAAAATTATCATCTATATAGTGAATCATTATTTATAATTAATTGTTAATTGTAAATTTTTAAATTTGATTCATTTATTTTATTATCAAATATAATGTGTAATAGAATATATTTAATAGCATCAGACCTGGGAGTGCAGGTTTGGGATTCCATAGAAAGAGAGGTTCATTTTAATTGAATTAGTAGTAGAATTGGATGCCTAACCTTATATAATATCTTGGTAATTTTATCATCATTTTAAAAATGGTTTCCTTCAATAAAAACATCACAAAAGTATCATAACTTCTCTATTTATCTCTAAAATATTTTGAAAACAGTTTGTTGTGGATTACTTTCCCCTTCACCCCACAGTTGAATTCCACTTATATTATGCATTATATTTTAGATTAAGGTAGATATAAATATTTTTCCAATAACGTGCCTTTTAAAAAAATTCATTCATGGATACAAAGGGATAAAAAGATTAAATTTTAGGGTATTATTGAAAATATAGTTCATTGTAAAAGAGGAATTAATTCACAATAATTTCTCACTAATTTATAGATATATTCCTTGAATGATATCAGATTCTGAATTTTGTATTCATGAAATTATGGCTATCATAAAATATATTTGTTATCAAAATAAAAAATTAATTGTATAGAAATTAAAAAACATGTTCATAGTCTTATCAAGTAATTTATTAAAAATATATGACAGTATTTAGTGGAAATAGATTAAAAAATTAGTTATCTTATTTTTAATTTCCTTCAATTAGAATTCTAAAAATAAGTTTATTTATGCATTCATATAAGTTGAGTAAATGGTTCAAATTTTTTCTTATTAATTGTACTAGATTAAAATATTTTAAATGAATTCAAATTAATATCAATAGGTTTCAAAAACAAACTGAATAAATAATAAACACATACACAACTTAACAAAGACATAAATTTTGGAAAAAAAATTTAGAATCATAAACTACAAAGGTAACCACTCCCCACACACACATTTAAATTATGTAATCTCCTCAATACATTAAAGTAGATTCACCCTAAAAATAAACTTTTAATGGAGTCGTATCAACCAAAAAATGGTATGGTAGAGGTAAAACATAATGGATCTTCATTGATAAATAATTTGGAGGAGTGTGAACACCTCTACTTGTTCTTGGGGAAATGTCGGATGGAATTTCTTCATTCAGTGCTCATTAATAGTGAATGGGTTCTTATTTACTTATTTCACAACCTAAAAAGTACCAATGATATATAAATTAGTACCTTTAAGTGTTCTTTACCATATGGAATGAATTTTATCTGGAATAAAATTGAGTCTTGAACTGTATAAAAATAATTGGTCTTCTAAATGGAATTCATTTGATTGAAAAGACATGTCATGATCCACTAAATTTATTTATTTATAAATTCTATTACTCTAAAAATAATCTCTTCCAATTTTCTATAATAATTTCCTCTATAATTTCATTTATTTTACAACTCTATCTAGGTCCATATTTATATCCCTCAAAGCTCAATTTTCTTTGTGTTCCAACTCCATGGGAGAGTGACTACTCTCTCTATAAATTAATTTTTATTCTATAATTCCTTTGGGTGTTTCATATGATTATCTGTTATCCTATAATGTTTTCCAAACATTATCTCTAGTATTTTTTGTTTAAAATTATATTATTTTAAAAAATTCCTTGTATTTCTCTATTTGAAACCATATCCTACTTGTTTCTCAATATATGGTAGGGTGTTGATGTTTTGTGATGTAATCCATATATTCTTATTAAAATTTTCATGGTTTGGTTTCAAAATTGGTTTCAGTGATCACTAATGATGTCTATTGTCACTTGAAACCTAAAAACAGTCTTAGTACTAACAGGATCACACAAAAATTAGCATTCTTGGTTTTTTAGGACTAAGATTCCACATATTTTTGAAATATATTCCATAGAAAGTAGAATATAGGTGTTTCCAAATGACATGAGAATGAATACAATGAAATATATTCCAAAAATATTAAAAAAAATATAATTGTTTTTGGTGGAATTTATTATTTTTTTAAGTATTTCATGAAAAATATCACTTTTAACTTTTTTATAAAATTGATAAAGATATTTGAATAAGGTTTCCAAATAAATTCACATTCCCAAAAAATTTCTTGCAATCCTTTGAGGTTCAAAGTTGCCTCCACAAAAAAATTTATGATAAGAATCAATTATATATTGTATTTCACTTATAAAAAAACTTCTCTTTGTCACATGGTCATTATATATTTTTCATATATAAGGATCTTCCCAAATGTTGAAATTTTTATATTTTTTTGAGTTTTCAAATTTGTTTGGGCTTCAAGTAGGATAGAATATTAGAAGTTTCAAGATAATTGAACCTCTCCGTATACCAATTTACCTTTAAATTTATTAAATACAACCTATCACCTAGAAGGTGATAATTATGTGGGTCTTGGTATATAATTTATAATTTAGTAGTTTTGGGAAGTCTACTTAGGTGATCGGCCATTTAATTCTCAACTTATTTCTGATATTTTATTTTCATGTTAAACTTCAACAATAGTAGTATTTATCTAATAAGCCATGTATTTAACTCTTCCTTCATCATCAAGTATATTCAGGATAAAAGATCATAAAATATAATAAAATGACATTTCTCAAAATTCAAAAACCATGTTATTATTAATGAAATATTTTGAAACTATTTCAATATTTTTCAAGAAATAATTAAATGAGTTTCCAAATATTGTAAATTCATCCAAAAATACCTCCAAGAAATCTAAAATTAACTCTAAATATATAATTACTACGAAACATTAAAATCTACTAAAGAATTTTCATATCCCAAATGGAATTGTATTTTAAGAAAAGGTGATAAAGAAACATGTAAAGGTTGCCTATTCTTGTTCCTCTAGAGCAATGGTTACCTAAACATATCCTAAAAATTCATCTAAGATGAAATAATAAGTATTCTATACCATGATTTATAACATATGATCAATAAAATGAATAATAAAATGATATTTCATAGTGACCCAAATTAGCATCGAATAATCTATAATAACTCTCTGGTTTTTTTAAATTCTAATAGGTATCAAATAATTTTTCACATTCTTTAGAATTGTTATTATAGTTTTATTGGGAAATACACAGATGGGGATAGCCCATTATGAATAAAACACATAGTAAATGATATATTCTATAAATATAATCTATATATGATTTTTCACCACATCTATTATGTTGGATTTAGCCTCCTTTACGGATGACCAGCAGGTCTAGATTTCTTCATTAGTATAATTCTATGTGATCATATTTTCAAATTATTTCTTGGGATTTTACCTAAAATTATACATTTTTTTGTACCCTTTATATTTATAAAGTTAAATTAAATTGTATTCTTTGTTATGGGGTAGGTTTTTGGTAATTATGACTAGTAATTGTTCTTCCTCAATTAAGTGCACTTACTTCAAATCTATGGCTAGGGGTTTCAATTAAAGATTCAATGTTGTTATAAACATTAAATCAATATTAAGATGTCTCACTAACACTAATTGTATTCTTTGTGCTCAATATGAAATATAATACCCCTCATCAAAAGATATAAATTTAAATCCATCAAATAACTCATAATATACTGTTTCCTTCACACTGAAAATAGATTCTTCAGAATTATGGACAACATCATTCTCTATGGAATTTTCAAATCATTAATTATTTTTAAAAGTCTAAAAAATCATGTTACATATATAAATATTTGATGGGTTTAGTATCTAAAATATGGGAACGTGGAGGGGGTGAATTTTCATCTTAAGAGTACTTCATGTAGTCAAATATTTTGAAATCAATTTTGTTATCTCTAAACTCTCTGGTGAGTTTTCTTTCATGCACATTGAAGATTGTTCCGGCGATATTAAATAAGGGTCTACACAAATTATTGGTGAGTATTTTATGCATCTATTTTCTTCCATTATGAGTACATAAAAGTCTTTTGGGAATATCAAATTTTGGACTCTCACAATGAAATCTTTTAGTACTCCTATAGTAAAAATAGAAAACCTATTTACAATATGAACAACCACCCTTCAAGTCTATAATATATAAAGATAAAAACATTGAATGGGGTATAAAATTTATGTATGTACATAAATCATCTGATAAATTTATAGAACCAATAGTTAATGGTATAAAAAAAATCCCTATATCTTCACATTTGTTTTTGGATTTTGGGTGTGATAAGGGTTGAGACACTTCTTCTAAATTAATTCTTTTATTACCTTGAAGCCTTCTGTTTTTATTTAAAATATATTTAAGAAAAATTGTATACTTCAGAATATAATTGAAATATTATAATAGGGGAATATTAATTTTCACTTTCTTTAATTTTTCTTAAATTTCCCTTCCGAGTTATTCCTTATAAATGTTCTTGTATTGAATCATTGTTATTGGGAATGGTAGTGGTAGGTACTTCTTATAACTTTACTAATTTTTAAATAGTTTCTATTATATTTTGTTCCTCCTTGGATAATATCTATCATCTTACTTATTTTATTATTCCAAGGGATCTTTGTATTTTTTCCAATGTCCTCCATCAGTTGGTTCTACTTGGTTAGGTTCAGCTTCTTCCAAATCATTCCCTTTTGTTTCTAGTTGTGTTTTTTTTATTTTTGTTTCTCATATCCTTCCTCTTCACTTTTATATTGATTTTGTTCAAAATTTGGTATTTTATGGAGTGAGTATAATTTTTATTTAATATGGTTATCATTATAATATTATTCTTGGAGATAGGGATTGTTTGAGTTTATATCATGCCTGATTTTTTAAACAAGGATTCCAAAAGATTGTTGAGTTGGTTTTTTAATTACTCAACTTTAGTCCTTATCTTTTGAACTCCAAATTATTATTACGGTTGTACTAGGGGTTGTGAAATGGTGGATAGTTTTTCATAGGGTCTATTTTTCTAGAATGGATAGGGTTTTTTCTTATTAATAATGTGGCTTATAAGAATACTTTCATGTTTATTGGAAATTTAGTGGGTATTGGTAAGGTGGTTTTTTTGGAACTTGTTTTTCTATAAGAAAAGGGGTTTCGTTGGTATTAATTATGAAAATATGGCCTAGTTTTATCTTAAAATTCCCAAATACAAACTAAACCTAAGAGATTAAACAATATCTATTATTCTCTTACTAAAATTTCCTTGGATGAAAGGATTCTGCATAACTTTCCATTCTATACACTTCAGCACACAAGTTATTGAAATGGTTCGGTGATGATCATAAACTACATACCTTAAATAGTGATTATAGATAAATTTTCTATTTAAAATCCATATATTTCACAAATTTTGTTATCTATTCAATTCTATATTCTAAAAATCATGATGTTTCAGTTGTTATTACCTCATGTATTCCTCTAATACCAGTACCTTTTATACAGAACAATTTAGAGTTTTGTGCAATATTCTCAATCTCTCCATTAGATTTTCCAAGATATTTTTATATCTGGTATCATCCAAATTATGAATCTATAAATTTTATATAATTATCCATTGGACCTTGATAAACTAATTCTAGAAAATAGTGATCCATTATATCAAGATATGGGAAACTAGTGCATAAAGTTTTTAACCATTATCAATACTTATTGAGAGTTTCTCTAATATCTTGTATGATGTAATAGAGTTTTTCCATGATAAATATTATCTATGAGTTAAGGAATGATTTCTGATGGAATTATTCGGTAGGTCATCCCAATCATGAATCTCCCCTGGTTACATTATATATAATCATTACTTGGATTATCCTTCAACTAAAAATGTGAATTCTATCCACTTCACTTGTTCTTCTTCCCCCCTTGGGGATTTAATATAAAAACACAAGTGAAAATTATTTAATATGTTCATTTGGGTATTCACCTACATGACCATAGAACATTGATAATAATTGAATAAATCTAGTTTTTAACTCAAATTCATTTTTTAATTCTGGTATAGTAATTTGAATATTATAATTTATGATGTATGGTGCATAGAGGTATCTTGAGGTTTTATTTTTATTTCCATCCATGATTATGGGCTCAATGTGAACACTTATGGTTTAACATGAGTTTAAAATGATTATTTATTTATAGTACTATTTTATTTGAAGTTTCCTAATTCTGGTTAGTAAATTTCTTTCAATTTAATACTCAAAGTCAAATATTTATAGATTGAAATATTAGATCATAAAAATTTAAGGTTGCATTTTTCTTATTCTTAGAAACATATTTTGTAAAATAGTTCCAATTTTTAAGGCACACCTGTCATGGAATGTGGTGAAATAAATTTATACTAATTTTAAATATATAATTAGTTTAAATCCTATGTTTTCTCTTAGAGTGGAGTGCTCAAAAATCATTTTTTAGTTTTTGGATAAAAAATGGTTCTTTTTTAAATTATTTGATTTAGGAAAATAAGAAAAATAAATATAATAAACTTTTTTAGAAATAAAGATAATGAAAAAGTTATGGATTTAGTGTTGAATTTCCTATTACAATGCTATCATAGTATTTTAAATGCATTTACTTCTTCTCTTATTAATTTATAAATGAAAGACTCCATAATTGATTTGTCAAACACCCTTGGTTAAAGTTTATTATGTAGACTTACCTAAAATTTGTTACTAATTATTAATAATACATTCTTATATATATGAAAATTTTAAAAACTACTCCTAAACTACTAATGCAATAACCAATAGGGTATTGGTATTCATAGGTAACTAATAAATAACATAATACTTTTACACATGGTACAAAAATTTCTAGAAACTTACTACATAAAACATCATGTTCCTTTAAGATAAGATGCACTGGGTAGATAGAGAATACAAGTGATCAAACTAAGTAAAAAATATTTAGAATTTTTAAGACTCAAAATAAAAATTTATTAGAAAGTATCAAACAAAAATTAAAACCTAAAATCATTCAACTGAAGGGAGTTTTTATTCAATGAAAAAAGTACACAATCATTACAAAATATCTCATTCCACGCATCTATCACTCATAATATATCCCCACAATTCAAAGTGTAACTAAGAATAAGGGTTAATAAGAATTCATTAAAAAATAAAAAAAATAAACAATATATATCTTCAGAAGTAGTCATGATAGAACTCTAGTAATGCACTAATGAGATAAATCCCCCATGAGCAGTGGCCTTTAGTTCCTTTGATAAATCCCTGGTTTCAATTTTTTTATCATGTTCAACCCTCCGAGATCCATGATCCTCTAAAATATTTATCTTTCATATTCTATTATGGATTTCCTTTCTCTTTGGAGACTTCAGATATCTATGTCATCCTCTCTTACTAAAAATCTAGAGCTTCTTTAATTTTGATTTAATTAAAATATAGTGCACATAAAAATCCAAGTGGGCACCTATGAGTGGTTTCATGAATTTCGATGTGGGATATTAAATAATAGACTTGAAATCCTAATAAATCCACCTTACAACACATTTACTTAAATAGGTTAAACTTTCATACATATAAAAATACCTATATACGGCCAGAAAAATTCCATACTTACCTAGACACAACTTCTGGATAATTATATTAACCTTTACATACATCATTATTAGTATTATATACCTTTACATAGCATATTTCAAACTAGTATTACCTTTCCATAACTCAATTTTAT
The DNA here is from genome assembly GCA_963277665.1 of Viscum album. Classification (NCBI taxonomy): domain Eukaryota; kingdom Viridiplantae; phylum Streptophyta; class Magnoliopsida; order Santalales; family Viscaceae; genus Viscum; species Viscum album. The sequence continues at coordinate 696,650,051 of OY728131.1, forward strand.
CCATTTGCAGTCAAATTTTGAAAAGTATATATACTTACTAAGTTTCCATAAGTAAATTAATTTAGGGAATATAAATTCTTATATTGTTCAAAAAAATACTATTTAATTTTCTTTTTAATTTCTCAAATTTTGTTACATGCCTCATAAATTATCTTATAGGTGTCTTGTATAAATTAATTATCTTACGGAGGTTCTGTCATAATAGATATTATTTTACAAGAGGTAAATTACTATTTTAATTTCTAAATAATTATCCTATGCATCTCTAAATTCACCTATGTGTAAGTGAATTTATTTATACCATAAATAAATTCACTTATGTGTAGTGAATTCTATTATTGATTTTTCTTGACTTCTATATAGTGTTTCAAGAACATCATCAAATGTGTATTGATCTTTTTTAAATGAATTTAAGACCTTTAAAATCATCTATATACATCCTTTAAAAACATAAAAAACAACAAATATTTAGTGTCACATTTGTTCTAAAAACTATAAATATGAAATAATCAAATAAAATGAACTTTTGATAAATTTAATAATAAAATTACATATTAATAAAAAAAATGATATTTATGACATAATTGATCAAAATAGTTTGAAAAAATAAATTATATCAAGGTGAAATATATGAAAATATTTGATATGATGACCAACTTTACTTTAGTCCCTCATACCTATATAAAACTTTACATACAAACACACATAAATCATGGATTGATAATTTAGGGACCACCAACTTCTCTAAAAACGTTAACCCCTCAATGGATACACATTCCTTACCTTCCAAGGCCACATCGATTATCCTTAATCACATAATCTCCCATATTAATTCACAAGATTCAATTAAATAATTAATTATAAACATTTTTAATTAATTTTCTATAATAATTTCAATATGAAAAATCCAAAAAAAACTCATCAAGTGGTGTCAACCTACCAAAACCTCTTGAAATGGAACATCAAAAATCTATGGAATCATTCTGGTATTCCTATAATAAAAATACACATGATTTAAGACACAAACCTTAGTCAATTTTATCCTAATATTGATTAAATAAATAAAAATTAATATTAAATGACTTAACTCAAGTGAAACAGTGTGTAGCTATTTTCAATCATCATTCCTTATCATACTATAGGTACTATGAGAAAATTACCCTTAGTTAAGAAGTAATTCCCCCACACTTCAGTTGAATCAAAACTCAAATATTTAAGACAATCCCTACATAATAAAATGAAACCAATGAAGAAAATAAATAGAAAAAATGAGAAGAAATTAATTTGGATTAGTGTGAAGAAAAAAGATAAAATATCTTTGCACCAATAAAGGAAAATTAAGTGTAAAGGTAGTGGAAGATGGTTAGTATCTCCAAGTTTGAATCGACTAAAGAAGGACACCCCTGAGGAGGTCTCTAATTTTAAAACCCAAAAGGCACTAAAATTACATTGTTTAAAGATAAATAGGTCTGATAATCATATGGTACCTAATAGAAATATAATTTATACCTAATAGCTAATAGCCACCAACTATTCAATGGCTCGCTCAATGATGTGTACCACGGACTAGAATAATGTTTTGACCCCGATGCCTCTCAACTAGATACCCAATTCTGTTGGATAAACTTCTATATCAACACTATCCTCACAATCACTTGTAAATTTATACCAATCACCTCCACATTATCCCAAACGATTAAAAAAATCACACCTACCCAAATCCAATAAATCTATTTAAAACCTAAAACATAAAATAACCCATGACTCTAGTTTCACTAGAGCACTAGAGTCTAGTTTCTCTCTGGTTTTACCAACAAAAAAAATGTGAAAGTAATTACTCAAACACTATAATTCTTCTTTTATCTTACATTGATGATATATTCTATGATTTTTGATATAAATTTCATTAGTTAGTGATGTTTATATTATGGACCGAAAAGGAATTTTTCCTATGGTTTTTGTAAAGGGGTAGAGATTTCATTTTTTAGTAATATATTTATTATTTTCCTTACATTTTATGAAAAATATTCAATCCTTGAGATTGATGATATATTTTACATCCTTTATTATTTTATATTAATTATATAATGAAAGGTAGGTGATATATATTATTTATTTTAAGCCTAGTCAAATGTTCTCATATGATTTATGTAAATTAAATATTAGATTTTTGTATTGTGTGTACTAAATAAATTGATAATGAAATTCATTTTGGTGAGGAATAAATTATATGGATTAATGTGGTTAAATTTTGTTTTACACATATGATAAACTAATTTAATTTTTTAATGATTATAAAATTACAAATGCTTTAGTATTTAAGAGATATTAATCTGAAATGAATCTATACAGTTTAAATTTAAAAATTTTATATCAATATTAAAGTAATGTACACGGTGATAATTGTTAATGGAAAATATAAATATTTTGATTTATTTAAAATGAATATAAGATAGATAAAATAGAATTATATTAATTATAAATGGATATAATTAATGATAATTAAAATTTTAATAGTAATATAATAATTATTATGGTTTCAAAAATGTAATAAAAATAAATTTATGTTTTGATATATAAATATATAAGAACTATAATATATTATTAGAGTATTAAAAAATGATGAAATGAAAAATAAAAAAATTTGTAAGTATATTTTTAGAAAAGTGATTTATATTTATAAAATTTAAATAATTGGGCCAGATAACCTTATCCTACGATGATATCAAGTCATTGACCAATTATCAACCAAAACACACAAGCTAACAGTTATTGATTAGTGTAGAGATGCATTGGCAAGCAAGCACGTGGGTTAGTGTTCATGGTCAGCTTCATCCCTGCGGGTAGACCTGAGAGACCGAGTGAGAAAAATGACTCCTCGTAGATTACATTGGTGTTTCTATGCATCATCGATATATATAAGGGAGAACTCCTAGGATTGGAATATCATTGTGGGATTACATTATATAGGTTATTTTGACTGATTAAAAAATATTTGATATTGAAATTATTTTAAATAAATACTATATTGTCTTTCTCTTCCTCATGCACTTTAAAATAATTAAAACTCACCATTATTGTTGTCATCTACATCCTATATCACGACATGGTGATATTATCATTGAATCATATATATATATACATTCATATAAAATAATAAAATAAAACTCCACATTCATATTATTCTTCTTATCAAATTCTATAGAGGATTATTTGTAGGTTATATAAATATAAGTATATATATATATATATATATGAATATGGTGTTTTTCAGAAGAGACTGCATGATATGCATAGAGGATCGATCAAGGGTAGGGTAAAATTTACAAATCCATAACCATTATTCAAGTCTCCATTATACTCAATATTTAATGTGGTTACTACATTTTAGATCTATGGGAAACACACACAAAGATACACACACACACATTGAAAATCAAGGTAATGGGATATTCATGGAATTTTGAATTGTATAAAATTAAATTCTATCAATCACCTTAAGACATCATGGTAATCCTATTAGGTTAAAATTGTTTAATAGTAATTAGTAGGTCATATAACTATTTATATTTTCCATTTCATAGTGAATATATATATATATATATATATAACAAAAATGGATCATGATTATGGTAAATAAATTATGTTTTCACATTTAATGGCTCATCATGTTTTGGCAGTCCTACAACAGAAATAGACAAAACTGTATTTGTATAATTGTCATTGTAACATCCCAGGTAAATAACGAATATGAAATGTTCATACATATTAATATTTGCAAATAAAATTTTAATATTAATTTAAATGGAATGCTATGTTCGATGGCGTACCCAATACGCAACAACGAGTTTCTTTGAAATCTTACGTTGTACACTAATAATATAATAATATTAATTTAAATGGTAGTTAACGCCTATCCGTTGTAATGGTGGGAATGAACAAAACTAACTAAAAAATTATTATATATTTTGGTTAAATATTTTAACAGTTACCTAATAAATGATAGAGGCTTAAAATGCGAATGAATCCAATTTTAAGCATAAATATTCTAATATTCTTTAATAAGTCGATTAAACACCTTTTGATGGAAACCCATTTTTTAAACTACATTTTGTAAATTTTATATATTATATTTGACAAAATAAATTCCTTCTTTATAATCGGGACATAAAAATGTACTTTGTTTAAATTTTTGTTATTTTTCCGATAAAGTTCATTTTTTAATGAATAGTGAAAAATGCTGTATTTTAATTCAAAACCTCCTTTTAATCGGATCTATTTATATGGTTATATTATCTTTTTAATTATTTTTAAAGTTTAGTTAAAATATATTTTTACCATTTAATCCAATGCTGGTCATTGGAATTAATTTTACTTTGAAATTGGACAAAAACAAGTGTCAATCTTTTGATAGATATTGTTTCTTAAAAACATGCTAATTGTTTTGATAGCGGAAATTAATTATAAAATTAATTAATGAAACTTCTATGTTTTGAATTTGGTAAAATAGATATAATTTTTGAATTTGTAATATCAAATTTACTTTGGATAATTGTTTGGTATTTTTCTGACAAATGTTCATTTTTAATGAATAGTGAAAAATACTGCATTTTACTTCAAAACTGCTTTTCCATCTAATTTAATTATATAGTAAGATTTTCATTTTAATTGGTTTTAAAGTTCAATTGAATTATGTTTTTATCACTTAATAAAATTTTGTTAATTGGAAGAAATTTAACTTTTCAATTGGATGTAAAAATAGGTCAATCTTTTGATAAATTTTACATATTAAAAACACGTCTTTGGTTGTGACAATGATAATTATTTTTAAATTAATTACTGAAATTTAGGTGTTTGGAATTTGGTAAAATGGATTCCATATATGGAATCAGAATATAAAAATTATTTTATTAAGAAACTTTTGTTTTTGGACATTATGAATAGTAACGACGGTAATTATCTTTAATTATCATGATTAATTAGTAATCAGGTAGTTAAGGGTAATAAAATAATATCATAATAATATAACATGACCCCAAAATGTGTCCAAATCCTCTTGTCTGATTCATGTCCGACCATGTGATTCTTTTTACCAAACATGAGGGCCCATGGGGTCAAATGGGTGTGATAGTGACATTTATGACATTATTTTTAAAAAATAAGAGAAATATAACAAAATTTTGTGTATCCTAAGTAAAACAATTTTAATTTTGTTTAAATAAATGATATCTTAGACTATAAATAGTCATTGGAAAGCTAAAAATATTTCTTACATCTTTTTATTTTTTTTATAATTTTTAGACATTAAATAAAAAAATTTATTTATGACACAGTGATGATGCAATGATTACCTCATTGATGAATGATTTAAATAAAATTAAAAGATAAGGGAAAATATAAGACTTAAACTTTTCTAAAACCTATTGGATGGGTGGATTTATAACCCTTATCACCTTATCCTCACAATCTATCATTGTAGGACCTTTAAAATCCGAAAACCATTTTATAATAAATTAACATTTCAAGACATTCCAAAAGCGACCCTCTTCCCTCTTATAGAAGGCCCCCACCTCTACCCCCTTACCCACACCTATCAAGATAGTGGATCATCTAACATAAAATCATATTATCTCTAAACATCCATATCTTACTCCTAGAAGCCTCACTTTGGGCAGAAGTCTTTCCAAGGAAGCCTTTGGCTCAAATCAAAAAGAGTCACCCAATTTAGAGGTAATGTCTTCTCTCGAGTTTCTTTCTATTATTTTCCTTCTTCACTCACCACTATATTCTTATTATTTTATCCCATAATAACAACAGTATCCTAAATATACTAGGATGTTGTTGTGATAATTATTCTACCTACACTTACACACACCCCCGTCTAATGGTAAAAGAACATACTATTTCTATGGGTGGTGAATTACTGTTTCACAAAACGATGATTGTTCAATCTTATTTTAAGACATCTCATGGTGGCCATTATGATGGAACTATATTTATATATGATATATATTATATTTATTTCCTCTCAATTCTTCTCTATTTTATATTTAAACCATATCTTTTTGTTTTTCATGTTGTACAAATGCGATAATTTCATATGAGGAAGTGTGGACAACCGCCCCCTCAAGTGATGTGACTCATTCATGCTAAACATGTAATTTATAAAGAATGTAATTAATAAACTTATTTTACCTCTATAACATATATATTATACTTTAAATATAATATATTTATGTCTCATTTAGTTTTAAAGTCCATTAATATGACAAAAATATGAAAGTAGCGTTCATGCGTACGTACGGCTTACCGTCTCCCTGAACGGTACATTTCATTTCTTATCTCCAAACATTATGTAATATTATTAAATAAATATATACTATATATATATGATATTTAAATCATGAACACCATTCCTTAGATGATTTACTTATAACCACAGAGAAAATTCTCTTCAAACAAGTTCATTGTTGACTCATGTACCGAACATCGACAAAACGTATGATATGAACTCACATAATTAACTAATTATTATAAAATGATTATATATGATATGAATTGAATAATAAACTTTAAAGGAATTTATTTAGCAATTATAAATTGACCAAGGTTGATTATTCAGGAATATAAAGAAACGAACAAGACAAGTCGAGCTTGAGGTAAGGGATTTCTTATCTCACTTTTAATTCTGTGAGACTTCCATTGTTCGCCACTTATTTACTGCATGTGGTGTATTTTGTACTGACATTTGATATATATTATCATGATTATATTTATATTCAATGGTATTCTTTTATTCATTTTGTTCTTATTATCTTTTGGTCATATGACTCGATTTATTACAATGAGGTAAGGGGTTTTTATCTCACTATTTATTCCAATGAGATTCATGCGATATTTGTCACTATCACCTTTGAGTGGTGTATGTACTACCCATTATTATACTCTTTGTGTAATATAATTTTTGTTTATAGGTATTTACATCAACATTTTATAGTCCTTCTTTCATGGGGTGTACGTTTCGAAAGTTACACAAATCAGTAAGGGAACCTTTCACCCTCCTCTTTTTAAAAGACTTATTTTTGTTAGGTCTTTTAATTTACATCTTATTAATGTTGTGGTATGTTATTATATATAATTATTGCTATAAATTTTATGTCTAAGTGATGAGATACCCTTTTTATCTCTCATCAACTCATTTTCTGAATTTTAATGTGACGCCGTTAGGTTGTCGAATTTCTGTAAGGGAACTTCTTAACCAAATTTCAATTATTTGGGTTAAACCTCTAATTCTTGATTATGTTTTAATATGAATATGTGAGGATGACCTATGATTGTTTTACACTTAATATCCACTTATATTTGGTGTATTTATTTTTTTCACACATAATTATGTAATTGATTTATCCTTAATCTAAGGATACCGACTTTGTACGGGACTTCGTCTCAATGTCCTCTTATTAATTTATCTTTTGATTTCTACACGACTTTATTTTATATGGAGTATAAAACACTACAGACTTTTCATTTCATTCAAAGGGAATATTTTCTCTACAAATCCTTTTTCTAAACGAAAAAAAGGAGTGTTTCTTTACGTAAGCGGTGACAATGACCTTTTCCACTGTCGCGAGTATTATTTGATCTTTGGCTTCTTTAATAAGCCATAATGGTTTTAAAAGGAAAATAAATACCATATACTCTTTTTACGTATTTTGGTATTGAAAATGGTTTTTAGAATGCATTCATTATTTTAATATCTTAAAATGTTATATTGTTATTTTAATGTGGTAATTTTATCTTTCCTTTATGCTTAAGTTATGTGTTATGATTATGTTATGGTTCTGGTCCATTGTTACGTATACGAGTGGTTTCATGGTAAACCTAGGGTGGGTGAGCCCGAGATAGCTTTCCAATGCATTGGGTAACGTGACGGAGGTAAACGTTAATGTTTCTCCTAAGAGATATAGGGAATATATTGTGATGGGTATTCTAAATGTGACTCCCTCTATATTTGTGACAGCTCCAATGTAAGTATGATATGTATGCCTTAAGTTACATTTTTGATTTATGATTTCTATGTGTATTTCACAAATCTTATGATTTCATGAGGTATGTTAAAAAGCTTATGTTATGTATATATTGATGATCTAATGTTTTATCTCTTTGTGTATCCCTTACTGAGTTTTTGATGCTCATCCTATGTTTTTGAAATGTTTTTCCCAGGACATAAATTGGAATAGGGTCAAGGATGGGATCAAGGAAATGTCATGCTGTCTAAAACATGGAACTAAACATGACTCTTTTGTTCAAGAGTTTTTATTTTATGAAAAAATGGAAACTGAGTAGAAGTGTCTACTTTATAATCTTTTGAGATATAATAGTTATGAACTAGTTCTCTAAAACACTAAACATGAAAATATCCTCAATGTGAATTATTTATTTAATTCAAGATTATGTAATGTTTTAAGGCTGGTTCCTTATAGTTGGTATTAGAGGTCGGTTTAGATAACTTTAGAGGTTAGGGTATTCTTTATGCATAAGTGACACTACCATAATGGTTAGAATTTCAGAAAGAGTTCTAGTTTTTATTAGATAAAGTTAATGAGATTAAAAGAACATGAATAATTATATCTTAGTATTATATGATTATTTTACTGATATACTCACACTGACATTTTTAGTTTTAGTAAATTGATGGATCTAGCAGGCCCCAAAGTAATAGTGGATGTGAAGAAAACTGTGATGATTTTCTGAATGAGAAACTTAATGATATGAGAGCTGAAATGAGAACTCTTGTGGTTATTCTCAACCAACTATCTGGAGTCATGATTGACCACCTGAACCTTAGTGATTTTTATAAGGCATAAAATATGCGAGAAACAATTCCTTATGGAAGTTCAGGTAATAATCCTAAAGGTAAGATTGTTCAAAAACCTATGTGTCAAAGATGTGGAAAGAAACACCTAGGAAAATGTTTTAAAGTGACAGGAAGATGATATAGATGTGGAAATGAAGGTCATACAGCAAGAACCTTCCAGGGAAAAAGGAAGAATCAAGTTGACTCTAAGAAAGGGGAAAGAAGTTCTTTCTGAAGGATCAATAGAAGGTTTTAAATGTGGTGTGAATGGTCATTATACAAACACATGTCTTATGAAGAAGTTTTAGGAATGGGATCCCCAAGATCGTAAAAATATTCGTTTACCAATAGCTAATGCCATTCCGATTGAGGATGAAGAAACTAACAATGACCAATGAAAGGTATGGATTATTTCTTAACATATTTTTTTCTTATTATTGAAATCTTAGGATATGATTCATGATTTTTTTATAGGAAATAAGAATTTCAGAATAATTTGGAAAGGAATGGTTAATGGATCATGAATAATGTTTAATTAGTAAGAAGTCAGCAGATACGGGATTCAAGAGTTATGGTAGATTTTAGGATGGTGAAATTCTTAAAAGTATTAAGGCTCTTTTTATGATGAGATTACATTAGAATACTTTTTATAGTATGTGTAATCATGATGTTTGATATATGAAAATTTTATACAAGTAATAATTATCTTTTCTTTTGTGGATATAGTTATAAAGAACCATTTTGGTTTATATGATCTTTGAGTTCGAGGTAATTACTGGTTAATACATTTTGGGATACAAAACGAAAGTTATTAGATAATATTTGTGGTTAAAATATGTTATGGTTATTTTTGATGAATTTATCTCTTTTTGGGAATGTTATAAAATTATGTATTTTTTGAAAGGGGACAACACGCAAACTGTGTGACAACCCGTCGTGTCGGACAAAGCTGCGGTAATCGAACCCACAACCAAAGTGCGACTGGTATTTATCTCCTACCACTGGACTACGTAAAGTCCCTGGTTTGTATGACTAATTATTTTTAGTTAGATGATCTTATGAATCAGGAATAAGTTGATTTTGGGTTATCTAGGGAAATTATTAACCTATCATGGAGGATATGTTATTAGGTTAATTATTTTTCAATATGAGACTTTAAGAGTAACTAATGTTATTTGGAGATAAACGTTAAGATTTACCTTGGAATACTATGTGATTAAATACTTAAGATATTTGGGTTTCAATCTTAGTTTGGATTACTTTGAATAATTTTATGGATAACTATTTTTTTAATGGTCTTTCTTGAACCTTGGGTTATTTTTGTTGAATTTTGGAGATTAGTAGTATTTCTTTTTATAAAGGATTATCCTTTTTGGGGATTATCTGATCTTGTACTAACAATTTTGGTTTTGGTTAAGGTATAAATACATGGGAAATATATAGTTCATCTTTTGTGTATTAGGTGATTCTCAAGAAGTTGATTATAGTTCTCTTAATGTGAATAAGTCATCCTAAATAGTCATCTTTTGGAGGAAATATGAGTTTTTGTAAGAAATATAGTAATAGATGAAAGTCTACATGACAAGTAAGTATGTTTTCTTAAGATTTAGTTAAGCTCATAAATAAATTCCTTAATGATAAGTAACTTAAAACAAAAATGTTGTCTCTTAATTTTTCTTACTGGGGAATCAAATATCGTTTAACCCATCACAAGTTTGTGATTTTATAGTGGTTAAATTTCTCCTAGAAATATTTTATATCACTCTCCATCAGAACTTGATGGTTTGTTTTATCCTCCATATCCATGTTTTCACGGAATCCTAGTATCTGTTGTCTCAGGTGACCTTTTTACTTTTCTTTCTTTCTTTTAAAGTGATAGTTTAATTTACTCCTTTTCCTATGTGGGGATTTCAATAATGTTTCCGAGCCTAATTTTAAAATTGTGAGGATGAAACTCCCAAAAGGGGGAATGATTTAACAACCTAGGTAAATAATTAATATGAAATGTTCATATATATTAATATTTGTGAATAAAATGTTAATATTACTTTAAAGGTAATTCTATGTTCGATGGCATACCCAATACACAACAATGAGTTTCATTGAAATATTACGTTGTACACTAATAATATAATAATATTATTTTAAATGGTAGTTAACGCATAGTCATTGTAATGGCGGGAATGAAAAGAACTAAAAACAAAATGATTATATATGTTTGTTAAATATTTTATCAATTACCCAATAAATGATAGAGGCTTAAAATGCGAATGAATCCAATTTTAAGCATAAATATTCTAATATTCTTTAAAAGGTCGATTAACCACCTTTTGATGGCGAACCCTTTTTTTAAAACTACTTTTTGTCAATTTTATATATTATATTTGACAAAATAAAATCCTTCTTTATAATTGGGACATCAAAATGTACATTGTGAAATTTTTTGTTATTTTTCCGATAAAGTTCATTTTTTAATGAATAGTGAAAAATGCTGTATTTTAATTCAAAACCTACTTTTAATATAATTTATTTATATGGTTAGATTATATTTTTAATTGGGTTTATAGTGTAGTTAAAAGATAATTTTACCATTTAATCCAATGGTGGTCATTGGAATTAATTTCACCTTGAAATTGGACATAAACAAGTGTCAATCTTTTGATAGATATTGTTTCATAAAAACACGCTATTTGTTTTGACAGTGAGAATTAATTATAAAATTAATTAATTCAACTTATATGTTTTTAATTTGGTACAATAGACATCATTTTTGAATTTGGAATATCAAATTTACTTTGGATAAATTTTTGGTATTTTTCTGACAAATGTTCATTTTTAATGAATAGTGAAAAATATTGCATTTTACTTAAAAACTATTTTTTCATATAATTTAATTATATAGTTATATTTTATTTTTAATTGGTTTTAAAGTGTAATTGAATTATATTTTTATCAATTAATACAATTTCGTTTATTGGAAGTAATTTCACTTTTCAATTGGATGAAAAAAAGTCAATCTTTTGATAATTTTTACTTCTTAAAAACACGTCTTTTGTTGTGACAACGAGAATTATTTTTAAATTAATTACTGAAATTTCTGTGATTAGAATTTGGTAAAATAGATTCCATATTTGGATTTATAAGGTCCAAATTATGTAATTAAGACGCTTTTGTTTTTGGACATTATGAATTGAACGACGGTAATTATCTTTAATTATCATGATTAATTAGTAGTCGGGTAGTTAAGGGTACTAAAATAATATCATAATAATATAAAATGACCCCAACATGTGTCAAAATCCTCTTTTTTGAATCATGGCCAACCATGGGAAGCTTTTTACCAAACATTAGGGACCATGGGGTCACATGGGTGTGATAGTGACATTTATGACATTATTTTTAAAAAAAGAAGAGAAATATAACAAAGGTTTGTATATCCTAAGTAAATAAATTTTAGTTTTGTTTACATAAATGATATATTAAACTATAAATAGTAATTGGAAAGATAAATATATTTCCTACATCATGTTATTTTTTTTATAATTTTTTGACATTAAATAATTAAATTTATTTAGGACACCATGACGACGTAGTGATTACCTCATTAATGAACGATTTAAATAAAATGAAAAGATAAGGTAAAATATAAGACTTAAACTTCTCGAAAAAATATTTTATGGGTTTATTTCTAACCCTTATCACCTTATCCTTAAAATATATCATTGTGGGACCTTTCAAATCTGAAAAACATTTTATAATAAAGTAACATTTCAAGACTTTCCAAAAGTGACCCTCCTCCCTCTTATAAAAGACCCCCACCTATACCCCCTTACCCACACCTATAAATCCCTTGTCTCATCTAAAATATACTCATATTATCTCTACACATTCCTATATTACTCCTATAAGCCTCACTTTGGGCATAATTCTTTCCAAGGAATCCTTTGGCTCAAATCAAAAAGAGTTACCCGATTTAGAGGTAATGTCTTCTCTCGTGTTTCTTTATTTTATTTTCCTTCTTCACTCACCACTATCTTTTTATTATTTGATAACATAATAACACCAGTATCATCAATATACTAGGATTTTTTTATGATAAGGATTATACCTACACTTACACACACACACCCGTCTAATGGTTAAAAAACATATTGTTTCTGTGGGTGGCGAATTACTGCCTCACGAAACGATGATTGTTCAATCTTCTTTTAACACCTCTCATGGTGGAAATTATGATAGAACTATATTTATATATTATATTTATTATATTTATTTCCTCTAAATGCTTCTGTATTTTATATTTAAAACATACCTTTATGTTTTGAATGTTGTGAAAATGCGATAATTTCATATGAGGAAGTGTGGAAAACCACCCCCTCAAGTGATGTTACTCGTTCATGACAAACATGGAATTTATAAATAATGTAATTAATTAACTTATGCTACCTATATAACAAATATATTATAATATAATTATAATATATCTATGTTTCATTTAATTTAAAGGCCATTAATATGACAAAAAAATAAAAGTAGCGTTCATGAGTACGTACAGCTTACCGTCTCCATGAACGGTAAATTTCATTTCTTATCTCCAAAAATTATGGAATATTATTAAATACATATATACTGGATATATGTGATATTTAAATCTTGAAAAAAATTCCTAAGATTATGTACTTACAACTACATGGACAATTCTCTTCAAACAAGTTCATTGTTGACTCATGTACCGAACATAGACAAAACGTATGATATGAACTCACATAATTAGCTAATTATTATAACATGATAATATGTTATATGAATTGAATAATAAACTTTAAATGAAGTCCTTAAGAACTTATAAATTGACCAAGTTTTATTATTCAGTAATATAAAGAAACGAACAAGACAAGTCGGATTTGAGGTAAGGGATTTCTTATCTCACTTTTAATTCCGTGAGATTTCCATTGTTCGCCACTTATTTATTGCATGTGGTGTATTTTGTACTGAAATTTGATATATATTATCATGATTATATTTATATTCAATGTTATTCTTTGATTCATTTTGTTCTTATTATCTTTTGGTCATACGACTCGATTTATTACAATGAGGTAAGAAGTTTTTATCTCACTATTTATTCCTGTGAGATTCATGCTATATTTGTCACTATCTCCTTTGAGTGGTGTATATACTTTACATAATTATAATCTTTGTGTAATATACTTTCGTTTATGGGTATTTACATCAACATTTTATAGTCCTTCTTTCATGAGGTGTATGTTTCGAAAGTTACCCAAATCAGTAAGGGAACGTTTCACCCTCCTCTTTTTAAAAGACTTCTTTTTGTTAGGTCTTTTAATTTATATATTATTAATGTTGTGGTATGTTATTATATATCCTTATTGCTGTAAAATTTATGTCCATGTGATGAGATACCCTTTTTATCTCTCATAACCTCATTTTCTGAATTTTAAAGTGACGTCGTTAGGCTGTCGAATTTTTTTAAGGGAACTTCTTAACCCAATTTCAATTATTTGGGTTAAACCTCTACATCTTGATTATGTCATACTATGAATATGTGTGGATGAACTCTGATTGTTTTACACATAATATCCACTTATATTGGGTGTATTTATTTTTGTCACACATCATTATGTAACTGATTTATCCTTAATCTAAGGATACCGACTTTGTACGGGACTTTGTCTCAATCTCCTTTCATTAAGGAATCTTTTGATTTCTACACGACTTTATTTTATACGGTGTATAAGACCCTTTTGACTTTTCATTTCATTCAAAGGGAATATTTTCTCTACAAAGCATTTTTCTAAACGACAAAACGTAATGTTTCTTTTTTTACGTAAGTGGTGACAATGACCTTTTCCGCCGCCACGAGTATTATTTGATCTTTGGCTTCCTTAACAAGTAATAATGTTTTTAAAAGGAAAATAAATACCATATACTCTTTTTATATATTTTGGTATTGAAAATGGTTTTTAGAATGGATTCATTTTTTCAATATCTTAAAATTTTATATTGTTATTTCAATATGGGAATGTTATCTTTCCTTTATGCTTAAGTTATGTGTTATGATTATGTTATGGTTCTTGGCCATTGTTACGTACATGGGTGGTTTCGTGATAACCCTAGGGCGGGTGAGATTGATATAGCTCTCCAATGCATTCGGTAACATGACTGAGGTAAACGTTAATGTTTCTCCTAATAGATTTAGGGAATATATGGGTATTCCAAATGTGACTCCCTATGTAGCTGTGATAGCTACAATGTAAGTATGATATGTATTCCTTAAGTTACCTTTATGATTTTTGATTTTTATGTGTGTTTCACAAATATTATGATTCCATGAGGTATGTTAAAAGGATTATGTTATGTATATATTGATGATCTAATGATTTCCCTCTTTAGGTATCCCTTACTGATCTTTTTATGATCATCCTAAGTTTTTGAAATGTTTTTCACAGGACATAATGTGGAATATGGTTAAGGATGGGATCAACGAAATTTTATGCTGTCTAAAACATAGAACTAGACATGACTCTTTTGTTCAAGAGTTCTTATTTTATGAAAAAATGGAAACTGAGTAGAAGTGTCTACTTTATAATCTTTTAAGATGTAATAGTTATGTCCTAATTATCTAAAACTCTAAACCTGAAAAGATCCTCAATGTGAATTATTCATTTAATTCAAGATTATGTAATGTTTTAAGGCCAGGTCCTTATAGTCACTAAATTTCTATTATGTATGTTTTAATATACTATTAAGTAATTATTTAGAAAAAAATGTTTAAATTCATAGTGTAAGCTAGCTATAAATAAGATATCTTCCTATTTTAGTGTTCACTGTTAAGTACCCTTCACAAAAGGAATACATGTTTTCTTAGATACTGTTGTAGTGGGGGGGGGGGTAAAATAGAGTGTGAGAGAGATACTAGGGAGTAAATTTTATGAGATAATTTCATGAGGTAGAAATACTAAGTAGGAGAGATCATAAGGTTCAGTGAGGGTTTGTTGTCAAATTAATGTAAGGGAATTTTTTTTAAAATTTATTATTTTAAAATTTCTAAAAATAATATATTGGTAAGGAAATTTTTTTAAAAAACTTTTGTTTTAAATTGTAAATACCTTCAATAATTTTTTGTACATGAAAAAAACTCTCTTGTATCATTTTAAAAATAAAATTTTCTATCGAGAGAATTATTTTAAAAATATTCTGATTTCAAATTTGGTCTTATGGGGTTTTTAAAATATCATTCTATTTTTTAGGGAATTATTTTATAATATTTAAATATTAATGTATCAAACTATTCCTCTATTTTATGGTTTCCAAAAATAAAAAAATAAATATTTATGGAAATAGATTTTTTGCTTAAAATTTTAATATAAATATTGATATATAATTAGATTAAAATACTATAAAATTATTATTTTATGTAAAATATTTCATTTAAAATACTCTCACACTTGGAATTTTTATAAAATCATGTTTTATTTTTTAAATTAATTTTCCTTCATGAGTTTTTTACTACATGGATATCGTTTATGTTTTAAATATTTTATGTTCGTGAAATTTTTTCTCACCAATGTTGCATTTTAATTTTGAAAATTATATCTCTGTATGCTTCAGTTTAAATATTTATTCACTTGAATTTTAGGTGCTTCTAACTCATGGTTTTATTTCTTTAAAAATTGATATTTCATAGAAAGAAAAAACCTTTATAAAGATTCCCTCAACTAACCATGATTTTAATTATATACCTTCCCTTTTTATGAGTCTTATATTCCTTTTTTATGAGAAATATACTAATTTTTTTATCAAATTATATAACTTGGACATTGAAAATGATATTGTGTATTGGGGATTAAACCCAAACCCTCAAGGTTCTTTGTCCAAAAATTTACAGGTATTCCCTATAGAGCCATCAATGTTCCAAGTTCACCAATGGATTTATTTTCTAATATAAAAAATTGTTTTTATTGAAAATTAATTGATTAATTTTATAAAAAATTATTATGAAATATTTCATAAGTGAAAATCTGTATTTCTTAATTTTATAAAAGAATAATGTTTTTAGATAAAGTGGTTTTTGTTTTTTTAAGTGTTCTCAAAAAAATATCTTAAAATTTGTTTTTTAAAACCAATTTTGCATTTTAAAGGGAAAAAATGTAATATTTATGATGAAAATAACATTTCAATAAGACCCTAGTATTCTATTTTGAAGAAATGATTTTCAAAAAGTTTTCAAGTATTCTAAGAACCAAATGAGATTCCCCAATTTTGAAAACCCCTTACTAAGATTTTATGCTCACCCCATTTTTTCAAAATGTTTTTCATAGGGATTATTTATGAGTAGTATTTATTATGTATTTTGATCTCAATTACCTTGAGTGAATCTAGATTAGTATTTAAAGAGTTTGTATTAATCGGAAAAATATTCATTTAATACAATAGTATAAATTTCTATATGTAATAATGTTCTTAATTCTATAAATTTCTAGACTTAAAAAATTATTATCTATGTAGGGAATAATTATTTATAATTAATTTTCAATTAAAAATTATTAAATTTGAGTCATTTATTTTATTAGAAAACCCTATGTGTAATAGATTATATTTATTATCATCAGATTTGGGAGTGCAGATTTGGGATGTCATAGAAAGAGAGGTTAATGTTAATTGAAGTAGTGGAAGAATATGATACCTAACCTTATATAATACCGATGTAATTTTCTCATCCTATTAAATATGGGTTCCTTCACCAAAAAACATCACAAAAGTTTCATAAATTCTCTCTTTATCTCTAACATATTTTTAAAACAGTTTGTTGTGGATCACTTTCCCCTTCCCTCCAAACTTGAATTCCACCTATATTGTGCATTAGATTTTAGAGTAAGGTAGATATAAATATTTTTACTATAATGTGTCTTCATAAAAAATTCATTCATGGATACTAAGGAATACAAGGATTAAATTTCATGGTATTCTTGAAAATATAGTTCATTGTAAAAGATGATTTAATTCAAAATAATTCCTCACTAATTTATAAATAACTTCCTTGAATGATGTCATGTTTTTAATTAATTATTCATGAAATTATGGTTATCCAAAAATATATTTATTATCAAATGAAAAATGGCATTGTATATTTGACACCTCAAGCTTCCACGGTACCCTTATCTATGAATAATACAGCAGCGTGTGTTGTACGCAACTTCGAGTTATAACACACCACGACCAATCAAACTAGCTGTTATGAATAGTAATACCCACTTTTTGAAATTTTATAAATTTTATCTTTCAAAATGGACTTCATTTTTGGATTCAGAATATCAAAATTAGCTTAGGGTGAATTTTTGGTACTTTTCGGATAACTTTCATATTTTTATGAAGAGTGAAAATTACTAAATTTTAATTAAAAACAACTTTTTTAATCGAAATAATTAATAGTGATAAATTATGAATTTGAGTGATTTTAAAGTATATTTAGAATATATTATTACCATTTAATACAATTTTGGTCATTTCACATAATTTCACATTTAAACAAGAAATGAGGAAGTGCCAATCTTTTGATAGTTATTATTTTTTAAAAACACGCTTTTTGTTTTGACAACGGGAATTAATTTTAAATTAATTTCTTCCACTTATGTGTTTTGAATTTTGAAAAATGGATTACATATTTAGAATCAGGAGGTCCAAATTTTGTAAATAGGTAACTTTTATTTTTAGACATTTTGAATAATTACTGCGGTAAATATTTTATTTACCATGGTTAAAGGGTAAATATGGTAAATAATGGTAAAAAAATAATATTATAATAATAATAAATTACCCTAAAAAGTGTTCTAACCCTCTTGGTTGAAATATTTCTGACCATGGGAATCTTTGGGTCGATTTTGGGACCCCATTGATCCACTTTTATGTGATAATGACACTTTATATTAATTAAGTTAAAGTAAATACAAAAATGGCCTAAGCATATATCATTTAGAGAAAAAATTTACATAGGGTTATATATGTTATATTTTAGACTATAAATATTAATTATAAAGACAAAAATATTTCATACATGATGGTATATTATTTATAATTTTTAGACATTGAATAATTAAATTTATTTATGACAAAATAATGATGCAGTATTTTCTTTATTAGTGGAAGAATCAAATAATTAGTATTATAAAAGTTAAAATAAATATAATTTGAATATTTTGATGACATACACGAATTTTATTGGTTAATATAACATGTTATTATTTTTTAAATGATTTTTTTTCGAATTAATAAAGTTGATAAGACTTTAACAAAAATCAATTACTAAATAGTGTCAAAATTAACATAAATGAGTTTTTAAAACAAATATTATATTATTAATTGATATTCTATTCCTAAAAAGCTATGGTTCGGACAAAGGACTTATATAATGATAGGAGCATTATTAATGGACCACTTGGGGATCTCTTGGATGTATATAGTAAGTTTTTTAACTATATATTATAAAAATACAAAGAGACATGGTAAATGTCAAACTAATTTACTAAGAGTTAAAACTAAAATAGAAGGTTAATATAGTGACCCAAACCTATCTAAAACCTATTGGTTGAGTTTTTTTCAACCTATCCCCACCGTAGCCTTTAAAAAATCCACTTTGGAGCCATTAGAAACTGAATATTAATTTATTATAAAATAATACTTCTAGCTTTTCCTAAGGTGCCCCTTACCCCTCTTATAAAAGGGCACTCCCCCTTCTCACTAATTCACACCTTCAAATCCTTTTGGATCGGCCAAACCCTGTCCAAATATTCTCTCAACTTCCATCACTTCATCTTAGATTCCATCCTTCAGTCAGAAAGCCAACCTAATGAGCCCTTTTGATCAAATCAAAATGAAGAACCCGAAGAAGGGGTAACTTTTTCACCACCCTCTTTCAAGTTATTTTCTTCTCCAAATTCTTATTTCTTTGTTATTTCCATTCTAAAATAATAACTCCAGTACATTCTATATATTGTTATGTTATTATAAATATGGTACAACCATATTAAGCATTCTATCCATCCTTTGAATGACATGTCACCATACGTGGGTACGTAAGACTTACCTTCTCCACGTCGTGGTGTAATTGTTATTCAAAACATTATTATTTGGATGGGTATGATAATGATATGTAGTTGATGTAAATGATAAATGTAACACCCCAGGTAAATAAAGAATATGAAATTTTTATATTTATCCATATTTGTGAATAAAATATTAATATTACTTTAAAGGGGACACTATGCTCGATGGCGTACCCAAAATGCAACAACGAGTTTCTTTGGAATTTTACGTTGCACTCTAATAATAAAATAATATTATTTTAAATGGTACTTAACTCCTAGCTATTGTAATGGCTGGAATGAATAGAACTACCTACAAAATTATTATATATGTTTTTCAAATATTTTTACTCTTTACAATAAATGTTATAGGATTAAAAATGCGAATGAATCCAATTTTAAGCGTAAACATTCTAATATTCATTAAAAGGTCGATTAACCGCCTTTTGATGGAGAACCTCTTTTAAATCCACTTTTTGACAATTTTATGTGTTATATTTGACAAAATAAAATTTTTATTTAGAATCAGGACATCATAATTTACTTTGTGTAAAGTTTTGGTATTTTTCCGATAAAGTTCATTTTTTAACGAATAGTGAAAAATGTTGTATTTTAATTCAAAACCACTTTTTAATCTAATTTATTTATATGATTAGATTATATTTTGAATTGGTTTTAAAGTTCAATTAGAATATATTTTTACCATTTAATCCAATTTTGGTCATTGAAATTAATTTCAATTTGAAATCGGACTTAAACTAGTGTCAATCTTTTGATACTTATTGTTTCATAAAAACACGCTATTTGCTCTGACAGCGGGAATTAATTATTAAATTAATTAATTATACTTATATGTTTTGAATTTTTTAAAATAGACTTCATTTTTGAATTTGTAATATCAAATATAGCTTAGGGTGAAGTTTTGGTATTTTTCTAAAGAACATCAATTTTTATGAATAGTGAAACCACTAAGTGGTAGTTAAAGAAACTAATTTTTCGTTTAAATGAAACTTCTCCACCTATGTGTTTTGAATTTCAAAAATCCTACATACATGGTTTTCATTAGGAAGTAAAATGTGGTTCAATGGGATTAAAATATTTTTTTGGTGAATAGTAACTTTTATGTTCTTAATCGCGATTAGAGGTAATTAGTGTAATTTAAGGTAAAAATAATGTTTTAATATTGTTAAATGAACTAGACACATGTCCTACCCTCATTTTATGTGTCATGTCCAATCAAGTAAATCCATGGGTCAACTTGGGGACCCCATGGAGCCACTTTGGTTGGAAAATGACATAAATAACATTTAATTTAAAGTTAAAATAAAAATGTCACAAGCATGAGATGTTTCACTAAAACAATTTTTAAATGGGGTTATAAAAGTCATATTTTTGACTATAAATATTCATTAGAAATATAAAAATATTTCCTACATCATGATATTTTTTTTTATAATTTTTAGACATTAAATAAAATAAATTATTTATGACATCATGATGATGCATCGATTACCTTATTATTTAACGATTTAAATAAAATGAAAAGATAATGTAAAAAATAAAACCTAAACTTTTCAAAAACCTATTGGATGGGTATATTTCGAACCCTTATCACCTTATTCTCAAATTATATCAATGTGGGACCTTTTAAATTGGAAACCCATTTTCAAATAAAGTATCATTTCTTTACTTTCCAAGAGTGCCCCTCCTCTCCTCTTATAAAAGGCCCCCACCTCTACCTCCTTACCCACACTTCCAAAGCCTTTGGCTTGGCCAAACCCTGCTCATTTTGACTCTCCACAGCCCTATCTTACTCCTAGAAGCCTTACTTTGGGCAGAAGTCTTCCCAAGGAAGCATTTGAGCTCAAATCAAAAAGAGTTTCCCGATTTTAGGGTAATGTCTTCACTTTTGTTCTTTTGTTTTATTTTGATTCTCCAACCCCCTAAACTCTTTTTATTCATTTATTTTGTAACAACTACAGTATCTTAAATATAATAGGATGTTGTTATAAGAAGAATTCGAGATACACCTACACACACCTACATCTAATGGTTAAAAAACATGTTGTTTCTGTGGATGGCGAATTTCTGCCTCACGAAACAATGATTGTTCAACACTCATATAACACCTTAAAGGTGGCCATTAAGATGTAATTGTACTTATATATGATATATAATATGTTTATGTTTTACTTAAGCTTATTTATTTTTCTTTTTTGGCATAAATTTATGGTTTCCATTGTGGGTAAACACGATAATTTCATTTTAGGAAGTGCGGACAACCGCACCCTCAAAGTGATTTGATTCGTTAATGCCATATGTGGGATGTATAAAGGATGTATTTAAAGTTATTATATATGATTTATGTTACATATAAATGATGAATATAATTCTGGAATTAAAATATACATACCTATAATTTAGTTTTAATTCCATTAATATGACATAGAAATGAAAGTAGCGTTCATGTGTACGTATGACTTACCGTCTCCATGAACGGTGCACTTCATTTCTTACCTCAAAATGAATATGTAATATTATAAATACATGTATATTCTGTATATATATGATATATATGATATCCAAATCATGAATATCATTTTTTATATAATGAAACTTTGACCACACGAACAACATGTAATTGTAAGAAGTCCACTTTCGACTTAAGAACCAAATATCAACAAAACAAACATTATTAACTTAAATGATTACATAATGTTTATAACATGGAAATAAGTGATATAAAAGGAATAATGAACTTTAAAAAGGTTCTTAAGAAATTATAAATTAACTCAAGTCTATTATTCGGGATGTTAAAGAACGATCGAGTCAAGTCGGACCCGAGGTAAGGGATCCTACTCCTCTCTTGCTTTTTAAGTAAACTCTTTTATGTCATTCCTTTTAAGCTCATATTTATTGTGATTGGGATGTTCTTTTATATTAATATCACTGTAATTTTTATGTTCATATGATGAGAGACCCTATTCTCTCTCATCAATCCATTTTGGAAGTTTTTAGTGGCGTCGTTAGGCTGCCGAATTTTCGTAAGAGATCTAACCTTTCTCTTTATTTTTAAGTACTCTCCATTATGTCACTTCTTTTATGCTCATATTTGTTATGATGGGGAATTTTATTTTATATTCCTCTTTATGTACATTTTATTTTAATATGATGAGAGACCCTATTTGATCTCATCAATCCATTTTTGGAAGTTTTAAGTCGCACCGTTAGGCTACTGAGTTTTTATAAGGGATTTTCCATATCACTTTTATTCCCGTGAGATTTATGCTACATTTGCCACAATTTCCTTTGAGTGGTGTATGTACTTCCCATTATTTTACTCATTGTGTAATATAATTTCATTTATGAGTATTTACATCAATGTTGTATTGTCCTTCTTTCACGGGGTGTATGTTTCGAAAGATACCCATGTCAGTTGGGGAACCTTTCACCCTCCTCTTTTTAAAAGACATCTTTTGTTATGACTTTTAATTCACATAAAATTATTTTGGGATATGTTATTATATATCCTTAGTGATTTAAATTTTATGTTCAAGTGATGAGATACCCTTTTTATCTCTCATCAACTCATTTTTTGAATTTTGTAGTGACGCCGTTAGGCTGTCAAATTTTTGCAAGGGAACTTCTTAACCCAATTTTGATTCTTTGGGATAAGCTTGTACTCCTTGAATATGTCGTTCTATAAACATGTGTGAATAACCTATGATTGTTTTACACTTAATATCCACTTATATTTGGTGTATTAGTTTTTCACACATAATTATGTAATTGATTTATCCTTAATCCAAGGATACCGTCTTTGTATGGGACTTCGTCTCAATCTCCATTCATTGAGGCATATTTTTTTTTATACACAACCTTATTTTATACGGTGTATAAACCCCTTTGACTTTTATTTTTATTCAAAAGGAATCGTTTTTATATGAAGCGTTTACTAAACGACAAAAGGGAATGTTTTTTTC
The DNA here is from genome assembly GCA_963277665.1 of Viscum album. Lineage (NCBI taxonomy): Eukaryota > Viridiplantae > Streptophyta > Magnoliopsida > Santalales > Viscaceae > Viscum > Viscum album. Next base: position 696,673,993 of record OY728131.1, read on the forward strand.
GTACGTATGCGGCGACAACGACTTCTCCACCGCCGTGACCATTATTTGAGTTTCGGCTTCCTCTACAAGCCATACCATTTTTTTAAAATAAAAAATAAATACCCTGTTTTACTTTTCTTTTATTTTGGTATTTAAAATGGTTTTCATAATGTTTTTATTATATCAATGTGTTTTATTGATATCTTGTGATTGAAATGTAGAAATGTTATGTTTCCTTTATGTATGTTTTATGTGATACGATTATGTTATGGTTCTTGGGAATTATTATGAAGACGGGTGGTTCCATGATAAACTAAGGGCAGGTGAGCCCGATATAGCTCTCCAATGCATTGGGTAATGCGAAGGGGTTAAATGTTAAGGTTTCTCCAAATAGATTTAGGGAATATACTGTGATGGGTATTCCAAACGTAACCAAGAGGGTTACACCCTACGTAAGAATGTTATGAATGCCTCAAGTTACCTTTATGTCTTATGATTTCTATGTTTTATTCATGATTTGATGAGGTATGTTAAAGTGCTTATGTTTTATGAGTAAAGTATGATTTCATTGATTATTATGTATACATGTACTCATGTTTCCTTTCCATATTTTTATATCCCTTACTGAGCTTTTTATGCTCATCCCAAGTTTTTGAAATGTTTTTCATAGGTCAAGGGAAGGGTACATGTAACACCCCAAGATTTCATAGTGTGTTATTTCTTCAAAATAATTCAATAACATGCACTACACGCAACACCGAGTTCAAGCGCACCATGACTCACCAAACAAGCCGTTCAAAAAAGGTTATGAATAGTATTAACTAAATTTTAAACTTTATATAATCCTTATAATTTTAGAATCCATATTATGAGTTTCTTAGACATAATGTAAGAACAAATTCATCTTCAGTATTGTAGTTTTACCAACTTTTAATAGTGAACCCTTTTTAAATAAATTATTTCAAACTTTTTGACTAAATGGGGACATCAAAAAATTTAAAATGAAACATCCCAAGCTTACACGGTACGCTTTCCTTTGAATAAAACAGTAGCGTGTGTTGTACGCAACTTCGAGTTTTAACACACACCACAACCGATCAAACTAACCGTTATGGATAGTAATACCTAAATTTTGAAATTATGTATATTTTATATTTTAAAATGGACTTCATTTTTGGATTCGGAATATCGAATTTAGCCTAAGGTGAAATTTTGGTACTTTTCGGATAACTTTCATATTTTGATGAATAGTGAAAATTACTAAATTTTAATTAAAAACAACTTTTTTAATCAAAATAATTAATAGTGATAAATTATGAAATTGAGTGGTTTTGAAGTATATTTAGAATATATTTTTACCATTTAATATAATGTTGGTCATTGGACATAATTTACCAATTAAACCGAACATAAACAGGTGTCAATCTTTTGATAGTTATTATCTCTTAAAAACACGCTTTTTGTTTTGACAGCGGGAATTAATTTTAAATTAATTTCTGCCACTTCTGTGTCTTGAATTTAGGAAAATGGATTCCATATTTGGAATCAGGATGTTCAAATTGTGTAAATAGGTAACTTTTATTTTTAGACATTTTGAATAGTTACTGTGGTAAATATTTTATTTACCATGGTTAAAGGGTAAATCCGGTAAATAAGGGTTAAAAAATAATATTATAATAATACACAATTACCCTAAAACGTGTCCTAACCTTATTGGTGGACACATACCCGACCATGGGCATCCTTGGGTCAATTTGGGGACCCCTTGGAGCCACTTGTATGTGGTAGGGACACATTATATTAATAAAGTTAAAATAAAAATAAAAATGGAATAAGCTTACATCTTTTAGAAGAACAATTTTTACATAGGGTTATACATGTTGGATTTTCGATTATAAATATTCATTAGAAAGCTAAAAATATTTCCTACATGATGATATTTTATTTATAATTTTTAGACATTAAATAATTTATTTTATTTATGACACAATGATGATGCAGTAATTACTATAATAGTGAAAAATTAAAATAATTGATATTATAAATACCCAAAAAAAATATAATATGAAACTTTTAATGAATTAAACTAATTTTCTAGGATAATATGATATATTAGGATTTATTTAATTGACTTTTTTCGAAGTAATCAATCTTTTATGAGTTTCACAAAAATCAACTATTGAATAGTGTCAAAATTGACATAAAAGAGTTCTTAAAACAAATATTATATTATTAATTGATATTAAATTCCTAAAAATCTAAGGTTCGGCCAAAAGACTTATATCAGGATAGGTTCATCATTAATGGACCACTTGTAGGTCGCTTGGATGTATATAGTAAGTTTATTAACCTTATTATATAAAAATACAAAGAGACATTGTAAAAGTGAAACTAATTAACTTAGAGTTAATACTTAAAGATAAGGTTAATATAAGTACCCAAACCTGTCTAAATTCTATTGGTTGAGTGTTTTTCGACCTATACCCACATTATCCTTTGAATAATCAAATTTGGAGCCATTGGAAACCGAATATGAATTTATTATAAATTAATATTTCTAGCTTTTCCAAAGGTGCCCCTCACCCCTCTTATAAAAGGGCACTCCTCCTTCTCATTTCTTCACACCTCTCAAGCCACTTGGCTCGTCCAAACTCTGCCCAAATAAGCTCCCCACATCCCTCTCCTCCTCCTTGAAGCTTCCCCTTAGGCAGAAAGCATTTCAACAAGTCCTTTGGTTCCAACCAAAGTGAGTTACCTAAATTAAAGGTAGTGTTTTCTCTTAAATTATTTTCATTTATTTTCCTTCTCCAACCCCCAAACTCTTTTTATTTCCTTTCTTTTGTAATAACACCAGTATCCTCAATATACTAGTATGTTGTTATAATAATGATTCAAACTACACATACACACAACTCCATCTAATGGATGATGAACATAATGTTTCTGTGGATGGCAAACTAACGCCTCACGAAACGATGATTGTTCAAATATATCTTACCGCCTCTCATGGTGGCCATTATGATGGCACTGTAATTAAATATGATGTTAATGATATATATTTTATATATAAGCTTCTGTAATTCTATTTTATTTCATACCATTATTCGTTTCATGTTGTATATACATACGATAATTTCATTTGAGGAAGTGCGGACTACCGCCCCCTTAAAATGATATGACTCGTTCATACCACACATGGAACGTATAAAGGATGGTGTTAATGAACTTAAGTAACATATATAAAATATTATATTATACTGGAATAGTAATATACCTATGTATCATTTGGATTCGATTAAAATAAAAATTAAATGGAAGTAGCGTTCGTGCGTACGTACGGACTACCGTCTCCACGAACGCGATGAGATTCATTCTCCATTGTATCCATTCAAGTATAATTATCATTTGATGATTTAAAAATGATGTTTAAGAACTTGATACCATTCTGGATATGAATAATATACATCCCATTAATAACGAATATGGCTCACATAACAAAGAATATAAAGTAAAATGAACCCGTTAACACCTGAAATGACGATAATTCTAAGATATTATTAACAAATCAATGATAAAAGATCATATATGATATCATATTAAAGTAAATGATTCTTTTATTATTCAATAACAATTATTTCACCATTATACAGGAGGTAAACCTACCATCGACCAAGGAAAAAGTACAATGTAAGGGATTCTCTTATCTCACTTTCAATTCCGTGAGATTTCCATTGTTCGCTACTAAATTATTGAAAGTGGTGTATTGTGTACTTCCATTTGATATATATTATCATGATTCACTTTATATTCATGTTATTCTGTAAATCATTTGGCGGTTATTAACTTTTGGCCATGCGACTCAGTTGATTAACGTGGTAAGGGTTTTCTTATCTCACTTTTAATTCCGTGAGAATTCCATTGATCACCACTTAATTATTGCATGTGGTGTATGTGTACTGCCCATGATCATATTCATTGTGTAATATAATTTAATTTATGGGTATTTACATCATCATGGTATGATACTTCTTTCATGGGTGTATGTTTCGTAAGTTACCTAATCGATAAGGGAATTTGAGATTTCAATTTCCACTCATTTGGATTTACACGTATTTCATTGATTATATTACCCCAAGATTATGTGTGGAATCACTATTCATTTGATTATGTCATAATTTCCACTCCCCTTCCTGTGGATATAAGTTTGATACACATAATCACTCCATTGGTAATTCTCAAGTCATTGATATGAATTTGATAAGAGTAATTTTAACTCATTCTCCATTTGTTGAGTTAAACATCCAATTCGTTGGTATTGTTTTTACAAGAATATGTGTGAATGTCCTTTGATTGTTTTACACTGAATATCCAATCATATTTAGTGTATTTATATTTTTCACACATAATTATGTCATTGATTTATCCTTAACCTAAGGATACAACCTTTTTGAGAGATTTCATCTCAATTTACATTCCATTGAGACTTATTTGATGATATACACCAAATCACTTTTATGTGGTGTATATAATGTACTTTGACAGAGTATATCATGAATTATTTTATTCTCATGATATTACACTGTTTTTATTACCTCAATTATTTGTATTCAAGTGTCTCTCTTTTGGTTAGAAACTCTAACCAAAATACCATTCTAAAATGTTTTAAAGAATTATTCTTCTAAATCATGCTCATTAATGTCCATATTTTAAAAATGGTTTTAAGGATTTATTTATATGGACATTAAAGTTTTAAAATTAAAACTCCTTTTAAAAGTTTCAAAGTGGTATGGGACACTTTGATTCAAAAATATACTTTTAAATGGCTTCTTGACAAATAGTGTGACTTTTAAATGTTTTCAAGAAAAGGGGGATATTTCTCTCAAATAGTTTTGATGATTATTTTCATCTATGTCAACATCCTTCATTATTCTTGATTGAGGTTAATGAGATACAATACAATCTTCCATATTGTATCGAATGAATTATGTTTGACTGTGGATGTGCTATTTTTATACCATTCATGGTTTGTGGTGAAAGTATTGACATTTCGTATGATAGTTTAATACGAATGTTTACGTTATGTTTAAACCTTTTCATATGGGAATGCATTGGACTTAATAAGTGACGGGTAGAGCCCGCTATAGCTCCTCGATGCATCGGTAGGTCTCATGAGACAAACTAGTGTCTTGGCACAAGGCCTTGGCAAAATCTTATTTGTAGTCTTGGCACGAGGCCTTGGCTATGTGGTTATGATAGTCTGGCATTATGCATTCCATCATTATGAAAGTGGTTATTGATATTGCATGTGATCATTCGACTAGTAGAATATCCATGTGAGTAAGTAAATGGCATTATTTCATTTTACCTTTGCCATTTTATGCTGAAGTTCAAGTTTAAAAGGCTTTTGTTTTAGTTATAAATTGCCTTAAGTGTTTATGCTTATTTATGAAAGCTTCTGCTATAATGTTATCCTTACTGAGCATCCGAGCTCACCCCTTTCAATGTTTTAATTTTTTTTCCCAGGATTATGAAGAGGTAATTTATGAATGACCTGCAGGGATAGTATGAGGGGATATGAAGACAAGATGTTTTTTTTTATGATGTAATGTAAAAATTTATGGATGAATCTAGTTATTCCAAGGCTACTAAACTAATCGGTCTTTCGAGACTTGATCTTTCTCATGATCATGCCAATGTTATGTAATAATGCACCGACTCTGGGTAACTAGGGTCGGGGCGTTACAGTTGGTATCAGAGGAAGTTTAGTACAAACCTTGGAAGCTAGATTTAGATAAACTCTGATTAGAGCACATAGACCTAAGATGAACTTTGAGGATTAGTATAAAAGAACTTCCTAGAATTTTGGTATTGTAGAGATTTTGTGAGCTTTCTGAGCAATACATCCCTGTCTGGATACGAGCAGGTAGAGGAGGCTCTGGCACAGATGTACCTAGGGGTAAAACCCGAAAACACCGCTTTGAGCTAGACTCGAACGGGAACTGGTGCACGACAACGGGCCTTGCTGCACTCTTGGTTACGACACTCCCGGGGGATATGCTTAGGATAATTTACATTTTCTTTACAAACCGATTTAAGTAATATATACATAAGATGAGTGTAAATGACCTTGGTTAATCCTAATATGTTTCAAATTGAGAATATGGTGACATTTTAATCTCTAAATGATTTTACGACTACTATTACTCACACAATGCTTTCTGGTTTTAGTCAATGGCTGGATTCCAAGGAAGTCATAGTGACTTTGAGAATGATGTACAAGTTGGGAACAGTGGTGGCAATGAGCAACAAAATGGAATGTTGATAGGCGTAAAAGAAATTGTCTTTATGCCAAATCAGTTTTCCAAAAATATGATCAACAACATATATATTAACCAACTCCCAGACTCAACAAGGAAGAGAAAGGTGATAAATGATAAGATCTCCAACAATGGAGACCATGGAGAAAAGAAACCTCAATTTTCATCATGCAGGAATTGTGGAAAGAGACACCCAGGAAAGTGTCTCAATGGGACAACGAAATGTTTTACGTGCGGGAAGGAAGGACATAAAGTGAAGAATTGCCGAAGAAAAATGAAGAGTACTATGGAAGAAGATAAAAATGGTCCCAAGAGTCCATTTACAGTCATTTGTCGTAAATGTAGGGGACCTGGCCATTACCCGAGTGAATGTCCTATTTTATAGGATATTTTCTTGGTCAAAGAAGAAGCTATGTGGAAATAAATGGCTGGAGAAAAATTTAAAAAGTATTAGCACTCCTTGTTGATGGGTTTGCTTTGGAATAATTTTCTCTTGTATTTGTAACCCCGCAGTTTGCCATGTGAGAATGATATTTGAGGAAGAATTGTCTCTTCTCTTGTGGATATAGGTATAAATAACCATTTGGTTTTATATGATCATTGGGGTTTGAGAAAATGATAAGTTATTATAATTTGGGATGAAAATACAAAGTATGATATAACATTTGTGGTTAAATTATGTTATTTTGAGGAATTTATCTCATTTTGGTAATATTATAAAATATAGTTATTGAAAAAGGACAACATGTAGACCGTGTGACAACCCATCGCGTCGGACAAAGCTGTGGGAATCGAACCCACAACCAAAGTGCGATTGGGATTTATCACCTACCACTGGACTACGTGAAGTCCCTGGTTAGTATGACTATTTTTTTTGTTAAATGATTTTATTGATCAATAATAAGATGATTTGGGTTCTTATGTCTTATCAAATGAATACCCTTGGTATAGGAAAATGATTTGGTGATTAAGTGATAAATGTTATTTTGGAAGATGTTCGTTTTGTTAGGAACACTATATGCCCAAGGAAAATAGAATACAATGAGGTTTCATTTGTAGAGTAATGGTGGATTTTTATCTACATTTTTTATTGTTGATTTATAGTGATTTGGGTTATTTATGGAAATGATTAACCTATAACAGAGAATATGTGATGATGTTGATTACTTTTAAGTATGTGACATTAAGAGTATTTGATGTAATTTGGAGATACAATGTAACATGGGAGACTACATAATCAAATTCTTCTATGTTTTGGGTTTCAATATTAGTTTGGATTATATTAAAGGATTTTAAGGACAATTGGTTATCGAATGGTAACTATTTAACTTTGGGGTATTGTTGGTTTAATTTTAGAAATTAAGATTAGTGCATATTTATCTCAATGAATATCCTTTTGGGGGATCATTAGATCATTCACTAACCATTTTAGTTTTGATTAATATATGGTTTATCCTGCATGGATCATGTGATTCTATAGAAGTTTATTCTAGCTCTTCCAGTGTGACCAAGTCTTCTTGAATACTCATCGTTTAAAAAAAAATTGAGTTAGTGGTGGAAATTTATTAAAGAATGAAAACCTACTTAAAATTTAAGTATATATCATAATTTTCTTAGTCAATATCATAAATGAATTCCTCTTCCTTATGTAATGTAACTTTAAAAAAAAATGTTGTCCTAGATGGTACCTTAAATCATCACTAATTTATGGCTTTGGGATTGTTGGCCTTTTCATAGCCATGTTCTCTACCACTCTCCATCAGATAATTGATGGTTAGATTTCTCCTCCATATCCATATTTTCCTACATGGAACCCTAGTATGTGTTATTTTCGGTAATCTTCATACTTTACACTCTTTATTTTAAATAGAGGCCTCATTAATTCATTTTTCGATGTGGGATTTCAACTAAGATATTTTGAAATGTCAAAAATGTGTGATCCCAATACCCTATATTTTGTTGAACCGATGGTACTTCAAATCATCATAGATTGATGAGTTTAAGGTCCTCAATTTTATACTTGTTTGTGATTGATGACCTCAACCACTACCTATAAATATTTACGTTTTTCCTCCAATTATATGTCTCTAATTGCCACCAATGTTCTCCTAATCGAGATCATAATTTGGTGGTGACCCTTTCATTTTTCTTTTACTCATATTAAGACTAAATTTTAGTAAACCAATTTTCGATGTGGGTTTTCCCACAAATATATTTTCTATTTTCAACCTTTTATTTTCGAAGAACAATTTCAAATTGCGAGGACGCAATTTATTGAAGGAGGGGAGAATGTAACACCCCAAGATTTCATAGTGTGTTATTTCTTCAAAATAATTCAATAACATGCACTACACGCAACACCGAGTTCAAGCGCACCATGACTCACCAAACAAGCCGTTCAAAAAAGGTTATGAATAGTATTAACTAAATTTTAAACTTTATATAATCCTTATAATTTTAGAATCCATATTATGAGTTTCTTAGACATAATGTAAGAACAAATTCATCTTCAGTATTGTAGTTTTACCAACTTTTAATAGTGAACCCTTTTTAAATAAATTATTTCAAACTTTTTGACTAAATGGGGACATCAAAAAATTTAAAATGAAACATCCCAAGCTTACACGGTACGCTTTCCTTTGAATAAAACAGTAGCGTGTGTTGTACGCAACTTCGAGTTTTAACACACACCACAACCGATCAAACTAACCGTTATGGATAGTAATACCTAAATTTTGAAATTATGTATATTTTATATTTTAAAATGGACTTCATTTTTGGATTCGGAATATCGAATTTAGCCTAAGGTGAAATTTTGGTACTTTTCGGATAACTTTCATATTTTGATGAATAGTGAAAATTACTAAATTTTAATTAAAAACAACTTTTTTAATCAAAATAATTAATAGTGATAAATTATGAAATTGAGTGGTTTTAAAGTATATTTAGAATATATTTTTACCATTTAATATAATGTTGGTCATTGGACATAATTTACCAATTAAACCGAACATAAACAGGTGTCAATCTTTTGATAGTTATTATCTCTTAAAAACACGCTTTTTGTTTTGACAGCGGGAATTAATTTTAAATTAATTTCTGCCACTTCTGTGTCTTGAATTTAGGAAAATGGATTCCATATTTGGAATCAGGATGTTCAAATTGTGTAAATAGGTAACTTTTATTTTTAGACATTTTGAATAGTTACTGTGGTAAATATTTTATTTACCATGGTTAAAGGGTAAATCCGGTAAATAAGGGTTAAAAAATAATATTATAATAATACACAATTACCCTAAAACGTGTCCTAACCTTATTTGTGGACACATACCCGACCATGGGCATCCTTGGGTCAATTTGGGGACCCCTTGGAGCCACTTGTATGTGGTAGGGACACATTATATTAATAAAGTTAAAATAAAAATAAAAATGGAATAAGCTTACATCTTTTAGAAGAACAATTTTTACATAGGGTTATACATGTTGGATTTTCGATTATAAATATTCATTAGAAAGCTAAAAATATTTCCTACATGATGATATTTTATTTATAATTTTTAGACATTAAATAATTTATTTTATTTATGACACAATGATGATGCAGTAATTACTATAATAGTGAAAAATTAAAATAATTGATATTATAAATACCCAAAAAAAAATATAATATGAAACTTTTAATGAATTAAACTAATTTTATAGGATAATATGATATATTAGGATTGATTTAATTGACTTTGTTCGAAGTAATCAATCTGTTATGAGTTTCACAAAAATCAACTATTGAATAGTGTCAAAATTGAAATAAAAGAGTTCTTAAAACAAATATTATATTATTAATTGATATTAAATTCCTAAAAATCTAAAGTTCGGCCAAAAGACTTATATCAGGATAGGTTCATCATTAATGGACCACTTGTAGGTCGCTTGGATGTATATAGTAAGTTTATTAACCTTATTATATAAAAATACAAAGAGACATTGTAAAAGTGAAACTAATTAACTTAGAGTTAATACTTAAAGATAAGGTTAATATAAGTACCCAAACCTGTCTAAATTCTATTGGTTGAGTGTTTTTCGACCTATACCCACATTATCCTTTGAATAATCAAATTTGGAGCCATTGGAAACCGAATATGAATTTATTATAAATTAATATTTCTAGCTTTTCCAAAGGTGCCCCTCACCCCTCTTATAAAAGGGCACTCCTCCTTCTCATTTCTTCACACCTCTCAAGCCACTTGGCTCGTCCAAACTCTGCCCAAATAAGCTCCCCACATCCCTCTCCTCCTCCTTGAAGCTTCCCCTTAGGCAGAAAGCATTTCAACAAGTCCTTTGGTTCCAACCAAAGTGAGTTACCTAAATTAAAGGTAGTGTTTTCTCTTAAATTATTTTCATTTATTTTCCTTCTCCAACCCCCAAACTCTTTTTATTTCCTTTCTTTTGTAATAACACCAGTATCCTCAATATACTAGGATGTTGTTATAATAATGATTCAAACTACACATACACACAACTCCATCTAATGGATGATGAACATAATGTTTCTGTGGATGGCAAACTAACGCCTCACGAAACGATGATTGTTCAAATATATCTTACCGCCTCTCATGGTGGCCATTATGATGGCACTGTAATTAAATATGATGTTAATGATATATATTTTATATATAAGCTTCTGTAATTCTATTTTATTTCATACCATTATTCGTTTCATGTTGTATATACATACGATAATTTCATTTGAGGAAGTGCGGACTACCGCCCCCTTAAAATGATATGACTCGTTCATACCACACATGGAACGTATAAAGGATGGTGTTAATGAACTTAAGTAACATATATAAAATATTATATTATACTGGAATAGTAATATACCTATGTATCATTTGGATTCGATTAAAATAAAAATTAAATGGAAGTAGCGTTCGTGCGTACGTACGGACTACCGTCTCCACGAACGCGATGAGATTCATTCTCCATTGTATCCATTCAAGTATAATTATCATTTGATGATTTAAAAATGATGTTTAAGAACTTGATACCATTCTGGATATGAATAATATACATCCCATTAATAACGAATATGGCTCACATAACAAAGAATATAAAGTAAAATGAACCCGTTAACACCTGAAATGACGATAATTCTAAGATATTATTAACAAATCAATGATAAAAGATCATATATGATATCATATTAAAGTAAATGATTCTTTTATTATTCAATAACAATTATTTCACCATTATACAGGAGGTAAACCTACCATCGACCAAGGAAAAAGTACAATGTAAGGGATTCTCTTATCTCACTTTCAATTCCGTGAGATTTCCATTGTTCGCTACTAAATTATTGAAAGTGGTGTATTGTGTACTTCCATTTGATATATATTATCATGATTCACTTTATATTCATGTTATTCTGTAAATCATTTGGCGGTTATTAACTTTTGTCCATGCGACTCAGTTGATTAACGTGGTAAGGGTTTTCTTATCTCACTTTTAATTCCGTGAGAATTCCATTGATCACCACTTAATTATTGCATGTGGTGTATGTGTACTGCCCATGATCATATTCATTGTGTAATATAATTTAATTTATGGGTATTTACATCATCATGGTATGATACTTCTTTCATGGGTGTATGTTTCGTAAGTTACCTAATCGATAAGGGAATTTGAGATTTCAATTTCCACTCATTTGGATTTACACGTATTTCATTGATTATATTACCCCAAGATTATGTGTGGAATCACTATTCATTTGATTATGTCATAATTTCCACTCCCCTTCCTGTGGATATAAGTTTGATACACATAATCACTCCATTGTTAATTCTCAAGTCATTGATATGAATTTGATAAGAGTAATTTTAACTCATTCTCCATTTGTTGAGTTAAACATCCAATTCGTTGGTATTGTTTTTACAAGAATATGTGTGAATGTCCTTTGATTGTTTTACACTGAATATCCAATCATATTTAGTGTATTTATATTTGTCACACATAATTATGTCATTGATTTATCCTTAACCTAAGGATACAACCTTTTTGAGAGATTTCATCTCAATTTACATTCCATTGAGACTTATTTGATGATATACACCAAATCACTTTTATGTGGTGTATATAATGTACTTTGACATAGTATATCATGAATTCCTTTATTCTCATGATATTACACTGTTTTTATTACCTCAATTATTTGTATTCAAGTGTCTCTCTTTTGGTTAGAAACTCTAACCAAAATACCATTCTAAAATGTTTTAAAGAATTATTCTTCTAAATCATGCTCATTAATGTCCATATTTTAAAAATGGTTTTAAGGATTTATTTATATGGACATTATAGTTTTAAAATTAAAACTCCTTTTAAAAGTTTCAAAGTGGTATGGGACACTTTGATTCAAAAATATACTTTTAAATGGCTTCTTGACAAATAGTGTGACTTTTAAATGTTTTCAAGAAAAGGGGGATATTTCTCTCAAATAGTTTTGATGATTATTTTCATCTATGTCAACATCCTTCATTATTCTTGATTGAGGTTAATGAGATACAATACAATCTTCCATATTGTATCGAATGAATTATGTTTGACTGTGGATGTGCTATTTTTATACCATTCATGGTTTGTGGTGAAAGTATTGACATTTCGTATGATAGTTTAATACGAATGTTTACGTTATGTTTAAACCTTTTCATATGGGAATGAATTGGACTTAATAAGTGACGGGTGGAGCCCGCTATAGCTCCTCGATGCATCGGTAGGTCTCATGAGACAAACTAGTGTCTTGGCACAAGGCCTTGGCAAAATCTTATTTGTAGTCTTGGCACGAGGCCTTGGATATGTGGTTATGATAGTCTGGCATTATGCATTCCATCATTATGAAAGTGGTTATTGATATTTCATGTGATCATTCGACTAGTAGAATATCCATGTGAGTAAGTAAATGGCATTATTTCATTTTACCTTTGCCATTTTATGCTGAAGTTCAAGTTTAAAAGGCTTTGTTTTAGTTATAAATTGCCTTAAGTGTTTATGCTTATTTATGAAAGCTTCTGCTATAATGTTATCCTTACTGAGCATCCGAGCTCACCCCTTTCAATGTTTTAATTTTTTTTCCCAGGATTATGAAGAGGTAATTTATGAATGACCTGCAGGGATAGTATGAGGGGATATGAAGACAAGATGTTTTTTTTTTATGATGTAATGTAAAAATTTATGGATGAATCTAGTTATTCCAAGGCTACTAAACTAATCGGTCTTTCGAGACTTGATCTTTCTCATGATCATGCCAATATTATGTAATAATGCACCGACTCTGGGTAACTAGGGTCGGGGCGTTACAGTACATGATATGATGATAGTGTCAAGGAAGTGTCAAGAAAGAATCCATGTTTTATTTTAAATATGTTTCCGTTAATGGGAAAAATTAATACTATCTTTTATGTACCCACTTTGTTTAAATGTGGAATGTAATGCATGTTTTATGATCTAATTCTCTAAAACTATAAACCTGAAAAGATCCTCAATGTGTAATCTTGTAATAACTCAAGATTAAGTAAGGTTTAAGGCTGGGGCCTTATAGTTGGTATCAAAGGTCGGTTTAGATAACTTTAGAGGTTAGGGTATTCTCTAAGCATAAGTGACATTACCATAATGGTTAGGATTTCAGAAAGAGTCCCAGTTTTAGATTAAGTGAATGAGTAAGTATATCTTAGTGTTTACCTTCCTCATTAGTACATGATGGTTTTGTTGATATACTCACACTAACATTTCTGTTTTTAGTAAATGGATGGATCAAGCAGGCACCAAAGTGACAATGGGTTTGATGCAAACTGTGGTGGTTCTCTGATTAAGAGACTGGAGGAAATGGGGGATTCAGTGAGGAATCTTGTGGTTGTGCTAAACCAACTATCAAGGATTCATGATCAACCACTTGAACCTTGGTGAGTTCTCTAATGCATCATGTACGGTATGACCAACTCGATGTGTAAGTTCAGGTAATAATTATAAAGGTAACCACTAGGGTTTATATGATCCTTAAATTGCAGGTAATTATGGGTTATTATATGTTATGATGTAAAATGAAAGGCATGAGATAAACTTGAAGTTAAAATATGTTATGATCCTTTTTGAAGATTTTATCTCGTTTTGGGGAATGTTTTAAGAATTATATAGTTTTGGAAAAAGGAAAACACGCAGACCGTGTGACAACCCGTCGAGTCAGACAAAGCTACGGGAATCGAACCCACAACCAAAGTGCAACAGGTATTTATCGCCTACCACTGGACTACGTGAAGTACCTGGTTAGTTTGAATAATTATTTTTAGTTAAAAGATTTTAGGAATCAAAAGTAAGTTTATTTTGGGTTATCTATGGAAATTATTAACCTATCATCGAGGATATGTGATTAGGTTAATTACTTTTCAATATGAGAATTTAAGAGAAACTGTTGTTATTTGGAGATAAAAGTTAATTTGTACCTTGGAAGAATATGTCAATAAATCCTTAAAATATTTGGGTTTCAATCTTAGTTTGGTTTACATTTAAGAATTTCATGGACAAATTGTTTATAAAATGGTCCTCGTTGAACCTTGGGTTTTGTTGGACAAATTTTGGAGATTAAGAATAGATTTTCTTTTTATAAAGGGTTATCCTTTTTGGATTATCTGATCTTGTACTAACCTTTTTGCTTTTGGTTTTGGTTAAAGTATAAAGACATGGGAAGTATATAGTTCTCTTTTGTGGATTAGGTGATTCTCTAGAAGTTTATTATAGTGAACAAGTCTTCTTAAATGCTCATCTTTTGGAGAAAATATGAGTTTGTGTAAGAAATCTAATAAAAGTTGAAAGTCAACATGATAAGTAATTATGATTCCTTATGAATAAATTCCTCAATAAAAAAAACAAAATTATTTTCTATTAAATTTTCCTACTGGGGAATCGAATACCGTTTAAGCCATCACAAGTTTGTGATTTTCTTGTGGTTAACTTTCTCCTAAACATGTTTTCTATCATTCTCCATCAGAACATGACCCTATGTTTTCTCCTCCATGTCCATGTTTTCCTACATGGAATCCTAGTATGGGTTAACTCGGGTGACCTCTGTACTTCTCATTCTTTATTTTAAAGTGATTGTTTTACCGACTCTTGTTCTGATGTGGGACTTTCAAGGATGTTTCCGAGTCCAATTTTAAAATTGCGAGGACGTAATTCCCAAAAGGGGGGAAGGATGTAACACCCCAGGTAAATAAAGAATATGACATTTTTATATTTATCCATATCTGTGAATAAAATATTAATATTACTTTAAAGGGGATGCTATGCTCGATGGCGTACCCAATACGCAACAACGAGTTTCTTGGGAATCTTACGTTGCACTCTAATAATAAAATAATATTATTTTAAATGGTAGTTAACGCCTAGCCGTTGTAATGGCGGGAATGAACAGAACTAACTATAAAATTATTATATATGTTTGTAAAATATTTTTACTCTTTACAATAAATGTTATTGGATTAAAAATGCGAATGAATCCAATTTTAAGCGTAAACATTCTAATATTCATTAAAAGGTCGATTAACCGCCTTTTGATGGAGAACCTCTTTTAAATCCACTTTTTGACAATTTTATGTGTTATATTTGACAAAATAAAATTCTTCTTTAGAATCGGGATATCAAAATTTACTTTGTGTAAATTTTTGGTATTTTTCCGATAAAGTTCATTTTTAATGAATAGTGAAAAATGTTGTATTTTAATTCAAACCCACTTTTTTATCTAATTTATTTATATGATTAGAATATATTTTGAATTGGTTTTAATGTTCAATTAAAATATATTTTTACCATTTAATCCAATTGTGGTCATTGGAATTAATTTCACTTTGAAATTGGACTTAAACTAGAGTCAAACTTTTGATACTTATTGTTTCATAAAAACACGCTATTTGCTCTGACAGAGGGAATTAATTATTAAATCAATCAATGAAACTTATATGTTTTGAATTTTTTAAAATATACTTAATTTTTGAATTATAAATATCAAATATATCTTAGGGTGAAGTTTTGGTATTTTTCTGAAGAACTTCAATTTTTGATGAATAGTGAAACCACTAAGTGGTAGTTAAAGAAACTAATTTTTCGTTTAAATGAAACATTTCCACCTATGTGTTTTGAATTTCAAAAGATCCAACATACATGGTTGTCATTAGGAAGTAAAACGTGGTTCAATGGGATTAAAATAATTTTTTGTTGAATAGTAACTTTTATGTTCTTAATCACGATTAGAGGTAATTAGTGTAATTTAAGGTAAAAATAATGTTTTAATAATGTGAAATGACCTAGACACATGTCCTACTCTCATTGGATGTATCACGTCCGACCAAGACAATCCATGGGTCAACTTGGAGACCCCATGGATCCACTTTGGTTGGAAAATGACATAAATAACTTTTTATTTAAAGTTAAAATAAAAATGTCACAAGCATGAGATGTTTCACTAAAACAATTTTTAAATGGGGTAATACAAGTCATATTTTTGACTATAAATATTTATTAGAAAGCTAAAACGATTTCCTACATCATGATATTTTTTTTATAATTTTTAGATAGTAAATAAATTAAATTATTTATGACATCATGATGATGGAGCGATTACCTCATTATTTAACGATTTAAATAAAATGAAAAGATAATGTAAAAACTAAAACCTACACTTGTCAAAAACTGATTGTATGGGTATATTTAGAACCCTTATCACCTTATCCTATAATTATTTCAATGTGGGACCTTTTAAATCAAAAAATAATTTTCAAATAAAGTAACATTTCTTTACTTTCCAAGAGTGCCCCTCCTCTCCTCTTATAAAAGGCCCCCACATCTACCTCCTTACCCACACTTCAAAAGCATTTTCCTCGGCCAAACCCTACTCATTTTTCCTCTCCACAGCCCTATATTACTCCTAGAAGCCTCACATTGGGCATAAGTCTTCCCAAGGAAGCCTTTGAGCTCAAATCAAAAAGAGTTGCCCGATTTTAAGGTAATGTCTTCACTTGTGTTTTTTTGTTTTATTTTGATTCTCCAACCCCCTAAACTCTTTTTATTCATTTATTTTGTAACAAATCCAGTATCTTCAATATACTAGGATTCTTTTATAAGAATAATTCTAGCTACACCTACACACACCTACATCTAATGGTTAAAGAACATATTGTTTCTGTGGATGGCCAATTTTTGCCTCACGAAATGATGATTGTTCAACACTCATATAACACTTTAAAAGGTGGCAATTAAGATGTCACTATACTTATATATGATATATAATATGTTTATGTTTTACTTAAGCTTCTGTATTTTTCTTTTCTGGCATACCTTTATGGTTTCCATTGTGGGTAAACACGATAATTTCATTTTAGGAAGTGCGGACTACCGCCCCCTCAAAGTGATTTGATTCGTTAATGCCATATGTGGGATGTATAAATGATGTATTTAAAGTTATTATATATGATGTATGTTACATATAAATTATGAATATAATTCTGGAATTAAAATATACATACCTATCATTTAGTTTTAATTCCATTAATATGACATAGAAATGAAAGTAGCGTTCATACGTACGTACGACTTACCGTCTCCATGAACGGTGCACTTCATTTCTTACCTCTAAATGATTATGTAATATTATAAATACATGTATATTCTAGATATATATGATATATATGATATCCAAATCATGAATATTATTCTGTATATAATGAACCTTTGACCACACGAACAACATGTAATTGTAAGAAGTCCACTTTTGACTTAAGAACCAAATATCGACAAAACAAACATTATTAACGTAAATGATTACATAATGTTTATAACATGGAAATAAGTGATATAAAAGGAATAATGAACTTGAAAAAGTTTTTTAAGAAAGTAGAAATTAACTCAAGTTTATTATTCAGGACATTAAAGAACGATCGAGTCAAGTCGGACTCGAGGTAAGGGATCCTACTCCTCTCTTGCTTTTTAAGTACACCGTTTTTTGCCATTCATTTTAAACTCATATTTATTGTGATTGGGATGTTATTTTATATTACTATTACTTTAATTTTTATGTTCATATGATGAGAGACCCTATTCTCTCTCATCAATCCATTTTGGATGTTTTGAGTGGCGCCGTTAGGCTACCGAATTTTCGTAAGAGATCTAACCTCTCTCTTTCTTTTTAAGTACTCTCCTTTATGCCACTTCTTTTAAGCTCCTATTTGTTATGATGAGGGATTTTATTTTATATTACTCTTTATGTACATTTTATTTTAATATGATGATAGACCCTATTTGATCTTATCAATATATTTTTGGACGTTTTAAGTGGCGTCGTTAGGCTGCCGAGTTTTCATAAGGGTTTTTTCATCTCACTTTTATTCCCGTGAGATTTATGCTACATTTGCCACAATTTTCATTTGAGTGGTGTATGTACTGCCCATTATTTTACTCATTGGGTAATATAATTTCATTTATGAGTATTTACATCAATGTTGTATTGTCCTTCTTTCACGGGGTGTATGTTTCGAAAGATACCCATGTCGGTAAGGGAACCTTTCACCCTCCTCTTTTTAAAAGACATACTTTGTTATGTCTTTTAATTCACATAACATTATGTTGGGATATGTTATTCTATATCCATAGTGATTTAAATTTTTTTTCCAAGTGATGAGATACCCTTTTTATCTCTCATCAACTCATTTTCTGAATTTTGTAGTGATGCTGTTAGGCTGTCAAATTTTGGCAAGGGAACTTCTTAACCCAATTTTGATTCTTTGGGATAAGCTTATACTCCTTGAATATGTCATTCTATGAATATGTGTGAATAACCTCTGATTGTTTTACACTTAATATCCACTTATATTTGGTTTATTATTTTTTCACACATAATTATGTAATTGGTTTATCCTTAATCCAAGGATACCGTCTTTGTATGGGACTTCATCTCAATCTCCATTCATTGAGGCATATTTTGTTTTATACACAACCTTCTTTTATACGGTGTATAAACCCCTTTGACTTTTAAATTTGTTCAAAAGGAATATTTTTTATACGAAGCATTTACTAAACGACAAAAGGGAATGTTTTTGTCGTACGTATGTGGCGACAACGACTTCTCCACCACCGGGACCATTATTTGAGTTTCGGATTCCTCTACAAGCCATACCGTCTTTTTTAAATAAAAAATAAATACCCTGTTTTACTTTTCTTTTATTTTGGTATTGAAAATGGTTTTCATAATGTTTTTATTATATCAATGTATTTTATTGATATCATGTGATTGAAATGTGGAAATGTTATGTTTCCTTTATGTATGTTTTATGTGACACAATTATGTTACGGTTCTTGGGCATTATTATGATGACAGGTGGTTCTGTGATAAACTAAGGGTGGGTGAGCCCGATATAGCTCTCCAATGCATTGGGTAACGCAAAGGGGTTAAATGTTAAGGTTTCTCCGAAGATATTTAGGGAATATACTGTGATGGGTATTCCAAATGTAACCAAGAGGGTTACTCCTTTTGTAAGAATGTTATGAATGCCTCAAGTTACCTTTATGTATTATAATTTCTATGTTTTATTCATGATTTGATGAGGTATGTTAAAGTGCTTATGTTTTATGAGTAAAGTATGATTTCATTGATTCTTATGTATACATGTACTCATGTTTCCTTTCCATATTTTTATATCCCTTACTGAGCTTTTTATGTTCATCCCATGTTTTTGAATTGTTTTTCACAGGTCAAGGGAAGGGTACATGATATGATGATAGTGTCAAGGAAGTGTCAAGAAAGAATCCATGTTTTATTTTAAATATGTTTCCGTTGATGGGAAAAATGAATACTATCTTTTATATAACCACTTTGTTTAAATGTGGAATGTAATGCAAGTTTTATGATTTAATTCTCTGAAACTCTAAACCTGAAAAAATCATCAATGTGTAATATTGTAATAACTCAAGATTAAGTAAAGTTTAAGGGTGGGGCCTTATAATAAATATAACATGATAATTATATACCATCCAATTATATATTATTTTAATATCAAAATAATGATATTGTCGCTCGTGGGTACGTACGGACTACCGTCTCCACGAACGTGATGAGATTCATTCCCAATCGTATCCATGAAAGTATAACGATCATTTGATGATTAAAAATAATGTTTAAGGACTTGATATCATTCTATATATGAATAATATACAGCCTGTGGATAACAAACATGTCTTATGTAACAAAACATATAAAAGAAAATGAGTAAGTGAACACCCGAAACGACGATAATACTAAAATATTATTAACAAAGCAATATTAAAAGATCATATATGATATCATATTTATGTATATGATTCTTGTATAATTTAATAACAATGATTTAACTATTATACAGGATGTTAACCTACCCTCGACCAAGGAAAAGTACAAGGTAAGGGTTTATTTCACAATCTCTTCATTATCCGAGTTGTTTATACGTAATTATCTACTGGGACCTATTTATCATCCACATCCATGTTTCTTAAAAATGCATTTCAAATAATTATTACTATTTTACAGACTATGGTTTAAAGTAATTTATACCCTTTTTTTGACTTTTTATAAGAATTTTATAAAGTAATATTTTTGTCGTTTTCCAACCAAGGTCCTTTTTAACCTTTTCGACATAATTAAGGTAAGAATGTATATTTTTAACTTATACGGCGGGTGCTGCTATTTTATGCCATTATAAAATCTTTGAAGCTTCCCTTACAATCTAATAAGGATATTTTCAAATCAAATGTTTTATAATTATGTGACTTTTAAATGATTTTAAAAAAAGAGATATTTCTCTCAAATAGTTTTGATTTCATCTATGTTAACATCCTTTGATGGATTTTAAGCTTATTTGAAGTTGATTTATTATGATAAAAAACATCGATATTGTATTGAAGTTTCTGTGATATGTTTGACTGTGTATGTATTATTTTTATACCATTCATGGTTTATGGAGATAGAATTGAAATTTCATATGCTAGTTTTAATATGAATGTTTATGTTATGTTTAAACCTGTTCATATGAGGAATACGTTGGACTTAATAAGTGACAGGTGGAGCCCGCTACTGCTCCTCGATGCATCGGTAGGTCTAATGAGACAAACTAGTGTCTTGGCACAAGGCCTTGACAAAATATTATTTGTAGTCTTGGCACAAGGCCTTGAATATGTGGTTATGATAGTCTGGCATTATGCATTCCATCATTATGAAAGTGGTTATTGATATTGCATGTGATTATTTGACTAGTATAATATCCATGTGAATAAGTAAATTGAATTATTTAATTTTACCTTTTCCATATTATGCTGAAGATCAAGTTTAAAAGGATTTTGTTTTAGTTATACATTGGCTTAAATGTTTATGTTTAAATATGAAAGTTTCCGCTATATTGTTATCCTTACTGAGCATCTGAGCTCACCCATTTAAATGTTTTATTTTTACCAGGATGTGAATAAGTATTTTATGAATGACATGTAGGGATAGCATAAAGGGATATGAAGACAAGATGTTTTTTTAGTTGTTTTTACTTTATGATGTAATGTAAGACTTATTAATATATATAGAGTTTCCAAGGCTACTAAACTAATCGGTCTTTCGAGACATGATCTTTTCTGGTCATTACAATATTATGTAATAATGCGCCGACCCTGGGTAACCAGGGTCGGGGCATTACAGTTGGTATCAGAGGTTTAGCACAAACTTTGGAAGATAGATTTAGATAAACTCTGATTAGAGCACATAGACCTAAGATGGACTTTGAGGATTAGTGTAGAAGAACTTCCTAGAATTCTGGTATTGTAGAGATTTTGTGAGTTTTATGAGCAATAAATCGCTGTCTAGATACGAGCAGGTAGAGGCAGCTCTGGCACATATGTACCTAGGGGTAAAACCCGAAAATACCGCTTTGAGATAGACTCAAACGGGAACTGGTGCACAACAATGGGCCTTGCTGCACTCTTGGTTACGACACTCGCAGGGGATATGCTTAGGATAATTCTCATTTTCTTTACAAACTATTATGAAGGGTTTATCAGTATATACTTCCTCAAAGAAAACATTTTTATGATTATGGATTATATCCATAAACTGTTCAATTCAAGTAAAGTGTTTTACAAGTTTGGATTTATGTATTGCGATTCATAAACTAATCTAGTGTATGCCATTGTTTAAAAATTGAGCCTAGTGGAATAAATGGAAAATATATCAATGCATGCACTCCATGTAGGGATTTCCCTCTAGCTCAAGATAATTATTATAGAGCTTATGATGCAACTGGTGCTGATCAGCTAATCACCATAATGAGACAACGCAATCAGGTTATGAATAATAACCTTACCCATATGGAGCACCAAGATCCACAGCGTAGAGAATCAATGTTAGATCGCTTCATGAGGAAAAAAACACCAACATTCAATGGGAGTAAAAATCCACTAGTATGTGAGCTATGGATAAATTCCTTAGAAAAAATATTCCACGCCTTGGGGATTAGTGAAAGGGAAAAAGTTATCATGGCAGTTTACCGCCTCACTGGAGATACTGATCAATGGTGGTCATTGATTCAAAACATGAACGAAGATGATGAAGTATCAAATATAGAATGGAGGGTGTTTCAAGAGCTATTTTTAGAAAAATACTTTCCTCGTGACCATCGATAAGATATGGAAAGGTAATTTCTGAGTCTGAGGCATAAGAAGGATGAGAATGTTGCAAAGTATGAGGCTAACTTTACAAGGTTAGTGAGGTATGCTGCAGATTATATATGTAATGAAAGAAGTAATATTGATCATTTCATTGATGGATTTAAACTGTTTCTCCATTGAGTATTATTCTCACAAACCTTCTCGTTGTACGAAGATATTGTCTCATGCGCTATCAAGACAGAAAAAGAATTCTCTAAGTCTTACGACTTTAAAGCAAAGAAAGAGAAGGATAGATCTGCTGATCACCCTAGAAATGGAAATAAGGAGAATAAGGGAAAAGTTAATTATCCATCCTATAGTAAATGAGGGAAGAAACACCCAGATACTTGCTTGAAAGGAATGAGAGTCTGTTACCAGGGTGGTGAAAAAGGCTACTAAGCTCGTGATTACAAGGGGAAGAAATAATCTAATGATGTTCAATGCTACAATTGTAGGGATATGATACATTATTCAAATGAATTTCCTATGTGTTATGGGAACTTACCTCAAAAAAGGCCATGGGATAAAGGCTAAGCTTATGCTATCACTACTACTGAGGTAGAAGCTCCGAAAGACGTGGTGGCAGGTAATTTAATGGTTTCCTCAAGTTTAGAAAATGCATTATTTGATTCTAGATCATCACATTGTTTCATATATTCCCAGTTTGATATGAAAATTAGATATTTTCAATTTTATCTAACAAGAGAGTTGTCAGTTAAAACTCCTAAGGGATGTATCATTGCAACAAAGTTTTGTGAATCAGTCTCCATTAGAGAACATAAATGTTCTTTATCCGCTGATCTCATAATCATACCCATGATTGAATTTTCTATAATCGTCAGTATGAATTGGCTTTCAGACCGCGATGCAAAAATTTATTGTAAGAAGAAGGGGGTTACGATTTTTGATGATGATGATAAAGAACACCTTATCTTTAGAGCAGAATCGTCACCACCTGATTCTTATCTTGATCCACCCCCAGTATCTCAACTAAATTCAATTATCAGGGAGGAAGAGAATGAAATAACTGTGGGTGAGGAAAGGAATGTTCAAATAGGGGATGTACCTATTGTGAAATAATACGTAGATGTGTTACCGGAAGATTTACATGGACATCCTTCTGAACGAGAAATTGAGTTTTCCATTGATTTAATTCCTAGTTTAAGGCCTATATCGAATACCCCTTATAGAACGGCCACTGTGGAATTAGTTGAACTAAAGAAACAAATAGAGGAATTGAGTAATAAGGGATTTATTCTCCCTAGTGTTCCTCCATGGGAGCCCATGTCCTTTTTGTTAAAAATAAAGATGGATCTATGAGGTTTTGTATCGACTACAGGGAAATTAATGTTATAACAATAAAGAAAAAGTAAGCCCTACCTCGCATTGCTGATTTATTTGACCAACTACATGGAGCTCAATACTTTTCAAATATTGACCTTTGATCTGGATACCATCAGTTGTTTGTGAAGAAGGAAGACATTCCCAAGACAACATTTCGAACTAGGTACGACCATTATGAGTTTACAGTAATTCCTTTAGGATTGACTAATGCACCCTCGGTATTCATGGATCTAATGAATAGAGTTTTCAAGGAATATCTCGATGATTTTTTTGTGGTATTTATTGATGATATATTTCTATATTCCAAAAGCAACAAAGATCATGAAAATCACTTGTGCATTATTCTGAAGACTCTGAGAAGACATGAATTATATGGGAAGTTTAGCAAGTGTGAATTCTGGCTTCAGGAGATTTCTTTTCTTGTCCATATTGTCTCCAAAGATGGAATCTTTGTTGATCCTTCTAAGACAAGAGAAATCCAAGAATGGCAAGCACCAACAAGTATAACTGAGGTATGCCGTTTTATTGGTTTAGCAGGTTATTATCGACGGTTCGTCCAGAATTTCACCCGATTGGCTAACCCATTAACAAAGCTCACATGTAAAGGAGTTAAATTTGTTTGGACAAAAGAGTGTGAAGAATGTTTTGAATAACTGAAGAGAAGATTAGTCAATGCTTTTATTTTTACTATACCATCGGGAAATGATGGGTTTGTTATTTATAGTGAGGCATCGAAGAAAGGACTTGGTTGTGTCCTTATGCAGAATGATAGAGTTATCGCCTATGCATCACAACAGCTGAAATTTTATGAGAAAAACTATCCTACTCATGATCTTGAGTTAGATGCTATAATATTTTCCTTGAAGATATGGATACATTATCTCTATGGTGAAAAATGTGAGATATATACTGATCACAAGAGTTTGAAGTATATTTTCTCACAGAAGGAACTCAACATGAGGCAAAGGCGATGGCTTGAACTACTCAAGGATTATGATTGCATGATACACTACCACCCGGGGAAGACAAATAAGGTGGAAGATGCTTTGAGCAGAAAGGATCATGGAGTTTTGAACAAAATGAGAGTTTAATGGGATCCAATTTTCATGGATCTTGTAAAGTTGGATATGGGAATAACAATGGAAGGTGAAACATTGATACTTTTTCAAATGGTTTCCAAACCATCTTTACTAGAAAGGATAAAGAGTTCTCAGACCAATGATGAAGAGTTTAAAAAGAAAATAAAAGATGTGAATGATGGGAGATTGAGTGACTTTGTGGATGAAGATGGAATTTTGAAATTTGGGAGGAGACTTTGTATTCCCGATATACCTGATCTAAAAAGGGAATTGTTGGACGATGCTCATAGTTTCAATTTCTCTATAAACCCTAGGAGAACTAAAATTTATAGAGATTTGAAGGAACATTTTTGGTGAGATAATATGAAGAGGGAGATTGCTGATTTTGTGTCAAGATGTATGGTTTGTCAACAATTTCAAGCTGTAAGGAAACCGCCTGGTGGAGTATTGCAACCTATTCCCATACCTGAGTAGAAAAGAGATAATATCACGATGGACTTTGTCATGGGACTTCCAAATACTCCTAGAAGAAACGATGCAATATGGTACATTTTTGATCGTCTTACAAAGTTAGCACATTTTCTTGCTATAAGGGAAGATTTACCACTTGAACGTCTAGCAAGAATATATATTAATGAAGCTTTGAGACTTCATGGAGTTCCCCTATCAATTGTTTCAGATCGTGATCCCTATTTTACATCAAGATTCTGGAAATGTATTCAGAAAGCCCTGGATTCTGAACTTCATTTGAGCAGTACTTACCACCCCCAAACAGATGGAAAATTAGAACAGAATATTCAAACCTTATAGGACATGTTGAGATCATGCTCACTTGACCTTCAAGGTATGTGGGATCAATATTTACCTCTGGTAGAATTTTCCTATAACAATAGCTTCCATTCGAGTATTCGGATGGCACCATATGAAGTGATATACGAAAAGAGATGTCGCACACCAACCTATTGGGATGATGTTGGTGAAAGAAAACTCGTAGGCCCAGAACTGGTGGAAGAAGCGATGGGAAAGGTGTAGGTGATCCAAAACCACATCAAAGCAACTCGAAGTAGGCAGAAAATATATGCTGACAACCAAAGGAAGGATTTGGAATTTCAGGTAGGCGATCATGTTTTCTTGAAGGTATCTCCACGGAAGGGAGTTATAAGTTTCGGTAAGAAGGGAAAATTAAGTCCCATGTACATCAAACCATTATAAATTCTATAAAGAATTTAGGCTATAGATTACCATTTGGCAATGCCGGAAAGTCTCTCCAAAGTTTACGATGTGTTCCACGTATCACTGTTGAGAAAATACATGCATGACCCAACGCATGTACTCACCTATGAGGAATTAGAACTAGAACCTGATCTATCTTATTTCGAATATCCCGTCAAGATTCTTGATACGAGAGAACATGTTCTGAGAAACCGGACGACTCGTCTGGTAAAATTTCTATAGAGAAACCATAAGATGGAATAGGCAACGTGGGAACCCGAGGAACTTATGATGAAGAACCACCTGAGTCTTTTCATGCAGTAGTATTCTAGAAATTTCAAGGAAGAAATTATTTTAAGGAAAGTAGAATCTAACACCTAAATCTTCCACGATACGCTTCTCTTTTAATAATACAGTAGCGTCGGTTGTACACAACTTCGAGTTCTAACACACCACAACCAATCAAACTAGCTGTTATGAATAGTAATACCAACTTTTTGAAATTTTATAAATTTTATCTTTCAAAATGGACTTCATTTTTGGATTAGGAATATCGAAATTTTCTTAGGGTGAATTTTGGGTACTTTTCGGATAAATTTCATATTTTTATGAATAGTGAAAATTACTAAATCTTAATTAAAAACAACTTTTTTAATTGAAATAATTAAAAGTGATACATTATGAATTTGAGTGATTTTAAAGTATATTTATAATATATTTTTACCATTTAATACAATTTTTTTCATTGTACATAATTTCACATTTAAACTTGACATAAGGAAGTGCCAATCTTTTGATAGTTATTATTTCTTAAAAACACGCTTTTTGTTTTGACAGCGGGAATTAATTTTAAATTAATTTCTACCACTTCTGTGTTTTTAATTTAGAAAAATGGAATCCATATTTATAATTAGGAGTTCCAAATTGTGTAAATAGGTAAATTTTATTTTTATATATTTTGAATAATTACTTCGGTAAATATTTTATTTACCATGGTTAAAGGGTAAATCCTGTAAATAAGGGTAAACAAATAATATTATAATAATAATAAATTACCCTAAAACATGTTATAACCCTATTGGTTGAAACATTTCCAAAAATGGGAATATATGGGTCGATTTTGGGACCCCATTTATCCACTTGTAAGTGATAATGACACTTTATATTAATTAAGTTAAAGTAAATACAAAAATGACCGAAGCATATATCTTTTAGTAAAACAATTATTACATAGGGTTATATATGTTATAATTCCTACTATAAATATTAATTAGAAAGATAAAAAGATTTCCTACATAATGTTATTTTATTTATAATTTTTATACATTGAATAAGTAAATTTATTTATGACACAATAATGATAGAGTATTTTCCTTATTAATGAAAGAATCAAATAATTAGTATTATAAAAGTTAAGATAAATATAATTTGAAAGTTTTGATGACATAAAATAATTTTATTGGTTAATATGACATGTTAGGATTTCTTAAATGAATTTTTTTAGAAATAATAAAGTTGTTAAGTCTTTAAAAAAATCAATTATTAAATAGTGTCAAAATTGACAAAAAGGTGTTTTTAAAACAAATATTATATTATTAATTGATATTATATTCCTAAAAATCTAATGTTCGGCCAAAGGACTAATATAATGATAGTTTTATTATTAATGTACCACTTGGGGTCTCTTGGAAGTATATATTAATTTTATTAACTATATAATATAAAAATACAAAGATAAATGGTAAATGTCAAACTAATTAACTAAGAGTTAAAACTAAAAGATAAGGTTAATATAGTGAACCCAACCTATCTAACACCAATTAGTTGAGTTTTTTTACGTATCCCAACCTTAAACTTTAAATAATCCACTTTTTAGAAATTAGAAACCAAATATGAATTTATTGTAAAATAATATTTCTAGCTTTTCCTAAGGTGCCCCTCACCCCTCTTATAAAAGGGCACTCCCCCTTCTCACTAATTCACACTTTCAAAGCCTTTTGGCTCAGCCAAAACTTGCCCAAATATTCTCTCAACTTCCCTCAATTCATCCTAGAGGAATTAATTTAGTCATAAATCCATCTTAAGGAGCCCTTTTGATCAAATCAAACGGAAGAACCCAAAGAAGAGGTAATGTTTTCAGCACCCTCTTTCAAGTTCCTTTCTTCTCCAACTTCTTCTTTCCTTGTTATTTCCATTATAAAATAAAAACTATTGTATCTTATATATACTGTGATGTTATTATAAATATTCTACAACCTTATTCAGTATTCTATCCATCCTTTGAATGACATGTCATCATATGTGCATACGTACGGCTTACCGTCTCCACGTCGTGGTGTAATTTTTATTCAAAACATTATTTTTTTGGATCGGTATGATAATGATGTGTAATTGATATAAATAATAAATATAACATTATAATGATATAACATCCAATTATATATTATTTTAATATCAAAAGAATGATATTTTCTCTTATGCGTACATACAGACTACCGTCTCCATGAATGCGATGAGATTCATTCACCATCGTATCCATGAAAGTCTAATTATCATTTGATGATTAAAAATAATATTTAAGGACTTAATATCATTCTGGATATGAATAATATACAACCTATGGATAACAAACATGTATTATGTAACAAAACATATAAAAGAAAACGAGTAAGTGAACACCCGAAACGACGATAATAATAAAATATTATTAACAAAACAATATTAAAAGATCATATATGATATCATATTTATGTATACGATTATTGTATAATTTAATAACAATGATTTAACTGTTATACAGGAGGTTAAACTACCCTTGACCAAGGAAAAGTCCAAGGTAAGGGTTTATTTCACAATCTCTTCATTATCCGAGGTTGTTTATACGTAATTATCTACTGGGACCTCTTTATCATCCACATCTATGTTTCTTAAAAATGTATTTCAAATAATTATTACTATTTTACAGACTATGGGTTAAAGTCATTTATACCCTTGTTTTAATTTTTATAAAAAAATTATAAAGTAATCTTTTCGTCATTTTCCAAACAAGGTCCTTTTAACCTTTTCGACAGAATTAAGGTAAGAATGTATCTTTTTAACTTATACGGCGGGTGCAGCTATTTTCCACCGTTATAAAATCTTATAATAATCCATTACAATTTAATAAGGATATTTTCAAATTAAATGTTTTATAATTATGTGACTTTTAAATGATTTCAAAAAAAGAGATATTTCTCTCAAATAGCTTTGATTTCATCTATGTCAACATCCTTTGATGGATTTTAAGCTTATTTGAAGTTGGTTTATTATGATACAAAACTTCCATATTTTATTGAAGGTTTTTGTGATATTTTTTACTATGGGTGTGTTATTTTTATACCATTAATGGTTTTTGGAGAAAGTATTGACATTTCGTATGCTAGTTTTAATATGAATATTTATGTTATATTTAAACCTGTTCATATGAGGAATGCATTGGACTTAATAAGTGATGGTTGGAGCCCGCTACAACTCCTCGATGCATCGGTAGGTCTCATGAGACAAACTAGTGTCTTGGCACAAGGCCTTGAAAAAATCTTATTTGTAGTCTTGGAACAAGTCCTTAACTATGTGGTTATGATAGTCTGGCATTATGAATTCCGTCATTATGAAAGTGGTTATTGATATTGCATGTGATTATTAGACTAGTAGAATATCCATGTGAATAAGTAAATGGAATCATTTCATTTTATCTTTTCCATATTATTCTTAATTTCAATTTTAAAAATCTTTTGTTTTATTTATACATTGCCTTAAATGTTTATGCTTATTTATGAAAGTCTCTGCTATATTTTTATCCTCACTAAACATCTGAGCTCACCCCTTTCGTTGTTTTATTTTTCCCAGGATGTGAAGAAGTATTTTATGAATGACCTGCAGAGATAATATGAGGGGATATGAAGACAATATTTTGTTGTAGTTGTTTTTACTTTATGATGTAATGTAAGAATTATGAATATATCTAGTGTTTCCAAGGCTACTAAACTAATAAGTCTTTTGAGACTTGTTATTTTGTGATCATGCCAATATTATGTAATAATGCACCAACTCTGGGTAACTGGGGTTGGGGTGTTACAGTATATAAGATTTAAAAATATGCGCATAATCCTCTCAGGTAACTGATTAAAAATATATGAGAGTATTTCATGGAAATATATTAAAAAATTATTTGTCTTATCTTGAATTTCCTTCACTTGAAATTTGAAAAGGATTTATATTTATGCATTAATCTAAGGTCAGCAAATGGTTCAAAATTTTTCCTATTCATTGTCCTAGATTCAAATGTTGTAAATTAATTCAACTTAATATTAATATGTATCAAAAACCAAATGAATAAAAAAATAAGCACATATATAATTTAACGAAGACACAAATTTTGAGAAAAAAATTAAAATCCTAATCTACAAAGGTAACCACTCCCCCCACACACATTTAAATGATGTAATATCTTTAATACATTCAAGTAAATTCATCATAAAAATAAAATTTCAATAGATTCACATCAACAAAAAAATGTTTAGTTAGAAGTAAAACTTGACTAGTCTTCATTGACAAATAATTTGGAGGAGTGTGAACACCTCTACTAGTTATTAGAGAAATGTTTCATGGAATTTCTTCAGTTAGTGATCATTAATAGTTAATGGGTTCTTATTTACTTATTTTACAACCAAAAAAGTACAAAAAAGTTACAAATGAGTAACTTTAATTGGTCATTATTATATGGAGTGAATTTTATCTAGAATAAACTTAAGTCTTGAACTGTATAACAATAATTAGTCTTCTGGATGCATGTTATTTGATTGAAAAGACATATCATGATCAACTAAATTTATTTATTTATGAATTATATAATTATAATAAGAATATATTCCAATTTTATATAAGAATTTCCACTATAATTTCCTTTATTTTATAGCTCTATCTAGGTTCATATTTATATCCCTCACAGCTCAATTTTCTTGGTGTGCTAACTCCATGGGGGAGTGACTACTCTCTCCATAAATTAATTTCTATGAGACGATTCCTATGGGTGTTTCATAGGATTTTATATTATCCCATTATGTTTTTCAAATCATTATCTCTATTATTTTCTATTTAGGATTATATTCTTTTCCAAAATTCCCTATATTTCTCTATTTGAAACCATATCTTACTTGTTTCTCTATAGATGGTAGGGTGTTGATGTTTTGTGATATAATCCATATATTATTATTAAATTTTCCATGGTATGGTTTCAAAATTGGTTTCATTGATCACTAATGATGTCTATTATCACTCGAAACCTAAAAACAATCTTATTCCTAACAGGATGACCCAAAAATATAGCATCATTGGTTTTGATGGCCTTATATTCCACACATTCTGAAATATATTCCATAGAAAGTATAATATATGTGTTTCCAAATGACATGGGAATGGATATAATGAAATATATTAAAAAACATTAACAAATACACAAAATATAATTGGTTTTGGGGGAATTTCTTATTTTTTTAAATATTTCAAGAAAAATATCACTTTACACTTTTTTATAAAATTGATTAAGATATTTGAATAAAGTTTCCAAATAAATTCACATTTCCTAAAAAATCTTGCAATTATTTGAGGTTAAAAGTGGCCTCCACAAGAAAATGTATGACATGAATCAATTATATATTGTATTTACCTTATAGGAAAACATCTCTTTATCATTTGATCATTATATATTTTCCATATATAAGGATCTTCTCAAATGTTAAAATTTTGATATTTTTTTGAGTTTTTGAATTTGTTTGGGGTTCAAGTTGGATAGAACTTTAAAAG
This sequence comes from Viscum album, assembly GCA_963277665.1. NCBI lineage: Eukaryota > Viridiplantae > Streptophyta > Magnoliopsida > Santalales > Viscaceae > Viscum > Viscum album. Next base: position 696,706,514 of record OY728131.1, read on the forward strand.
TTACAAGATAATTTATCATGCCGATATAACAATATAACTTTCCATATATTAAATAAAAATTATCACCTAGAAGGTGATCATTTAGTGTTTCTTGGTTTATAATTTATACTTTAGTGGTATTGGGTAGTCTACTTGGGTGATCGACCATTTGATTCTCTACTTATTTTTGATGTTTTATTTTCATGTCAAACTTCAACAAAAGTAGTATTTATCTAACTATCCAAGGATTTGAGTCTTCCTTCTTAATCAAGTATATCCAGGATACAATATCAAAGAATATCATGAAACTAAATTTCTCAAAATTTAAAAACCATGTTATTAAGAATGTATTCTTTCAAAAAAAAATCAATGTTTTTCAAGAAACAATAAAATGAGTTTCCAAAACATTGTAAATTCATCCAAAAATACCTCTAAGAAATATATAGTGAACTTTAAAAATATAAGTACTACAAAACATTTAAATCTACCATGTAAATTTCATATCCCAAATGGAATTTTACTTTAAGAAAAGGTTATAAAGATACATCTAAAGATTGTATCTTCTTGGTCCTCTAGAGTAATGGGTACCTAAAAATATCCTAAAAATTAATCTAAGATGCAATAATAAGTTTTATCTACCAAGATTTATAATATATGATCAATAAAATAAATAGGGAAATTATATTTCATAGTAACTAAATTTAGCTTTTAATAATCTATAATAACTCTCATGTTTTTCAAAATTATAATAGGTATCAAATAATGTTTCTCCTCCTTTAGAATGGTTATTCTAGTTTTATTGGGAAATACATGGATGGGGATGACCCATTATGAATAAACAACTTTCTAAATGATATCTCCTATTAATAAAATCTTTATATAATTTTTCACCACCTCAATTATATTGGATTTAGCCTCCTTTAGGGCTAACCAGTAGGTCAAGATTTCTTCATAAGTATAATTTTATGTGATCATATTTTCAAATTAATTCTTGGTATTTTACAAAAATTTATTCATTTTTCTTACCCAATATCATTATAAATATCAATTAAATTATATTCTTGTTTATGGGGTAGGTTTTTGGCTATTATGTCTGGTAAATTTTCATCATCAATTAAGTGCACTTACTTCAAATCTATGGGTTTGGGTTTAAATTAAATATTAAATATTGTTATAAATATGAAATCAACATTTAGGTGTCTCATGAAAAATAATTTTTTTTGATCAAGATGAAATATAATATCCCTCGTCGTAAGATATAAAATTAAATCCATCAAATAACTCATAAGATATTGCTTCCTCCACACTAAAAATTGATTATTCACAATTATGGAAAACATCATTCACCATGGAATTCTTAATCATTAATTATTTTTCTAAGTATAAAAAATCATGTTACATATATACATATTTTATGGGTTTAGTATCCTCAATATGGGAAATTTTATGGGGTTAATGTTCATCTTAAGAGTGCTTTATGGAGTCAATGATTTTGAAATATATTTCATTATCTCTAAACTCACTGGTGAGTTTTCTTTCATGCACATTGATGATCTTCCTGGATATCTTCAACGAGGGTCTACCAAAAATTATTGGTGATTATTTTATGTATCTATATTTTTACCTGATGATTACATAAAAGTATACTGGGAATATCAAATTTCAGACTTTCACAATGACATCTTGCAATCCTCCTATAGTAAAAATAGAATATTTATTTACAATATGCACAACCAATCTTGGGGGACTCAAGTATATAATATATAAAGATAAAAACATTGAATGGGGTCTAAAATTTTTGTAAGTACATAATTCATCTGTAAAATTTATAGAACCAATAGTTAAAGTTATAAATATTATCCCTGTATCTTGAAATATTTTTAGGATTTTGGGTGTGATAAGGGTTGAGACACTTCTTCCAAATTAATTATTTTATTACCTTGAAGCATCTTATTTTTATTTAAAATATATTTAAGGAAAATGGTATACTTAGGAATATAATTGAGATCATATAAGAGAGGAATATTAATTTCCACTTTCTGGAAAGTTTCTAAAATTTCCCTTCCGATTTATTCTTCATAAATTTTCTTGGATTGAATCATTGTTGTTGGGAATAGTAGTAGTAGGTCCTTATTCTCTCTTTACTAGTTTTTCAATAATGTCTATTATATTTTCTTCCACCTTGGATCATATCTATCATCTTAAATATTTTATTCTTCCTAGGGATCTTTTAAATTTTTCTAAGTTCCTATATCAGTTGGTTCTAGTTGGTTAGGTTCATCTCCTTACAAAGCTTTCCCTTTCGTTTCCAGTTTTTCTTGTTATGATTTTTGTTTCTCATATCATTCCTCTTCACTTCTATGTTGATTTTGTTCAAAATGTGGTGTTTTCATGGGGTGAATCTAATTTTTACTTCTTATGGTTATCATTATCATATTATACTTGGGGATAGGGAATGTTTGAGTTTATATCATGCCTGATTTCTTAAACAAGGATTCCAAAATATTGTAGAGTTGGTTTTTTAATTTCTTAACTTTATTCCTTATCTTTTCAACTCCAAATTAATATTGTGGTTATACTAGGGGCTGTGAACTGGTAGATAGTTGTTTATAGGGTCTGTTTTTATATAATATAGAGGGTTGTTATTTTTAATAATGTAGGTTATAAGAATAATTGTAATTTTATTGGATAGTTAGTGGGTTTTGGTAAGGTGGGTTTTGTTTGAAATTGTTTTTCTATGAGAAAAGGGGTTTTAGTTGGTATTAATTATGAAAGGATGGCCTAGTTTTCTCTTAAAATTCCCAAATACAAACTTAAACTGAAATATTCTACCATATCCATGATTTTCTTACTGAAATTTCCTTAGATGAAAGGATTCTGCATAACTTTCCATTCCCTACACTACAGCACACAGGTTATTAAAATGGTTAAATGATTATCATAAACCTCATACATTAAATGGTGATTTTAGATAACTTTTCTATTTCAAATCCATATATTTTACAAATATTTTTATCTATTCAATTGTGTATTCTAAAAATGGATATGTTTCAGGTGTTATTACATCATGTATTCTTCTTATGCCAGTACCTTTTATACCAAATAGTTGATAATTTTGTTTAATATTCTCAATCTGTCCATTGGCTTCTTCAAGAAATTTATCTATCAGGTATCCTCCAAATGATGAATCTATAAATTTTGTATAATTATCCACTGGATCACGATAAAATAATACTAGAAAATGGTGATCCATTATATCTTGATATGGGAAACTGGTACATAACTTTTTTAACCATTCTCAATACTCATAGAGAGTTTCTGTAATAGCTTTTTTTATGGAATATAGTTTATCATGGATGACTATGATCTATGAGGTAAGGAATGATTTCTGAAGTAATTATTCAGTTGGTAATCCCAGTCATGAATATCCTCTGGTTTCACTCTATATAACCATTACTTGGATTATCCTTCAGGTGAAAAGGTGAATTCTCTCCACTTTACATGTTCTTCATCCACTCCTTAGGGATTTAATGTAATGAACACAAGTGAAAATTATTTAATTTATTTGTTTGGGTATTCACCTACAAAACCATAAAAATTGATAATAATTGAATCAATCTTGTTTTTAAGTCAATGTCATTTTGTAATTATGGCATATAAATTTGAATATTATAATTTATGAAGTATGGTTCATAGAGGTCTCTTGTGGTTTGATTTTGATTTACATCCATGATTATGGGATCACTGTGAACACTTATGGTTTCACTTGAGTCCAAAATGGTTATTTATTTATAGTCATATTTTATTTTAAGTTTCCTAAATCTGGTTAGAAAATTTCTTTTAATTTAATGCTCAAATTCAAAATTTTATTGATTAAAGGATTAGATTATGAAAATTATAGTTTACATTTTTTTATTTTTAGAACTCTATTTTAAAAAATAGTGCCAATTTTTATGGCACACCTATCATGGGATATGGAGAAATAAATTTATACCAATTTTAAAAATATAATTAGTGTGAAACCTATATTTTCTCTTAGAGTGGAGTGCTCAAAATCATTTTTTACTTTTTTGGTTAGAAAAAATGGTTCTTTTTGAAATTATTTGATTTAGGAAAATAAGCAAAATCAATGTAATAATTTTTTTTAGAAATAAAGATAATGAAAATTTTATGGATATAGGGTTGGATTTCCTTTTACAATGTTATTATAGTATTTAAAATGGTTTTACTTCTTCTCTTATTACTTTATAAATGAAATACTCCACAATTTATTTCTCAATCACCCTTGGTTAAAGGTTATTATGGAGACTTACTTAAAAGTTGTTACTACTTATTCATAATAAAATCTTATATATGTGAAAAGATGAAAAACTAATCCTAAACTAATAATTCAATAACCAATAGGGTATTGGTATTAATAGTTAACTAATAAATAACTTACTACATTTACACATGGTTCAGAAATTTCTAGACACTTACTATATAGCGCAACATGTTCCATCAAGATAAGATGCACTGGGTGGATAGAGAATAAAAGTGATCAACCTAAATAAAAAATATTGAACATGTATAAGAATCCAAATAAAAAATTATTATAAAGTATCAAAAAGAAATTAAAACAAAAAATCATTCAACTTAAGAGAGTTTTTATTCAACGAAAAAAGTACTCAAACATTACAAAATATCTCCTTCCATGCATTTATCACTCATAATATTACACCTTAATCCAAATTTTTACTAAGAATAAGGGTTAATAATGGTTCATGAAAAAATAAATTAAATAAAAATAATAAAGAAAAAATATATATCTTCATAATTAGTCACAACAGATCTCAAAAAATGCACTAATGAGATAAATCCCCCATGAGCAGTGGCCTTCAGTTCCTTTTATAAATACTTGGTTTCCATTTTTTTATCATGTTCAAACTATGAGATCCATGATCCTTTAAAATATTTATTTTTCATTTTCAATTATGGATTACCTTCCTCTTTAGAGACTTTAGATATCTATGTCATCCTTTCTTACTGAAAATATAGAGCTTCTTTAACTTTAATATTAATTATAATATAATCCACATAAAAAATCCAAGTGACCACCTCTGAGTGGTTTCATGAATTTTGATATGGAATCCTAAAGCATATACTTTAAATACCAATAAATCCACCTTACAACACCTTTAATAAAATAGGTTAAACTTTCATAGATATAAAATTATTTATCTACTACCTGAAAAATTCCATATTTACCTTGACATAGCTTTTGTATAATTATATTAAATTTTACATACCTCATTTTCAGTATTATATACCTTTACATAGCATATTTCACACTAATATTACCATTCCATAACTCACTTTTACCCTTTTGCTTCCAAATTTTTCAAAGAATATATACTTAAATAATTTTCCATAAGATAATTAATTTATGGATGGCAAATTCTTTTATTGTTCAAAAAATTCCTTTTCAATTTTCATTTTAATTTCCCAAATTCTATTACATGCCTCAAAAATTATCTTATATGTTTCTTTTATAAATGAATTATCTTATGGAGGTTCCCTCATAAAAAAAATTATTTTATTAGAGGTAAATTTTCATCTCAATTTCTATATAATTATCTTATTCATCTCTCAATTCACATACGTGTAAGTTAATTTATTTATACCATAAATAAATTGACTTATGTGTAGATAATTCTATTATATATTTTTCTTGACTTCTATACAGTTTTTCAAAAACATCCTCAAATGTTTCTTGATCTTTTTTAAATGAATTTAAAACTTTTAAAATCACCTATGGAAATCCTTTAAAAACATTAAAATACAAAAAATATTTAGGTTAGGATTTATTCTAAAAATTACAATGATTATATAATAAATTAAAATAAACTTTTAATCCATTTAATAATTAAATTCCATATTCAATTAAATAATTCATTATAAATATTTATAATTAATTATCTATAATAATTCAAATATCAATAATCTAAAAAAACTCATCGAGTGGTGTCAACCTACTAAATCCTCTTTAAACGGGAAATAAAAAATCTATGGATTGATTTTTTTTATTCCTATAATAAAAATACACATGATATACCACACAAACCCTGGTCAATTATATCTTAAAATTGATTAAATCAATAAAAATTAAGAATTAAATTACTTACCTCAACTAAAAAAGTGTGAAGCTTTTTACAATATGCATTATTTATCCTACTATATGTATGATGAAAAAATACCCTTATTTAAGAAGTAGGTACACCATACTTAAGTTGAATCAAAACTTAAATCTTTAAGACAATCCCTATACAATCAAATGAAACCAATGAAGAAAATAAATAGAAAACTAGGAGAAGAAATTTCTTTAGATTAATGAAAAGAAAAAAGATAAAATATATTTTTACCAACAATATAAAATGAAGTGGAAAGCAAGTGGAAGACAGTTAGTATCTCCTATTTTGACCTGACTAAAGGACACCACCGGGGAGTTCTCTAATTCTAAACCCCAAAAGGCACTAAAATTACTCCATTTAAAGAATATCAGATCTGGTAATCACTTGGTACCTAGTGGAAATATACCATATACCTAATAACTAATCGCCACCAATTGGTCAATGGATCTTCTAATGGGTTGTACCACGGACTATAATAATGTCCTGAACCCGATGCCTCTCAACTAGATACCCCATTCTATTGGATAAACTTCTACATCAACACTATCTTCCCAATAACTTTTAAATTTATACCAATCACCTCTACATTATCCAAAAGGAATAAAAAATCACACTTACCCAAATCTAATAATTCTATTTAAAACCTAAAACATAAAATACCCCTGACTCTAATTTCCCTGGAGCACTGGAGTCTAGTTTCTCTCTGATTTTACCAACAAACAAATGCGAAAGTAATTACTCAAACACTCTCATTATTCTTTTATATTACTTTGATGATATATTCTTTGATTCTTGATTTAAATTTTATAATTTATTGATGATTACATTATGGACCTAAAAGGATTTTTTTCCTGTGGTTTTATTTAAAGGGTTACAAGTTTCATTTTTTCAGTAATGTAATTTTTTATTTTCCTTACCTTTTATGAAAATTATTTAATCTTTTTGATTTAGGATATATTGTAAATCCTTTATTATTTAACACTAATTCTATAATGAAAGTTAGGTGATATCTATTATTTATTTGAAGTCTTATCAAATTTTCTCATATGATTTATGTAAATTCTCTATGAGATTTTTGTATTGTTTGTACTCAATAAAATGATAATTGAATTCATTTTGGTGAGGATTAAATTAGATGAATTAATTTAGTTAAAGTGTTTTTTACACATATGATAAACTAATGTAATTTTCTTAATGATAATAGAATTTCTAATTATTTGGTATTTAAGAGATATTAAATATGAGGAATGTATTATCATTATTTTATAAAAAATAATGGGGTTTTTGAAAGGAAACTAGGGTTTTAAAATTCAATGGAGTTGTTTTTAATCATTTTTAAGTTGTTAGTATTTTATATTGGTGTTATGTGAATTTTCTTCATTTAATGGAAGTATATAAATTGTTATTTTTTATATAATCTGATATCATGTGCTGGAAGTTACATTTTTTGGATTAAAATGTATTTTTTTATGTTAAATTCAAGATATTTATTAATAAATAATGAAATTTGGATACTATCATAATAAATGGTAATTTTTAAAATAAAAATGTTTATTTTTTAAAGGGTTCTTGAAATAGATCATTATTAAAAGTATTTTATATGAAAAAATTATTTATTTAATCCTATTTTAGTATATATTTAAAAGACTCATTTTTATTTAAAATGGTGTTTTTATTAAATATTTTGATTTTCAAGATTGTGTTATAGACTTTTTGTGTTATGTATTGATATAAAAATGATTTAAATTATATCAATAATGAAAAAGAGGGGTTTAATAAATTAAATAATGACTGTTTTTAATTTAAAAATGGGGATATTATTTGAGGTGTTTAAAATAGATTATAAAAATTGAATATAATAGCTAAAAAATTATGTTTAATAGTGAAACAAATTTGTTTGTTTCATTTATTGTATATTAAATTTCAAGATGATAAGTAAGTTCTTTTTTGGTATTGAAATTTTTAATTTAGAATAGTTGTATATGATGAAAATTATTTATTTTTCTTAGTGAAATTTTTTTTGAATAAAAAAGTTAGGTTTTGATTTATCTAAAGGGGTTTTGTATGACATTGATTGTTATAATCTAAAATTTATAATTGATTAATATGTTCAAAATGATAATGATAATTATGATATTTTGGTATATAAATTGTAGAAATGTAAATGCCCCGATCATGGTTAAAAATTAATAGAATCCTTAAGTTAATCTATGACATGATGTAATACTTGAATTAGAATAGGCTATGTATTGGGCCATGATATATAATATATCATAAGATTTTAAAGGTATTTTGTTGTAATATAATTAAAATTTTCTTATGTTTCAAAGGGACACAATATGAGTTATGTGTTTGTAAGGGATATAATATGTGCCTTGTGTTTGGTTAGGATATGATACGAGCCATGTTTTTAGATATAACATACATTAGTGGACATATTAACCATCCACCGGTATTAGATGAATAAGGTAAAAATAGTTTTTGGGTGTCTTGATAAGAACCTTATTTTTTTAAATATGTGATTTTTATATTTTAAAATCATTATATAGTATTACACCATTCACATAAGATCGTGTCAGATTATAGGTGATTATCAAGATCAAATTATTTTGTTCTAATATATTTTATCAAACACTATATATACACACCTCATGTGTGTAAAAATATTATTCATTATGTAGTAGGAAAGGGAAAGGGTCCTTTGTAGATATGAGTTAATGTTTGGTGATGTTAAGGAGATTTTTTTCTAGTTATTATGGAGTTATAGAGTTGATATGGTTTATGTATTTCAATTTGTAATATTATAATTGTATTTTATTATAATAATTATTTTCATAATTAGGGTTATGCCTTATTTGGTTTCATGAAATTTTTACACATTAAGGATATTATATGAAGATTTACTTTTCGATGATAAATGTTTTATTTCACTCTATTTTTACCATTTTTTTTATTATTGATATTTTCTATTATGATCCATTAGAGGGTAAATCAAACCTCAATAAATAGAAAATAAACTTAATACTAGTAACCATCCTTGGATTATCTCAAAAATTATTTTTTTTATTGTATTAAAAAAAATTCACACATACAATGATGACAAATAATTTACATTAAAAGAACTATAGTGATTACATGTAATCAGTTAATAAATCAAAAGAAAATGTGTCAACCTCAACTAAAATTCAAATTCATATTTACTATATTTAAATTATTGATTTATGGATCAAGTGTAATTTGTTCCTTGTACATCAACCTTGTCTTGTTGGATATAGAAATACAGATCTATTACAAGATAAATCAGATCCTGATTCTTAACCTTATTCCTCAGTTCCCTTCCTATTTGGATTCTTGTTTTGGGGGGAAATTAGCCTCTAAGTATCTCTTGGATGCCTTTATTACTGAGGAGATTAAAACTATTCAACATAGACACTATAGAGATCAAAATTTGACGTTATTCTTGAATTGATCCATCTTATCTAGCATGATTGAGATGTGGAATCCCATTCTCAGGGGGGTAGTGAGGCATTTTGGTTTACCATGTCTTCTCCAGCCAAATAAAAGGGAGAAAATTCATTATTATTTAAGGAAGAACCTTCCCCACAACAATATTCAAATATTATCATGCCCTGATCATTATCTATGTATGAGGATTATAAATTGAGAGAATAATTCATTATTCCTATTTTTTATGGGATCAATCATCCTATAACACCGTTAAGGGTTTAACTTTTTAATCATCAACATACACTAGAGCCTAAAGGAAAAAATGAGGAACCTAAATTGTGGCCGATTTAATCCCAACAAAATACCCTATGTCTTATGAGACCTTATGTGAATCTAAAGAATTTGGGTGATTAGCTAGAGAATATTCATAAACTATGCATACAATAGTTATTGGTTAATCTATAACATTACCATACAAGATGAGGGTATAAGGTTTGATATTTAAAGGTGCTATTATCTCATACTGATGATGATGACCTATGATTCTATGTTTCCAACAACTGAAGGTATAGTGACATTTGTGACCATCAGATGAGAAGAAACCCACCACTATCTCAAAATAAATTCATTTTTAGATTCTTCCCACCCCATAATCCTTGGTTCAGATGAAATTGGGGAGAAGATGAGATATATATATTCACATAAATATGTGACAATCCATATTTCCACAAACATAGTTTATGATCATCAATATGCATAAACAAACTGACCAAATTGATGATATTTAGAATTCAAATGGAGGGAAAAAATTATTGTATTAGAATCCACACCACATCATGATTTCTATCTCAACCCTTACTAAAATTCCCCACCCATTTTAAAATAAATAACCTTTTATCTTCAATAATTTTCACTTATTATGGAAAAAAAGTGTAAAATCACAGTCTAAAAAATATATAAATAAAGAAGGGGACGATCGAGAACACCTACCACCATTGGTGTCCAAAAACCCCCAACATTATTAATAAATTATATAAATAATCTCATAGTAGGATTATCCAAATAAAACCTAATAATAATGGTTTCTCAATGGAATGTTGCTACCTCCTAAAATTATGAAACTGAAATAGTGATGGATATAGATCTCATGAAATAAGAAGCTCCCTTAGGTGTCTTATGGATTAGGGAATCAGTGGATCCATTGAGTAAATAGATTTGGGGATGTGATGTCATATAAAATATAATGATAATGATAGTGGGGTATTTATCAGTCCAACCATAGAAATGAACTGGTCTGACCCCACTGAGGTGGAGAATTCCAATGAGGTGACAATCAATAATTGTCATGAAACCCCTAGGATAGGATCTGTCACAAACCAAATCTAGTTGCCACCAAAACCGGTACCAAACCAAGCCCGTGACAAGGTCCGAAGGGCATTCCCGATCCCCATGGGCTGGCATAAGTGCCCGAGTATCATAAAATGTGAATTGGGAATGATTTACCTGTGTTTATAAACTTACAACAGTCAAAGAATCCAATAAAAAGAATCTGGATTTTTCAAACCAAAACATATTTTGAAAAAATCAAAACTGAATTACATATTTTAAAACAACTCAACAAGACTATAACAAAGGTACAAAACCAAAAGGAAATATCCCAAGAACCCTCTTGGAAAAGGGCACCGCCCTCAAGCCATCTCTATAAGACTTCACCACCAAGGACCTGCAAGATACTCGAACCACTGTCACTAAAAATAGTACCCAACCTGCGACAACAAAAATAACCAAATATACTTACACCCAAGGGTGTAAGTATGGTTTGATCCAATACCCATTAGGATACCACCACTAAGATATTCAATTTGATAAACATTCAAAGACGAAAAACTTGCAAGTTTTCATAAACAAGAAATGCTAGTTAAAATCTATAAAAGATACAACTTAAAAATTAAAACATTATTCAAGTGGGCTATCATTAGAAATCAACACTATTAAAAATAATTTCAACACTACTAAATTTTCTAGCCAACCATATTGTATGCTCACAGTAAGCACAAAGTAACTTATGAGCATAAGCAATAGGAAATAACCCCTAGGCACTAGCTCAATGTGGGTCCCAGGTACCTCGTATCTCGGTGAATGTAACCATCATAAATATCTGTTCTCGTAAACTAGCCACTAGTAGGGAACATACCCATAACCTAGTGGTCCCCCATCGTCATCATCATAGTTTAGTTAGAGTTGTATGCGTCAATCTTGCTAAGTGAAACTGAGGCCAAACCTCACGGGATCACTAGTATACTAGTACATGTCCACCCACCAAGATACCTTAGTTTCCCTCTTGTGCTCAATAAAGTTCAACAAGACAATAAGTATAATTTACACATGAAAATATCATTTTTACATCAAATCTTCACCAAACAGAACACATTTACATCACACAATTCACAAAATCCACTTTTTCATTAAAATGAATTTTGAAATCATACACACACCAAAATAGCACACAACACTTTTCATGTCACTTAAACACTTAAAAACATCCTTTAAACATTTTTATAAAACATTTACAAGGTTATAAACATCACATAACAGCCCAAACACACATTCCACATAATACCCTTTTTAACTTCAAAATCATTTTATCATCAAACTTACACGAAACAGCCCACAAACAAGTTTCACCCCAATATCACAATTTAATAAAACATTTCAGAAATTTATAAAACATTATCAAAATGTTTGACATATTAAAACATCACTTAACCTTTCAAAAACCCATTATAGGTGAACACTCACACCAAACAGTACACATGCACCCCTTTCCCACTTGGTTTAACCAACTAAAACATTTACAATTTTCATAAAAAGAACCCAAGTGGTGTAAATATGTCTTGCACATAAAACCCATTTCAAAACCCACATTTAAGACCAAAACCATACCAATTCCTATCCAAAACAAAATTGGTGTCCCTAGAGAAATTTATAAAACTGTTTTCAAGTGTTATAAAATCACCTTGAAAAATACCACCAAAGATACAAATCAAAACACACATTTTCATAAAATTCTCTCAAGATGTATAACATTGTTTTACACATCAAACATATTCAAAAAACCTATTATTAGGCCCACATGACACTAATACATTACCAAACCATAATTTTCAGGAAAAAAATGATTTATTAAATCAATTCCATAAGTTATAAACTACACCCAAATAATACCCCTTGTGTTACACATAAAAACACCCAATTTCTAGTTAAAATTAAACTCTAAAATTAAACACTTAACCAAATAAATCATAAACAGTTTTCACACCACACCCAACATATTAGGAATATGAAAAATGAGTAAATACTGCAAGACAACTCATCAATAATTGTTTACACATGGAACCACCTACCTTTTATGTCAAAATCCTCAAAACATGGTGTGAAACATCAACTGATCCATCGCCGCACCACAAGGAAGATAAATCCGGCCCTAGAACACAATATTTTACCAAAAAGACACAAAATCAAATCCTAGGTTAAAAACCCGAATGTCTGGATATTTTAGAACATAATGGAAGAGGGAGGAAACCCTAAGGGAAAAGGAAGAAACCAAGAAGGAATCACTTACCTTGAAAAATATTGAAGAAATCACCCCAAATACACCAGTATCTGAATTTTCAAACATCTAACCATTCAAAGGAGATTCTAACAATGTTTAAGATATAATTTAGGAAGTTAAATGGGGGAAAACGAGTGAGAAATGAAGGAGTTATGAAATGATCAATTTACCTCTTCAAATCTGGGCGGTTTGAGAAAGTTATAGAAGTTTCATCTAAATTCGCGATGCAACCAAGTCCCAAAGAGGGGTAGGAGAGCATGGGGGAGCGCCTTGGGTATGTGGGCTTTGGTGAGAGTTGTAATCACCAAACAAACATAAATATTGAAGGAGATATTAAAGTATTAAAAAATATTTTTAATGCAGGAAATGAGCTTTCAGGCAGGCCCAATCCCTTAAATAAAAACCCATATCCACCATGATTATGGATTCTTAAATAGTCCAAATTAATATGGTGGTGTTAATAGGTCAGAGTATGACAATTTTAAATTTTAATGGATGAAAATTTTTAAAAATAAAGGAGTTATAAAGGAATCAAAATTTATTTTTAAATCTGGAATCGGGCTCATGGTTTGGCCCAATTCATGAAAACTCACCCATTCCTCTATAAAAGATTAGGAAACCCCCAAAACAAAGCAAGAATGGAAATTAAAAGAAATTTACCTTTAAAATAAGTCATGTATATGAAAATTCTCCCCACCATGAAAATGTTTCATCCCCAGAAATCCCAAGCAAGGCCAAATAAAAAAACCAAACCCAACCAATAAACAAAGATGTACTTCTTTGAGAAGCTTCGCCCCAGGGGCCAAAACACCTCCAGTGGTCAATTAAGGAAAGATTACTCTCACAACCGAAACATACACCACTTTCCTGAAATTACCAATCACATTCATACATTATCTAAAAATAAAACATCTTAAATACTATCCGAACAAGATTCAAGAAATTCACCCAAACGAACAACAACATTGAACAAGGTAACACTTACCTTACTTTAACTAAACCATTGGGAACTCTCCAATCCCAACATTTACTCAAGGAATATGTTGGTATCTAGATAACTCTGAATGAGACTATCTACCACTAATCCAAGAGCATGGATAAATCTATGTTACTGGTATGGGGGACACAAATTTCCTCTCCACCATAAGAGACAACCAATATATTTTTTCGAGACAGAATTAGGACACTAATAGGGGGAGTCCTCAACAGACTCCTTGGTACGAAGGGTATAATTCCATTCAAAATTTCTGAAGGAACATACATGAGAATCATAGTGGTTCTTCCCACAATAAGAACCAACCATCTTAACTGACCAACATGGGCCGACACAAAAATACCCAAAAATTTAAAGATTTGGGAAGGTCGCACGGTTAGTCAACATAGTTTGTGAAACCGTGCACTAACTATGCATATCATTATTCCCGCATGGATTCTTGGAACATAGTCTCTCTTAATCATGCACAAACCATGTGATCAGCCTTTCTAGCCAAATTTCCAACCATTCTCCAAAGACTCAATGGAAACCAAAGGGGGAGGGAATGACATTGGGAGATGACATGGGTACAAGGCCCTCCACCTATTTCCACCAAACGGGAATAATAGAAGAAATATGATGACACCAAAGGTTTAGACTCTTTCTATCTTTCATACTGAAGATATGACTTTGTACAAGGGTTTGAACGACCCTAGGATTTCCCCTGACTATGAGACAGCTTCTCTCTGAGATCTATGGCTAGAGCTCCAATGATTAAAGCATATTCGTCCTTGCAGTTAGGCTTTGGAAACCCCTTTAATGAGAATTCTTCTTTTGGTGCCATAGAAAACTACACTACAATCCCCAATAAGTTTTCCAAGACATAACACATTCTAAACTCACAATACCCTAACCCAATATTTCACTAAAATAAGGGCTTAGAAGATGCACACACATCAGACCTTGTTTATTCAGGTGTGAAACAATAAAACTAATGAACACCTATAATAACCTTCCTCTAAAATGAAAGATTTTAATGTTTTTCCAAGGGAGACACTCTCCCAACATAATAGAGACTCTCAAAGGATTGCACGAATTTCACCTTTACGGTCAATCGAGCACATGACATCACAAGGTGTCACCAAACATGACCATTGAAACTAATATAAAAAATGCATGGAGAGGGACCTTATACAACATCCAAAAACAGCACATAATTATAGAAAGTGGCCATAATATCCTCTCATGACCAGACTTCCCACACTGGTAGTTTAACGTGAAATCCTTCTTCGAAGAGACTACAAAGGACCCATAGTACCTCTTATACACCATCTAGATACTCATCCTTGCTAAAAACCCCAAACCACTTCCACCTTTGGAAAATCAAGAAACTTAAGAAGCTAAGGTCTCTTTCAATCATCCACGATCAATATCCTGCTACAAGAGGATCCACGAAACCAAGAAAGTAAAGAGCGTAGACTCAATATATAAATATCAAGAAAAATATTCCTTATATTGATCAACTGGAGGGTCTCTAAACGGTGAAACAATCCAGTTTGCACTTAAGTTGTGCACTAACCCTTAATGGGGTGTACCTTATCCAGTGATAGAACCCAATGACAAAACCAAAATTCTCCATTGGTCAAGATATACCACAAAACAGATCCGAACACATTAAGGGAACCATCATAAAGGTGTCCCAAAACATTTCTCAGAAGAGACCACTAACTGGACCCTCAACACAACTTATCGACCAAACACAAACCCAAAACACAGTTCGAACAGGAGGGGTTCTTGGACTCAAAACATCCCACAACATCTACATTTTCAAAAACACATAATACACACCATCCCAAACTAGTCATCAAGACATAAAGTTTTTCTTTTAAAATCATCGATTTGAAAATAAACGGTTCAACGGTTAGCGTATCCACCAATGGTACCCCTTGGGCCTCACACATGCATGTTTCTATGACACACCGGGAACCCCCCTTATATCCTTCCCATAACTCATCCATCCATTCCATTAACCATCCATCATCCCATATAACCCCATGAATGTGGCCTCTCAAGGAAATACTAAAGGTTAAAATAAAAATTCTTTCCACTTTTCAAAACCAAAACAATCAACCAATACCTCATTTTTCTCAAAACTGTTAACCACAAAATCAAACCCAAATTACAACTTAAATTTTTTTTTGAAAGGAATAATCATTTAAATGAAATCTCACTTTCAAATAATATGAATTAATTTCAAAACATATCATCCCATTAAAATCACTTTTCAATAGTTTAGAAAACTATATTGCAAACACTTCTTCAAAACTAACTTTAACACAATTTTATGCTTTCAAAAGAGGTGTAGACACACCATTTTCCATTTTAAAAAAAATCTGAAAACTCATTTCCAAAATTTAAAAAATCAATCCATTCCCACTTTATTAAAAAATCATTTATCAAAACATTACATTTTTTAAAACCATGAAAATCTTCCTTTAAAACTGAACTTCAATGATTTCAAAACTAAAGGACACAAGACAATGCAAGGGAAAACTAGCTTCGGGGGGTGACGTGGAAATATGGTTGGAGTCCATACTCAAATCACTTAACCATCACAGAGAGTGTTATAGGGAAATAACCCCAGCTCAACATGGTTGTCCAGGCCCTACGAGCTCAATGAGACCATTAACCCAACTCTCTTTTCATTTCCCCTAATCATCATCAAACCAACAGAACCAATGGACTCAGATAAGCCCCAACTCCCCTGGTGACTTGAATCACATCATGAGGTGTGGTGATTAGGCGCAATACCCATAACTGGAATTCCATGTCCCAAATATCCTAACTCTATACTATCCCGACTGCTCCCCAAATAACATGACCTAAGGAGTTAACCTGAACCTCCTTTGATACCATTTTGTAACAAACCAAATATGCTTTCCACTAAAACTGGCACCAAACCCAGCACATGATAAGGCCCAAAGGTCATTACCGATCCCCATGGGATGGAGCAAGTGACTAGGTATCATAAAATGAGAATTGGGAATGATTCAACTGTGTTTATAATCTTAAAACAACTAAAGAATCCAATAAAATGAATCTGGATTTTTCAAACCAAACAATATTTTACAAAAATTCAGAACTGAATTACATATTTTAAAACAACTGAAAATGACTATAAAAATGGTAAAAAAACAAAAAGAAACAGCCCAATAACACTCATGGCAAGGGGCACCTCCCTCAAGCCATCTCCACAAGATTTCACCACCAAGGACCTACTAGAAACCCAAACCAATGGCACTAAAAACAGTACCCAACCTGCGAAAACAAAAATAACCAAATCTACTTACACCTAAGGGTGTAAGTAGGGTGTGATACAATGCCCATTAGGATACCATGACTAAGATATTCCATGTGATAGAAATTCAAAGATGAAAAGCTTGCAAGTTTTCATAAACAGGAAATGCTAGTTAAAATTTCTAAAATATGCAACCTAAAAATTTAAACACTTTTCAAGTGGGCTATCATTAAGAATCAACACTTTTAAAAATAATTTCAACACTAATGAATTTTCTAGGAAACCATACCGTATGAATATGGTAATCACAAAGTAACTAATGAGCACATGCAATTGGAAATAACCCATAGGCACTAGCTCGATTTTGGTCCCAGGTTCCTCGTATCTCGGTGAAAGTAACCATCATAAATATTGGTTCTCATGCACGATACACTAGTAGGGAACATACCGATAACCTATTGGTCCACAATAATCATGATCATAGCTTAGTTAGAGTTGTATGCATCAATATTTCTAAGTGAAAGTGAGGCCAAACCTCACGGGATCACTAGTATGCTAGTACATGTCCACCCACCTAGATACTAGGGTTTCCCTCTTGTGCTCAAACAAGTTCAACAATGCAAGAAGTATAATTTACACATGAAAATATCATTTCCACATCACATGTTCACCAAAAAGAACACATGTACATCACACAAGTCACAAAATCAACTTTTTCATTCAAATGCATTTTGAAATCATACACACACCAAAATAGCCCACAACACTTTTTAGATCACTTCAACACTTCAACACATCCTTTAAAAAAATTTATAAGACATTTACAAGTTCATATACATCACATAACTTCCCACACACACATACCACATAATACCCTTTTTACCTTCAAAATCATTTTATCATCAAACTTACACGAAACAGCCCACAAACAAGTTTCTCCCCAATATCACAATTTAATAAAACATTTCAGAAATTTACAAAACATTATAAAAATGTTTGACATCTTAAAACATCACTTAACCTTTAAAAACCCATTATAGGTGAACACACACACCAAACAATACATATTAACCCTTTTCCCACTTGGTTTAACCAACTAAAACATTTACAATTTTCATAAAAAGAACTCAAGTGGTGTAAATATGTTTTGCACACAAAACCCATTTCAAAACCCCCATTTAAGGCCAAAACCATATATACCAATTCCTATCCAAAACAGAATTGGCATCCATAGATACATTTATAAAACCATTTTCAAGTGTTATAAAATCACCTTGAATAATACCACCAAAGATACAAATGAAAACACACATTTTCATAAAATGCTCTCAAGAAGTATAATAATGTTTTACACATCAAACCTATTCAAAAACCCTCTTTTTAGGCCCACATGACACTAATACATTACCAAACCAAAATTGGTAGTCCAAACATGATTTAGTAAACCAATTCAATAAGTTATAAACTACACCCAAATAATACCCCATGAGTTACACATGAAAACACACAATTTCAAGTTAAAATTGAACTATAATATTAAACACATAACCAAATAAATTATAAAAAGTTTTCTCACCAAACCCAACTTATGAGGAATATAAAAAATGAGTAAATACAACAAGATAACTCATCAATAATTGTTTGTACATAGAACCACCTACATTTTATGTCAAAACCCTCAAAACATGGTGCAAAACATCAACCACACCATTGCCGCACCACAAGTAAGATAAATCCAGCCCTAGACTACAATATTTGACCAAAAATAATCCAAATCAAACCCTAGGTTCTAAATCTAACTTCTGGAAATTTTAGAACATAATGAAAGAGGGAGGAAACCCTAAGGGAAAAGGACGAAACCAAGAATGAATCACTTACCTTGAAAAACATTGAAGAAATCATCCCAAATACACCAGTATATGAATTTTCAAACAACCAACCATTCAACGAAGATTCAAAATTTTTATAAGAGATCATTTAATAATTGTAATTAGGGGAAAAGAGTGAGAAATGAAGGAGTTATGAAATAATCAATTTACATCTTCAAATCTAGTCGATTTGAGAAATTCAGAGAAGTTTCATCCAAATTCGTGATGCAACCGAGCTCCACAGAGGGCGCAGAGAGCTTGGGGGCGAGCCTTGGGTATGTGGGCTTGGGGGAAAGTTAAAATAATTGAAAAAACATAAATATTTAAGGAGATATTAAAGTATTAAACAATATTTTTAATGTAGGAAATGGGATTTTGGGCAGGCCTGACCCCTTAAATAAAAACCCATATCCACCATTATTATGGATTCCTAAATGGTAAAAATTAATATGGTGGTGTTAATAGTTCAGGGTATGACATGTAGAAATTGGAATGGACCAAAACTGTTGAAAAATGAAGGGGTTGTAATGGAATCAAATTTAATTTTTAAATCTAGAATTGAGCTCACAGTTTGGCCCAATTCATGAAAACTCGCCCATTCCTCCATAAAAGCTTGGGAAACCCCCAAAACAAAGCATGATTGAAAATTAAATGAAATTTACCTTTAAAATAATTCATGTATGTGACAGGATCTCTCAAACTAGAGGGTCTTTTGTGTTCCTCTTACCTACATTAATCATCCTTATTTTATTGGGGTGTTCGATAGAGTCCATGTGGTGTTTCACCTCAATTTCATATTTATGTTAAGATAGGATATTTCAATTCTCTCTTCCTCCTTCCCTAACTATGATTCCCTTTTATTGAAGTTATGTGAAGTATTACATGGATTTAAAATAAATTTTCATAGTTTTTTCTTAAAAGGGGAAAGTGGGCCTAGATCTTCCTCAATCGAACATTTAAAGTCACATTAAGGTAGGTATATTTTATCCATAATTATATTTTCATATTTATAGTATTTATCAATAAAACTATAACAATATAATTAGGGGAGATTGTATTAGGTAGTTTTGGATTGGTTATTGGACCATGTCTGGGTCATGAATAATAGTAAGGATAATTTAAATAGCTTGTAGATATTTTTGAGAAATTATGAATGTGAAATAGAAATACTAAAATGAACCCAAATTATGATACCATATTTTATTTTATAGTAAAATAAATTTTAATATATATAAAACGAAATATTATAATTATTTAATTCCCATAATCATAAGCCTAGTGTCCTTAGTAACTATAATCATTATTTGTGAGATAAAATATTGCACCGTTTATTTATACATTTCTATATATTCTTAAATCATCTTTAATTAACCCTTATACCTTGTACTAGTCATACTAAACATGTTTTTTTGAGGATTTGTTTCAAATAGAAAATTTAATATTAAAAATCATACTAAAGGATTTAACATGAAAATTATTATCATACCTATTGTTATACTACAATTTTGAATCATAAAAATTATGAGATATTTATAATTCATGATATAAATTAGGAATAATCATTAGAAACAAGTAATTAATGAATATAGATATCATAAACATCTTAACCACAAAGTTATCATATTTATAAGGATACCTTCCATGAAACATTATCATTGTGTGAATTTCCCACTACCATTAACACATACATGGATTATTTAGAGATTAATCACTACCAAATTCATTAGGGGTTATATAATTTTCATCATACCCATTATGTAACTTGACAATAAATAAATAAAATACTAAAAAAATACATAAAATGGTTCATAATAGATCATTCACAGCATGTAATCAATCATTATTCGTAACCCATAAGTAAGGGATATGGGTATGAAGTTACGTAATGACCATTGAAAGGATATTTTGTGTGAGTGTGAATACCATTTAATAAATAAGAGCACATTTAATTAATAGTAGACTTCACATGATATGATAAAACCCCATATATTAGTAAGGTTTCAAAGGACTATGTGAATGGGTTGGTAATTTAACTATTGAATATAATTTTGTGAATGTATATTTTTTAATAATGTTTTAAAATCATTTAATTCCAAGGTAACGAATGTTAAATCCATAAATAAAAAATAGAACACATATATCATATTCAAATTGGAAAGAAAAAAACAATCAAGTAAAAACTCCCAATCTCGTATTATTTGATACTAAAGTTTTACTTCTTCCAATATAAGAATTAAAGATGAAGGTCCTGATAAAGGTTAAAAACATATATCTATATATAATAGGAATATGTGGAATGGTTAAGCTGTGAAACCCACCACTTTAATTATCTTTATATTTTCTAACACATCACCTCCCCTAATTCTTTTCTTTCATGGATCCACCAATTCCCTAAAAATGTCATGTGATGTCATTTCTATATATTTGTATGTTTTTAAAGTTGTGCAATGCATGATTAGAAATTGATCCAACGTCATATATCAACATGTTAGGTGATTCAAATTTTTACTATTAATGGTCCAGAAACATCTCAGTTCATTCCATTAGTATTTACAATAACGCAAATAAATTTTATATATATTCCTTTGAAATAAATTAGAAGTATTATATAGCTTTCCTTACATGAAACCCCAAGTCTAAATGAACAATGACATATTATAACATTTAATACATAGATATTGGATTCGTAAGTGTGACTATAACTAATCATATTATAAAATACATATAGAAATGTTTTCCTTATTCCAAATTTATTGATTAATTTTTAATAAATAATCAAAAAAATTAAATAAAATCATTTCATGATTAAAGGACTTATTTTTCAACATAAAAAAATTAATTTTTTACATATAATTAATTTTTATATATTTATCAATATTTAAAATTTATTTTCATTATATTTATTAATAATTTTTGAATAATCAATCATAAAATAGTTATCTAATGGTTTTTAATGAAGACAAAATCTTTTGAGGGTAAAAAAGTTGTTTTTTAGAAAACTATTTTTATGTGCACAATGTGTTATTATCTTAATAAATTAAAAAATCACTATTGATTAATTATTTTAATATTATTTATAGAATATATATTCAAAAAAATATTTTAAAATCCATATAATAGTTTTATAAGTAATGGAATGAGAATCAATTCAGTTCTATGATTAAAATGTTTTTTTTCAAAAAATGGGTTTTCGTTGCGCTCTTCATGATTTTTTTAAACTTAATTATTACCACTTATAGAAATTAAATTTTATAAAATGGATTCTATATTTATAATAATAATTTTAAAAAAAATTAATGATGCCATGTTCATTTTATTCATAATTAATAGTAAAAACAATAAATATTTGTTACCAAAATTATGGTTAAAAGGGTTTATCGGGAGGTTAAGTAAGAGAAAAAGGTAAACTTTTCACTTAAACATAGATAAATATTATTTTGATGAAAATATTTTGATCTTATATTATAATAAATTAAAATTATGGGATATTTTTTTCACTTTCACAAGAAAGTGAATTTATATTATTTAAATGTTTTAAGTTATTCCATGTGTGCCCCTCTCCTCATTCATAAAAGAGAACCTCTTCTCTTCCATTATTCACACAATATTATCCTTATATGTTGGATAATACCTACTAAAAAATATTACTAGATTAATTACCAATATTATTCATCTCATAGAATTACCCCAAGAACATCCTATGATGGATTATGGTATAAGTAAAAGGGGGTCTCTTAGAGAAGAGGTAATCATCTTACCCAAAACTTTCAAAGTTTGTTTCTTCATCTACTTGATCTAAATATATTTTATCCAAAATAAAATAATAAATCAAGTATCATAAATACTTTTATATTTTATTATGATTATGCAACAACCTTTTACACCTCATTTCCATCAATTGTGAAATGAAAGTGTCACTCCTGAGTATGTGTGGACTACCGCCTCCACGTAGAGTTATGATTCATTTTCCATCACCACCTAAAATTGATGGATATAATTATAAATTTAATAAAAAAATATGATATTTATGATATAATTAATATATTTTAATGATAAAATATTATTTATATTTCTTTCCGTATTTTTTATAGAACATGAAAACATTGTTCATATATACATCGGGACTACCATCTACATTAATGATATAATTTATTTTTATTTCATTTAATTTTATAGATGGTTCAAAATATGTATATAATTATTATATATTATATATATCATGATTAAAATTATTGATATAATCGAAACATGATCAGTATACAAGGTCCATAACTGCTAAATCGAATCAAACATGAAAAATGAAGCAGTTAACACCTGAAATGATGATCATAATGAAATATTGTTAATGAATGTGTGATAATAAGTTATAATTAAATAATTTATAATATTATAATTATGAATATTATTCTTTTATATAAGTATTAAAAATTTAAATTTACTATATAGAGGTTAAAATCACATTTTAATTAGGTCGGGCTAGGGGTAAGGGTTTCTTGTCTCACTTTTTTTCTATGTGACATATACCATCTTCACCACTTCTTTCCTTAATGTGGTGTATATGATTCTGTTAAAAATGATATTAAATGAATACATTTTTATTAATTTTATTTTATGTTTCATTTTAATTTATTTCTTTAAAGGTGGTTACGAGTCAAAAGTTACTAAAGTGGTTTGGGTTTTACAGTAGAATGACACTATTTTCCAGGATTGTTTATAATTAATTTTACAATAATTGAATTATATAATATATCTATCATAAATATAATTTATTTTATTATCCTTTGGTTATTTATAAAAAATTATTTGTTTTTCTTTAATTTTCATCTCTCTAACGATTCAAAATTTAAGAAAGAATGTTTTTAAGAAAAATAAAAATTGTTTTCTTCTATTTTGTTAAGAATATATTTCTTCCATGTAGATATTTTATTTAAAATATTTTCAATAATTTTTTTATTATTCTTGAATAATTGATTAAATTAATGTTTACCCATATTATTATTTCTATAAAAACCTTTGAAAGTGATATTAATATCCTTTTCTAAATGAGGTACTTTTTACCAAAGGTGTAAATGGAATATCAGTATTAATGTTCACCACACAAATTTTTTCCCCTAATCATGAATACTCACTCCCTTAAATATTACACAAACACATTTTTGTGGTTTTTAGAATAAAAACGTTTTTCCTAAAATTCTGGAAATTTTTGGATTTTATTTAAGTAATTTGAAAATGAAAATTATCTTCTCCTTAATAAATCTTCTAGTGATATTTTATGTGTATATTCATCGATGAAAAAACTCATTAATTTTACTTATACATCACTAGGTATATGATCCAATGATACTATATTTATTCATTATCTATATTTTTTATGATTATAATGACTTAAAATTAAAGAAACATGTCTTATTTTCTGTAACATCCCAGGTAAATAATGAATAAAACATTTTCATATTTATTAATATTTAAGAAATAAATATTAATTTTACTTTAATGGGGTTGCTATGTTCGATAGCGTACCCGATACGCAACAAAGAGTTTCTTTGAAATCTTACGTTGCACACTGGTGATAAAATAATATTATTTTAAATGGTAGTTAACACATAGCCGTTGTATTGGCGGGAATGGATAGAAATAACTAAAATATGATAATATATGTTTTTTAAATGTTTTTAATTTTATCTAATAAAAGATAAAGGCTTAAAATATGGAAAGAATTCAATTTTAGGCGTATATGCCCTAGTTTTGACTAAAGGTTCACTTATCGCCTTTTGATGGTGAACCGATATTAAATGTATTTTTGTTCACTCTTATACATTCTATTAGACCAAATAAAACTCTTATTTATAATTGGGACATCAAAATTTAATTTGTGTAAATTTTTGGTATTTTTTCGATAAAGTTTATTTTTTAATGAATAGTGTAAAATGTTGTATTTTAATTCAAATCCTCTTTTTAATATAATTTATTAATATGATTATATTATCTTTTGAATTGGTTTTAAAGAGAAATTATAATATATTTTTACCATTAAATCCAATAGTGGTCGTTGGAATTAATTTCACTTCGAAATCGGACTTAAACTAGTGTCAATCTTTTGATACTTATTGTTTCATAAAAACACGCTATTTGCTCTAGCAGCGGGAATTAATTATTAAATTAATTAATGAAACTTATATGTTTTTAATTTTTTAAAATGAAATTCATTTTTGAATTCGGAATATCAAATATAGCTTAGGGTGAAGTTTTGGTATTTTTCTGAAAAACTTCAATTTTTGATGAGTAGTGAAAACACTAAGTGGTACTTATAAAAGCTGATTTTTCGTTTAAATGAAATTTTACCACCTCTGAGTTTTTAATTTAAAAAATCCGATATAAATGGTTGTCATTAAGAAGTAAAATGTGGTTCAATGGGATTAAAATAATTTTTTTGAATAGTAACTTTTAAGTTTTTAATCATGATTAGATGTAATTAGTGTAGTTTAAGGTAAAAATAATGTTTTAATACTATGTAATGACCTAGACACATGTCCTACCCTTATTGGATATGTCATGGAAGACCAAGAAAATCCATGGGTCAACTTGGGGACCCCATGGAGCCACTTTGGATGTAAAATGACATTAATACCTTTTTATTTAATGTTAAAGTAAAAAATGTCACAAACATGAGTTATTTTACTAAAACAATTTTTACATGGGGTTATATAAGTCATATTTTTGACTATAAATATTAATTGGAAAGATTACAAGATTTCATACATCATGATATTTTGTTTATAATTTTTAGACATTAAATAAATAAAATTATTTATGACATCATAATGATGCAGCGATTACCTCATTAATAAAGGATTTAAATAAAATGAAATGATAATGTAAAATCTAGGACATACACATGTCCAAAACCTATTGTATGGTGGATTTCAAACCCTTATCACCGTATACTATAATTATATCAATGTGGGACCTTTTAAATCCGAAACTCATTTTAAAATTATGTAACATTTCTTTACTTTCCAAGAGTGCCCCTCCTCTCCTCTTATAAAATGCCCCCACCTCTACCTCTTTACCCACACTTAAAAGCCTTTGGATCGGCCAACACCTGCCCATTTTGTCTCTCCACATCCCTCTATAACTCCTAGAAGCCTCACTTTGGGCAGAAGTCTTCCCAAGGAATCCTTTGAGCCAAAATCTAAGAGAGTTACCCGATTTTAAGGTAATGTCTTCACTTGTGTTCTTTTGTTTTATTTTGCTTCTCCAACCCCCTAAACTCTTTTTATTAATTTATTTTGTAACAACTCCAGTATCTTAAATATACTAGGATGTTTTTATAAGAATAATTCGAGCTACACTTACAAACACCTATATCTAATTGTTAAAGAACATACTGTTTCTGTGGATGGTGAATTTCTGCCTCACGAAACGATGATTGTTCAATAATTTTCTAACACCTTCAAAGGTGGCCATTAAGATGTCACTATATTTATATAGGATATATAATATTTTTTATGTTTTCCTTAATCTTCTTTATTTTTCATTTATGGCATACATTTATGGATTCCATTATGGGTATACGCGATATCTTCATTTTAGGAAGTGCGGACTTCCGCCTCCTCAATGTGATTTGATTCGTTAATGCCATACGTGGGACGTATAAAGGATGGATTTAATTATATTATATATGATATTATACTGGAATTATAATATATGTTTTTATCATTATGATTTCTTTCCATTAATGTATGAGATAGACATGAAAGTAGCGTTCATGCGTACGTACGGCTTACCGTCTCCATGAACGGTGCATTTCATTTCTTATCCCCAAATGTAATGTACTATTATAAGTACATATATATAATGGATATATATGATGTATGATATATATAAATTATTAATATAATTCTGTAATTAAAATATACATACCTCTCATTTAGTTTTAATTCCATTAATATGACATAGAAATGAAAGTAGCGTTCATGCATACGTACGGCTTACCGTCTCCATGAACGGTGCATTTAATTTCTTACCTCTAAATGATTATGTGATATTATAAATACATGTATATGCTAGATATATATGATATATATGATATCCAAATCAGTAATGTCATTCTGGATATAAAGAACCTTTAACCACACGAACAACATGTAATTGTAAGAAGTCCACTTTCGACTTAAGAACCAAATATCGACAAAACAAACATTATTAATTTAAATGATTACATAATGTTTATAACATGGAAATAAGTGATATAAAAGGAATAATGAACTTGAAAAATGTTCTTAAGAAAATAGAAATTAACTCAAGTTTATTATTCAGGACGTTAAAGAACGATCA
The DNA here is from genome assembly GCA_963277665.1 of Viscum album. Classification (NCBI taxonomy): domain Eukaryota; kingdom Viridiplantae; phylum Streptophyta; class Magnoliopsida; order Santalales; family Viscaceae; genus Viscum; species Viscum album. The sequence continues at coordinate 696,734,199 of OY728131.1, forward strand.
AGTCAAGTCGGACCCGAGGTAAGGGACTTTGTCTCAATCTCCTTTCATTGAGGCATATTTCGTTTTATACATAGCTTTATTTTATATGGTGTATAAACCTCTTTTACGTTTACTATTATACAAAAGGAATCTTTTTTTACGAAGCGTTTTACAAAACGACAAAAAGGAATGTTTCTTTTAACGTACGCGGTGACAACGACCTTTTCCACTGCTGCGAGTATTATTTGGTCTTTGGCTTCCTCAACAAGCCCTAATGTTTTTTAAAATGAAATAAATACCATATACTCTTTTATGTATTTTGGTATTGAAAATGGTTTTTATAATGGATTTTTTATTTCAATATATTTAAGTGATATATTGTGATCAAAGTGTGGAAATTTTATCTTTCCATTATATTTGTTTTATGTCTTATGATTTTTATAATGGTACTTGGAAATTTGACGGGTGGTTACGTGATAAACCATATGACGGGTGGTGCCGTGAATACCAGGACGGGTGGTTACGTTATAACCTCCAATGCATTAGGTATGGAAGTCGGTCGTATGGCTATTCCATTAAGTATGTATGGAAGTTGGCCGAATGGATATTCCATTAAGTGATATGTGTGGAAGTCGACTGTATGGTTTTTCCACTTAAGTATGTTTATGTCCCAAGTTACCTTTATATGTTATGTGTTCTTTATATGGGTTTAATTGTAATCTTTTGGTTACAAAAGGGTAAGTAATGATCTTTTATTCAGTGATGAGTTTTTACTACTTCAGGAAGGTGAAGGTATTACTTTGATAAAGTATACATGGTTTACTTGTTGTTTTGATAAACTTACAGTTTTCATTCTTTGTGTATCCCTTACTGAGATTTTTATGCTCACACCAAGTTTTTTTGAAATGTTTTTCACAGGACTTAATGTGGAATAGGGTCAAGGATGGGATCAAGAGAAAGTCATGCTATATAAAACATGGAACTAGACATGTTTATTTTTAAGAGTTTGTTATTCTATGGAAACATAGTAGAAGTGTCTACTTTTTAATCTTTTGAGATGTAATAGTTATGTTCTAATTCTCTAAAACTCTAAACCTGAAAAGATCCTCAATGTGAATTATTCATTTAATTCAATATTAACTAAGGTTCAAGGCCGGGGCCTTATAGTTGGTATCAAAGGTCGGTTTAGACAACATTAGGAGTTAGAAAAGTGTTAAATTATAAGTTAATTTATGGTATGATTGAAATGATATAGCATTTAAAGATTACCATGTTGCTTCACCTAAGACATTTCTGTGTTAAGAATGGTTTTTCATATAGGAAATAGAACGGCTTTTCTAGGAAGGCATACAGAGGGAAATGAACTTTCAAAGCAGTATCCTGAGATGGTTAGAATCAGAACTAAATAGTTTGTTGTAGTGATGGCTCATTTGACTCAGGTTAAAAATGTGGTTGTTTTCATCAATGATATTTTGGTGTTTTCTAAAAGTAAATAGTAGCATGAAAGTCATTTAAGGGTTATCTTGCAAACCTTAAAAGAAAAAAACTGTATGGAAAATTTATCAAGTGTGAGTTTTGGTTACAAAAAATTTCTTTCCTTGGTCACATTGTTTCAAAAAATGGCATAACTATTGATCCTGCTAAAACAAAAGTTGTTGAAGAATGGCCAAGACCCACAAATGTAACCGAGATCCGTAGTTTCCTTGGTTTGGCAGGTTACTACCGAAGGTTTGTTGAAAATTTTTCACGGATATCTAGTCCAACGACTAAGATAACTTGGAAGGGTGTTAAGTTTATCTGGACAAAACAATGTGATGATTGTTTTCAAGAGTTGAAAAGAAGATTGGTGAATGCTCTAGTTTTGGAACTTCCTTCCAGGAATGGCGAGTTTGTTATCTATAGTGATGCTTCGTTGAAGGGACTCGGTTGCGTCCTTATGAAGAATGATCAGGTAATTTCATATGCTTTACGTCAGTTGAAAACTCATGAGGTAAATTACCCTACACATGACATGGAATTAGCTAATGCTGTTTTTGCTCTAAAAATTTGGAGGCATCATTTGTATGGAGTAAAGTGTAAAATATATACTGATCACAAAAGTTTAAAGTATATATTAACTCAGAAAGATTAGAACATGAGTCAGAGGAGATGGCTGGAATTAATCAAGGATTATGATTGTACAATTCATTACCATCCGGGAAAAGAAAATAAAGTGGTCGATGCTTTGAGTGGAAAAAGTAATGCTTCAATAACCATGATACATTTGTAATGAGATCCTTTGGTTTTTGATTTGATGAACTTTGGCATAGAAGTTGTTGGTACAGGAAGTTCTTCTGTTTTGTTTCAGGTATTAGTGAGATCATCCCTATCAGACAGAATTAAGCAAGAACAGAGGGAAGATAGTGAGTTGCAGAAAAAGGTAGAGCTGGTTCAGAAGGGTAAGTTGCTTGAATTCAACATTGATAATGATTTTTTTTGAGGTTTGGGAAGAGATTATGTGTCCCTGGTGATTCACAGTTGAAGAATGAGTTGTTATGTGAGGCTCCCAGTTCCCCATTTTCAGTTCATCCTGGCAGTACTAAGATGTACAGGGATCTGTGAGAGTATTATTAGTTGGATGGAATGAAAAGAGATATTGCTGATTTTACTGTGAAGTGTTTGACTTTTCCGCAGATTAAAGCAGAGCGGTAGTTACCGAAAGGGATGCTTCAGCCTTTAATAGTGCCAGAGTGGAAATGGGAAAATATATCCATAGACTTTGTTGTGGGATTACCGAGGACATCTTGAGGTAATAATGCAATCTGGGTTATTGTTGATCGATTGACTAAATCTGCTCATTTCCTTCCTATACGAGATACTTTATCTCTAGATCAACTTTCTCGATTGTATCTTAAAGAGATAGTCATGTTACATGGAGTTCCCCTCTCCAATGTATCTAATCGTGATCCCAGGTTTACTTCTAACTTTTAGAAAGGCCTTCAGAAGTCATTGGGTACTGAATAAAATTTTAGTACAGCTTTTCATCCGCAATCATATGGGCAGTCAGAACGAACAATTCAGACCTTGAAGGATATGCTACGAGATTTCTCTATGGATTATCAGGGAAGTTGGAACCAACATCTTTCTTTGGTTGAGTTTTCTTATAATAACAGTTTTTATTCCAGTATACAGATGGCACCATTTGAGGCATTATATGGGAAGTGGTGTCGAACTCCAGCATTTTGGGATGAAGTGGGTGAAAGGAAGCTGATGGGACCAGAATTGGTAAAAGAGATGGCAGAAAAAGCTCAGTTGATTCAGAAACACATGAGAACAACTCAGAGCAGACAGAAAAGTTATGCGGATAACTGGAGGAAGGATCTATCTTTTGAGGTATGTGATCATGTTTTTCTCAAGGTTTCTCCATGGAAAAGTGTGATGTGATTTGGTAATAAAGGAAAGTTGAGTCCAAGGTTCATTGGACCATATAAAATTCTGGAGAGAGTTGGATCAGTTGCATACATTGTGTCAAAACCTCCGAGTTTATCTTAGGTACACAATTTTTTTCATGTTTCGATGTTGAGAAAGTATATGCCAGATCTATCTCATGTTTTGAGTCCAGAGGTAGTTCAGCTGGAAGAGAACCTATCTTATGAAGAAAAACCAGTCCAGATTCTTGACCGAAGAGAGTAGGTGTTGCAAAATAAGGTAATTCACCAGGTAAAGGTTTTTTGGAAAAACCATATGGTTGAAGAGGCAACGTGGAAATCTGAAAATGCTATGAGGGATAAATACCCCCACTTATTTTGATAAGTGAATAAAATTGAGAGGACGCAATTCCCAAAAGGGGGAATGATGTAACATCCCAGGTAAATAATGAATAAAACATTTTCATATTTATTAATATTTACGAATTAAATATTAATTTTACTTTAAAGGGGTTGCTATGTTCGATAGCGTACTCGATACGCAACAAAGAGTTTCTTTGAAATCTTACGTTGTACACTAGTAATAAAATAATATTATTTTAAATGGTAGTTAACACATAGCCATTTTATTGGCGGGAATGGATAGAAATAACTAAAATATGATTATATATGTTTTTTAAATGTTTTTACTTTTATCTAATAAAAGATAAAGGCTTAAAATATGGAAAGAATTCAATTTTAGACGTATATGCCCTAGTTTTCACTAAAGGTTCACTTATCGCCTTTTGATGGCGAACCGACATTAAATATAGTTTTTTTCACTTTTATACATTCTATTGGACCAAATAAAACTCTTCTTTAGAATTGTGACATCAAAATTTACTTTGTGTAAATTTTTGGTATTTTTCCGATAAGGTTCATTTTTTAATGAATAGTGTAAAATGTTGTATTTTAATTCAAAACCTCTTTTTAATCTAATTTATTTATATGATTATATTATCTTTTGAGTTTGTTTTAAAGTGAAATTAGAATATATTTTTACCATTAAATCCAATAGTGGTCGTTGTAATTAATTTCACTTTGAAATCGGACTTAAACTAGTGTCAATCTTTTGATACTTATTGTTTCATAAAAACATGTTATTTGCTCTGGTAGCGGGAATTGATTATTAAATTAATTAATGAAACTTATATGTTTTTAATTTTGTAAAATGGACTTCATTTTTGAATTTGGAATATCAATTATAGTTTAGGGTGAAGTTTTGGTATTTTTCTAAAAAACTTCAATTTTTGATGAATAGTGAAACCACTAAGTGGTACTTATAAAAACTGATTTTTCGTTTAAATGAAATTCTACCACCTCTGTGTTTTGAATTTAAAAAATCCAACATACATGGTTGTCATTAAGAAGTAAAATGTGGTTTAATGGGATTAAAATAATTTTTTGGTGAATAGTAACTTTTAAGTTTTTAATCGCGATTAGAGGTAATTAGTGTAGTTTAAGGTAAAAATAATGTTTTAATAATATGGAATGACCTAGAAAAATGTCCTACCCTTATTGGATATGTCATGTCCGACCAAGACAATCCATGGGTCAACTTGGGGACCCCATGGAGCCACTTTGGAAGGAAAATGACATTAATACCTTTTTATTTAATGTTAAAGTAAAAATGTCACAAACATGAGTTATTTTACTAAAACACTTTTTACATGGGGTTATAGAAGTCAGAGTTTTGACTATAAATAGTAATTAGAAAGATAAAAAGATTTCCTACATCATGATATTTTTTTTATAATTTTTAGACATTAAATAAAGAAAATTATTTATGACATAATAATGATGCAGCGATTACCTCATTAATAATGGATTTAAATAAAATGAAAAGATAATGTACAATCTAGGACCTACACATGTCCAAAACCAATTTTATGGTGTATTTCGAACCCTTATCACCATATCCTCTAATTATATCAATGTGGGGCCTTTTAAATCCGAAACTCATTTTAAATAATGTAACATTTCTTTACATTCCAAGAGTGTCCCTCCTCTCCTCCTATAAAAGGCCCCCACCTCTACCTCTTTACCCACACATCCAAAGCCTTTGGCTCGGCCAACCACTTCCCATTTTTGTCTCTACACATCCCTCTATAACTCCTAGAAGCCTCAATTTGGGCAGAAGTCTTCCCAAGGAAGCCTTTGAGCTCAAATCTATGAGAGTTACCCGATTTTAAGGTAATGTCTTCACTTGTGTTCTTTTGTTTTATTTTTCTTCTCCTCCCCCCTAAACTCTTTTTATTAATTTCTTTTGTAACAACTCTAGTATATTCAATATAATAGGATGTTGTTATAAGAATAATTCGAGCTACACTTTGACACACCTACATCTAATGGTTAAATAACATACTGTTTCTGTGGATGGTGAATTTCTGCCTCACGAAACGATGATTGTTCAATAATTTTCTAACACCTTAAAAGGTGGCCATTAAGATGTCACTATATTTATATATGATATATAATATTTTTATTTTTTCCTTATGCTTCTTTATTTTTCATTTATGGAATACCTTTATGGATTCCATTATGGGTATACGCGATATCTTCATTTTAGGAAGTGCGGACTACCGCCTCCTCAAAGTGATTTGATTCGTTAATGCCATATGTGGGACGTATAAAAGATGTATTTAATGATATTATATATGATATTATACTGGAATTATAATATACGTTTTTATCATTATGATTTCTTTCCATTAATGTATTAGATAGAAATGAAAGTAGCATTCATGCGTACGTACGGCTTACCGTCTCCATGAACGGTGCATTTCATTTCTTATCCCCAAATGTAATGTACTATTGTAAGTACATATATATAATGGATATATATGATGTATGTTACGTCTAAATGATTAATATAATTCTGGAATTAAAATATACATACCTCTCATTTAGTTTTAATTCCATTAATATGACATAGAAATGAAAGTAACGTTCATGCGTACCTATGTATTACTGTCTCCATGAACGGTGCATTTCATTTATTACCTCTAAATGATTATGTGATATTATAAATACATTTATTTGCTAGATATATATGATATACATGATATCCAAATCAGGAATTTTATTCTGGATATAAAGAACATTTGACCACATGAACAACATGTAATTGTAAGAAGTCCACTTTCGACTTAAGAACCAAATATCGACAAAACAAACATTATTAACTTAAAGGATTACATAATGTCTATAACATGTAAATAAGTGATATAAAAGGAATAATGAACTTGAAAAATATTATTAAGCAAATAGAAATTAACTCAAGTTTATTATTCAGGATGTTAAAGAACGATCGAGTCAATTCGGACCCGAGATAAGGGACTTCGTCTCAATCTCCTTTCATTGAGGCATATTTCATTTTATACACAACTTTCATTTATACGGTGTATAAAACCATTTGACTTTTAATTTTATAAAAAAGGAATATTTTTCTACCAAGCGTTTTATAAAACGACAAAAAGGAATGTTTCTTTTAACGTACGTGGTGACAACGACCTTTTCCACCACTGCGGGTATTATTTGGTCTTTGGCTTCCTGAACAAGCCGTAATGTTTTTTTCAAATAAAATAAATACCATATACTCTTTTATGTATTTTGGTATTTAAAATGGTTTTTATAATGGATTTTTATGTTAATATATTTAAGTGATATATTGGGATCAAAGTGTGGAAATGTTTTCTTTCCATTATATTTGTTTTATGACATATGATTTTTATAATGGTACTTGGACATTTGACGGGTGGTTACGTGATAAACCATATGACGGGTGGTTCCGTGAATACCAGGACGGGTTCTTATGTTATAACCTCCAATGCATTGGGTATGGAAGTCGGCTTTATGGTTATTCCATTAAGTATGTATGGAATTTGGCCGAATGGCTATTCCATTAAGTGATATGTGTGTAAGTCGACTGTATGGTTATTCCACTTAAGCATGTTTATGTCCCAAGTTACCTTTATATGTTATGTGTTCTTTATATGGGTTTTATTGTAATATTTTGGTTACAAAATGGTAAGTAATGATCTTTTATTCAGTGAAGAGTTTTTACTACTTCATGAAGGTGAAGGTATTACTTTGATAAAGTATACATGGTTTACTTGTTTTTTTGATAAACTAACAGTTTTCATTCTTTGTGTATACCTTACTGAGCTTTTTATGCTCACCACAAGTTTTTTTTAAATGTTTTTCACATGACTTAATGTGTAATAGGGTCAAGGATGCGATCAAGGGAAAGTCATGCTATATAAAACATGGAACTAGACATGTTTCTTTTTAAGAGTTTGTTATTCTATGGAAACTTAGTATAAGTGTTTACTTTGTAATCTTTTGAGATGTAATAGTTATGTTCTAATTCTCTAAAACTCTAAACCTGAAAAGATCACCAATGTAAATTATTCATTTAATTCAATATTAAGTAAGGTTCAAGGCTGGGGCCTTATATTTTCCATGGGTTAACCTATAATGGAATGATAATATTTTTCATGATATTATGGCATACATATGAATAAATTATGATTAAGTTACACAGGGGTATATTATATCCCTCCAATTTACTGCATAATGATTAATTTTTATGTGTTCAAATGGTATACAGGAGGTCATCCCAATCCCTAAAGAGGGCACATAGGAGGTCATTCCAATCTATAAGTAGGTATATAGGTGGTTATCACAAGACTAACATGTGATGAATTTCTTGGTTGGAAGCCTTGACGTAAGATTTATATGATTATTACTATGATAATAATTGTATACCAATCTCTATGGCCTATTATTCCTATGATAGGATCTCAAGTATCATAATGTTTTATTTTTCTATGAGTCATGTCTTTATGAACTAAAAAATTCTTATTACCTGATTATGATCTATGAATTGATGGGTATGATTTTAAAATTTGAACCTCTTTTTATCATACCCTTATGCTCATGATATGCTTACATATTATCATTGATTGATATATCCCATGATTACCCCTACTAATCATCTAATCTCACCCTTTATTATGTTTACTTTCCCCATATTATGAATAATTTCTTTATGTAAGGCATTACTAAGAAGTTTACTATGTGAGAAGAACATTTTGAGAGATATTGAAGATATTTCATTAAATAAGATAATTATATATATACTCTTCAAATAATATAAAACGTTATGGTTTTAGATAATGTATTATTATGTGATATATTAAATATTCATCGAAAATTACGTAATATTTATGAATGTAATGTTTTAGTTTCCTTATTATAGTTAAGGTTTTAGTTGAATTTAGGTATTTTGATTAGAGAGCATTGTTGTAAAACCTGGGGATATTTATAATTATAATATATCATCGTATGTTATATTAAAGAAGGTAGTATGGTTTTACTAGAAAATATATCTCTTTCTAGATACTAGAATGTGGATATGGTTTTGGAATAGATTCACCTAGGTGTAATAAGTCTTAATGAGGAATATTTGGTATTAACTCGATCATCACCATTGTATGATTAGTGGTCTTAATATTTCACACCTGGAAAGACATTCTAGGTTGATATGCTTAGGTTAATTCAAATTTTATTTTTAAAAAATTATAAAGGATTTGAATATATAATGACTATTGATAACCTAGGTTATACATAAGGTGTAATAGATTAAAAAGTAGGTTTCATGATATAGACATCCTATGAAGGATTTCTCTTGATTATTTTATTTATCACCATGATTATTATTTCAAAAACTATGGTTTTTAGTTGTATTCAATGTAATGAACCAGAATAAATCATGTTAACGGTTAATGTGATTGAAAATTCAATTCTTTTCCTCACGAGATACCAAATATTATGGGGGATAGAATAAAAAATCTCATTGTTATGATTATGAAACTTTATCATGACATGAACCACATTGAGCTTCCAAATGAACAAAATAGGGAAAATGTACTATTTATTCCTTTATAAGGTAGTATACACCTTCTTTTAGTGGGTCCAAAGATCTATTAATTTATGAGAAATAGATCAGTACCACTAAATATATATATTATATTGTTCAATTCCTAGAGAATGAAAAAGTTATTTTTTTATTTATCACCAGGAATTCAATTTATATTAATGGTGGAAACTTATCAAGAGCATTAGGAAACATGAAGAAATTGACTTATTGGAGTTAGATGAGATTGATAGGATATTTTTAAATAAGTAATTTTCTCATATTTTTTATATGATAATGGATAATGAATTACTTGATCTAAAGAGGAAGGATGATGAATCCATTGATAGCTATAAGAAAAAGTTTACCGGATATGTGGGGAAAGCTTCTGGTATTATACACTAGGTTGAAAGTAAGTTTGATCTATTCTTAAGTGGAATAAACCCCTTTCTATAAAGTATAACACCATTTAGAGAAATGGTATGATAATTTTCATCGGTACCAGGCCTGTGTATCTCTACACAGGAAAGCTATCAAAAAACCATGAGAAGTTTGAGAGCTGATCATGATGTAGACACTGGGGAGGGGCGGTTTCATGTAGTCATAGTATATGATGAATTCCTCTAAGACCTTTGAGTTTGGTAAGGTCACATAGCCTATGAGTCATGTAAGGGTTTCCCTTTGTAACAACCCGAGCTTCCACGATACGCATCTCATTCAATAATGCAATAGCTTGCATTGTACGCAACTTTGAGTTCTAACACACCGCAACTAATAAAAGTAGCCGTTATGAATAGTAATAACCACTTTTTAAATTTATAGAAATTTTATATTTCAAAATGGACTTCATTTTTTTATTCCTAATATTGAAATTAGCCTATGTTGAATTTTTTGTAATTTTCTGAGAACTTCCAAATTTTTATGAATAGTGAAAAATACATAAAACAACTTTTTTAATCAAAATAATTTATAGTGATAAGTTATACTATTGAGTGGTTTTAAAGTATAATTAGAATATAATTTTACCATTTTATCCAATGGTGGTCATTAGAATTAATTTAACATTGAAAATGGACATAAACAATTGCCAATCTTTTGATATAAATTGTTTCGTAAAAAAACGCTATTTGTTCTGACAACGGGAATTAATTATAAAATTAATTAATGAAACATATATGTTTGTAATTTTGTAAAATAGACATCATTTTTGAATTCGGAATATCAATTATAGCTTAGGGTGAAATTTTGGCTTTGTTCTGAAAAACTTCAATTTTTGATGAATAGTGAAACCACTAAGTGGTAGTTAAATAACTGATTTTTCGTTTAAATGAAATATTACCACTTCTGTGATTTGATTTTCAAAAATCCGACATACATGGTTGTCATCAAGAAGTAAAATGTGGTTCCATGAGATTAAAATAAATTTTTGGTGAATAGTAACTTTTAAGTTCTTAATCGCGATTAGAGGTAATTAGTTTAGTTTAAGGTGCAAATAATGTTTTAATAATATGAGATGAGCATGAAACTTGTCCTACTCCTATTGGATGAGTCATTTCAGACCAAGACAACCCATGGGTCAACTTGGGGACCCCATGGAGCCACTTTAGTTGGAAAATGACATTAATATATATTTATTTAATGTTAAAATTAAATTGACACAAACATGAGTTGTTTTACTAAAACAGTTTTTAAGTGGGGTTACACAAGTCCACATTTTGACTATAAATATTCATTAGAAAGATAAATATATTTCTGACATCATAGTATTTTTTTATAATTTTTAGACATTAAATAAATTAAATTATTTATGACATCATTATGATGCAGCGATGACCTCATTATTTAACGATTTAAATAAACTGAGAAGATAATGAAAAATCCAAGGCTTACACTTGTCCAAAGCCTATTGGATGAGGCTATTTCGAACCCTTATCACCTTAGACACGAATTATATAAGTGTGGGACCTTTATAATCCGAAAAGCAATGTATAATAATGTAACATTTCAATCTTTCCAAAAGAGCCCCTCCTCTCCTCTTATAAAAGGCCCCAACCTCTCCCACCTTATTCACACCTTCCGGCCATTTGGCTCGGCCAAACTCTTCCCAAATACTCTCCCAACTTCCCCCTATTACTCCTAGAAGCCTCACTTTGGGCAGAACTCTTCTCAAGGAAGCCTTTGGCTCAAATCAAAAAGAGTTACCCGATTTTGAGGTAATGTCTTCTCTAATGTTGTTTTGTTTTATTTTTCTTCTCCAACCCCCCTAAACTCTTTTTATTCATTTCTTTTGTAACAACACCAGTATCCTCAATATACTAGGATGTTTTTATAAGAAGGATTTGAGCTACACTTACACACAACTACATCTAATGGTTAAAGAACATACGGTTTCTGTGGATGGCGAATTTCTGCCTCACGAAACGATGATTGTTCAACACTCATATAACACCTTCAAAGGTGGCCATTAAGATGTCACTATATTTATATATGATATATAATGTGTTTAGGTTTTACTTATGCTTCTGTATTTCTCATTTATGGAATACTTTATGATTTCCATTATGGGTAAAATGCGATAATTTCATTTTAGGAAGTGCGGACTACCGCCCCCTCAAAGTGATTTGAATCGTTAATGCCATATGTGGGATGTATAAAGGATGGATTAAATGGTATTATACACTATATTATACTGGAATTATATTATAAATTTATATCATTATGATTTCATTCCATTAAATACGAAATAGAAATGAAAGTAGCGTTCATGCATACGTACGGCTTACCGTCTCCATGAACGGTGCATTTCATTTCTTATCTCCAAATGTTACGTAATATTATGAATGAATGTATATACTGGATATATATGATATATATGAAATCTAAATCATGAATATAATTATGGAGATAATGTATATTCTACCACATAAACAACTTGTAATTATAAGAAGTTTATTGTTGACTCAAGTACCAAAAATCGACAAAACGACCGTTATTAACTTAAATAATTACATAATGTTCATAACATTGTAATAAGTGATATAAAAAGGATAATGAAATTGAAAATGGTTCTTAATAAGGTAGATATTAAATCTAGTTTATTATTCAGGAGGTTAAAGAACGGTTGAGTCAAGTCGGACACGAGGTAAGGGAATTTCTTAACCCAATTTCCATTCTTTGGGTTAATCTCCTACTTTCAAATTATTTCATGATATTATTATGTCCTATTTTGTATTTTTACTTTCTTTATGTGTAACTATAGTTAATACACATAATAGATCTATTTTATTTTAAAAATGATCTTTTTAAGGACTTCGTCTCAATCTCCTTTCATTGAGGCATATTTGGTTTTATACACAATTTTCTTTTATACGGTGTATAAACCCCTTTGACTTTTATGTTTATTCAAAAGGAATATTTTTTATATGAAGCGTTTTACTAAAAGAAAAAAAGGGAATGTTTTTCTTTCTGTACATATGCGGTGACAATGACTTCTCCGCCGCCATGACCATTATTTGAGTTTCAGCTTCCTCTACAAGCCATCACTTTTTTTTAATGAAAAATAAATACAAAGTCTTAACTTTCTTTAATTTTGGTATTGAAAATGGTTTTGAAAGCGTTTTTATTATATCAATGTGTTGTATTGATATATTGTGATTGAAATGTGGAAATTTTATGTTTCCTTTATGCATGTTTTATGTGATACGATTATGTTATGGTTTATGATATGTTTAAACCTATTCATATGAGGAATGTATTGGACTTAATAAGTGACGGGTGGAGCCCGCTATATCTCTTCGATGCATTGGTAGGTCTCATGAGACAACTAGACGTGGAATTGGCCGAGGCCCTTTCCCAATTTGATTAATGGTTTTGGCCGAGGCCTTAATCATTTTAAGACGTCTTGGCCGAGGCCTTGACAAAATGTTTCAGAATGTCCGGCATTATACATTCCATCATTATGTAAGCGGTTATTGATATTGCATGTGATTATTCGACCAGTAGAATATCCATGTGAAGAAGTAAATGGAATTATCTCATTTTACTTTTGCCATATTATGTTGATGTTCAAGTTTAAAAAGCTTTTGTTTTAGTCGTACATTGCCTTAAATGTTTATGTTTATTTATGAAAGCTTCCGCAATATTGTTATCCTTACTGAGCATCTGAGCTCACCCCTTTCAATGTTTTAATATTTTCCAGGATGTGAAGAAGTATTTTATGAATGACCTGCAGGGATAGTCAGAAGAGGAAATGAGTGTGGACTATGAAGAATTTGTTATTAGTTTTTCACTTTATGATGTAACGTAAGACTTATGAATGTATCTAGTGTTTCCAAGGCTACTAAACTAATCGGTCTTTCGAGACTTTATCTTTTGTGATCATGCCAATGTTAGGAAGTAATGCACCGACTCTGGGTAGCTGGGGTCGGGGCGTTACAGTTGGTATCAGAGGAAGTTTAGTACAAACCTTGGAAGCTAGATTTAGATAAACTCTTATTAGAGCACGTAGACCTAAGATGAACTTTGAGGATTAGTATAGAAGAACTTCCTAGAATTATGGTATTGTAGAGATTTTGTGAGTTTTCCGAGCAATACATCCCTGTCTGGATACGAGCAGGTAGAGGCGGCTCTGGCATAGATGTTCCTAGGGGTAAAACTCGAAAACACCGCTTTGAGCTAGACTCGAACGGGAACTGGTGCACGACAACGGGCCTTGCTGCACTCTTGGTTACGACACTCCCGGGGGATATGCTTATGATAACTCTCATTTTATTTACAAATCATTATGAAGGGTTTATGAGTATAAACTTTCTCAAAGAAAACATTTTTATGATTATGGATTATATCCATAAATAGTTCAGTTTATGTTAAGTGTTTTATAAGTATGGGATTATGTATTTTGATTCATAAACTGATCTAGTTTATGAAATTGTTTAGAAATGGCACCTAGTGGAAGAAATGGAAACTGTATCAATGCACGCACTCCATGTACGGATTGCCCTCCTGCTCAAGATAATTATAGTGGGGCTGGTGATACAACTGGTGCTGATCAACTTATTACCATACTGGGACAACTCACTCAGGTTATGAATAATAACCTTACTTGTATGGAGCACCCTGATCCGCAACGTGGAGGATCAATGTTAGACCGCTTCATGAGGCAACAACCACCAACATTTAATGGGGGTACAAATACGTTAGTAGCTGAGCAATGGATAAACTCCATAGAGAAAATATTCCATGCCTTGGGGAGTAGCGAAAGGGAGAAGGTTGTCATGGCAGTTTACCGCCTCACTGGAGATGCCGATCAGTGGTGGTCGTTGATTCAAAACACAAAGGAAGATGATGACGTATTGAATATGGAATGGAGGGAGTTCAAAGAGCTTTTCTTAGAAAAATACTTTCCTCACGACCATCGAGCAGATATGGAAAGGCAATTTCTGAGTTTGAGGCAGAAGGAGGATGAGAATGTCGCAAAGTATGAGGCTAACTTTAAAAGGTTAGCGAGGCATGCTACCGATTATATACGTAACCCAAGGAGTAAGATTGATCGTTTCTTTGATGGGTTAAAACCATTTATCCATCGAGCTTTAGTATCACAATCTTTCTCATCATACGAAGATATTGTCTCGTGTGCTATCAAGACAGAAAATTAATTCTCTAAGTCTTATGACAACAAAGTAAAGCAAGAGAAGAAGAGAACGGGGGAACAAGAGACAGATAAAGGGAAAAAGGGAAAGAAGGATTCTCCATTATGTGATAATTGTGGGAAGAATCACCCTGGTACGTGCCTAAAAGGAATGGGAGTTTGTTTTAAATGTGGAGAAAAGGGTCACCAGGCTCGTGATTGCAAGGGAAAGAAAAAGGCTATCAAAGTAGAATGCTACAATTGTAGATAAATGGGTCATTATGCAAATGAATGTCCTAAGAGTCAGAGAAACTTACCTCAGAAAAGGCCAAGGGATCAAGGACAATCTTATGCTGTTACTACAGTTGAAGCAGAATAACTAATGTATTGGTGCTTTTGGACTCATGGATTATATTCTGGTTATTAGAATAATTTGATATATATATAAGTATTGTACTGCAGTACTTGTTGATTTCAGTAAAATTTTAATATGATGAAGGTAATCATATTTTTAGTATGTGACAATAAGAGAAACTTTACTTTGTTTGGGGAATCTGATAAATTGATTTTGGAATATAGAGACCTTTTAGAAAAAAGTCTGGACGGAGGTATTTTGGATAACTATAAAGGTTGGAGTGGATTAAGTTGATCTTTGGATAGTATTGTTTAAGGTTAAAACATTTTTGAAGATTATTTTTGGAATACTATAATACTATAGTTTTAGGAAAAGGACAACCTGCAGGGTGGGGCATAACCCGTCGCGTCGGACAAAGCTGCAGGAATCGAACCCACAACCATAGTGCGACAAGCCTTTATTTCCTACCACTAGCCTACAGGAAGTCCCTGGTTATTACAAAATAATTTTACTAATCTAAATGGTATGTGTTAAAATTTGAACCTTATACAATTAGGATAAGTATAATATTTTTGAGTTCTATTATCTTTTTGAGTGAAAGATGAGTTGAAGGTTGAAACTCTAATTGTCAAGCATAAATATATATATACCTATCTCTTATTCAATGAATAAATTAATTCTTAAACTTTTGTAAAGGGATATTAAAACAAAAAATGTGTTATCCTAATACCTTATGTCTTGTTGAACTGATGATATTTTAAATCAACATAGATTGAAGGCTTTGAGGCCCTCAATTTGACAGTTGATTGTGATTGATGACCTCAATCACTCCCTACAAATATTTAGGGTTTTCCTCCAATTATATGTCTCAAATTTCCACCAATGTCCTCCTTATCGAGATTATAATTTGGTGGTGACTTTCTTATTTCCATTTCCCTTTTATTAAGGCTAAATTTTATTAATCTTATTTCCGATGTGGGTTTTCCACAAAGGTATTTTCTCTTTTAAACCTTTTATTTTCAAAGAAAAATTTCAAATTGTGAGGACGCAATTTATTGAAGGAGGGGAGAATGTAACACCCCGAGCTTCCACGATACGCATCTCATTCAATAATGCAATAGCTTTCATTGTACGCAACTTTGATTTCTAACACACCGCAACTAATCAAAGTAGCCGTTATGAATAGTAATAACCACTTTTTAAATTTATAGAAATTTTATATTTTAAAATGGACTTCATTTTTGTATTCCTAATATTAAAATTAGCCTATGTTGAATTTTTTGTAATTTTCTGAGAACTTCCAAATTTTTATGAATAGTGAAAAATACATAAAACAACTTTTTTAATCAAAATAATTTATAGTGATAAGTTATACTGTTGAGTGGTTTTAAAGTATAATTAGAATATATTTTTACCATTTTATCCAATGGTGGTCAATATAATTAATTTAACATTGAAAATGGACATAAACAATTGCCAATCTTTTGATATAAATTGTTTCTTAAAAACACGCTATTTGTTATGACAGCGGGAATTAATTATAAAATTAATTAATGCAACATATATGTTTGGAATTTTGTAAAATATACATCATTTTTGAATTCGGAATATCAATTATAGCTTAGGGTTAAATTTTGTCTTTGTTCTGAAAAACTTCAATTTTTGATGAATAGTGAAACCACCAAGTGGTAGTTAAATAACTGATTTTTCGTTTAAATGAAATATTACCACTTCTGTGATTTGATTTTCAAAAATCCGACATACATGGTTGTCATTAAGAAGTAAAATTTGGTTCAATGAGATTAAAATAAATTTTTGGTGAATAGTAACTTTTAAGTTCTTAATCGCGATTAGAGGTAATTAGTGTAGTTTAAGGTGCAAATAATGTTTTAATAATATGAGATGAGCATGACACTTGTCCTACTCCTATTGGATGAGTCATGGCCGAACAAGACAACCCATGGGTCAACTTGGGGACCCCATGGAGCCACTTTAGTTGGAAAATGATATTAATATATATTTATTTAATGTTAAAATTAAATTGACACAAACATGAGTTGTTTTACTAAAACAGTTTTTAAGTGGGGTTACACAAGTCCAAATTTTGACTATAAATATTCATTAGAAAGCTAGAAAGATTTATTACATCATAGTATTTTTTTTAATTTTTATACATTAAATAAATTAAATTATTTGTGACATCATTATGATGCAGCGATGACCTCATTATTTAACGATTTAAATAAAATGAGAAGATAATGCAAAATACAAGGCTTACACTTGTCCAAAGCCTATTGGATGAGGATATTTCGAACCCTTATCACCTTATCCACGAATTACATAAGTGTGGGACCTTTAGAATCCGAAAATCATTGTATAATAATGTAACATTTCAATCTTTCCAAAAGAGCCCCTCCTCTCCTCTTATAAAAGGCCCCCACCTCTCCCACCTTATTCACACCTTCAAGCCATTTGGCTCTGCCAACCTCTGCCCAAATACTCTCCCAACTTCCCCCTCTTACTCCTAGAAGCCTCACTTTGGGCAGAACTCTTCTCAAGGAAGCCTTCGGCTCAAATCAAAAAGAGTTACCCGATTTTGAGGTAATGTCATCTCTAATGTTGTTTTGTTTTATTTTTCTTCTCCAACCCCGCTAAACTCTTTTTATTCATTTATTTTGTAACCAAACCAGTATCCTCAATATACTAGGATGTTGTTATAAGAATTATTCGAGCTACACTTACACACACCTACATCTAATGGTTAAAGAACATACAGTTTCTGTGGATGGCGAATTTCTGCCTCACAAAACGATGATTGTTCAACACTCATATATCACCTTCAAAGGTGGCCATTAAGATGTCACTATATTTATATATGATATATAATGTGTTTATGTTTTACTTATGCTTCTGTATTTCTCATTTATGGAATACTTTATGATTTCCATTATGGGTAAAACGCGCTAATTTCATTTTAGGAAGTGTGGACTACCGCCCCCTCAAAGTGATTTGAATCATTAATGCCATATGTGGGATGTATAAAGGATGGAGTAAATGGTATTATACACTATATTATACTGGAATTATATTATACATTTATATCATTATGATTTCATTCCATTAAATACGAAATAGAAATGAAAGTAGCGTTCATGCGTACGTACGGCTTACCGTCTCCATGAACGATGCATTTCATTTCTTACCTCCAAATGTTACGTAATATTATGAATGAATGTATATACTGGATATATATGATATATATGACATCTAAATCATGAATATAATTATGGAGATAATGTATATTCTACCACATAAACAACTTGTAATTATAAGAAGTTTATTGTTGACTCAAGTACCAAAAATCGACAAAACGACCGTTATTTACTTAAATAATTACATAATGTTCATAACATTGTAATAAGTGATATAAAAAGGATAATGAAATTGAAAATGGTTCTTAATAAGGTAGATATTAACTCTATTTAATTATTCAGGAGGTTAAAGAACGGTTGATTCAAGTCGGACATGAGGTAAGGGAATTTCTTAACCCAATTTCCATTCTATGGGTTAATCTCCTACTTTCAAATTATTTCATGATATTATTATGTCCTATTTTGTATTTTTACTTTATTTATGTGTACCTATAGTGAATACACATAATAGATCTATTTTATTTTAAAAATGATCTTTTTAAGGACTTCGTCTCAATCTCCTTTCATTGAGGCATATTTGGTTTTATACACAATTTTCTTTTATATGGTGTATAAACCCCTTTGACTTTTATGTTTATTCAAAAGGAATATTTTTTATATGAAGAGTTTTACTAAATGAAAAAAGGGAATGTTTTTCTTTCCGTACATATGCGGCGACAATGACTTCTCCGCTGCCATGACCATTATTTGAGTTTCAGCTTCCTCTATAAGCCATCACTTTTATTTAATGAAAAATAAATACAAAGTCTTAACTTTATTTTATTTTGGTATTAAAAATGGTTTTGAAAGCGTTTTTATTATATCAATGTGTTGTATTGATATCTTGTGATTGAAATGTGGAAATGTTATGTTTCCTTTATGCATGTTTTATGTGATACGATTATGTTATGGTTTATGATATGTTTAAACCTATTCATATGAGGAATGTATTGGACTTAATAAGTGACGGGTGGAGCCCGCTATAGCTCTTCGATGCATCGGTAGGTCTCATGAGACAACTAGAAGTGGAATTGGCCGAGGCCCTTTCCCAATTTGATTTATGGTTTTGTCCGAGGCCTTAATCATTTTAAGACGTCTTGGTCGAGGCCTTGACAAAATGTTTCAGAATGTCCGGCATTATACATTCCATCATTATGAAAGCGGTTATTGATATTGCATGTGATTATTCTACCAGTAGAATATCCATGTGAAGAAGTAAATGGCATTATCTCATTTTACTTTTTCAATATTATGTTGATGTTCAAGTTTAAAAGGCTTTTGTTTTAGTCATACATTGCCTTAAATGTTTATGTTTTTTTATGAAAGCTTCCGCAATATTGTTATCCTTACTGAGCATCTGAGCTCACCCCTTTCAATGTTTTAATATTTTCCAGGATGTGAAGAAGTATTTTATGAATGACCTACAGGGATAGTCAGAAGAGGATATGAGTGTGAACTATGAAGAATTTGTTATTAGTTTTTCACTTTATGATGTAACGTAAGACTTATGAATGTATCTAGTGTTTCCAAGGCTACTAAACTAATCGGTCTTTCGAGACTTGATCTTTTGTGATCATGCCAATGTTACGAAATAATGCACCGACTCTGGGTAGCTGGGGTCGGGGCGTTACACCCTTAAACCCTTAAAAGGGGTATTATCATAAGTGGATAAAAATTGAAGGCCTTCAAGCCATTTAGGAATGAATATGAGTCTTCCTTTATGCCAAAAGTGTGGAAAGAAACAAGGAAAAAATTGTTTAAAGGGTACTAGTAAATACTTTAATTGTGAAAAAAATGTCATTGGGAAATAAATTTTTTTGATTGATTAGAATAAAATAGTTAATAATTCAAATGGATAGAAATCTCCACAAAATGTACTACACACACTCTATAGTTTTAAATGTAAGGAGTATAGTTATTATGTAAACTAGTGCTAAAATATTAGGGTTAATTATAATGACCAATCACTACGGCAAAATGACCATTTAGCGACAGTTTATTTTTCCGTTTCGCGGCGGTTTAAACCGCCGCTAAATTGTGCACCGGGAAACTATTCACGACGGTTTTTAGCAGCAGTTCCGGCAGTTTAAACCGCCGCTAATTGATTTAGCGGCTGTTTTTTTGAATTTTTTATTAATTATTAATTATTATTTACTATTTACTATTTACTATTTACTGTTTACTGTTTACTGTTTACTCTTTACTCTTTACTGTTTACTCTTTACTGTTTACTCTTTACTGTTTACTGTTTACTCTTTACTGTTTACTGTTTACTGTTTACTGTTTACTGTTTACTGTTTACTGTTTACTGTTTACTGTTTACTGTTTACTGTTTACTGTTTACTGTTTACTGTTTACTCTTTACTGTTTACTATTTACTGTTGACTATTTACTATTTACTATTTACTATTTACTATTTACTATTTACTATTTACTATTTTTTATTTATTATTTATTATTTATTATTTATTATTTATTATTTATTTATTTTATTTCGTATTTATTTATTTTATTTCGTATTTATTTATTTTATTTCATATTTATTTTTTATTTCGTATTTATTTCATTTATTTTATTTATTTTATTCTATTTATTTTATTTATTTTATTCTATTTATTTTATTTATTTCATATTTATTTTATTTACTTTATTTATTTTATTTATTTTATTTACTTTATTTACTTTATCCAAGCATGCACATGCCCAAACCCATGCTCATGCACATGCCCATGCAATATAAAGAAATATTGTGTTTGATGAGATTTGAACTCCTAACCTCTTGCATATTTTCCAAAGACATTACCACTCTAGCAAGCTCGCCATGTGGTTAATAAACAGAATTTATCATACTTATATACACTAATTGAAAAAAAAATATACATAACTAATAGATATAAACTCAATAATAATTATACAATAATCAATAATCAATAATTAATAATCAATAATCAATAATTAATAATTATTGATTTATTAGTTATTTATTGAGTTATTTATTTATTTATTATTATTTACTATTTATTATAACAAATAACAAATAACAAATAAATTTTAATAATATTTACATATATTATAAAATTATGAAAATAATATAATAATATAATAAAATTACGAAATTAAAATAATAATACAATAAATATTAAATATTAAATATTAAATATTAAATATTAAATATTAAATATTAAATAATTAATAAAAAACAATAAACAAAAAACTATAAATAATAAATAATAATAATAAATAATAAATAATAATAATAAATAATAATAAAGAAATAATAAAGAAATAATAAAGAAATAATAAAGAATAAATAATAAATAATAAATAATAAATAATAAATAATAAATAATAAACAATAAATAATAATAAATAATAAATAAATAATAAATAATAAACAATAAATAACAAAAAATAAATAATAATAAACAAATAATAAATAACAAATAAATACTAATAAATAATAAATAATAAATAATAATAAATAATAAATAATAACAAATAATAAATAATAATAAATAAATAATAATAAATAATAATAAATAAGAAATAATAAACAATAAATAATAATAAATAACAAATAAAAATAAAAATAAATAAATAATAAGTAAATAATAAGTAAATAATAAATACTAAATAAAAAAGCATTAAATAATTAATAATAAATAATAAATACTAAATAATAACTACAAAATAATAAATAATAAATAATAAATAATAAATAATAAATAATAAATAATAAATTATAAATTATAAATTATAAATAATAAATAATAAATAATAAATAATAAATAATAAATAATAAATAATAAATAGAAAATAATAAATAATAAATAATAAATAATAAATAATAAATGATAAATAACAAATAATAAATAAAAAAATTAATAATAGATAATAATAAATATATAATAAATAACACATAATAATAATAATAAATAATAATAAATAATAAAGAATAAAGAATAAACAAGACTAAATAAGTAATAAATAAATAATAATACATAATATATAATATAAAAAATTGGGTACAACCGCGAAAGCGGCACACACGCAAGGAAGAAAATTACATGTAAATCGCAAGCACGGGGACTTGAACCCGCAACCTGCCCCTCACCCCCAAGCCCTTACCACCCCACCACCAACGGTGCGGCTAATATATAATATATAATATATAATATATAATATATAATATATAATATATAATATATAATATATAATATATAATATATAATATATAATATATAATATATAATATATAATATATAATATTTAATATTTAATATTTAATATTTAATATTTAATATTTAATATTTAATATTTAATATTTAATATTTAATATTTAATATATAATATATAATATATAATATATAATATATAATATATAATATATAATATATAGTATATAGTACATAATAAATAAAATAATAATAATAATAATAAATAATAAATAATAAATAATAAATAATAAATAATAAATAACAAATAATAAATAATAAAGTAATAAAGTAATAAATAATAAATAATAAATAATAAATAATAAACAATAAACAATAAATAATAAATAATAAATAATCATAAATAAATAATAATATATAATATATAATATATAATATATAATATATAATATATAATATATAATATATAATCAATAAAATAATAATAATAATAATAATAATAAATAATATATAATAAATAATATATAATATATAATAAATAATAAATAACCAGTAACAAATATTATGATTAATAATAATAAATAATATATAATAAATAATAAATAATATATAATAAATAATAAATAATAAATAATAAATGAAAATAAATAATAAATAAATATAAATAAGAAATAAGAAATAACCAGTAACAAATAATAGATAATAAATAAAATAAAGTATATTATAAAGAATAAAGAATAAAGAATAAAGAATAAATAAATTATAGTATGTTATAAATAATAAATAATAAATAATAAATAAAAATGAAGCACATGAAAAAGTGAGAAAAGGCGTGATAAGGGATGAAAAATTATGAAAACGCATGAAAACAGATGGAGAAGCATGAAGAAGGAAGCATTAGAATGCATGAGAACACATGAAAACTCATGAAAACTCTGGAAAACCCCTTAAGAATGAAACATAATCATCATAATAACCCCTAAAAAACCATTGATAAAGATAACAGGTCATGGAAACCCAAATAAACAGTAATAAATGAAGCAACCGTTAAAACCCGTCAAAACGGTCATAAAGTGACAAAAACATTGGACTCACATTAACGGAGATAACTTATGATCCGAGAGTCTTTTCCAGATCTGCGACCAGTCAACTCAAATATCCTAAAATGATCTTCGAGTTGATAGGTGAAATAGACCAAATGGACCGCCACTACTGGAAATATGACTTTTACCAACGGTTTTGGCCAAACCGTTGGTATAGTTCATTAATTTTGACCTATACCAATAGTTCGGCCAAAATCGTTGGTATAGGTCACTTATATGGACTTATACCAACGGTTTTGGACAAACCGTTGGTATAGGGGGGGACCTATAGGACCTATACCAACAGTTTTGGCCAAACTGTTGGTATAGGTCCATTATAGAGACCCTATACCAAGGGTTTGGCCAAACCGTTGGTATAGGTCCCCCCTATACCAACGGTTTGTCCAAAACCATTGGTATAGCTCCTTCAATTTTTAATCAAATCTTCTTACCGAGAACATTATATAAATCAAAATTTAAAATTATTATAACAATACATATATATATTTATGAAATTATGTTCACAAAAGTCATGTTAGGTTAGTGGTTAAGTCATTCAATTATAAACTAGAGGTCCTGGGATCAAATCCCACCGAATGTTTTTTTTTTGAAATACATATACCAACGGTTTTGAGAACCGTTGGTATAGGTTTTCATATTACTTATACCAACGGTTTTCAAAACCGTTGGTATAGGTATATACCAACGGTTTTCCCAAAACCGTTGGTATAGACCTATTGTCACGGCTTACTTGGCAACGGTCCTCCAAACCGTTGGTATAGCCTATACCAACGGTTTGAGGGCCTATACCAACGGTTCCAAACCGTTGGTATAGGGTATTTTTTCAGTAGTGCGCGGATCGGAAGTTACGACCATTTTAAAAAAAACTCACGGGGAACGGGTGCTAGAAACGAGGCATCGAAAAACATAACAAACTTGATACCCACTAAAAGGACATAACATATGATCCAAGAGTCCATGTGGGCGCCACGACTAGTCAAAATGAATCTCATGGAACGAACTATGATCTGGAAAGTAGAGAAGTCCAAACTGACACGCGGATCAAAAGTTAGGTCCATTTGAAGACAAGTTCAACGGGACACTGGTGATGGAAATAGGGTTTCGGAGGCCTTCAGATGGGTTTTGGAGTTGAAAAACTTGAAAGAATGTTGCTTATATCTAATTGGTGTGTATATCTCTTTGCGGGCTTCGATTAGATATGTGGTAGAGCCCAAACGGACACCTGGAGCGAAAGTTATGGTCGTTTCAAGTTGGAGAACTTTTTTCAACTTTCTTATAACTCTCATATCTTTCTATCTTAGACTGTCTCATGGTTTCGATTATCTGTGCCTCTATATCTCTTCAGGGGCTTTGATTTTATTGGTCTTGGCACTCCAATGGATGTCCAGATCAAAAGTTATGGTCATTTTAGTGATTTCGAGGTTTCTCATGTTTTTTTTTATTTTTTCCCTTACATTTCGCGGCGGTTTCGCGGCGGTTTTTTAAAAAACCGCTGCTAATCCTCAAAATGATTTCAAAAAAAATTAATACATTTTGTGGAAGTTTTTAAACCTCCATGAAATGACCGTTTTCCTATAGTTAATGTCAAAAACCTCTTTATCCCAAAGAAAAATGGAAATATTATGTGATCATTATTACCAATGTGGGTTATAAGAATGAAATGGTGAAAGGTGCACTTATTATCTTATCTAGAACTACTAATATCTTATTTGATTCTAATTATTCACACTCTTTTATATCTGAGTAATTTTTTGTTGGTATCACATTATAAACACAATGATTATAAGTGGAATGAGAAATGAAAACTCATAATGGAATGTTGATTGAATCATAATTATATGATTCTTCTATAGTTGAAATTTGTGTGAATGTTATTCCTATAAATTTTATTACCCTCCCTATAGTTGAATTTTCTGTGATTTTGGGAATGAATTATCTCTCTATATATAGAACCCATATCAATGTACAAGGAAAATAAGTCACATTATATATTTTGAATGAATCTATGATCATTTATCGATGTAAGGATGAATATGAGATTCTAATATAAGTTATATCCATTTTATGGGTCATGATTCCTTTTAATAAGGAGTATTTATCTTATATGGTTTGGTAGAAACTCAATATAAAATATATTCTTAATGTATGAGAGTTTTTTTATTTATTTCTAGAATATTTTCCCAGAATTACCCTAAATAATAAAGATATGAATTAAATAAAACTCATTCATGGTGCTACACCTATTCAAAGACTCTATATAGAATAGCATTGATTGGGTTATGATAATTGAAGAAGAAACTCTAGGATAATATTGATAAGGGATTCATTTGTACAATTGTGTCACCATGTCATGCACATATTCCTTTAATTATGAAGAATTATGGTTCAATGAAACTCTTTATTAATTATTGGGAAAATAACATTATCATTATCAAGATTAAGTATCCTCTATCCAAAAATTATGATTTCATTGATCAATTTCGGGGAGCTAAATACTTCTCAAAGATTGATCTTCATTCTAGGTTCTATAAATTGAGTGTAAAAATTGAATAGATACCTATTAAAGCCTTATAAAAAAGGTATGGAAACAATGAATTTATAGAAATTTAATTAATACTTATTAATTAACCTTTTGTCTCCATAGATTTAATGAATAGTGTCCTTAGAGATTACATTGATTAGTTTGTGGTAGTATTTAAATAAAATGTTATTATATATTCCAAGATTAAGGAAGAGAATGAAGGATAATTGAGTATTGTAATAAATACCATAAGTAAGGATAGTTTTTGTTAAAACTTTACCATGTATAATTTTAGCTATAGAAAGTTTCATTTGTGGGTCATATAATCTCACGAAAGGATATATCGGAGTGTCCATCAAAGATGAAAGTTATTGAAAATTGGACTATTCCAACCACTATGAATGGGATCCTTATTTTTATTATATTAGTTGTATATTATCGATTATATTTAAATAATTTCTTAGAAAAAGTCTAATCCACTCACCAAGTTAATATAGAATGGAATTATGTTCATTTGGACTGTTGAATGTGAAGAAAATTTCAAGGACCTGAAGAGAGGGTTGGTTAGTATACCTATAATTACACTGTCCTACATTGGATAAGGGTTTTTGATATATAGTGATATATCTAAGAATGGAATAAGATGTGACATTATGAATAATGACATGGTGTTAGCTTATGTCTCTCATCAATTAATGGTTCATGAGAAGAATTACCCAACACATGACTTGGAGTTAGCGGTAGTAATCATTGAATTAAAAATATAATGACATTATATTCATGTCAAAATTACTGATATATAAATATATTTAATGATCATAAAAGATTAAATTATATATTCACCCATAAATATTTAATTATTCAAAAAATAATATAATTAGAGTATATTAAATATTATGACTACTAAATACATTAAAACCCTGGGAAAGTGAATAAGGTGGTTGATTCTTTGAGTCAAAATGATAATGATAGATTATATATGTTTAGTATTATAAAATATGTAATATTTTTGGATTTACAAAGGATATAACAAGAAATATTTAAGGAAAGAGAGAAAAATTATCGTTCTAAAATGATTATTCAACCATTTGTCAATGTAAAGATTAAAGAGGTACAGAAGGAAGATGTGGGGCTATAAAAGAAGGTGAGAAATGTTCCTAAGTCCAATATTTATAGTGATGGGATGATAAGGATTAGGAAAATTTTATGTTTTCCTATTATTCCATAATTGATGAATGAGATTTTGGATAAAGCACATAGCTCATCATTCTTAATTCAAATTAGAAGTATAAAGACATATAGAGACCTTAAGAATAATTTTTGGTGGGTTAATAAGAAGAGATATATTGGAGAGTATATTTTTTAGTTATAGATATGTTAATAAGTAAAGGTGGAGATACCTAATTTCAAGGGGATGTTATAACCATTACAGATACTAGAATGGAAATAATAAAACATCACCACGGATTTCATCAATAGACTACCCAAAACATCTAAAGTCTTTAATACTATTTGTTTTGTGGTCGATCTACTAATAAAATTAATTAATTTTTTTCCATCAGTGAAAATTTATCTCTTGACTAGATTTATAGGATATACATTAAGAAGGTGAGAAACTTGTATGAAGTATCAGACTCTATAATTTCTGATCATGATTTGAGGTTTACCTCGATGTTTGGGATAAGTCTTTAGAAATCTACAGATATAAAGTTTTGTTTTAGTATTGCCTAACTTCCTCAGAAATATGTTCAATATAATAGAACCATTCAAACCCTATTGGATGTTCTATGATTTTTATCTTTGTATTTTAAAGGTGTTTGGGATAAAAAAATTTCCTCTTATCTAGTTCTCTTATAATAATATATTTCACTCAAGCACTCAGCTGGCTCATTGTGAAACCCTCTATCGAAAAAAGTTTATAAATCTGACATGTTGGGATAAATTTAGAGAATGAAATATATTATAACCAATTATATATAAGGAAATGTTGGAGAATGTTATATCCACTTCATAGAACATCAAGGAAGCTTGGATACAACTAAAGGGTTATGCTGAAAAACATCAAGGATATGTTTAATTTGAAGTTGTTGAGAATTTATTCTTAATAGTGTTATAAGATTTAGAAATTTGGGAAATATGATTCCAATGTATATTTTCGAATTCGAGATTCTTGATTGAGTAGGGATGGTATATTATCAATTAAATATTCCACAAAACCCCTCTAAAGTTCATGATGTGTTTCATGAATCTCTTTTTAGGATGTACATACTTAATCCTTCATAATAACTGAACTCATAGGTTGTACCATTAGAGAATGATATTTTTTATTAACTAAAACATGTATAAATATTAGACTATATAAATAAGGTTAAATGGAACTAGAATACTCCCATGGTTGAAGTTATTTGGTGGAATCAAAAATTTGAGAATGCTACTTGGGAACTTGATGATGTATTGAAAAAAAATTATATTCATTTTACTCATTAGAGTGATAGAATTAAAAGTTTTAAAATTCATTTTTTTGGTGGTATAATGTAACACTATAATATTGTATATGTATAACTTTGAAATAAATATTAAGTATTTGATATATATCATTAGATGCAAGCCCAAGTCTAAATAAACCCTAAAATATTAAACAATTTAAAAACTAGTTGTTGGATTAGAGGGTATGAATACGATTAACCACATTATGATATATATTTATATATATATTCTTTTATATAAATGTATTTATTTAAGCCTAATAAATAATCATTAACATTTTAATAAAAACTTTCCTTGATTAAAAGACCTATTTTATTAAGAATTTTATTTTTCTATATATCATGTATTTTTATATATTGATCAATATTTAAAAAGGATTATAATAAAATTTATTGATAATTTATGAATAATCATTCATACATTAATTAAAAAATTGTTTATAATAAATAAAAATTTAAAAATGTTCTGGATGTAGCATTATTGGTACTCTAAAAATATAATAAGAAATATAAACCAAACGTTAGAAGGATAATTTACAAAGGTAGTCATGCATTTCATTCCTCATATCTGAGTCCACTAAGGGTGAAATGTGTTTTTATCATAATAAAATATATAAAAAATTATTTATTAATTATTTTAATGAAATTTAAAGAATATATATTCAATAATATGTTTTAACATTCATCTAATAGTTTTTACTAGGTATGGAATGATAAGAAAGCCTGTTTTTTTCTTGAAATATATTATTCAAAAAATGCATTTTTGTGAAAATTATTTTTAAATTAATAGCTTACTCTTATATAAATTGAATTTGATAAAATATATTCCATAATTTCAATCATTATAAATTAATTTTGTAATGATAAAACTTTCATTTTTTGACATAATGAATAGTAAAAAGTAAAAAATACCACAGTTAAAGTTAAAAGGGTTTACCAAGGAGGTTAAAAGAAGATATAAGGGAAAACGTCCCAATTAAACTTGTATAAATATATTTTTTGATTATATTTAAAAATATTCATATTAATTTCACACTATTTCCATTTTGTTCCGCTTTCATAAAAAATGACTTTATATTATTTTAATATTTTAAGTAATTCCACATGTGTCCCTCCCCTCACTATAAAAGGGCACCTACCCTCCTCTGATATTCACACAATTTCATCCCTATATATCATCCAATACATTCCAAAAAATTTACAATATTTCTTCCCTTATTTCTTGATCTCTTTTTCATACCCTAATATTATCCTAAGAAGGATTACGGTTTAAGACAAAGGAGGTCTCATAAAGAAGAGTTAATCATTTTTCCCAACTCATTCAAAGTTTATTTCTTCTTATACTTCCAATAAATTAATTGTATAAATCTAGAAATAATAAATCTAGTATGATCAATATATTTATATTTTATTTTTATTAGTGTACAACCATTTTCACCTCCTTTCTATCAAATAGGAAATGAAAGTATCGCATGTACGTATGTTTGGACTATCACCTCCATGTATGATATGATTCATTTTCCATCACCAATTCATACTGGTTGTTATAATGATGGATTTGATAAAAATATATTATATTTAGGATATAATTATTATTATTTAATTATAAAATATTATTTATCTTTCTTTCTATATTTTTTATAATATTAAATCATTGTTCATGTGTACGTAGGAATAACCATCTCCATGAATGGTGTAATTCATTTTTCTATATTTTATTTTGATGGATAGGTATAAATAGGTTTATAATGAATTTATATGATATTTATAACATTATTAACATTATTAATATTTTGGAACCATTATCAAGATTCAATATCTATAACTGTTGAATCGAAAAATACCTAAAAACGAAGAAGTTGACACAAAAAATGATGATGATAATAAAATATTATTAATGAATGGGTTCTAAGATGTTATATATAAACCATGTATGTTTTTTTAAGTTTTAATATTATTATGTTAAAGAATTATTAAAAAATTAAATTGATTATATATGAGGTTAAAATAACTTATGGAGCAAGAAAGACCAGATGTATGGGTTTCTCATCTCAGTTTTTTGTTTCTGTGCGACATATGTCATATTCACAACTTGTTTATTTCATATGGTTTATATAATATACCATTAATATGTTATATCATGAATCTATTTATATTCATGTAAATTAAATTTTCATTTGAATTAATTTATTCAATGCATTTATTATTCAAAATTTACCAAAGTGGTATGAGTTTCATGCTACAATATCATAGTTTACCAGATTGCTTATTCTTAAATTTATAATGATGAAATTATATGATATATGTCTCATAAATATAAGTTATTTTGTTATAATATGTTTATTTATATATATTACAAGTTTTACTTTCATTTTATTCTCTATAAGTACTAAAAATTATGAAATAATGTTTTTAAGGAAAACCAAATTTTTTCTATTAAGTCTAGAATCTTCTTCTTCCACATACTTATTTTAATTGAAATAGTTTCTATAATTTTTTTAATATTATCCAGTAATTTATTTGATTCATTTTTAATTATGTTTTATTTCCAATAAAAAAATTGAAATTAATCTTCTTTTCATTTTCCCAATGGGAAACATTTTACCAATGGTGTGTATATAATCTATTTTTTTACATTTACCACCTGAGAG
The DNA here is from genome assembly GCA_963277665.1 of Viscum album. NCBI lineage: Eukaryota > Viridiplantae > Streptophyta > Magnoliopsida > Santalales > Viscaceae > Viscum > Viscum album. Next base: position 696,765,652 of record OY728131.1, read on the forward strand.
GATTTTTCCACTACCAGGAACAATATTTTTCTTTAAGATTACATAAATTATTCCATTTTTATTTTCAAATAAAACGTTTTCCAAATATTATAGAAATTTGATGATTTTAAATAAGTGACTTTATAATGAATGGGGTATTTTCCCCAAAAAAATGTTTCAACTATCCTTTAAAGGTGTTTTCATCTATGATAATATCCATTAATGTGACCTATTCTATACCAGGGATATGATCCATTGATATAAAATCTATTCATCCTTTGGATGGTTTATGAATATGACGATATAATATTAATTAAAACCATTTTATTTTTCCTGAGATAAGTTATTAATAAATGATAAAAGTTTTCATGATATTGTGGAATACATATAAATGGATTATGATTATGTGATAGGTGGGTCCATTATATCCCTCCAATGCATTGAGTAATTATCAATGTTAATGAGATTAAAGGTTACCTGAGAGGTTATCCCAAGCCTGAAAATGGCACAGTGAAGGTTATCTCAATCCATAAGTAAGTACTTGGGTGGTTAGCCCAAGCTTAACATGTTATGAAGTTATTGGGGGATATTTCTGACATATGATTTATGTTAATATGAATATGAAATACTTTTTATACCACTCTCTATAACATTTTCTTATGATTATGATATGATATCACGAATCATGATCATTTATTCTTCAACGACTTATATCTTATGAACTTTGAAATCATTATTCCATTGTAATGATCTATGATTTATTAGGTATGATTTTAAAATATCAAGCTCATGTTATGATTACATTATTTTAATGCATGATTACATATGATCATTGATTGATTTCTCCCATTCATACCATTTTCTTATCATCTCACCTGATACTTTATTATGCTTACTTTCCCAAAGTTATAAAGAATGGTTTTATGTAGGGTATGACTAAGAAGTTCACTTTTTTAGAAGAACATTATGGGAGATATTGAAGATATTTCAAAAAATAAGATGAATATGTATTTAATATTTATATAAACTAAAACATTATGGTTATATGGAATGTATTACTATTATATGTATTTAATATTCATCTAAAATGACGTAATATTTATGGATTTAATATTTGGGTCACCTCACTGACCTATTTTAGGTCCCTTGCTATTATGATCTTCTACCCATGTGCTCTTGTACACAAACCTATACATCCATATCCATGTGTAGGCTTCCCTTCTATAATTATACTCCATGGGTTTATTTATTTTTTAAATAATCTTATATTAAGTTCCTTTCAACAAATAGAAATATCACCTCCATATCTATCCAAAACCAATCCTACTCTTCTTCCCTTATTATCATCATCCAAGTAATATATATTTTTATGAAAAATAAATTTCCATGATTGGGTTATTCACATTCTTTATGTTTCAAATAATGTGATATACCAACAACCACTTTAGCCCAAAGAAAAATTTAAATCTTTTTTGATCATTATTACCCATGTGTGTTATAAGAGTGAAATGGTGAAAGGTACACTTATCATTCTTTATAGAACTATTAATATTTTATTTGATTCTATTTCTTCCCACTCTTTTATATCCGAGGAATTTTTTTTAATTGTATCACATTACCATATCAATGATTATATATTGAATAGGCAGTGAAAACTCATAATGGTATTTTTATTAAATCAAAATTATATAATTCTTCTGCAATTGAAATTTGTGTGAATGTGCTTCCTATAAATCTTAATAATCTCCTGGTAGATGAATTTGATGTGATTTGGGGAATGAAGTATCTATCTCTATAAAGAACCCATATCAATTTATATGGAAAGAAAATCAAATTTTATATTCTGAATGAACTTGTGATCAATTTTTAGTATGAGGATGAATATTATATTCTAATGTAAGTTACTTCCATTTTATGGGTCGTGATTCTTATTAATAATGAGTATTTATCTTATATTCCTGGGGAGAAACTCAATATCAAATATATTCCTATTGTATGGGAGTTTTTTTATTTCTTTTTAGAATAATTTCCTAGATTTCCTCAAAATCATGAAGTTAATAATTCAATAAAACTCATACATAATGCTACACCTATTTCAAATACTCTTTATAAAATAGAATAGATTGAGTTACAATAATTGAATAAGAAACTCTAGGATAATCTTGATAAGGGATTGATTTTTCTGAGTGTGTCACCATGTCATGCACATATTAATTTTCATTAATAATAAATATGGATCGATGAAACTATGAATTAATTATTAAAAAAATAAGAAGATTATGATCAAGAATAAGTATCCTATATCCCAAAATAATGATTTGTTTGATCAATTTTGAGGACCTCAATACTTCTCAAAGATTTATATTCATTATAAATTCTATAAATTGATTGTAAAATTTAATACATACCTATTAAATCCTTTTATACAAGGTAATAAAACTATGAATTTATATAATTTTTATTTTGACATATTAATGCACCTTTTATCTTCATGGATTTAATGAATAGTGTTCCTAGATATTACATTGATTAGTCTACAGTAATATTTAAGGAAAATATTATTATATATTCTAAGATTAATGAGAATAATGAATTCAAAATTAGTATTATAATAATGACCATAAAAAGGATAATTTGTGTTAAAAATTTATCCTATATGAATTTTGGCTATAGAAAGATTCATTTGTGCGTCATATAATCTCAAGAAACGGTATATCAGAGGATCTATCAAATATAAAAGTTATTAAACATTAGACTTGTCCAAAAATTATGATTGAAATCCATATTTTTAATATATTTTCTATATATTTTCAATTCTTTTAAATTAATTTCTCAATAATTTATAGTCTACTCACCTAGTTAACATAGAATGGATTTAAGTTCCTTTACACTGTTAAATGTGAAGAAAATTGCATGGAGTGAAGAGAGGGATGGTTATTAAACCCATAATCACACTACACTGCATTGGATAAGGGTTTATGAAATATAGTGATTCATATAAGAAAGGAATGTGATGTTTTATTATGAATAATGACATAATGATAGATTATGTCACTCAGTAATTAAATATTACTGAGTATAATTACCCAACACATGACTTGAAGTTAGCATGGATAATATTTGTATTAATTATATCATGAAATTATATTTATGTAAACATTATTGATATATATATATAATTATTGAAAAATTATAAATTATATATTTACCCATAAAGATTCAAATATGCACCCTAGAATATGGTTATAGTTTATTAAATATTATGACTACTCAATACATTACAACCTTGGTAATGTGGATAAGGTGGTTGATGCTTTGTGTCCAAATGATCAAGCTAGATTATTTATGATGATTATTATAAAAGATCTATAATATTTTTATTTATAATGTATGAGCCTATAAATATTTAAGTAAATAGAGAAAAATTATCTTTCTAAAGTTATTGTTCAACCATTTGTCAATGTGAAGATTAAAGAGGTGCAGAAGGAAGATGTGGAGCTACAAAAAAAGGTGAGAAATATTCTTAAGTCCAAAATTTATAATGATAGTATGATTGGAATCAATAAAAATGTATGTGTCCCAATTATACCATAATTGAAGAAGGAAATTTTGGATGAATAACATATCTCATCATTCTCTATACATCCATGAATTATAAAGACGTATAAAGACCTAAAGAATCATTTTTGGTGGGTTAATAAGAAGAGAGATATTACATAGTATATATTTTAGTTATTAATATATTATAAATTAAAGGTTGATAGATATAATTTCAAGTGTATGTTACAACCATTACCCATAATATAATGGAAATGATAAAGCATCACCTTGGATTTCATCAATAGACTCTCCAAAAAATCTAAAGACTTTAATTCTATCTTGTTTATAGGTGATCACCTTTTGAAATCAATTAATGTTTTTACATTAGTGAAAATTTCTCTCTTGATTATATTTCTAGGATATAAATTAATAAATTGGTAAAATTTCATGGAGTATCATATTCTATTATATTTGGTTGAGATATGAGGTATACCTCAATGTTCTAGAGAAGTCTTTAGAAATATATGGATATAAAGTTATTTTTGTATTTCTTATCATCCTTATAAATATGGTCAATATAAGGGAACCATTCAAACCCTAACTGATTTTCTAATATTTTTTTCTTTAAATTTTAGTGGTGTTTTAGATCATCACTTTCCTTCTATCGAATTATCTTATAACAATATCTTTAACTCGATAATTCAAATGGATTCTTTTGAAACCCTCTATGGAAATTTGTTCATAACTCTTACATGTTGGGATAAAGTTATAGGATTAAATCTATTAGACCCAAATATATATGAGGAAAAGGTAGACATGTTTATATCCATTTTTCATCACATCAAGGAATCTTGAATACAAAAAAGAGTTATGATGAAAAACATGAGTGAGATGTGTAATTCGAAGTTGTTGAGAATGTTGTCTTATCAATTTATCCATATAATAAGGTTATAATATTTATAAATTATGGAAATATGAGCCCAATATATATTGTATCATTCGAGATTATTGATCAAGTAGGGAAGGTATATTATCAATTACCTCTTCCACCAAACCTATCTAAATGTCATAATGTGTTCAATTGATCTCTTTCGAGGATATACATACCTAATCCTCCATAATAACTGAACTCAAAGGTTTTATCATTGGAGAATGATATTTATTATGAACAAAAACTTGTATAAATCTTTTACTATAGAAATAAATTTACATGGAACAAGAATACTCACTTGGTTAAAGTTATTTAGAGGAATAAAAATCTTTAGGATGCTACTTGGGAACCCAAATATGTAATAAAATAAAATTATATTCATTTCATTCATCAGAGTGATATAATTAAATGTTTGAAATTCATTTTTATAGGGGTATAATGTAATACAATAAAATATTAAAAAAATATATTAAAAAAGAAATTGAAACCTAGTTGTTGGATTAGAGGGTATGAATAGGATTAAACACATTATGATATATATATATTCCTTAATTTAAATGTATTTATTTATGACTAATAAATAATCATTAAAGTTTTAATAAAATCATTCCTTGATTAATAGACCTATTTTTTTAAGAATTATATTTTTCTATATATCATGTATTTTTATATATTGATCACTATATAAAAATTATTTTAGTAAACTTTATTTATAATTTATGAATAATAATTAATAAATTAATTAAAAATGGTTTATAATTATGATAAAATCAAAAGGTTCATTAATTATCATTCCTAGACCTCTAAAATTATAATAAAAATTATAAACTATGTGTTATAAAGAAAGTTTACAAAGGTAGGTGTGGATTTAACTTCTTATAACCAAGTCCCCTAAGGGTGCAATGTGTTTTTATCATAATAAATTAAATAAATATTTTTTTAATAATGTTAGTGAAATTTATAGAATATATATTATATATTTTATTTTAACATTTATCTAATAGTTTTTACTAGGTAATGAATGAGAATAAATTCTGTTTTTTTATTAAAATTCATTTTTCCAAAAAATGCATTTTCATTGAAATTATTTTCAAATTAATATCTTCATATTATATAAATTGAATTTGGTAAAAATATATTCCATATTTGGAATTATTATTCCTTAATTTAGTAATGATGACACTATTATTTTTTGACATAATGAATTGTAAAAAGTAAAAAAAAATTACCACGATTCAGGTTAAAAGGGTTTACCAAGGAGGTTAAAATAAGAGATAAGGGAAAAAGTTCCAATTAAACTTGTATAAATAGTTATGTTTGATTATATGTAAACTTATTTTTATATTACTTTAAAATTATTTTCAATTTTGTTCCACTTTTATAATAAAGTGAATTTATATTATTTAAATATTTTAAGTAATTCCATGTGTGTCCCTCCCCTCACTTATAATAGGGCACCTATACTCTTCCATTATTCACACAATTTGAGACCTCTATATTAGAAAAGACCTTTCTAAAAAATTCCAATCGTACTTCCCTTTTTCTTTATCTACTTTTTTATCCAAATATTATCCTAATAACTCTTAAGGTGTAAGAGAAATGAGGTCTCATAAAGAAGAGTTAATCTTTTTACCTAACTCATTAAAAGTTTATTTCTTCTTCTACTTACTGTAAATAAATTTTATAAATCCTAAAATTATTGATATATTATGATCAATATATTTATATTTTATTATGATTATTTTGAAACCATTTTCCATCATGTTTCTATCAAATGGGAAATTAAAGTATCACTTGTGAATATGTGTGGACTATCGCCTCTATGTAGGATGTGATTAATTTTCCTTCACCATTTCACATTGGTTGATATAATGATGGATTTGAAAAATATATATTATATTTATGATATATTTATTATTTTTTAATTATAAAATATTATTTATATTTTTCCTTATTTTTTTTATAATGCTAAAACAATGTTCACACATACATAGGGACTACCATCTCTATGAATGGTGTAATTAATTTTTCTATATTTTACTTTTATGGAATGTTATAAAGAGGTTAATAATGAATATATACGATATTTATATCATTATTGAAATTATTATTATTTTTAAACCATGACCCAGATTCAAGGTCCATAACTGTTGAATCGAAACAGACATGAAAAACGAAAAAGATAACACCCAAAATGATGAGGATAATGAAATTTTATTATTGAATGGGTGATAATATGTTATAACTAAACCATTTATGGTATTTTATGTTTTAATTTTATTATTCTATATAGTTATAATAAATTCAAATTGATTATATATGAGGTTAAAATCACTTATAAAACAAGCAATACCTAAGGTATGGGTTTCTCATTTCACTTTTTGTTTCTGTGACACATATGTCATATTCACCACTTGTTTCTTTCATGTGGTTTATATAATAACCCTTTTATATGATAAATCATGTATCTATTTTTATTAATGTAATTTAAGGTTTCATTTGAAGTTATTAATTTCAATGTATTTATGATTCAAAATTTACAAAAGTGGTATGGGTTTTATGCTATAATATCACAGTTTACTGGATTGTTTATTCTTCAATTTATGATGATAAAATTATATGATATATTTCTCATAAATATAAGTTATTTTATTTCCCTTTAGTTATTTATATAAATTAAAAGTTTTACTTATATTTTCAACTATCTAAGTAACCAAAATTATAAAACAATGTTTTTTTGGAGAACCAACTTTTTTCTATTCAGTCTAGAATATATTTCTAAAATATAAATATTTTTCTTAAAATAATTTCAATAATTTTTTTACTATTTTCCAATTATTTATTTTAGTCATTTTAAACAATGTTTTATTTTCAATAAAAAAATTATATTTTTTCTTGTTTTCATTTTCCCAATGAGAAATTTTTTACCAAAGGTGTGAACATAATCTATTTTTTTACATTTACTACCTAAGAGGATTTTACCAGTATCATTAATATTATTTTCCTTTAAGATTCCATTACACGTTTCCATTTTTAATTTAAAATATATTTTTTCTAATGTTATGGAAATTTTTTGATTTTAAATATGTGATTTTATAATGAATATGGTATTTTCCTCAAAAAAATGTTTGAAAGATGTTTTACATGTGTTTTAATCTTTGAAAATATCAATTAATGTTACTTATTTTTCACTAAGGATATGATCCAATGATACCAATATATTCAAACTTTGGATAGTTTATGATTATGGTAATATAATATTAATTAAAACCATTTTATTTTCCCCAAGTTAAGTTATGAAGAAATGATAAATGTTTTCATGATATTGTGGAATAAATATAAATGTATTATGATTATGTGATAGTTGGGTCCATTATATCCCTCCAATGCATTGGGTAATGATAAATGTTTATGATATTAATGGATAAATGAGAGTTTATCCCAATCCTAAAAGAGGGTACACTAGTGGTTATCTCAATCCATAAGTAGGTACTTGGGTGGTTAGCTCAAGCTTAACATGTGATGAAGCTATTGGTGGGGGTATTTTTGACATATGATTTCTATGAATATGAATATTCCACACTTTATATAATAGTCTCCATAGCATATTCTTATACTTATGATATTATATCATGGATCATGATCTTTGATTACTCTATGATTTATATCTTATGAACTTCTAAATCATTATGCCATGATTATGATCTTTGATTTATTGTTTATGATTTTCTAATATCAAGCTCATGTTATCTTTCCCTTATATCCACTATATTCTTACTTGTGATCATAGATTGATATATTCCATTCTTACCATTTCTGATCATCTCACCTTAGACTTTATTATGTTACCTTTCCCAAGTTTATGAAGAGTGTTTTTATGTAGGGTATGACTAAGAAGTGTACCTTTCGATAAAAACTTTATGGGAGATGTTGAAGATCTTTCAAAAAATAAAATGATTATATATATATTATTTAATGAAACTAATCCTTTATGTTTATAGTTAATGTATTTTTATGAGATGTATTTAATATTAATCTAAAATAATGTAATATTTATGTATTTAATGTTTAGGTCACCTTACAGACCCATGCTAGGTCCCTTATTGTTATGATATTCCACCCATGTTTTCTTGCGCACATACCTATTCATCCATACCCATGTGTGGGATTATCTTCTCCCATTATCCTCCATGGGTTTATCTTTTTGTTAAATAAACTTCCATTAAGTTCCTTTTAACAAATATCAATATCATCTTCATAGATATCCAAAACTATCCCTACTCTCCATTCCCTATTATCATCATATCAAACTTAGCTTTATCCAAGTAATATATATTTTTATACTAACTCATAATCCTCAATTGGTTTATTCACTATATTTATGTTGCAAACAATGTATTATATCCAATTATATCACATCTAAAGTAGTAAAACTATCTCTACAATTGGAAAAGTGTAGTTGAAAAAAATACAAAACTATCAACAATTACATGAGTTATTCAATATCTCCCTTTGGAATTATTTTCAACACTAATAAATATCTTTAATAGACATCAAATAATAGTGTTTATCAAATAGAAACATCATGACATAACACTACTAGATAAGGTAATTTTTTTATAAGTATTCTATATCTTTATTAAAATAAATTTTTAACTAAGTAACTTAGATTATATCCCTCTCAATTAATTCATTTTATCCCTCTTTATTCAATAACCATAGCTCGAAATTCACAAAACATAATAAAAAATTTGTATACACTTACCGCCTAAATATAAAATCCAAATAATAGTGGGAGTAATCCTATCACACTCTTAGGTGAGAGAGGAAGGTTGAACTAAAAGTTTCATCCCTAGTTATTTTAATCTTTCTATTTGCATAAATTTAGTGAAAATATCATCAAAATGATCTATTTTGGAAATGTAATCCAACTTCACATCTAAATTTTCAACTTTCTATTTAATAAAATGATATTTAATATTCATGCTTTTTTTACTAGAGTTTCACATTGGGTTCTTTAAGTGATCAATTGAATTCAGATTATAATAAGAAATTGTAAATGGTATGTCTATAATCACCTTCAAATATTATAGCTAAACTTTCATAAATATCATTTGAGTACAATAATTAGTACAAACAACATATTTAGAATTAGTTATACATAAAAGAACAAAATATTATTTCTTACAATGATAGATCACACAAATATTTCCTAAAAATTATATACCTCATAATTATGGTTTAAATTAGTTACAATCTCTTGTCTAATCAACATTAGTGAATCTAAGTAAGTTTAATTATCAACTTATTTTATTCATTAATCTAAAATTTAATCTTCCTTTGATATACCTTAGAATTATTTTAGCATCTAAAAAGTATGACTATTTAGGATCACATTGATATATAGCACAAAAAATTTACTATATTCACAATATCTATCCTTGATGTATTAAGATAAATCAATCAACTAGTTATCTTTATTGAATATTTTTTATTAACACTCTACCCTAGTTTATCTTTACTCAGATTTACAACAATTATGATTGGTCTAGAGACTTACTAATTTTCCAAGACAAATTTCATTGAAAATTAAATTGAATATTTTGTTTAAAAATAAATATATATCTTTTATTTTATAAAACTTTTTGTTATAGAAAAAAATTCATCTCTATGAGCATTACTATTTGAAAATACATAGTCATTTAGTTAGTGAATTATTTAAATTCATACTTCTTATCTCCTAAAAAAATAATTATTCAGTATATTAAAATACAATTAAAGTGACTATTTTCAAATCCTTAACTTACAAGTTTCTATCAAATTTTTCTTTAGAAAGTTCAATTTCTTTAGGAAAATTTCGAGTTAATAATACATTACTATAAAAGGATATTTTAACCTATAAAAATCATTCTTCAGCTAGAAATCATTGGTTCCATCAATATCAAGAGTAAATATTTTAGGTTCCTCAATAAAAATATATTAATAAAGATCAATATTTATTAAATCATATTTCACATATATCGGATAATTTTTTTACTATTTATGTGTTGTAATTACTAGAAACATTGTGATGGCTTTAAGTATTTCAATATTTTAAAAGGTTTATTCAAAATATACACCTTTCATTTTTGAACAAACCTTTTAGAAGAATCTATATTTATTAATTAACGTCTCACCTTTTCCATAAATTGTTTTCTAAGAACATATTAGGTTCATATTACATCCTTTTCTTCTAGTATTGGAACAAGATCCCAAGTTTCATTTTTCTCAATATGTTCCACCTCTTCATTCATAACATTTATCCACTACTTGTGTTAAATAGACACTAAAACTAATTTTTTTAAAATAAAGCTCAAATTATATTATTTTAAAATATTATATTCATGAAAACATAGAAAAATTCACATTTTAATATTACATGGAAAAAAATATCTAGTTTTATAGGATGAATAATGATTTTGAACTTACTGGTTTAAAATAAACCAAGAATGAATTAATTAAATTTTCCCTTTGAAATAAGATTTTATGAATGATTAAAAATGAATTATTTAACTATTGATAATTTTATTTATAATAATATTTTATAATTTTTATAATTTTCCATTTATTTATTATAATTTTTTTGAAATAAATATTATATCATTTGCAGGTAAAAATTTATATTTTTCAAAAAACACTTTTTAAGTGTATATTTTTTTCTTTTTAATTAATTAAAATAACCACTAATAATTAATGATATAAAGTAAATTTATAGATTATATATCTAAATATATGAATTTCAATCCATATAACTATGATTAATATTCATATAGTTAATTTAATATCATTTTATGCTTAAAATTTACATTTCTTGGAAAACTCTTTTTCATCATGTTTTGGAGGTCTATTTTTTAAATTAAATACTAAAACTTAAGTGAATTGAATTTGATAAAATTTATTATATATTTTTAATCAGAATAATTAAAATTAGAAAATAAGTTAGTTTATTTGTAATAATTAATAGTAAAAATATTAAAAATTGGTTACCGCGGTTAATGTCAAAATGGGTTTACCGTGGGTAAATATGAAAAATAAGGGTTAAAATAAACTAAACACTTTATTAAAATAAATTATATGGTTTTATTTATATATTACCCTTATAAACTTCATATATGGTTCATTTTGGATCAATTTTTCCAATAAATTTACTTAATAATATTTTAAAACATTGAAAATTTACAAGTGCACCACTCACATCAATTATAAAAGGGAACCTTCTCCCCTTAGTTATTCACACCAATTAAGCTATTTATTATGACCAAAATATTTAAAAATATATCCCCAAAATCATTATACATGTTTTATATGTTATTTTATTCCCAAAATACCAACCCTATGATCCTTAAGAAGACATCCAAATGGTGGTTTCTCTAAGAGATAATAATCATCTTCCCCAAGATCTTTTGTGTATTTCTTATTTTACCACCCTTAATTATATCCTAAAAATTATAATATAATAACATAAAAATATAAATTATTCTAATATTTTATTATTTTGATTTAATAACATTTATCCATCTCTTTATCCAAAAAATGGGAAACAAACCATCGCTCGTGTGTATAACAAACTGCCACCTCAGGAACTGATGTAATTTATTTCACATTACCACCTCACAAGAATAGTAATAATTATGGAAATAATGAATATATATGATAATTATGACATAATATTTATTATTTTAATTTAATATATCATCTAATTCCTTACCTTTAACCTATTAATAAATAATAATGTTTCTCATGCTTACGTATGACCTACCATATCCAGGAAGAAATGTGGCTCATTTTCCATGTCCACATTTCAAAAATGATTATAAAATTATATATAATATTTAAATATTATATTTATAAAACTATTATAATTCTAGATATGATTGAACAATACCTATGCACAAGAACTATAACTTCTGTGAAAAAATATTCCTATGAAAACGAAACAATTAACACTCAAAACAATGATTATAATGAAAGATTGTTAACAAAAAGGAGATAAGATATTATCAGAGGATCACGTATGATGTTAAAAAATGAATATAAATATTTTAATAATTAATAACATGTTTAAAAATATTATATAAGAGATTAAATCTTATTCAACTAAGTGTAAGTGTGAATTATGGGATTTCATCTCAATTTCTACTCCATTGAGAACTATTTGGTATTATGCACCTATTTACTTTCATGTGGTGTATATAATACCCATTTTATGTATTTAACAAGAATATATATTTATTAATGTTGACTAAAGTTTCCATTCTTTCCTATTTTTTAGAGGTGTTATAATTTAAAATTTTCCAAATTGGTAAGAATATATTGTATATATGATCTCATTTTTTCTCATATTGTTTATATTTTTTGTTGAAGGAATCATATAATCTATAATTCCTAAGCATCATCAATTTTATTATCCTATATATATTTTTTTATTTTATTTAATTTCTTCCAAATTTTACTCTCTTTGGAACTTTTATCAAGAAAAGAATTTTTAAAATAAAATCTCATCTTATTTATCTTTTTGATCAGGTATATTTTTCATCCTTGTCCATATTTTTTAAAATTATTTTAAAAAATTCCATTAAATTAACTGAAATGTTCTATTAATGAAATATTGTGTAATCCTTGAATTTTTTCATGTTATTAAAGGAATCTTTCTAATTTTTTTAAAGGTCCATTTAAAACTTTCTATAAAACATTCAAAAAGACTATTATTTTTTTAACATATATAGTGTTAAAAGATTTTCTCACCACCATAACTGTTTTACTCTCTCAAATTATTTTATAAGTTTTACATGGTTTTAGAAATAAAAATCATTAATGAAATCATATTTCAATATTTTTCTTCTATTTTTCAAAATACATTATTTTACTACACAACCTATATTTTTAATCAATTAATGTTCATATTTTATATCTTATTAATTAAATGTTCATTAAAATTCTCTAGAAACATTCACTTTATTGAGATCATCCTTCGCTTAAAATTTCATTTCTATTAAATATATATATTATTTGTATATAGGATTTACTTATTTCTTAAACCTTATATCATTTCTATATATTGTGTTTTACTATCAAAGTTATTTGATGGATTAGGTGAATATTTGTATTCCATATCCTTTACTCAATATGAATATTTGTTAATATGGTGTGTTTTTATGAATTAAATTGACCATTCATTATATAAGTAATGCATTGGACATGTAGTGATGGGTGGGTCCTAAAATTATATATCACCTTAATGCATCAATATGTATGTTGATACAAACCAATTTGATAACCTTATTAAATGGGTTTCTTGTTGTATACCCATCCATAGATTAAAAATTCATGCTTGAAGTCCTTACTGGGAAAGATACCATGATTTCAGAGATCATGATGTCCAAAATTATGCATTTTTTTGGTCCCATTTGACAAATCAAGATGTGGTTGAATTGTGTTCACTATTAAAATTTCTAATTTTAAAAAGAAACTAAAATCCCAAAATTTGGTAAAAATTTATTGTTAACTAAAACTATAGAATTATATAATTTTTTCATTAGAAAATATTCTAAAAATCCTGATCAAATCTCTATTAAAATAATATTGAAAATACTTTACCTTTTGAAATAGAATTTCTTAGTCAATAAAATTATATAAAACACAAATTAAATTCAACCACCAGAGTAAATCTTTGTTTTTAGATTAAAAATATATACAGGTATATTATTTAAAACATTGAAAAAAAACAAGAAATCACACCAAATAATTTAATCGAGGGTCTTAGTCTTAATCCAAGACTTAATCCCCTTTACATAGAAATTACCTGATACCAAGCAGTTTATTATTAAAAATAGAGTGATATACAACCTAGATTATATTTTTACAAAACATTATACTCATACAGTCTATGCTAAATTACTCTTCCTTATTTTTACATGAGAAAAAAATATTTCAAGTCACAAAATACCTCTTCTATAGTTATACGTGGGGATAAAATGAAGATATTTGAAAGAGAGTGTAAATCATTCTCCTTTTTTAGAATATAAGATTGCATTTATAAATAAATAGAGTAGAATAAAACATAGATCAAAATAATAGATAAAAGAAAAATAGTTAAGGAAGAGAAATTTGAAAACTAATCTAATCTCAATCTGATCATCTTTGATTGTTCATATGTATTTTAATTTATCTTTGAAAAGATTCATCCAAGTTTTCAAAGTGTGAAAAACCTAGTTAGGTTATCATCCAAACTATCATCTGACCCAACCTGTGGCATGGTCTAAAGGGAATTTTAAATCCCTACAGGATGAAAACTAGTTCATGGGTATAAAAAATATAATTTGGTAATGATTTCACCTGTTTATATAATAATAAAAACCCTAAAAAATAAAACACCACATAACTGATAGTCAAAACTAGACTAGATTCAACAATTTTAAGATCTAATGTTTTACAAGTCTAACCAATACCAAAAATACCACAAAGGTAATGTAACAACAAGAACGTCCCAAAAAAATCTTTGTAATACGAGGGATATCACCCTAAATACACCTTCACCGACACCTATAAGAAGTGGAACACTAGGAACTGGATCAACCATCACCACTATGGAACATATTTCCTTTACCTAGGTCATACATAACAATGTCTATATACACCCAAAGGAATATGTAGGGTGTGATCCAAAGTCTAGTAGGATTACATCCGAATAAAAATATTCAATGCTATAAAATTATAAGATAAATAAACATGCACTTTTTCATATGAACATTGGGAAAACAAATTTAGAAACAGTTTGAAGAAAAAAAATTCATAAAAACACTTTTACAAAAACCTTTCCTCAAAAAAAGAATTCTTTGAAACCAAAATGTACAAAATATCTACCATATACCGATGGTTATCACCACATCAAAAAACCATTGTGTCACAAGAAAGAACAATGGAAAATCCATATAGGTAACTAGCACTAGTGGGACCCTATGAACGTCATACCTTAGTGATAAAAATCCTCCAACCAAAACCATCAGTATCCTTGTGCACGAGCCAGTAGAGGGGATCCCATACCACGGTCAAGTGGTCTCTATATCATAATCCAAAACTCATAGTGTCCTCATGCATGAGCCACTAGACGAGAATACATCCCAAGGTCTATGGTCTTGTAACACCCCGAGATTTTATGAAAAATATTCTTTTAAATTTCATTAATGTCTTGTGTTATACGCTACACCAAAAGGATCTTTCACAACACATATCTCTGACCTGGCTTGAATTACACGCCATCGCGACCTTCCACGATAGCATGTGTTGTACGCAACACCAAGTTTTTCTAAACAACGATATGCTATTAAGATATTATTAAAACTAGCTGTTATGAATAGTAATAACCTCTTTTTGAAATTTTGAAAATTTTATTTTTCAAAATGGACTTCATTTATGGATTCGTAATATTGAAATTATCTTAGGGTGAAATTTTGGTGATTTTCGGATAACTTTCATATTTTGATGAGTAGTGAAAAATACAAAATTTTGATTAAAAACAACTTTTTCAATCGAAATAATTAATAGTGATAAATTATTAATTTGAGTGGTTTTAAAGTATATTTAGAATATATTTTTACAATTTAATACAATGTTGGTCATTGGATGTAAATTCACATTTAAACCAGACATAAACAAGTGTCAATCTTTTGATAGTTATTATCTCTTAAGAACACACTATTTGTTTTGACGACGGGAATTAATTTTTAAATTAATTAATGTAACTGATATGTTTTGAATTTGATAAAATAGACATCATTTTTGAATTCATAATATCAAATATATCTTAGGCCTAATTTTTGGTATTTTTCTGGAAACGTTCATTTTTTGATGAATAGTGAAACCACTAAGTGGTAGTTAAAAAACTGAATTTTTCATAAAACTTAATTTTACCGCTTCTAGGAGTGGAATTTCAAAAATCCGAGAGACACGGTTAATATCAAGGACTAAAATGTGGTTCAATGAGATGAAAATAATTTTTGGTGAATAGTAACTTTTGACTTTTTTTTAACACGGTAAAAAGTAAATAGGGTAATTAAGGGTAAAGATGATATTATTATTACCCTAACACATGTCCTAATTATATTGGATAAGTGTAATTCGACCAAAAACAAACTTAAGAATAAAATATGACCATTTAGCCCCACTTGGATTAGATTAGGACATTTATTATTAATTTATTTAAAGAAGGGTTAAAATAGATAAAATCAAAGTTTAATAAGTAAATAATTTTTAATATGGGTTTATACATAAGATAAATTCGATTATAAATATTCCTTAGAAAGTTAAAAATATTTCCTACATAATGATAGTTTATTTATAATTTTTAGACTTTAAATAAATTAATTTATTTATGACACAACGATGATGCAGTAATTACCCTTTTAAGGAAATGTTAACATAATTGATGTTATAAATAATAAAATAAATGTAATATGAGACTTTTTATGAATTCCACTAATTTTATAGGTTACTATGATATATTAGTGTTGATTTAATCAACTTTTTTTGAACATATAATTCAGTTATGATTTTCAAAAAAATAAATTACTAAATGGTGTCAAAATTGACATAAAATAGTTTTTAAAACAAATATTATATTATTAATTGTTATTTTATTCCTAAAAATCTATGGTTCGGCCAAATGACTAAGATAAGGATATATATATTAATAATAAACAACTTGGGGTTCGTTTGGCATGTTATAGTAAGTGTATTAACCATATAGTGTAAGAAAACAAAAAGTCACGGTAAAAGTTAAATTATTTAACTTAGAGTTAAATCTAATTGATAAGGTTACAATAATAACCTAAAGTTGTCTAAATCCTATTGGTTGATAGGATTTCGACCCATCCCCACTTTACCTTCGAATTAAGACCCTTTTGAACCATTATAAACCGATTTTGACTTTAATATAAAATAATATTTTGAGATATTCTAAGGTGCCCCTCTCCTCCCTTATAAAAGGGCACCTCCTCCCCCTCCTCACACCAATTTGAGCACTCAAGCTCAGATAACCCCTGACAAAATCCCTTCTCCACTTCCCTAGAATAATCCTAGAGGTCCTGGTCTTCTTCAAAGACCAATCTTAGTTCCCTAAGTGGAGGATTCAAAGAGGCGTTTCAAAGAAGAGGTAATATCCATTACCGATCTTTTCAGTTTCTTTCTTCTTCAACTTCTTCTTCTTTAGTTGTTTCATGATAAAGTAATAACACCAGTATTACTTAAATACTGATATGTTATTATAAATATGAAACAACCCTAATCCACCTTCTATCAATCCTACAGAAAAATGAAATCACCGCGCGTGCGTACGTACGGAATACCGTCTCCACGCCGCGGTGTAATCTATTTTCTACCATCACCTTAAAAGGATGGGTATAATGGTGTAATGAGTAACTATATATGATTATTATAAAGTGATATTGATACTGAAATAGTATAAATACACTTAAATACAATTCCACGATCATGGGAACAATATCATCGCTCGTGCGTACGTACGGAATATCGTCTCCACGATGTGATGCGACTCGTTCTACATGATCATCATTACATAGAAATTATATAAATGAATTGAATGAATAAATATGATATATGTTACACTAATACCATTCTGTATATATGGTATCTATAACCTTAAAAGAAGAATAAGAATTTATTCGGCAAAACACGCATAAGAACAAAAGGCAATAAAGACCCGAGTAACAAGTAGCAATGAAATATTACTACTAAGAAGCTAAGAATATGACCATATATGATATCATAAAAATAAGTATGATTCTGGAATAAGTCAATAACATTATTTAAATCATTATACAGGAGGTTCGGACACTTAAAAATCAAGTCGAACCTAAGGTAAGGCAAATATCACAATCTCATTTTTATCCGAGATTGTTTATACTTTGGAATTTACTGGGGTGTATTTTATCAACCACATCCATGTTTCTTCAATATGTAATATTATTTCCATCCACCTACAATTGTTTAAATCCAATTTTACCCTTCGGTGAGTTTTTAATAAAAGATATGAAAGAAATCTTTTGTCATTTTTCATACGAGGTACTTTTTTACTTTTCCGACAAAAGTACGAAGAATGTTTTTTTTAACTTATACGGCATGAATGGATTTTTAAAACATTATTTCCAAGAATCTTCCTTTACAAGTTTTCAAGTTTATTTTTAATCAACTTCTTTTAGTTTAAAATTGTATGACATGTTAATAAAGGAAAAGTGTTTTTGAAGTAGAAAGGATATTTTCCTCAAGAATGAAGTTCAAGTGTTTTATCAAGATTATTTTCCATCTAAGATAACAAAGGGTTCTGTTTTTATCCCTATTATTACATTGATTTGATTATGTTGTGATAGAATTATTTTTATTCCTTTATATTATATGAATTGTTTTATGGTGTCACGATCTTTAAGATTCCCATTTTTATTACATGGGTTATGAAATGATGTATGATTTATGATTTTGTGGCACACATAAGAATGGTATCATTATGAGATGGGTGGGACCTATATCTACCTCCAATGCATTGGGTAAAGATTTTATATCTCATGAGATAGACATGGCTAGAATGGTAGGTTATACCGGTTCAGTGAAACAGGACTAAAACGAGGGTTACTCGATTCAGAAAGGGACTTTGTCCACTAAGATAGTCTTGGCAATGAGTCTTGACTAACAAGAAATGATTATCTATGATTATGTGTGTATTCCACAAAGTTTCATGTTTTAAGTTATGATTATTGTGTTTACATTTCACTGCCATGATTTATTCCATGTTATGAAATTATGATCTCTTTTGCAGGTTAAGATATCCAAAATGTTATGTTCTTATGAATATGATGTGATTGATATTTCTTTTGATTACCCTTACTGAGCATTTGAGCTCACCCTTTTATGTTTTCTTTTCCCCAAGATATAAAGAAAGGTTTTAGGTATAAAAAAAAGGAAGATCTTTATGGGAGATGTTGAAGCTCTTTCACCAGGATTAGAAGATTATATTCCGAGTTTCCAAAGACACTAAACTATTACGATCCTTGTGTGTGTATTTTTGTTATGTACTAAGTATTCCGCAAAAGTAATGTAATGTCCATGTATGTCAGGATACGGGTCTCTACAGTTGGTATCAGAGGAAAGGTTTAGTCAACCTTTGGAAAATAGGACGCAAAAACGTTAGTGAGATCCCTAGAGATATTTCTAAGGTATGTCTAGGGATGTCCCTAAGGATAAGTATACGTATAGGATACGGTCCTATAACTATGGTAACGATCATAGAATTTAACCTAAGATGTTAGATATTGAAGTTACTCCCCCTTTATTATGTTGTTTTCCCTAGCATGATTTTTTCCTCTCACACTATTCTTTTTGGGTTTTACACGATGGCTGGAACCCGAAGGAACCGTGTTGATCAATGCAATGGACAACGCAATGATTGTCCTCATGAACAAACAAATGTTATAGGAGATGGAGTGAAAAAACTTATTGCTATACTTACACAAGCTATGAATCATTCTGGACTTCCAAATGAGCAGAGAAGGGAACAATATTCTATTGAGTCCTTCATGAGGCAACGTCCACCTTCTTTCAGTGGGTCTTCCGATCCACTTGTTGCTGAAAAATAGATCAGTACCACTGAAAAGATATTTTCAGTTCTTCAATGTTCTGAACATGATAAATTCATCTTAGCAGTGTATTGTTTGGAAGGTGATGCTAATCAATGGTGGAATCTTATTAAGAATATGAGTCAAAGGGATGAAATTGAGTCCATGGAATGGGACGAGTTCAAGAACTTGTTTTTCATTAAGTACTTCCCTCGTATTCTTCGAACAAAGATGGAAAAGGAGTTTCTTGAGCTGAAGCAGAAGGATGATGAATCTGTTGGTATATACGAAGCGAATTTTACAAGACTTGCAAGGTATGCATCTGGCATTATCATCCAACCTGAAAGTAAAGTTGATCGATTTTTCAGTGTCTTAAAACCAAATCTTCGAAGGGCATTAGCTATAAGAGACTTCAGTAGTTATGAAGAAATTGTGTGTTGTGCTATCAAGGTAGAAATGGAAGTTGGTGTTACATATCCATCTCATGGTTTTTACAAGAAACGAAAGATGGAGTTCAAGGATAAATCTCAGAATAATGGTGAAAAGAAGATGAATGTTTCCTTATGCTCAAAGTGTGGAAAAATCATGGTGGAGACTGTCTTAAAGGGACTAGAAAATGTTTTAAGTGTGGAAAAGAAGGTCATCGAGCAGCTGAGTGTCGAGGTAATGGAAAAAGGGTTTCTAATGATGTGAATAAAGCAAACACTGCAGAGAACGCACCACCAACACTTCAATGCTTCAAGTGCAAGGAAATGGGGAATGTTGCTAATAAATTCCCTAATCTAAGGGTTAGTGATGATCAACATGAGCAACCACATAAGGAAAAGGACAAAGGGAATTCACATGCGATCACTATTGGCGATGTTGAATATGACAACGATGTGGTGGAATGATTAAGTGTTTATGTAATGGGATTCCAAAATAATGTTGTATCATGGAGTATTGGAATATTTATGTATTGGTATAATGTGGTATTCAAAGTGATTGCGATATTTTTGGAAATAAGATGATATGCGCATAATGAAGGGAAAACGAGAAAATGAAATGTTTAACAGTATTCATGAGCTCATGATTGATATAAGGACTAAGTGATATCATGGTTTGAGTATATAGAATTTTGAGGATTTTGGTATGTGGAAGGTGTTAACTTTTAACTGCATTCATGTTTTCACTAAGGTTCAATGGGTATTCAAGAGAATACATGATTAAGGCCTTTGAATGTTTGGAATGTGACCAACAAGACATATCTTATGATATATGGGGATCAACGATGGTATTAAATCTCTGGTAATCGTTTTCACTATGTTATGAGAGTGGACTGCAGTATTATGGATAAGCCTAAAGAGTAGAATGGATTATGTTGGACATAAGTTAGGATAAAACGTTTTTTGATATTATTGATGGGATGTTATAGTAATATAGCTTTAGAAAAAAGGACAACCTGCAGGACGGGCGACATCCCATCGCGTCGGACAAGGCTGTAGGAATCGAACCCACAACCGAAGTGCGACTGGCCTTTATCGCCTACCACTGGCCTACAGGAAGTCCCTGTTTAGTAGAAACTAGTTTTATTATATTAAGCAGTATGATATAAGAAGTATAAGTCCATTTTAGGAACCATATATGATTAATCTCACTATAGAATGACTTATGTATATTTAATAACTTTTGCTAACCTTTTGTTTGAGACAGATGGAATGACCCGTCATTCTATCACATGATCTGCTAACACTTCACGAATAACAAATTCAACTTCATTTATTTAAGAGATGAAGTGGAAATTGTTCAAGGCACGAACAACAGTGAAATTGTACCAAAATAAAGTAAGTATTTATTCTAAATTCTTCAACTTTAGGGAAACGATCTTGGAAACCAAAAATGTTTTCCTAGTGCTCTTATATCTGATTAATCAGATGGTACCTTAGATCGTCACAAATTTATGGATTTGTGATTGTTGGATTTTCCATAGCCATGTTCTCTACCACTCTCCATCAGAACATAATGGTTAGATTTCTCTTCCATATCCATATTTTCACCTATGTGGAAACCCAGTGATTAGTTTAATTGGGTAACCGTTACGTTTCATACTTTTGTTTTTAAAGATTGGTTTTGGTATTCCTTTTTACGATGTGGGTTTCTATTAAAGAAACTTTCGAATAGTAAACCATTTATAACCCCGACGAATTTCGAGGGCGAAATTCATTTTAAGGGGGGTAGAATGTAACACCCCGAGATTTTATGAAAAATATTCTTTTTAATTTCATTAATTTATTGTGTTATACGCTACACCAAAAGGAGCTTTCACAACACACATCTTTGACCTGGCTTGAATTACACGCAATCGTGACCTTCCACGATAGCGTGTGTTGTACGCAACACCAAGTTTTGCTAAACAACGATATGCTATTAAGATATTATTAAAACTAGCCGTTATGAATAGTAATAACCTCTTTTTGAAATTTTGAAAATTTTATTTTTCAAAATGGACTTCATTTATGGATTTGGAATATCAAAATTAGCTTATGGTGAAATTTTGGTGATTTTCGGATAACTTTCATATTTTGATGAATAGTGAAAAATACTAAATTTTGATTAAAAACAACTTTTTCAATAGAAATAATTAATAGTGATAAATTATTAATTTGAGTGGTTTTAAAGTATATTTAGAATATATTTTTACAATTTAATACAATGTTGGTCATTGGATGTAAATTCACATTTAAACCAGACATAAACAAGTGTCAATATTTTGATAGTTATTATCTCTTAAGAACACACTATTTGTTTTGACGACGGGAATTAATTTTTAAATTAATTAATGTAACTGATATGTTTTGAATTTGATTAAATAGAAATCATTTTTTAATTCATAATATCAAATATACCTTAGGCTTAATTTTTGGTATTTTTCTGGAAACGTTCATTTTTTGATGAATAGTGAAACCACTAAGTGGTAGTTAAAAAAACTGAATTTTTCATAAAACATAATTTTACCGCTTCTATGAGTGGAATTTCAAAAATCTGAGAGACGCGGTTAATATCAAGGACTAAAATTTGGTTCAATGAGATGAAAATAATTTTTGGTGAATAGTAACTTTTGACTTTTTTTTACCACGGTAAAAAGTAAATAGCGTAATTAAGGGTAAAGATGATATTATTATTACCCTAACACATGTCCTAATTCTATTGGATAAGTGTAATTCGCCAAAAAACAAACTTAGGAATAAAATATGACCATTTAGGCCCACTTGGATTAGATTATGACATTTATTATTAATTTATTTAAAGAAGGGTTAAAATAGTTAAAATCAAAGTTTAATAAGTAAATAATTTTTAATATGGGGTTATACATAAGATAAATTCGATTATAAATATTCATTAGAAATTTAAAAAGATTTCCTACATAATGATATTTTATTTATAATTTTTAGACTTTAAATAAATTAATTTATTTATGACACAACGATGATGCAGTAATTACCCTTTTAGATGTTATAAATGCTCAAATAAATGTAATTTGAGACTTTTTATGAATTCCAATAATTTTCTAGGTTACTATGATATATTAGTGTTGATTTAATCAACTTGGTTTGAACATATAATTCTGTTATGATTTTCACAAAAATCAATTACTAAATGGTGTCAAAATTGACATAAAATAGTTTTTAAAACAATATTATATTATTAATTGTTATTTTATTCCTAAAAATCTAAGGTTTGGCCAAATAACTTAGATAAGGATATATATATTAATAATAAACAACTTGGGGTTCGTTTGGCATGTTATAGTAAGTGTATTAACCATATAGTGTAAGAAAACAAAAAGTCACGGTAAAAGTTAAATTATTTAACTTAGAGTTAAATCTAATTGATAAGGTTAAAATAATAACCTAAACATGTCTAAATCCTATTGGTTGATAGGATTTCGACCCATCCCCACCTTACCTTCGAAATAATACCCTTTGGAACCATTATAAACCGATTTTGACTT
Source organism: Viscum album (assembly GCA_963277665.1). Taxonomy (NCBI): domain Eukaryota; kingdom Viridiplantae; phylum Streptophyta; class Magnoliopsida; order Santalales; family Viscaceae; genus Viscum; species Viscum album. The sequence continues at coordinate 696,789,755 of OY728131.1, forward strand.
TAATATAAAATAATATTTTCAGATATTCCTAAGGTGCCCCTCTCCTCCCTTATAAAAGGGCACCACCTCCCCCTCCTCCTAACACCAATTTGAGCACTCAAGATCGGCCAACCCCTGACAAAATCCCTTCTCCACTTCCCTAGAATAATCTTAGAGGTCCTGGTCTTCTTCAAAGTCCAATCTTAGTTCCCTAAGTGGAGGATTCAAAGAGGCGTTTCAAAGAAGAGGTTATATCCATTACCGATCTTTTCAATTTCTTTCTTCTTCAACTTCTTCTTCTTTAGTTGTTTCATGATAAAGTAATAACATCAGTATTACTTACATACTTATATGTTATTATAAATATGAAACAACCCTAATTCACCTTCTATCCATCCTACGGAAAAATGAAATCACCGCGCGTGCGTACGTACGGAATACCGTCTCCACGCCGTGGTGTAATCTATTTTCCACCATCACCTTACAAGGATGGGTATAATGTTGTAATGAGTAACTATATATGATTATTATAAAGTGATATTGATACTGAAATAGTATAAATACACTTAAATACAATTCCACGATCATGGGAACAATATCATCGCTCGTGCGTACATACGGAATACCGTCTCCACGATGTGATGCGATTCGTTCTACATGATCATCATTACATAGTAATTATATAAATGAATTGAATGAATAAATATGATATATGTTACACTAATACCATTCTGGATATAAGGTATCTATAACCTTAAAAGAAGAATAAGAATTTATTCGGCAAAACACGCATAAGAACAAAAGGCAATAAAGACCCGAGTTACAAGTAGCAATGAAATATTACTACTAAGAAGCTAAGAATATGACCATATATGATATCATAAAAATAAGTTTGATTCTGGAATAAGTCAATAACATTATTTAAATCATTATACAGGAGGTTCGGACACTTACAAAGCAAGTCAAACCTAAGGTAAGGGAAATATCACAATCTCATTTTTATCCGAGATTGTTTATACTTTGGTATTTACTGGGGTGTATTTTATCATCCACATCCATGTTTCTTCAATATGTAATATTATTTCCATCCACCTACAATTTTTTAAATCCAATTTTACCCTTCGGTGAGTTTTTAGTAAAAGATATGAAAGGAATCTTTTGTCGTTTTTCATACGAGGTACTTTTTGACTTTTCCGACAAAAGTACGAAGAATGTTTTTTTAACTTATACGACATGAATGGATTTTTAAAACATTATTTCCAAGAAACTTCCTTTACAAGTTTTCAAGTTTATTTTTAATCAACTTCTTTTAGTTTAAAATTGTATGACATGTTAAGAAAGGAGAAGTGTTTTTGAAGTAGAAAGGATATTTTCCTCAAGAATGAAGTTCAAGTGTTTTATCAAAATTATTTTCCATCTAAGATAATAAAGGGTTCTGTTTTTATCCCTATTATTACATTGATTTGATTATGTTTTGATAGAATTATTTTTATTCCTTTATATTATATGAATTGTTTTATGGTGTCACGATGTTTAAGATTCCCATTTTTATTACATGGGTTATGAAATGATGTATGATTTTTGATTTTGTGGCACACATAAGAATGGTATCATTATGAGATGGGTGGGACCTATATCTCCCTCCAATGCATTGGGTAAAGATTTTATATCTCATGAGATAGACATGGCTGGAATGGTAGGTTATACCGGTTCAGTGAAACAGGACTGAAACGAGGGTTACTCGATTCAGAAAGGGACTTTGTCCACTAAGATAGTCTTGGCAATGAGTCTTGACTAACAAGAAATGATTCTCTATGATTATGTGTGTATGCCACAATGTTTCATGTTTTAAGTTATGATTATTGTGATTACATTTCACTGCCATGATTTATTCCATGTTATGAAATTATGATCTCTTTTGCAGGTTAAGATTTCCAAAATGTTATGTTCTTATGAATATGATGTGATTGATATTTCTTTTGTTTACCCTTACTGAGCATTTGAGCTCACCCTTTTATGTTTTCTTTTCCCCAGGATATAAAGAAAGGTTTTAGGTATAAAAAAAGGAAGATCTTTATGGGATATGTTGAAGCTCTTTCACCAGGATTAGAAGATTATATTCCGAGTTTCCAAAGACACTAAACTATTACGATCCTTGTGTGTGTATTTTTGTTATGTACTAAGTATTCCGCAAAAGTAATGTAATTTCCATGTACGTCAGGATACGGGTCTCTACAGGTCTCTTATCACTTCACATTTTAATTTGTGTTTCAGTGTGAATCCTACTACAATTAACAAAGCCTTAGACCCACCAAATCAACTAGCGTACTAGTTCTAGTTTTCCCACCTAGATACCCTGGTTTTACATTTTGCTCAAATTTCATTTCACATATCACATAAATCATCACATTCACAAACACATTCCAAAAATCATGAACACACATGGAAAACACCACTTTTATAATTCACATGGATCCAAAGATCAATGATCACATGGAAAACACCATTTTCCATAAGAGAAGCCACTTTAATATTCACACAAACATTGAACCAAATTTAAAATAAATTTTGTACCACTTGATAAATTCCTAAAATCCATTTGAAAAAAGGGAATGAAGAGAACATGTGAAATCCGACCATTTCCATGGGAAAATCCCATTTCAAATCAACACATAAAAAAATTATTTTAAAATATGTTTTGCATCACTTACACAATTCAAAAACCAAATTTATAGTGAATAAAAAATAAAATAACATAGAACAAGACTCATGTATTTAATAGAACTAACTTTCAATAAATTTTCTCCATTAAATCCCCTTAGAAACACATTTTGTATCCTTCACATAAATCATATAACTCTTTATATAATAACCACAATTAAGAACACCTGAAACATTACCATTTTCCTTTATAAAATAAGCTTTTATCACATATGTGTCTCAAAACCTTTTTAAATCATATTTCATATCACCCAAATAATCCATAAAATACATTTAAATATCCAAAAAGGAAAGGAAAATAATCTAATAATGTAAAATCATGTAACCATCTACCTCAAGTTTGGAGACATCTAGAATCTGGTGGAAAACCATAACCACACAACAATAAGACCCTATAAATTCAAGTTAAAAAAACATCATAGTTTTACCTCACAACACAAGATTAGACCCTCACTTAGTCGAACAACCTGGTGGAAAAGGAGAACCCAAAAAATGGAAGAAGAACCCTAGAATGATGGAGAAACCAAGGTATAAATGACTTACATGATGATTACTTAGAGATAAAAGGCCAAAAACACCTAAGATATAATGATCAAGAGGTCCAAGAAGGTCTAGAGGGAGCTTATAGGGTTGAGAATACCATCAAGATCATATTGGGGGTGATTTAAGGTTAAATGAGAATATAGAAAATGTGTTAATTCCACATTTTTAGTGACCTAGATATGTCACATAGTTAGCTTGAATAGTTTTCCAAACCATGCGGTAACTGTGTGCCTATCTCTGTCTTAGAGGATCAAGTTTTACAATTAACCCACACTATTTTACAAACCATTCAGAAACTATGAGGTCTCCTCTATCCAATATAAATTCAACTACATGGTTTCTAGGGGGAGAGTGCACACTCATGTGGCTAGTCATATAACGCAATGAGCCCGCTCTTCTAGACACATTACTTGAATATTATGTGTAATTTTTTTTATAAAATTAACTAAAAAATTACACAACAAAAAAAACAAGGAAATTTTATCAGTCTAGGTTCTGAAGTATTTGAAAAAATATTACATTTATCAGAGTTGAACCAAAATAAAACAAGTGCCTACTACAATTCTGCATGCACTAACACCAAAAGTGTCAAATTAAGGTTTATAAATTCTATGATTCCTGTGAAAAGTTTATAAAAAAATGGTTGAGCATTCAATTTCTCAATAAGGGGTTTTGAAATCATTGAAATAATTTTTGGGAATTCATTCCTTGAAAATAACTTTGAGAAATTATTTCAATAATAACGTAAAAATTCTTTTCAAAATACCTTTTTAAAAACATAATTGAAATTTCCAAATTTTAAAATAATATACTGCTTTTTAAATTACTTACATACAAAAATTTCCTTAAAAGTAATCCAGTGATAATTTTGGAAAAACAATATGCAAGATTTTGAAAACAAAACATTGTAGCAACTTAGAATTTTGAAGTTTATCTTGGGCCTACCCACTTGTTGATGTATTGGGTTCACTCTTCAATTCCCTAATTTACTTACATTATTTAAGTGTCGGATTTTCTGAAAACATTTTAAAGCTTGCTTTACTTATATAAACTTTCACTGGAGTTTTTTATTGAAAAACATGTTACTCTATCAAAATACACATTCAAATTTATATTTATATTATAATTATGTACATAAATTAATATATGAACATTTATTGCACAACACTTGTGATTTTTGTTCCACTACAACTCAGTCCATAAGACTTTGTAAGAAGCTTCCAACCATTAAAACTTTATTTTATGAAATTCATTTTCAATTTATATCAATTAAATATTTTTGTTTCACACATAACATTATAAAATAAATATTTTAAATAAGATATTTAAAATATGAAAGAAATAATTTTTCTTAATTATCTCAGAAGTAAACCTTTAATTTGAAATCATGATTATGAATGCAAGGTATGTTGTTATGCATGGCCATGTTTATATGTAGATGTGATGACCCTAATTTGAAAATAACACGATGCCATGTCATCTGTGTTTTTTAAAAACATGGTGATAAAATTTTAACATGTCTAATAAAATTTTGATATTCTTACACTTATCAATTAATACATTGACTAATATTTGGTTATAATAATTTATTTAAAATAGTTATATACTTGAAAATTATACATGTATATATATATCAAATAATAAATTCATGTTCAAATGAAACTTCAATAAAAGGAAATATTCCTTGGAATCATTAACATGAAATCAAATTAAAAAATAAATTTCTATATATATATATATATATCACTCACATTTAACAATATGATCCTTATAAATTAATTTTTAAATTATAAAAATAATTAAACAGATTGTTTAAAAGATTCAAAACAACTGCTTACAAAAAACTTATCAAAATTTTTGAAATATCAAAACATGTTTGATTTTGATTTCAATAAACCCATAATAAAATGCTTGAAAAATAATTTATCATATGAAAAACTATAAAATAGATATTATAACTTGAATTAAATAAAAAAAATAAAACTTCCCTTACCAAAACATAATTAATTAATTTTCATCATGAATAAATAAACAAGAAGATATAAATTTCCCTTAAAAAAATTAGATCCTAAAATAAATAAATGTTTGCAATAAATATTTATCCCTTACCAATTTTTTATAATCTTCTTATTACTTGTTGGAAAAAGACTCAATCTCTTACACTCACTATCTCACCTTTTCTCACAAGGTGAAAATATAAATATTGTACTCTCCCTTGCTAGACTCTATCTCTCTCTCACACACATGGTGCCATGAAAAAATTGTTCAGAGGAAGTTTTAGTCTATATTTAAATACTAATTCATTGCTTTAACTATATTGGAGAAAGAATACTGTCAAATAAATGGTGTGGCTCTGGTGAAAACCTTCAATGTAAATAACATGACTCACAGACAAAACAGTTTCTCTGTATTAAATTAGATTGCGATGTTTATTTTTTTATATGTCACTCATAAATATAGATTGGAACCTATGGATTATTAAATTCAGATATTTATTGGAGATTGTTGGTGCATATTCAAGAATCATCAATAAAAAACAATTGAAAATGACATAATAATAATATTGTCAAAACTGATTACTCAGTTGACCAAAAAAATATATATTGTGACAAAAAAACCAATAAATTTAACATAGAAGATATTGACAAATGAATCAACTGGGAAAAATAGACCAATAGAGTAATTAATACATCAAAAATAAAATCAATAAATTAGATTTGAATACCTAAAAAATCCGATAAAAACCCCCACTTGTGATATCCAGATAATATAGGGTGGATCTTAGAAAATCGTAAGTCACTTTCCCAAATATCAATATAATCATACATAGAAGGTAGAACTAGATCTAGATTTTTCAATTAGATTCAACCTCACATCCTCAAATGCTCGGACCTTGTCTTGAATTGTGCTCGGGTTCATCTTTGTAAATATCTTCGACTTCACACGTCCCAGTCTGATTCAACACCAGCGGTTGAACTCTTCTCTTTCGAACCCTAATTTCACTCAGTCTCGCTTTTTATTGAAGATGAATCAATGTTCAACTCAGAGACTCTCACATCACCTCGTGATTCTTTTCAAATTTTCAGAACCCTTTTAGACCCAAAATCATGATTCCTTCAAATAATTTATCTTTTTTTAATCATTTTAATATTTTTGTTTCTTCTTATATCATTTATATATATATATATATATACATATATAATTAGTTTTATTTTTATATCATAATTCATAATTCTAATTTTATAAATTTATTTTTAATAATTTACGTTTGTAATAATATTATTAAATTGTCTAGAAATTTGAATAATACATAAAATTTCTAATAATTCATATATTAATTTGACCATTTATTTTAGATTTTATTTATAAAATTTTAATAATTATAATCATTTATTTAATTTAGTCTTTTTAATATTCAAGAAAAAACTTATTTTCATATCAAATCATAATGAAATTAACATATATAAATTTTGTATTTCAAAATAATACTCAAATTCAAAGAATAAAATCCTTTTAAGAACCTAAATAATTATTATCATTATTTAATATCATAATGAAAATAAATATAATATTTTGTTTATAATTATTTTTCTTCTCAAATATTTATAAATAACCTGTTTATTTAAAACATTATTTCTCACATAAAAAAAATATTGTTTTTATTATTACCTTTATGTATTTTAAATTTTTAAAACAATACATTAGAAAATGTTATTTCATGAAAACTATATTTCATAAAAGTATATTTAATTTATATAATTTCTATATGTCATCATGTATTTAAATAGTGACATGCAGAAAAATAATTAAGTTTAACATGAAAATTAATAAAAAATTATGGTAAACAGATTTAATTTTGATTAAATGAAATTAAATAGTTTTATAAAAATATTTCATAACATTATTAATTTAAAATATAAGTAATTTATTTAATTAATTAAAATATTTGGGATTTCAAAAGTCATGTGAATTGGATAGTGCCACTGTCTAGGGTACAAAGTTTTCTCTGGGCTGGTGTGTGGTCCCCTCTATCTGTGCGTTAATCATGCACCTCCAACTTCCAAGCCCAAAAACACTATTTTCATTAAAAAAACTCTCATGGAATCCAATAAAAAAGATAATACCAAAAATAAACTAAGGAATACTTCAAACTAAAATCATATATGTGAAAATTATCCCCACTATGAATACTTTCCACCCCTATAAATTCATTCTAATCTCTGATTAGAAAACAAAAGAATTTACTCCTCCTCAACCTAATATTTGCACTCCCATGTGTCATTACCATCACTGCCATTATTCTAATGAACTCAAACCAATGGTATAGACTTCCCATAAATTACTTTCTCCTAAAAACCCAAAATCTAATCTCGCCCCTCAAACATAGAACAATCAGGCACCAACTCCAACTCTTCCCAATTCAACGCATGAGAAAGATCCATATTATACTTTTTCAAATGAGAGATATAGAACACGTCATGGATTGATGTCAAATATGTTGGAAAATCCAATTAGTATTCCACTATATCAACCCTCTTGGTGATCTCAAAAGTTCTAAAATACCACAGTGTTAGCTTCCATTGTTTACCAATATGATTATGACCCAAGTGAGGAGACACTTTAAAAAACAACCGATCACCCAAAAAAATCCAAACTCGATGTCTCTAATTATCATAAGACTTATTATATCTCTTCTCTTTCAGTAAACATTTTCCAATCAGCTTGAGTCTATCATAATTTTTCTGTATAATGATTAGCCCCAACAACAAGGTCTTACCCATGTCATCCCAACACAAATGGGACCAAAACGGCTGACCATAAATTGACTCAAAGGGTACCATTCGAATTAATGAATGGTAATCATTATTATATTTAAACTCCACCATCCCAGGATGGATATCCCATGAGCCTCTAAAATCCAACACACATGCCCAGATCATGGATTCCAAGATCTAATTCGCTCGCTCCATCTGACCATCCATTTGAGGGTGGTATGTTGTACTCAACTTATCATGCGAGCCGATTTCCTTCTGAAGACCATCCCAAAACCATGAGGTAAACAGAGGGTCCAGGTCTGAAACAATTATCAATCGAACACCATGAAGCCTTACTATCTCATGCATATATAATCTTCCCAATTCATATACTTTAGAAGAATACTTGATTAGAATGATGTGGTATGAGTAGGTCAAATAGTAAATAACTACCCAAATAGAATTTTGTCTTCAAGGTGTACAAGGTAGGCCGACAATAAAGTCCCTGGAGATCTCATACCACTTCCAAGTATGAATAGTTTTTGGTTGAAGAAAATTGGAGAGCCTTTGGTGATCTTCTTTAACCCACTAACATGTATAAAACCATCATAAAAATTATACTATGTACCACATTATATCTATCCACTAGAACCACTGAAACACATCGTATAACATCTTGGTGGCACCAGGATGAACATCCCACTATGAATGGTGGCTATCCGGCATCACCACCTTCTGTAATGATAATAGTTCCATGAAGGGACAATAAATCACAAATATCCATCAGGTTACAATGACCATTCACAAAGCTCCTCCCCACCATTTAGAAACTCTATGGAATAATGGCATAACCCATCACTCAGATGATCTTCCCAAATAAACTCTAAAAGGGAAGGTTCTAGTTGAACACTAGCCAGGAACAAACCTCCACTTGTATCCTTGGTCTTGAGATGAAATTGGGAAAATGTAAAATCAAATTACAATAATCACTAGACTCTTTACACACTTACACTGAAACTTTTCTGCTCAGTGAATCCACAACCACATTTCCTTTGCCTAGGGTATAGATGATATCGATATTGAACCCTTGAATGGTCTTAACCCAACAATACTAACTCAAATTAAATTCCTTTTGATAGAAAATTTAATCCAATATATTATGATTATAATAAACTAAAAATGTCTCTTTAAAAGATAAAGAATCCACATATTCAATGCATGCATCACAAAAGTTAACTCTAGGTCATGGTTTGGGTAATTATTTTCATGTGGTAAAATTTATAGAGAACCATACGCCACCACATAGTCATCCTATATCAAAACTCACCCAATACCCATACTAGATGCATCATATTATACTACATACCCCTTTCTATACTCTAAAAATATCAAAACTTGGTTTTTGGTCAACCACTGATTAATATCCTAAAAGGTCACTTAACATTATGGGATCCACTTCAAACATTACCCCCTTCTGGGTAATTATAGTCATGGATGAAGAGAGATGAGATAAATCCAAAATAAATTTCTTGTAATACCCTTCTTGGCCTAGAAATCCCGTGATCTCAAAAACATTCTTCGACTGTTCTCATAACATTACTACACTTATCTTCTCGAGGTCCACTAAAACCCCTCGTTCTAAGATCAAATGACCCAAAAAATTAACCACCTTAATGTAGAATGTTCACATAGAAAACATTGATTAGAGTTGATGATCCTGAAGGGTGCCTAGAATAATCCTCAAATGCCTCTCTTGCTCCTCCTCAATCTCTAAATAGACCAGGATGTCAGCCAAAAACAACACGACAATTGATTTGAGATACTAATGAAATACCCGATTTATAAACATCATAAAGACCTCTGAAGAATTATTCAATCTTAAAGGTATTACCAAATACTAAAAATGGTCATACCTACTTTGGAAGGATTTTTTTGGATCATTTTTCTTTTTAAATATGGCTTGGTGATACCTGAAATGTAGATCAATCTTATAGAACCACATTTTCCCCCTTAATCTAATTTAAAATTTCATCAACATGGGATAAATGGAACTTGTTCTTGATTATCACCTTATTCATATTCAAGTAATCAATACATAACCAGAGAGATAGAGTGGAATTTTTATAAATAAAACTGAGGAATCCCAAGGAGAGATGCTTTGGTGAATGAATCCTTTGGATTCCAAATCAACTAGTTATACATTTAATTCCCTCAAAATGGGGGGGGGGGAATACAATATGAGGGAAGAGATATCAGTTGTGTTCCTAGATCCAAATCAATGGTGAACTCCACATCTTGTTCTAGGGGAAAACCAGATAAAACCTCTAGAGACACCACTAGGAACTTATCCATCATGGTAGGAAGCTCGGATTCCAAAATGGTATCACAATCCCCCAGCATGAGTGTTGAGATCCGAAAAATGATGCTTCTCAATTCCAAAAGTGGAGGTCCAGCATGTCCAGAATGAGGATCCTATTTAAATTGAAAATACTAGGTACTTACATCATGTTCCACAAAACTTACTCTCCATCGGTAGAAATAAATGTGTGCTTGAAAATACACCATCCAATCCATAATGAGGATCACATAAAATAGGTCCATCTCTAAAACCAGGAAATCCCATTCCAGCTCATCCCCTGACACGATGAGTTAATAAGATAGACACTTGAAATCCTTCTCTCTATTCTTACCAATAGGCATCACCAAATCCATATTATAGGGAATAAGTGTGTCTGGAAAATTTAGCACATCCAGAATAAGGGTAGAAATAAAATAAATAGAGGCACCACTATCAAACATAAATACAACTAATGATACTTCAGTAAGAATGGTACCTCAAACTATTTCAGGGCCAACATCCAATTTTACTGGAGCTCAATCCATAACATGAAGTTGTCTCATCTATGCCCAAGCCTAATAATGACCACTGACCTGCAGCTCTATCCTAAATTGACTCTTCTTAGAAAAATATCCATCCAAGCCACAATGACCTTCGAATTGAGAACCCACTCTGTTGGATGGTTCTAACTGGGATGATATCCCTTTGAAAGCTACAGATCTTATACCACCCTGATATGGGTGTTCCATCTTAAAATATCTTTGAAAGTTCCTCATAGTTCCACATTGATGGAAATTTCTAAGTGGATCTGAAAACTTTAATCACATGTGTCTTACCTTCCCACACTGTTGTCACATGACTAACCCAACACAAGATGCCATAGATTAAGATAACCAGGAATAATGGCATGCACTACCACTTCTCTTATTCTCCTACTTGTCCCACTTCCACTTATTGTTTGATGAATTTCCACTTCCCACTACTAAAACTGCTTCATAGAAAACATAATAGCCTTTATGATCAATTTCTAACAACATAGAATGATCAGACACCTCAGAATACATCATTAACTTAAACAAGAAGACTTGAGATTTGATTTCCAACTGCAACCCCATATCAAACTTTTGAGCCTTCAACTGCTCACTGGAGACTACATTCAATGCAAACCAATACAACATTTCAAAATGGTTAGAATACTCCATCATGATCTGGTCTCTCTGGTGAAGATCCAAAAACTCCCAGGGTTTAGAGAAGGCTAAAATATTTGGAAAATACAACTTGTTGAAGAAAACCTTGAAATCCATCCAAACCATCTACTTGTTCTTTCCATCTTTCACTAGTGAATCCCACCACTTCTGAATGGGACCTTCTAACATGAATGAAGCACACTTCACCATGACTGCTTCATGATTTTCAAGAAACTTAAACATCATCTCATTCTTCTCAATAAAATCCTCAAATTCATGGGGATCCATGATTCCCCAAAAATAAATAGGCTTATTCATTAGTAAATATTGAGTATTATCCTTTCTAGGACCTGGTTCGGATTCCCAAATATGAGAAGGATCAGATCCCACTCCATGACCCTAATCATGGATATTATGAACCACCAATTATGTTAGTCTCTAATAAATTGGTGAGGGAGATCTCTCTTCAAACTCTTCCTGTGGCTACACAAGAGGTCTACAAGGAGGAATTTCTCTACAACAAGATATAACCATAAATAAAAACCATAGATATAAAAACCAACATAGCATTTTTAAAATTTTAAAGAACAATAAAATCTATCAAATTGTTCAATAAATCAAAGAAAACCATATTCAACATAATAAAAAGACCAACCACTTCACCCTCATCTAGTATCCATATACAGTCTTCATCATGTACGTATCACCTAGGGAAGAAGTCAAACTAAATTTCCTAACATCCCATGGAAACTCAAGTCCTTTTAAGAGGTGTGCTGACCATACCCCCAACTCACAACTAGAACCTCAAATACTGACAATCCACGCTCTTTTCTCCCCAAAATCATCCAAAATAATTGACCCAAATAAGATTTAAACATACTTTTATGCCATTTTGACACTAACCAAGTTTGGGTTCCCTCTAAGCTAACACTTGACCCAGGTCACGACATGGTCTGAAGGGAATTTATGATCCCCAAGGGATATTATCTATTGCATGGGTATTAAAAATACACTTTGGTAATGATTTCACCCACGTATATTATAATAAACAACCCACGAAAATAAATCACCACATAACTGATAATCATAATAAAATGAGGTAAAATAATTTTCAGATCCAAAGTTTTAAAAGTCTAACTAATACCAAAAATACCACAACATAAAGGTAACAGTTAGAAAAACCCAAAAACATCCATGTAATAAGAGGTCCATCACCCTCAGTCCACCTCCACTAATACCTACAAGAAGTGGAACACTAGAAACTAGATCCACTATCACCACCACATAACATCTTTCCTTTAACTGGGTTATACATAAAAAACACTACATACACCCAAAGGTGTATATAAGGTGGGAGAAAAATCCTATTATGATTCCACCCAAATAAAAACATTACATACTATATCATTTTAAGATAAATCAACATTCACATTTTTTATAAGAACATTGGGAAACATTTTCAAGGAATATTTCAAAGAAAACATTTTCCTGAAACCAATTTTTAAGAAAACCTTTTCTCCCAAAGATACCTTCTTTGAAACCAAAATGTACAAAAATTTCACTATATACTAATGTTTAGAACCTCATCACAAAAAGAACCATGACATAAGAAATCACCATGGGGAATCCCAATAGGGAACTACCACATTTGGGACCCTATGGACCATATACCTCAGTGATCAAAACCCTATAACCAAAACCAACAACCTCCTCACGCACGAGCCACTAGAGGGGATCCCATACAAAGGTCTAGTGGTCTCCATGTCATAATACAAAACCCACAGAATCCTCATGCACAATCCACTAGAGGGGGAACACATCCTAAGGTATGGTGGTATTTGGTCATATCAAATGTTTATCTAGAGTTGTAGCATCAATATTGGTAGAAGAAACCAAGCTTCAACCCCATTGAATCAACTAGCATACTAGTTATAGTTCTCCCACCTAGAAACCCATGAATCCATTTGTGCTCAAATTTCATTTCAAAAATCACATAAATCTTTACTATCACATACATATTCCAATAATCATGAGAACACAAGGAAAACACCACTTTCAAAATTCACATTGATTCAACAATCAAGGATCACGTGAAAACCAGCATTTTCCATAAACAAAACCACTTTCATATTCACATGCACACTGAACACATTTTAAAATTCATTTCTCACCACTTTTATAATTCATTATATCTAATTTAAAACAAAAAAAATAAGGGAATTTATGAAATCTAATCATTTTCATGGGAAACCCCCCTTTTAAATCCACACACCAACCAAATAAATTTTTAAAATGTGATTCACATCACTGACGCAATTCACAAACCACATTTAAATTGAACAATAAAGAAAATCACTTGGCACAAAACCTACTTATTTTAGAGAACCAACTTTCAATAAATTTCCACCTTCAAGTCCCATTAAAAAAAATATTTTACCTTTTACACAAATCAAAGAACTCTTTTGAGAAGAACCACAATAAAGCACACATGAAACATAACCATTTTTCTTTAGAAAATAAACTTTCATCACATATACATCTAAAACCCTCTTTAAAAAATATTTCTCACCATAGAAATAATTTATAAAACACATTACTAAACAAATAAGTCAATCCAAAATCATCTAATAATGTAAAAGAATGGAACCACCTACATAAAGCTTAGAAACATCTAGAATCCAGTGGGAAAACATAAATACACCTCAAAATGACCATATAAATGAAATATAAAACAACAAACATCGATATTTCACCCCATAACTCAATATCAAACCCTCATATGGTTAACCTACCCACTGGACAATGATAACCTAAGAAAAAAGAATAAGAACCCTAGAAAGAGAGAGAAACCAAGTGAAAAATGACATACTTGATGATTCGTTAAAGATATGAGTCCAAAACCACCCAATGATTGATGATAAATATATCCAAGAAGGTGTAGAGGGTGATACTAGGGATAAAAATACCATCAGGATTGGATTATTGGTTATTTATGGTTAAAATAAAATAGGTAATCAATGTAAATTCCCCATTTTTAATGACCAGAACAGGTCTCATGGTCTGCCTGCATAGTTTTCCAAACCATGCAGTAAATGTCAGTCCCTCTCTATAAAAAAGAAATAAGGGTGCACATTTTATTAGTGGAGGGAACACACCCATGTGGCTAGCCATGCAGCTTGGTTAGTGCCACCATTCAAGGCACATGATTTTCCCTAGGCTACCGCATGGTTTCCCCTAACCATTTGATAACCGTTCACCACCTGTTTCTGAGACCAAAAACTATATTTTTCTCCAAAAACATGTGGGGAAACAAATAATAATAATTGGGCAAAAAATAAACAAAGGAAAACCACAAAATAAAATCATAGTTGTGAAAAGTATCCCTACCATGAAGACTTTTCACCCCAGAAATTCATTTCAAGTTCTGATTAGAAAACAATAATGGGTACTCCTCCTCCATTATAGATTTACTCTCCCATGTATCATGATCTTCACTACCATGCTGCAAAAAAAACTCAATCCAATGGTATGGACTTCCCATGAAGCACTTTCTCCTGAGAATCCACAAGGCCACTAAAATATAGAAAAATTGGGCTCCAACTCCAACTCTTCCAAATTCATCACATGAGATGGATCAATATTATACTTTTTCAGCTAAGAGATATGGAAAATGTCATGAATTTACCTCAAATGGGTGTGAAAATCCAACCATTATTCCACTTGAGAAACTCTCTTGGTGATATCAAAAGGTCTGACATGCCTTAGTGTCAGCTTCCCTTGTTTACCAAGATTAAAAAGACCCAATCTATGATCCACTTTCAGAAAAACTCCGTCACCCATAGAAAACTACAAAGCTCAACACCTCTGATCAGCATAAGACTTATAATGTCTCTACACTATCAATAAATGTTTCCTGATCAAATTGACATTAACATACATTTCCTGCACAAGGTTTGACACCAACAATGAGGTCTCACCCACCTCATCCCAACGCAAAGGGACCCGACATGGTCAACCATAATGATTCTTAAAGGTATCCATTTGAATTGATTATCAATAACTATTTTTATATAAAAACTCCAACAACCCCATATGGATGTCCTATGAGCCACTATAATCCAAAATACAAGTCCAAAGAATGGATTCCAATATCTGATTCCCCAACTCTATATAACCATCCTTTTGAGGGTGGTATTTCATAATAAACATGACCTTCGCCCCCATCACCTTCACAATACCTTCCCAAAAACCGTGAGGTAAATAGAGGGTACCTTTCTAGAATGATAGTCGATGGAACACCATGAAGCCTTACTGTCTACTAAATGTAAAACCGACCCAACTGATCCACTTTGGCTACATCCTTGATTGGAATGTTATGGGATGATTTATACAAATGGTTTATCACTACCAAAATAGAATTATATTATCAAGGTGAATGATGTAGTTCAACAATAAAGTCCATGGAGATATCATACCACTTTCAGGTAGGAATGGATTTTAGCTGAATTAAACTGGAAGCCTTTGGAGCTACGCTTTAACTTACTGACATGTATAACACCACAATACAATGTTAACTACATCACACCTCATCCCTATCCACCACAACTGTCGATGCACAATTATAAAACATCATGGTAGTAACAGGATGAACAAAACACTGAGAATGGTGGCTATACCTCATCACCATCTTTTGAAAAGGTAACTTTACCATGAAGCGATCTATAAAACAAAAATAACCCTTAGGATACAATGACCATTCACAACTCACCTTCCCGCCATTTAGTAATTGCATAGAATGATGGAACAAATCATCACTCAAATGATATTTCTGAATCAAATCTAGAAGGAAGGGTTTCATTTGAACATTGGACAAGAACACCCCTCCGCTATTCTCTTTGTATTTCAGATGCAACTGATAAAAAATCCTCATCAATGATCACTCATCACTAGACTCTTTAAATTCATTCACTATAAATTTTCTGCTCAACACATCTGTAACAATATTTCTTTTTCCTAGTGTATAGATGATATCTTAATAGAAACCCTAAAGGTACTCAACCCAACAACATTACCTAAAATTCAAGTCCTTACTAAATAATATTTAATCCAAACTCTTAATATTTTAACAAACAACAAAATTATCCCCAAAAAGTTAATGATGCCATGAATTCATTTAATATATCACCGCTAACAACTCTAGGTAATGGTTGGGTAATTATTTTCCTATGGTCAAAGTTGCTGAGAACCGTACACCACCACGTCGTCATCCCACACCATCCCACACCCAAGGCCCATACCAGAGGCATATCCCTTTCCATGTTTCGAAAAAATAAAAATAGGGGTTGTTTTAAATCACTGCATGAGCTCCTCAAAGGAACCTTGACATTCTGGGTTCCACTCAAACATTACCCCCTTCCAGGTAAGCATAGTAATGGATGAAGAAAGCTGATAAAATCCAGAAAAATCCACCTGTAATACCCTGTTAGACCTAGAAACCTCCTAAACTCAAAAATATTCTTTGGTTATTCCCATGAAATCACTGCACTAATCTTCTCACGGTCTACTAAAACCCCTCATTTCAAGGCCATATTACCCAATAACTTCTCCTCCGTGAACTAGAAGGTGCACTTGGATAACATTACATATATGTGATGATCTCGAAGTGTTCCAAGCACAATCCTCAAATGCCAATCTTGTTCCTCCAATATCCCTAAATTGACCAGGATGTCATCTAAAAATAACATGAAAAAGGATTTGAGATACTAATGAAACACAATGTATATAAGTTTCATAAAGACCACTGGATAATTATTCAATCTGAAAGGAATGTTAATATACTGAAAATAACCATACATGTTTTAGAAGGCTATTTTCGGATGATATTCCTCTATAAATCTGACTTGGTGATACCTGGAACTCAGCCCAATCTTGGGGAATCACCTTTCCCCCTAAAGTTGGTCAAAAAGGTCATCAATACGAGGCAAATGGTACTTTTTATTTATCATCACCTAATTCAGATTCCTTTAAGGGATACATAATTGGAGAGATCCATCAGCATTTTTCACAAATAGAGCTTATGCAGACCAAGGTGAGACACTCAAGTGAATGAATCCTTTGGATTCCAAATCATATAATTGTACCTTTAATTTCCTCAACTCAGTTGGGAACACCTGGTATGAGAGAAAAGATATCGGTTGTATTCCTAGTTCCAAATCAATGGTGAACTCCACATCCCCCCTAGGGGAAAACCTATGAAATGCTATAGAAAGAGCTCTAGGAAATCATCCATTGGGGAAGGTATTCTAGATTCTGGACCACTGTCACCATCCTCCTACATGAGTGACAAGATCTAACAAATTATATTTCCCAACTCCAGAAGCGGGGGTCTAGCACATCCTAATTGAGGATCCCATTCACCTTAAAAAAACTGGTAACTTCGATTAAGTTCCAAAAAACTTAATCGCCATTGATAAATATCGATGTGAGCCTGAAAACACACTATCCAACCATATCTAGGATCATTTCAATGATTTCCATTTCAAAAAACAGGAAATCCCATTCCAATTTGACCCCTAACACAGTGAGTGTTCAATATTGACACCTAAAACCCATGCTCTCACTTCTTACCAAAAAGTGTCACCAACTACATTATATAGGGCATAAGCATGGTTGGAAACATTACCACATCCACAATATGAGAAGAAATAAAAAAGGCATGGGTATCAAACAGAACAAAAAATTAATGATTCAATAAGAATAATACATCAAAATCTCATAGGCCCAACATACAATTTTGTGGGAAATCAATCCACAACATAAAGCTTCTTCATCTCAGCCTAATCCTGAGAACAACCACTAATATGTAGCTCTATCCTGAATTGACTTTTCCCATAAGCAGATCTAGCCATGCCACATCGACCATCGAACTAATAACCCTCTATCCTGGATGGTTATGACCTGTCTAACATCCCATTAAAAGTTATATATCCTATACCACCCTGATATTGTCATGAAATCTTGAAAAATCGTTGCAAGTTCCTTATAGTTCCACACTGATGGAATGTTTTGGGAGGATCAAAACATGTCAATCACATGTTCCATTTCTCTCACACCAGTTTCACATGACAAACCCAGCACCTGAAGCCACATATGAAGATAACCTAGAAGCATGGCCTGAACTACCACCTCATTTATTTTCCTACTTGTTCTGCATCCTCTTCTTCTTAGAACAACTGTCACTTCCTACTACTTAAACTTATCTAGAGGAACCAAACTTTCCTCAATGATCAATTTCCTCGATAATGGAACAATAAACCACCTCGAAATATGTATTAATCTTGAAAAAGTCCTCATATCAGATTTCCATTCAGAGCCTCATCTCGAAATTTTGAGACTTCATCTTCTCACTAGAGAATACCTCGGGTGTGAACTGAACCAACTCTACAAAGTTGTTAGCATACTCCATCATGGTTCAGTATCCCTAGAGAATATCTAGAAACACCCTATACATTGAGAAGGCCAAAATCTCATGAAAATACTATTCGTTGAATAAATCCCTTATATCCTTCCAACCCATCTTCTTGTTCTTACCAATATGAACCATTGAGTCCCACCACTTCTAACTGGGACCTTCCAACATGAACAAGGTACAATTTACCCTAAAATCCTCTAGAGTGTTAAGAAACTAAAAAATCCTCTAAATATCCTCAAGAAAAACCTCAACATCCTATGGATCCATTATACCCCATAAAGAGGGACCATTATTCATGAGGAACTCCTAATATTTATCCTTTCTAGGACCTGTTTTGGCTTCCCCAGCATGAGAAGGACTTGATCCCACTCCATGACCCAAATATTGGACAGCCCAAACTAGAGCATCCACTAGTTTCTAGTTAATTGGTGATGTAGAACTCTCTCCAACATCTTTCTATGGTTATAAAGGGGGTCTCTAGGGAGGAATTGTTCTATAATAACTAATAAATACAAGGAAAAATATCAATACAACCATGAACATAACATTTTGAAACGTTTTATAAAAAACAAAATTCTAAATGATTCAATAAATCAAACAAAACCAAATCCCGCACAATAAAAATCCAAAAAACTTCACCCTTTCTTGGTTTCCATATAGAGTCTTCAGCCTGTAATTCTCACCCGGGGAAGAAATCAAACCAAATTTTCCCCAACATCTTTTGGCGACTTGATTCCTATCAGGAGGTGTGTTGGAAATACACTGTACTCATAATCAGAACCTCAAGTCCTAAAAATAAAAGATCTGGTATATCCAAGCCCTTCCAAAGTAATATACCCAAAAAGAGAGAAACCTACCTCTGATACCAATTTTTCATTAACCAAGTCTGGTTTTCATCCACACCAACACCCGACACATCATGTGGCATGGACCGAAGGGAATTCACGATTCCTACTGTCTGGTCACTAGTGATTGGGTATCAACAATACACATTGGGATTTATTTTACCCATGCCTATAATAATAAACAACCCATGAAGATAAAATATCAGATAATTGATAATCATAACCAAATGAGATACAACAATTTTAAGTTTCAAAGTTTTACAACATTAACCAATACTAAAAATACCACAACAAAAAGGGAAAACTAAAACATACACAAAATATCCTTGTAATAATAGGGCCATACTTTTAAACCACCACCACCAACATCTAAAATAAGTGTAATACTAAAAACTAGATCCACCATCACCAATATGGAACACATTTCCTTTACATGTGTCATAAATAACAAAGGCTACATACAACAAAAATTTTATGTAAGGTGTGAGCCAAATCCCAGTAGGATGCCACCCAAAAAAATATTCCATGCTATAACATTTGGTTAAAAATAAACATTTACATTCTTATAAAAAAGTTGAGAAACATTTTCAAGGAACATTTCAAAGAAATCATTTTCATGAAAACACATTTAACGAAAACCTTTTTAATAAACAAACTTTCTTTGATACCATAATGTACAAAAAGTCTACTATATACTAATGGTTATCACCTCATAAAAAATCAACATGTCACAAGATAGGGACATGGGAAATACCAATATTTAATTATCACATGTGGGACCCTATGAATCTCAGTCCTCAATGATCAAAATCCTCCAACCACAACAAAAAATGTCCTCATGCATGATCCCATAGAGGGAATCCCATTACAAGCAAGGTCTAGTGGTATCCATATCATAATCCAAAACCCACAACGTCCTCATGTATGATCCACTATATTGTAACTCATGATAATTTCTAGTGATCTATAATCATATCTCATGTTTAGTTTGTTTTATAGCACAATCATGTTAAAAGAAACTGGTCCTTGGCCCCACAAAATCAACTAGTGTACTAGTTCTAGTTCGCCCACATAGAAACTGAGGATTCCCATTATTCTCAAATTACAAATCAAATATCACAGAAATCATAACTCTTACATACACATTACAAGAATCTTGAAAACAAAAGGAAAACACCACTTTCATAATACACATTTATCCAATTATCAAGGATCATGTGGAAACTGCCATTTTTCATAATAAAAAACATTCATATTCACATACACATCGAAGACATTTTAAAATAAAATTCTCATCACTTTCCCAATTAATTAAATCTATTTAAAAACATATCAAGAATGGAACATATGAATCTAAGAATTCCCATGGGAAATACCTTTTCAAATCCTCACAGAAACCAAATTCATTTTAAAACATATTTCACATTACTTATAAAATTAAAAAACCACATTTAATGTGTAAAAAAATTCACATAGAGAAAGGACCGCTTCTTATAAAAACCAAACATTCAACACATTTACACCTCTAAATCCCATTAAAATACATTTAAAACCCTTCACATAAATCATATAACTCCTTTTAGAAGCACCAAAATAAATCGCACATGAAACATAAATATTTTCCTTCAAAAAATCAACTTTCATCACATATTAATCCCAAAACTTTTTAAAACATATTTCACACCACAAAAATAATCCATATAAAATATTTAAACATCCATAACGACATACCAAAATCATCTAATAATGTAATAGAAAGAAACCACCTACCTCAAGCTTGGAAACATCTGTAATCAAGTGGAAAACCACAAACACACCACAAAAAGATACTATAAAGGAATGATCAGACAAGAATCATTAATATTTCACCCCAAAACACAAGATCATTCCATCACTTGGTCAAAAAATTCATTATAAAAGGAGAAACCAAGAAATGGGTAAGAAGAACCCTAGAAAGAAGGAGAAACTAAGGTATAAATGACTCACTTGATGATTCCTTGAATATAAAAGGCAAAAAACACCCAACGATTAATGATAAAGAGGTACAAGAAGGTATAGAGGGAGATCCTGGGGATTAAAATTCTATCAGGATCAAATTAGGGGTGATTTAGGGTTAATTAAAAGAAGCAAATGTGTAAATTATTCATTTTTAATGACTTGTATAGGTTTCACTGTTAGCCATCATGATTTTCCAAACAGTGTGGAAACTGTGCACCGCTATATTTTCAAGAGGATCTAGCCTCATAGTTAGCCAACATGGTTTCCCAAAATGTGTGGAAAATATGAGGTCTCCTCTATCCAATTTGAAACTGACTTCACAGTTTTTGGGGGTAGGGCGCGTGCCCATGCATTTGGCCAGATGAAAATGACATTTCCACTTTCCAGGGTGCATAGTTTCTTCCAGGATAGAGAAAAGTCTCCTATAACCATGTTTCAACCATCATCCACATCATTTCAATCCCAAAACTCCATTTTCTACAAAAAATATTATGGAAACTAAGAAACCAAGATAATACCATAAATAAAAAATGGAATAACTCAAAATAAAATCATGTATGTGACACATAGGAAGTGAACAAAAATAGATCATTGTAATTTTTTTAATGAGTCTCCACTATAGCATAGTTACATGCATATGTTACTCAATTGTTCTATAAAATATTTTTTGCAACACCCTATTTTTTTCATTAGTGAATATTTTTCTTAAAAATAACACCATCCAAAAGTAGATGTTGGAGAACATTCAGTAAAACCTTAATTACATTGAATATTAAATTAATTCTCCAAAATATAATAATTAGAGATTTGAAAATACTCCACTGCTAAGTTAGACATGGTAATTTTCTATTTACTTGGGCATGGATACATGAGATAACATTTTGTTGGAATAGTTAGTTGACATGGAAACTGGCCACAATCACCTCATTTTCTCACGTGGTCAGTCCATTTGTTCAAGCATTAGATTTATGACTTTATGTGGCAGATTCTTTTCATTATTTGATCATTTCATTTTTTCACCTGGAAGCTTCATTACTTCTCACACTCACTTATTTTTGTACTGATGGTAGGTATATTTCTTCATGTGGTAAGAATTTATTCTTACAGTTACCACAAATATAGATACACACCATTAGTATAAGGCTTAAAAAAACTCTTGCCTATCACATAGTAGGTTGATTGTTCATGTGGTCAGTTTATTCTCAGACCATGGTAGGTTCATCTTCAATACATGATTGGTTCATCAAATATGTGGTAAGTTTTCATAGTAATTTACTGATATAGCTCTTTCTGTATGTTTTTACAAAAAAAATTGTACTAAATGAAAAAAATGAATTTCATTATTAATATTATAAGCATGATTTGGGATCGTTAAAATAAAGAGATTCCTGATTAATCCAATAATATCCACCATTTTTATGATCTCAAATAATGAAATTTAAAATTGAATATATTGAATTAATTAAAAATAAAACTGCAGATAATTGAAACATACAATTCTTAATGTTTTTAAGGTCTATCAAGTCCCTTAAATTATTCAAATATTTCCAATGAATTTAATTGATTTCACTTGATATCACACACTTTATACCCCTTTTTGGATTATAAAAATTGAGTTAGAAAAAGAATAAATAGATAATAAGAAAAATATAAATACAAATGATAAGAGAGAGGAATTTTCCATTAATATTCCAAAAAAAAGACTAAAAATTTATTCACAGGTTGTCCCTATCATAAATTCTACTTAGAATTTAAATCTGGTGTGACTTTAAAATATGAATGAAGGATAAGATCCTTTCCATTAGATGTAGAAGTAGGGAAATAAGTGGTAGTATGAGGTTCATATGTTGGAGTGGGTCACCAATGACTACACAATTAGACATGGGAATGGTGTGTTAGATGTAGTCTGTATGATTCAAGCCAAAAGGATTGATGGTAGGGGAATTAGAGGTTGTATTTAAGGATATAGTAATGTTTAGAAGAGATAAAATAGTGTATGAGTTGTGAATGAGAAGGTTTCCATTATCCAGTTAAAATCGCTTACTTCCCTAGAACCATTCTCCAAAACCAAAAGAAAATCATATCTGGTTTCTAGGAAAGATTCCAATGTTGGGTTCAGTCCTAAAGACTCTCAACTTGAGATTTAAAATCTTGGGTCAAATGTGGCATATTGATATCCGGTGAAATCATTCTAAACATACCAATTAAATATAACTTGGTAAGTATTCTTATTATGTAGAAATCAATATCCCTTTAATTATTTTTTTATCCTTCCCATATTTCTTGACATATTCTTAGACCAGTGCCAATATTTTAGTATCATGTGTCAGAAAACCATCAAACATAGCTTCTCTAGTCTTCATTAAACAGAATGTTCAACTCATTCCTAATAAGTTATCTACTTTTATCTACATAAAAATAATGATATATAGGTGGAGAAGGAGGAAAAATAGGGTAAGGAGAAACACTTTCAAAATCCTGAAAATATGAACTTATATATCTCTAGATTTTTTGCACCATCATGTCAAAAATTTCAGCTTACAAATAAATTAATTCTGCCTTCAAGTTTTCAATATCATTTTTCAGTAATATCATCTCATGATAAAATTTTGGTTTATGATTATAAATCCCTAATATCATTTCCATAAGTGATTTTCTTCTCAAGTAGGATCCAAAGAATTTCCAAAACCAGGAAACAATTCCTTGTAAACACCCATCAGATATGATTTGAATTAATTCAAATAATCCTTTCTAATTTATTATGTAGAAGGAATAGAAGTAGATAGATCATAATTAGGATTCCTACCATCTATCTCAGCTAAAACCTCCACTGATATATCTCTCTAAAACTGATCTACACCTCTAACATCAACATCCACATCTTCCTAAATGGCATGTCCAACATCATCACCATGAGCACTACCTTGCTCTGTTTCTTCATCAGCCTTAGTGGGAGTAGGACCAAAGATGAATTGTTAATTTTGGTCAACTAAGGGTTTAAAAAGGAATATAACAAGCCTTTATTGATAATATATTGTAGCAATTAGAGATACCTCTATCACCATATGAGCAGAAGGGATGAAAGTTCCACCATGACTAAGTGGACTACCCTAATCATCATCGTCATCATTAGATTTTTGATAGAATAAGCCCAAAATATTAGATTCATGGGACTTATCCCCCTTAGATGATGTTTCTGGTACAAGATATTTTGGAGTACTTCCTATAATAGTAGATCCATATGAAGTAATTTCAGCATCGTTAGATTCTTTAAAATTATCCCATTCAAGCTGATAACCACTAAAAGATACATCTGGGTTAATATAGTCCTCAAGTTGGAATCTTCCTCATGTGAAGGTAAAGGTAAATTAGAGTTAGGTAGTCCATCATACATGAAATTTGTGACTGGACTGTCATCCTCATGATCCACCATAGCTTCATCATTAGATCAATTATCTCATCCCCTTCTTCTTCTTCTCGATATCTCACATCATCTACTAATTACATAACAACAATCACTTCATCATCAAAATGACGAACAAATTCATTAAGTTAAAGACCTGGACCCACTATATCCCTTAGTATAAGGGGATACCTTACTCGATTAAATTTCTCATACAACATTTTTGGATCATCCAACCATTCCATTTTCCATGGGTTCTAGTTGACTTTCATTTTCTACAAATCTTATGAGAGAGGAAAATGTCATCTGATGTTGTTATTATTTCCTCCCCCTAAGAAAATAACCCTTTAGATTCCAACAAAGATGAAATAATCTTTGGGTAAGGTAAAGAAATAAACAATTAATAAGAATTACAAAACAAATACATATGTATCATAAAATATCAACATAGAATGATTGTAAACCCATTTTTCATTAAAAAAATAAAAACAGATCTTCATGCCCTAGTATACTGAAGTATGTTTTTATTGGATAGATCAGGTGTTGGATAAATTCTTCCAACCATCTACATTACCCACTAAACTCAAAAATGGTCTGCCCTTTGGGAGTTCCATTCATATTTTGCTCATATAAATCACTTTTAAAATCAAATAGATCATGTTTCATTGGATATGTGCTCTAGTAATATTCAATTTATCCTTTATATAGCACACCTAGTGAATTTACCCATCACGTAGAATAAAACTCTAGAAATTACCACTAAATCATTAAATTAACAACATCTCTTTTCTATCCAAGGAAAAATTACAAGTGCGCATAAAAATATTTAAAAAGTATCTAAATAATGGATTACCATTATCTTTAAACCAAATATCCCTTCCAAGATTCTGAATCATATTCTAAACTAGGACTTTTCTTTATTGCATCCATTGTGCATCAACTACTTTTTCAATAGAAACTAGATGGTAAATTAGTTGATAATTCCAATAATTAACTATTTAACTCATTCTAATATTAATTTTATTTGGATTCTTTCAAGTGGGGTATGAACAATAAATTAGGCTCCTGAAACATGATTTATCCTTAGAAATGTTTATTCGATTAAATTTCTTGAAAGGTTTGGGTTTGTGAGAGAAATGATTCAAGATAGGTGGGTTTAGATTTTAATTAAATGTTTCCAAAGAAGGGGATATATGTTAGGGAGAATTAAATAACTAATTCACATTATAATTTAATTTTTTTTCAGTCATTTAGTGATTAAAATAATTATAAACTTAAGATAAATCCCACTAAAACCTTTTTATAAAAAATTATAAGTATGAAATATACACAGTATGTATACTGACTGTGGATATGTGATAAAAAAGGCATAGTATGTATATTGACCATAATATTATGATTGGTATAATAAGTATATGAATAAAACATTCACTATAGGTAAGTAGTGATCATGTGAGTAAAAACTCATGGTAAGTACAATGATTGTGTGAGTAAAAAAATCATAGCCAGAATACATACTAGGAAAAGAATACTTCTTAATTAATTCAATGTTAAATTTAGAAGATGAGGATTTGGAACATGAATTAATCAATTATAATAATTACAATATAATATTACGATCTATAAATACTTTATTTTTCATAATTCATGTTGGGTATAGTAAATCCTCTCAATATTCAAAGGCTTTGTAAATATATCTTCAAGATGATTGTCAGTACCGATGAATTCAAGAGTTATATCGCATTTTTGATAATGATATCTCAAAATGATATTTCTTATATCAATTTTATTTTTTCTATAATGTGATACAGGATTCATATAATTATTTATTTCACTTGTATTATCACAGTTTATATGGACATTTCAAAATTAACATCTATAGCATAGTAAATTTTATTTCATCCACAGAATATGTGAACAATAACTTCCTATAACTATGTACTCAAATTTAGTATTAGATAGTTAAGAAGATTTTTTATTTTTACCACACCATGAAACTAGAGAATTTCGCAAAAAGTGAAATGTTCCAGAAGTGTTTTTTCTATCAACCTTAGTACCACCAAAATATTCATCTGAGTAACTCAAAAAATAAAATGGTTTTCCATTAGAAAAAAAACATTCCAAATTTTTTTGTACTTTTAAGATATTTAAAAATTATTTTCACAGAAAGAAAATTGGATTGGATTTGATGGAAAATTATAATACATATATACACTAAAAAAATATTGTTAGGTAATAGTTAAGTATAGTAAACATCTAATAATACATCTATAAGTGATTCGATCTACTAGTTTCCCAGTTTCATCAAGATCCAGTTTACTGCTAATACTCATGAGAGTATCGCTACCATTATTAATATCTATACAAAAACATTTTAAAAGGTATTTAGTTGACTTTTTGTAATTTAAAATAACTCTTTCCTGATTTTGAAAATTTTTAAATCCAAAAAATAATTTTAACTCACCCATTAAAATCATTTCCATAATTTTTAATTATTTTTGAAAATTCAGTACAAAAATAGTTTTTTGATGATCCCAAAATAATATCATAAACATAGATTTGTACTATTAAAATATGTTTTGAATTAATTATAAAAAATAATGAAGGGTTAGCTATTAATTTTAAAAAAATATGAAATCAAGAAACATTTGATCCTATAATACCAAGATCTATGATATTGTTTTAAAACATATAAATATTTGGATAGTTTAAAAACAATATTTGGAATGTGTGAGTTTTGAAACTGAGGGGTTTTTTCTTCAAAAAACATCATCAACTATATAAGAATTTAATAATGAACTCTTAACATCCATATTATATAATTTGAAATCCAAATGTACTGTATAGGAAAGAAATATTCCAATAGCATCAAGTCTATATACTATTACAAATATTTCCTCATAGTTAATTCATTTCTCTTGATTGTATCCTTGTGTAACCAATATAGCTTTATTTTTAATTATAGTGCCTGACTCATCTACATTGTTCTTAGAGACCCATTTTTGTTACAATGGTTAGGTATCCCTTGGGTCTTTCAACTAGATCCAATAATCTCTTTATTTCAAAATGGTTTATCTCTTAATGCATATTCATTAAATAAAACTCATGATTTATTTAATTTTTGATGTTATTAGGTTTAATTTGTGATAAGAAATCTTGATGTTCGACTTGATTTATTATATATGATCGAGTTTGTGTTACTCTATTTAGGTCTCCTATTACTATATATAAGGGATGATCTATGTGAGTCCTAATAGCTCGAGGAATAGAAATAATTGATACATTATTTTCATCTACAGGTTCAGTTTTAACCAATTCATCAGAATAAGGATATTTTTCTATAGTAGGTCTGATAAAATTATCATTAGGTTTATTGTTAATATCAAAATTATAAAGTTCATCCTTAAGATTCTTTAAATGGGTGTTAGGTTCATATGGATATGTATTATTGAATTTCACATGTATATATTCTCACACAATCTTATTCCTTTTATTAAATACCCTATATGATTTACTAATTGTTTAATATCCAAGGAAAAATCACTAATCACTTTTGAATGCATACTTGTCAAAATTTTATTTTGTATTAAGTATAAATACTTTACAACCAAAAACTATAAAATAATTAACTTTTGGTTTCCTGTCATTTAATAATTCATGGGGGTTATATTTAAAAATTTCTAATTATAACTGTATTAATAATATAGAAATATTTATTCATAACTTCTTCCCAAAAAATAAATAGGTTCATAATACTCATTGAGAATGGTTCAAGAAATTTCTTAAAGAGTTCAGTTTCTACTTTATATGACACTATTCTTTTGTGGAGACCTAAGAGTAGAAAATTTGCAAGTATATCCATTTTTTGAGAATAGATATTCAAAATATGGATTTTGAAACTCACAACCATGATCAATTCTTCAGTATTTAATTATAAGTCCAATAAAATTCACTAAATATTTTTCATACATGGAAAAATAAGAATACGCTTCACTTTTGTGAGCTAGAAATAATACCTAGGTGTATCTAGAAAAATTAACTACTAGAATATAAGTATAGTGCTTCCCATTTAATCCAGAAAATCTAGATAGTCTAAAAAAATCCATGATAAATAAATCTATGGGTTTATAAGTTGACACTTATTTCTTTGGTTTGAAATATATTTTGTTATGTTTCCTGTTTTTGATATGGGTTGCACACTTTATCTTTAGGGAATTACAGTTTAAGTAGATACTTGAAAAAATCCTTTCCTAATTAGATTCATAATAGAGTGTAGGTTGCAATGGACTAGTATATTTTTTCAAATCCAAGAATATTTTTGAAATTAACTTAAATAAGAAATATTCTGATAAAATAATGAATTTAAAATAATAGCATAAAAATTATCATTTATTGAAGAATTAAAATCTAAAACATGATTATTATCCTAATATCTGAAGGTATTATTATCAAACTAAACATGATATCCATCATCACAAAACAATTATATTCTAATAATATTATAATTTAAAACGTCATTAAATAATTATATAGAAATTAAAATAGTACAAAAGTTACTGATTTGATCGAATCCAATTATTTTTCCTTTGGTGTTGTCACAAAAATTAATATGTCCACCATAAACTTTGATAAGGTTCTTAAAGATCGAGTAGTCCCCCATAATATTTCTATACATTTATTTTATATATACCCTAAATTCTTATTGGTACACTTCTAGAAGGTTTTATATAGGAATTTTTAAATTAGAAATGGTTTTGGTACAAAACTTTTCTTGGGTCCAGAAATGTTAGTAATAAGAGATTTTGGAATCCAAAATTGTTTAAATGGTTTTACATAAATATATTTTAAGATTTTATAAATAAAAACATTGTTGGGTCCAAAATTATATGATCTATTTACTAAATTTTTCATATAAATCATTCTTTTTACTGGTTAGTAACCAATTCATGTGGTGTATTTAGGAGTGGTTTCCTTCCCAATCATTCTGATGAGTGTTTCTCTTACATTATTGAATCTCTACAGATCCTTCTTTAATTTATCATTTGACCTTTTAAGTGAATTTTGTTCCATTTAAATGTTTTTTCCTTTCTTATAAAAAAGTTTATTTTAATGTAAAAAGACAAAACATGATGCTTCTTTAAACTTTTTTTTTATCCTTGAGCACATTAAATGTTTCATCTATCATGTTATAGTACTCAAATAAATCATCAATGTACATATTTTATTCATTATATTAGTAATATAAATATTATAAATGTATTTTGGAGATTATTGAAAAAAATTGATACCTTATTAATTTTCCATGAAAAAAATGACGGCTATGAATTTTTTATCATCTCTATTCTAATTAGTGTCACATGTTCTGAGGCACTATAGGTGGATTTTTTTAGACTTTTGTAACTTTTACCTTTTTCCTCATACATTATATTATATTTCTACTTGGTACATCAAGATTTTACGTGTCATTTCTGTTTTCACTCATAGTAGGGAACTTCGTTATTGTAGTCATCAATTTCTCACTCTTTTATCTAATTTAGTTTATTTTTATATTTACCTCTATAATTTTATTTCTTGAATAATTTATTCTTCCTATAAAACTTCATGAAATGTTTTTCTAGGTGATACATTTCCTCATCACTATCTTAGGGTGATTCATAATCACTATAAATATCATCTATGATCATTTATTTTATCTTTGAGTTAGAATTATTGAACACTACTAAATTCTTCTTAGGTTCATCATATTCTATTTTTTACTTGAAATTTATCATCATACATCATAAAATTTATGATAATATCTTTTACTATAAGTTTTCTTATTTCATAGTATTTTTTGATGTAAACTAAAGTTTGTCTCCATCTATCTGGTAGAAATCATAGAAATCACACCACATGATCTTTTTTAGAAATTGTCATTCCAAGAGTATTAATAGTGTTGACTATTTCATTGAACCTGAGATACATATTAGAAATGGATTCATTTGGATTCATTTTAAATGTATAATATTAAAATTTTAATGTATTTAAACATATTTATTTTACATTTGAGGTTCCCTCATGAAATATATCAAGAGTATCCAAAATTTTAAAAGCAGTTGAATAGGAATATGTTCTATTAAACACATATTCTCTTAAAACACAATATAATTCATTCAATTATTTACACTTTGAATCATATTCATCTTTTATAGTATAATCTCATGTATTTCTTAGAGTTTTGGGTATTTCATATTTGTCCAAAATTGTATCATAAATATCAAAACTCCTTCCCTCTATATAGATTTTCACCTTGATCTTACATTTAGTATAATTGGTTCTATTAAAATAATTATGTTAGCTAGCCAAAAATCCATCTATCTTATTATAATAAAAAAATTATTAATCTATAACAAACATAAATTCATATCATTTGATAAAACTATATCATATTAAAAAGACATTTAAATAAGTTCTGATACTAAATGTTGGTCCCATTGGAAAACTCAAGAGGGGGTGAATTGAGTTTCTAATTAAAATTTATGCTTGAAATAACTTAAAACATAAATCCTTCAATTTGTTAAAAAACATACTTAACTAAAATTATAAAGTTATATAATTTTATCTTTATAAATGATTCTCAAAATCATGATCATATCTCACCTAAAATAACATTGAAAATAATTTAACTTTGGAAACTAATTTACTTAATCAAAAAACGTATATAAAACACAAATTATAATCAACTATCAATATGAAGTGTTGTTATTAGATTAAAAAAGATACTATTTTATTATTTAAAATAGTGAAAAAAACACTAAATAACATAGTCTAATTTAATCAAGGGGTTCAGTCTTAAGCCAAGACCTAATCCACTCTACATGGAAATCACCCACTGCCAATCAGTTTTTAATTAAAAATGAACTGATCCACAACCTAGATTGGGTTTTTAGAAAAGAAAATTTTATCCATATAGTGTATGTAACACACCATAATGATAATGGGTTAAATGAATTGATTATATGACTCATGTCAACAAGGTTCACCTTTATTTTCAGGAGCCTGCCTAATTAGAACTCCACAGTTGAGATTTCTTGGCTTGGAGTAGTGATCATGATAGATAACCTTCTAGAATGTTTCCCAAGGTGTGTGAGTGAGGAAAAATCACACTAGAAATAACATGTGTTGGTATTTAGGGTCCACAATGAGAAGTTTTTTCTCTAAAGGGGCGGTGAATGTAACACCCCATAAATATAAAATTGTTAAATAAATAAATTACATGACTCATGCCAACATGGTTTAGATTTCTTTTCAAGAGCCTTCCTAGTTAGAACTCCTTAGTTAAGAATTCTTGGTCTATAGTAGTGATCTAGATGGGTGACCTTTTAAG